>JAABNX020000038.1:11611804-11623891 GCA_015163995.2 Mormyrus lacerda
CAAGTCTTTTACAGACTGCCATGATGTTATTGCCCCCCGGTCTGTCCAATTTCAGCTGAATGTTGAACCCTCAAAACTATCTATTGTGCTGTCATGGATTGCTAACGGAAGAACTGACAGGTCTGCTGCACGCATTGGATAAATCATGCTACACGATGATACATGATACTACACCACACTATACACGCAAGACTTAAGACCAGGGAGCAACTAATGCGATAGGTGGGGATTCTCCGTTTCTACAAGCAGGCGGTGTGAAGCAGGCGGCGAGAATGCAGTGATTGGGGTGTCGACTTACAGGTAGGAAAATCCATTCATTCATGTTGTTCGGTACCGGGATTTAGGTGACGATTAAGGGAATTTGACGACTTACAAGCGGCGATTTACACAAGGAATTTTAAAGGAAACATCATTAGGAAAAAAAAATCGGGATTTTTGCTTGAGTGTCAACTTGTGCACATTGACGAGTTACAAGCCGGCGACTTAGACCATTTTAACTGTATATGGAATATATATGGAATGAAACCCGATATATATGGAATGAAAGCTGATATATATACACAATAAATTAAAATGAAATAGCACCATTTGCAGTATGACCTTAGCTAATGGCTACTGATTTACTTGTGACTGTTGTAGAAATTATTGTTATGGTGCTATTTTTAATTGCAACAGATATCATCGGCCACTATGTTTTAGAGAGGTCAGTTATTAATGTGCAATTTAGTAAGTAAGTGATAATTTGACTCAGATTTGAACAAATTATTGCGTATTGCACATAATTGCACAGGTACAAAGATACAAATGCTGTTTAAATTCTGGGCGATAGGCCTAGGCAGGAAATTATGCCCACCAGAAGTGTCAAACCAGCTGGGGTACTTCTTTGGTACTTTGATACTTTGGGATGGGACTTGGAATACTTCGATACTTGGGGTGGAATGGTCATGCAAATATATCCTGCCGTGAAAGACGTACGATACAAATGCCGCCTTCAAAACAGCAAACTCACAAAACATTGATAAACGAGGGGTAAAAATAATAATTGCGATCTAATTGTGATAATCCGGGTCACGGCAGATCATATCCCATGAGGATTATTTTTGGGGCAGCATGTGGCTCAGTTACAGGCACACAGCCTGTACAGGGTCGCAGGTTCAAATCCAGCCTCAGTATAATAAACAATTTTAGATATTAAAAGAATTTTTCATGAAAGGTTCCTCATGGATCCAGTAAAGGCTCCTTGATGAAAATATTTAAGAACCTGTATTGGTTTTCTAAAGCACCAAACTGAATAGGTTCTTCAGAGAAACCTTAGGAAAAAGGTTCTTGGTGGAACCTTAAAACGTTCTCCCTTTAAGATCCTAATAACTTCTGCAAAGAACCAGTGGAGAAAAGGGTCTTTGTAGAACCAAAGAAGGTTCCCCTATGGCATCATCATCACTTTATTAATCCCCGTGGGAAAATTATCTTTTACGCCTACCTCAACTTGCTCTTTGTAAGCAAGCTGTCAGCAAAGGGCAGCCACCCATGGCAGCGCCCAGGGAGTTGGGGGTTAAGGGCTGTGCTCAAGGACCAGCAGACATGCTGAGGCTGGGTTTGAACTTCCGCCTGTACTTCGACCTCCTCTCTGGATACCTTCGCTTCAGCTGTGTGTTTGCGTGTTTCACTAGGTGTATGTAAGGAGTGTCTGCCTTTTTTGTTTATTCCTAAAACGTTAGATTACTGTGTTTTGGTTAGGGAATTAGGCTTAGGCATTGTTGTTTTGTTTTACGCTTTTGTGTTCACTTAGCTTAGCTTGGGGTTGTATTCAGTAGATGTGTTTTTGTTTGTTTCTTTGGCCTTTGTCACTCCTGACATTCGTTACATCTCGTGTTTGTATTGTGTCTGTGAAAAACTATCCAAAAAAAATAAAACACTACAAAAAGACTCCCCTTATGTCCTGTGTTCCCTTCTACTAGCTCTGGCTGTCTTGTCTTGCCTCTCTTTGACTTTGTTAGGCTTCAACACTAGACTGGAGCGTAACAAAACAACAAACAAATTTATTTTTGTATAGCGCGTTATCACAACATTACGTTGTCACAAAGTGCTTTACAACATCCCCACCCAAAGCACCCAGTGAGGAAGCCTTAGGCAACAGCAGCAAGGAAAAACTCCCTAGAAGGAAGAAACCTTGGGAGGGACTCGACTTAAACGAGGAGTCCATCCTCCAGGGGCCGGCAGGGAGAGTAAAATAGGAGAGATGGCTAAATGCCGAGTCATACTGTCCAAATAAGATCTGAGACACAACCGGGGAGCAGGGAGGTGATGACAAGCCGGTGCCAACGCTCCTTCCAATCGCCAGGCAACCAGAAGTAAGGCAGTGGGTCATACATGGAAGATGACACAGGCGGAATGGCGAGCTGGATGCAAGGACATTATGGGAAGTGGCAACGTCACTTGTAGCAGGGTGTGCTGGATGTGCAACAGAACTTGGCTTCTTAGGCCAAGGGACCTGCACACCAGCTTTGTCCTTTATCAAGTACGTCAAACCTAAATGTCTCCTTTTAAGACGTAGCTGGATTGCAAAATTCTGCTTTGCAAAGCTAAAAACTGCATTTATATTTACTTTTAATGTGAAGAACTTCCATACAGCTGAGGCTTTTATTTCTTATTTGAAAAAGCATCCACCATGAGCAATCTTCCTTTTGCTGTACTGCCAAATGCGTTTAAACCAAAGAGCAATAGAGTTTAAATCCAGTAATTGCAACAAATCCAATTACATTTTCTTGTGCTGTCAGACTCCTGTATCACACATCAGGGGTAAGCAACCCTGATCCTGGAGTGCCAGTATCCAGCAGGTGGTCTATCCTACTTGATGAGTTCCTATCTACCCGAGATCAAGTGTGGTTCATCAGAAACCAGCCAGAATAGAAAACCTGGCAGGATACCTGTTGGCACTTCAGGATCAGGGTTGCCTACCCCTGTCATGGAGTATTCAAAATCTCCCATCAGTGGCAGCCATGTACAAAATTCTCTGCTATGATAATGTTATTCTGTTGATGCTCTGTATCTCATTTAACATCCACTCTGACCAAACCACTATGGAGAACAGCCCATGGCAAAAAACATGAAGGCAATGCAAACTGCCGAAATCCAACAGTACTGGGATTTTTGGAATTTTAAATTCCCCCAGCTCCAGGTCAGGAACATCTGCTTCTCCTGTCCACATGTATGGTCTAGAATTTCTAAGGCATAACACCAGCCTTCCAAATTCAACAGAACATTCCTGAGAACTTCTCAAAATCCCCACCCTGCCCAAAAATACCCTCACCCTCTGTTCCAAGCTATTTTAGTTTCACTTTTCAGAGTAGACACCATCACATGCGTAATCAACACAGCAAAGCTAGAAAACTAGCTAAAAATGATGCGGTAGAAGGCTAGTTGTTCCTCATTAAAAATTAAACTATGATGTGAACAAAGGAAAAAACTGAGGCAGTCAAGCTTGCAAAGTAAAACTAATCAAACTGGATTGGGTTTACTAGAACAATAGAGCTGGGTATCATCCACATAGCAATGAAAATGTATGTTGTATTTACGAAAAATATGTCCAATGGAGATGAGATAAATAATGAAAATAAGGGGCCCCAGGACAGAGCCCTGAGGCATACCAGTGGTAACTGGAGAGGGCTGGAATGATTTAAGTTGAAGAAATTGAGTGCAGCCTGAGAGATGATTTAAACCAGTTTAAAGGAGTGTGAGTTATACCGATAGAAATTAATCTATTAAGAAGAACGGAATGAAATATAGTATCAAAGGCCGAACTCAGATCAAGTAGAATTAAAATGTTAAGTAAACCGGAGTCGGCTGGCATGAGGAGATCATTGGTGATTTTTATAACGGCAGTTTCAGTGCTATGCAGCGAAATCAATGAAGTAATTTATAAAGTCCGAGCTGGGGGTGGTAGACAGGCAATAATGGTGGAGATGAGTCCAGAAAATTTGACACATAGTTGATTCAAAGGAGTTGTAGGCAGGAACAGCCATCGGCTGGACTAACCACTTCTCATGATAGATTATCAAGAGACCTCCTCCACACCAGAGCCACAAGATTGAGAGATGTAAACAAACCCCGAAGCAGTAGCCTCATTGAGTTGTGAAAAGTTATTAGGTTGTTGCCAAGTCTCAGTTAAACACAGAAGATCTAACTTGCGGTCGATGAGGAGATCCTGGATGAGATGCCCTTTGCTCGTGAGTGAGTTGTTGTTTAATAATCAGAAGCTGACAGGGATGTTGTCATGGTTGTCTGAGTTGTTAGCCGACCTGGCTAGGCTGGCTAATACCCCATGGTTTACAACCCAGCCAGTGTTGTGTTGACTGCGTCAAGAGGTGGACTAGTAGGATTTTAATCGGTTTGGAAATGTCAAAGTGAAAATGCCGGCAAGATCCACGATGAATGTACCTCCTACGAGGCAGGAAAGTAATGTCTGGAGGGAGGAGCAACTCTGCCTGGGGAGGCTGCAACAAGTGAGATCGGAGCTGGAGAAGAACCAAACAGCCCAGGTAAACACACCTGAGAGATCCTGTAGCTGAGACTAAGCTAATCTTGGTCCACTCACAAAAGTAAATCACCGACAACAGCAAAAAAGATTAGAGGAAAATCTCTTAGGCAAGAAGTAACTACAGCCGGCAGTTACAATACACAGAGAAAACAGTATAAATGACTTAGAAAAGTACTGGAGAGTAGTGGAGTGTAGCGGCAGCGAGACGCACCAGCGTTCACTCATCAGGAAGTACACTGCATTAAAATGGACTTACTGCACAGGTGGTATCCTATCGCGGTACCACGCTTGAATTCACCGAGCTCCTGAGAGCGACCCATTCTTTCGCAAATGTTTGTGGAAGCAGTCTGCATGCCCGAGTGCTTGCGTTTATACACCTGTGGTCATACAAATGACCTGAATTCATAGATTTCGAGGGGTGTCCCAATACATTTGGCAATAGTGTATTTGAGAAAGGCATTTAGAGGCATGGGAACATAATATACTCGAATAAGTTGTTAATTTTGAAATGGAAAACAAGTAACCACAGTTACTTCTATTAATTTAAGGTTTGCTACCTATAATATAGACTATAATATCAGATGTACATATTTACCCAGTTTTCCCCACCCATACTGTTAAAGATGACAACTTTTAATGACTCCAACATTATTTTAAAATATCACAGTTGCTGAGACTAATGGACAAAAAGGATTTCTGAAAGTGACGAGCCAAAACACGTTTGATCAATCACTAGTAAATACATTGGGCTCTATTTTGATCTAACACAAAGCGTAAAGCGCAAGGCACAACTAACATTTATGGGCGCGTCCAAATCCATTACGCCATTTCAACAGCAGAAAAGCCAGCCTTTGTGCCAGCGCAAAGCACAAAAAGATCGATCTTTCTTAATTATTCAGAGGTGTGGTTTGGGTGTAACATGCAATAAACCAATCAGAATGGCAATTCACCTAACCTTTAAAAACACCTGAGCAATTTGCAGTAGCTCATGCAATTACAATGTGCAATGTTTTCCGAGCAAACCGGATCGGTTTTCTTCTGAGGAAACGAACACGCTCATGTGTGCGCGAGGTGAAAAGCCACGAGCATGTTATCAATGGGAGTACCACTGTTCCACCTAAGCCTTCCGAGGTGAAGCAGACATGGGATGAGGTAACAGCAAGCGTGTCCTCATTTTCTGCCATCAGAAGACGGAGAAAACAGAAGCTTGCTGCAGAGCACAACATGAGCGCATCAACTGGCAGAGATTTAATTATGCTTGTGTGTTTTAATGTTTTAATTTTGGGTCTGCAGTTTGCAAAATATAAGTGCAGTCTGTTCAAACAAAATATAACCAATGGCTTTTTGGGTGTTTTAAAATGTTTAAATAAAAGGCAACAGGGCTGTTATTTTCCTACATCTCACAATTTAGATTCCTTACCAGGCTACAGACGATCCAACTCTTCTGCCAGCGGATCCTACCTCATCCGTGCTGCTGCTGGCATACAATCCTTAGTTGGCATCAACTCAGGCAGTTCAGCATCACACCTTCTAACGTCCTCTAATGTGTCCTTGTTTATGTCCAACAGACATCCATCATGCATGGCAAAGTTATGTGACATACAATATGCCACAAAGCTTGCCGAAACCTTCAAATAAAGGCTGTATTGTAATGTTCCACCTCACTTAACAACTGAAACACATCCAGCAATTCAAATGACCTTAATTACAGTATGTGCTTAATTCAGATAAAGGACTCCAAAGATTTTTTAATGATAAAAAAAACAATGTGCAGGCATGGCGTCAAAATGAGCAATGTGCTGGTATGAATTTAGCAAAACCACTTCGCGTCACTCTTTCCGCCCGTGCAAAAATGGGGCCCATTGAGTTTACAAACAAATTAACTGCAAACACTACTTTTACAACTTTATTTTTTTATATCTTCGAAAAAAAATAAAGTAAATAAAAATAAGTTTTGGCTCCATTTCCCATCACAAGTCTAAAGAGGAATTGAAATATAATAAAACCTATTTATGGGCGCAGAGTTAAAAGGCAGCATTCAAGCATGACTCTAATGATATGATTAGCTACAGCTTTCAGCAGAAAGCAGACAAAAAGAGGATGTGCATTCAGTAGCTCACTGCTCTGTACGGAGTTGTTAATTCAGTTAATTCTATTCTCTTTACCGAAATTTGATCCAGTTTTAAGCAACTCTTCAACCGAACTGGCTCGAGACTACTTTCAGGGGGAAGAGGTACCCAAAGAGGAAAAATCGAAACTGTACCGAACTTCAATCTAATTAAAAACATCATACATTCATAAATTGCAGAAAAAGTTAAATTCAAATTATATTCCACTGAATCCTTCTGCTCCTTGGCTAAAAATAAGTCTGACAATTATTGACTCAATTGTTTTATCTTTCCAAAACACTGCATTATTTCATTAATATACACAATGGGGAGACATCAGCTTAAAATGCAGTATTGTGTGGAGTCTGTCAGCTACCAAGCAACCTAATGTACGCCTTCAAATCGGCACTCTATGTGATGTTATCTGCCCAACAAGAGTCTGCATCACTGTACAGTGGATGCTCCTCATCCTAAATTTAAATTCTAGAGCAATAAATAGACTAAAGGGATAGAATGACAAAAGGAATAACACAAATGTGATGGAATGCAGGCAATACCTTATGACAGTACCAGTAATTCAAGTCACAAGAAAAGAAAAGAAAGATAGATAACATATGTTGATGCAAAAAGCAACTGTTTCCATGATTTGGGTTTTTATGTCTGAATATTTATATTCTACTTTATTTCTCATTTGCATTATGACTAACATTTTCCATGATAGCAGTTAGAACTGTAACAGGTACACTAAAGATATAAGCCAGGGGTTCCCAACCTTTTTTGGACATGTTTTGATTCATATGGACTACTTTGAAATATATGAGTAAATGTTTTTAATTAACTGTATTGTTAGTTGTTTTTATTTCTCAAAATGCGCCAACTTGAGTGTTGCCAGATTTTGCGGTTTTGAATTTCATATTTGGGGAGTGTGAATACCCATGGATAATAATTACCTGTGAAGCTATTTCTCATTTACGTATGCTACAATAAGTAGCCATAAGAGTTTAATACTCTGATTAGCTCTACAGTTTTGGTGTATTTATGGCAGACCGCAACCCCGCGATCAGTTCAAAATGGCAGCTGTGTCAGTGTTCGGTTTTCGCGCAAAATTGCATTTAAAAGGCAGAAAAGACCAAAAGTATGGGAATATTTTAAGATGGCGGAAAATTGTATACTGCGCAAAATTTAGCTGGCTTATCATAGCAGCACAAGCGCAATGCACGAACACCTTATACAGAAACATGCGGGGTTGTTCTGGATGAAGGACCATCAGAAAAGGGCAGAGTGAGTGTAAATGTTTTGTCAAATAAATTAACTAATGTTTTGTTGAAATAACTTTGTAAACACACTGTCGCTGTCCTTTCACTTTCTAAATACATGCTATACAGTTATAAAAGTTGTCTGCCGTCCTTTCCAGTTAATAAATGTCTGAGGAATATTAAGGCTAAAATCTGGGATTACAAAGGATTAGGACGTTTTGCCTGCGTGTGTTAATGTGTAGCCTTGACGTAGCGTATTGTATCTAATTATTTTACTTCTGTACGTTTTGATATTTAAATTAATAAATTTTACTATATATAACTTAAATGATATACATATATTAGGACTGTGTGGTTTGTAAATTTTTTTTCTATCAGTTGCAGGCAAAGCCATATGAATGTATTCCTGCAAAAGAAGGACTGCTCACCACAATTTGCTGCAGCTCTTACCAAGTGTCCTGAAAATGCTGATCAAAAGACATGAGTAGAAGATCAGAGTTTCTGAGCTATGGTTGAAACATTCCAACCTGGCTACATTCTCCCTAAAAGAACATACTTCACCAACATGATGGAGAAGAAATAAGGCGAATTACAAAAAGTCAAACATGTTCTTTCTTAAAGTAGTTCTATGTTCAGTTTAACAGATGTCTGCACTGTTAAAAATGCCCGTAAAATTTAACAGTAAATGAACGTAAAAAGCCTACAGTATATAAGAAAAAAATTTACATTATCTAATTGTATTTTAGTGTAAATTACTCTTAAAAAAACGAATTTGGTAAACATTTTTGTAAATTAATGTGTATTACTATTAAAATTAACTGTTTTTGCAAGTATAAAGTATAACGCATGTATATGTATTTTATGCATGGTGCATTACGTTATTTTTGAATATATCTAGCGGTTAAGCCTTATCCAATCACAATAGGCTGAAGTGTTCAGTCTAGCATATCACTGACAACAGCGAACATTTGTATATTTTTCTTCGCAACGTTCTCCTGAGCGTTAAATTGGTGAGTATGTCTTACATGTGTGCATCTACATTGAAACAAACAAAGGCCTATATAACTTTGTTCAATCACAACTTCAATCTGGTTTCCTGCCAACGCCGCCGACATTTTTCCCTCCAGTGCAGTGCAGATGGACGGGTGGCTCTCCATTTCACAGCCGTGCAACTGGTAAATGCTTTGGCTATGGTTAGGAATCACTTTTATTGATAAATGGTCGTTTTAACGTTTTAAATAACACAGCTAAAATAAGTTAATGTCAATAGATGACAGTGGCCCTGAAGGTCCAAACACAACATTTTAATAAACACAAAAACATTTCACAAAGCACAACAACGCTTCGCAAAATGGAAAAAGTAGGACAACACTACTTGTTTAGTGCTGTCAGCACTTGATAGTTCAGTCCTCAGGACACTTCAAAGTAATTTGCTATGTTGCGTTTTGAGTTTCAGGGCCACCTTATTGTATCCGCATTATACACTGTGTAATTAAGTATACACGCATAACAAACATGGGACACAAAGCACAGTAAACAGTAAAAGGATCAAACATCTAAAGCCTAGTAGTCCTTTTAAAAAGAGTATGGTGAAGGGGAACAGTTGCAGTATATTATAGGGTAATTGAGCCTGGAGTGCAGGCAAATGTATGTAAACATGACAGTTTAAAAAATTTTCAAAACTATATTCGCCATTAAACTGACAAAGTTGTAAAAATCTGTCCATACTTAAATCAGCCCTCCATTTCCAATTATTTCATACTGCTTGAAATTCCTCCAACTACATGGCATATTAACAATTAAACTTTAGTTATACAAATGTTATACTTCATTTATATGTCTTTTCGTTGCTCATTTCCTGACTGGCCATATTTATAAAACCAAATAACTGTCTCTAGAATCTTGTTTTTAATCCCATTTGTCAAATTGTTAAAAACAGAGGCGGACATTTCAGGTCCAGAAAGTAAAAATCCAAACAAGGACTTTGTTTCAACCAACCAGTTGAGTCTAATGTGACTGTGACTCTCTATGCTCAACTGGTTGGTTGAAACCAAATCCTGGTTTGATTTTTACTTTCTGGACCTGAAATGTCCACCTCTGGTTAAAAATGTTGTGTTTTTCCAAGATGTTTATTCAACATTAATCCCAAAAAGGGGACAAGTGTCGAGGACAGGAAAACCAAGAAGCGGCTCACTGTGAACCTAAAAGTCTTGACATTGATTATTGACCCCTCGGACCACGAGTGGAGACACTCAGGAAGACGCAGTCATTCTATGCACACGGACATGACTTAAGAGATGGACTATTTGATTTTTTACTTTTCAACTTTTTTGGTGATCCTATTTAATTTGAGTGGAATTTCGTGCCAGTGGTTTAGAAAATGTATAGAAATATGCTAATAATTGCAACAGTTGCAACTGTTATGTGATTGTGTGCAAAAATGTTAAACGCAGACAGACAAACATATACAGACAACTTCTCTTATAATCTTCTAATATTGTGAATAAAGACTGTTATAAGATTTGGTTTCTCTCCTGTTTGCTTCTGTAATATATTTTTTAAAGGGGTACTAATCCGTAATGTAACATACATGTCTTGCAAAATATGACAAAAACAAAATTAGTAGAAGTCTGCTATGTAAAAGCAAGGTTTGCAAATAATTGTATAATTGAATTTATGGTAAATAAAACCGGCAGCTTTGGCAACCAGAACTTGAATGCAAAATATTAGGTTATAATCATTTTTGTGATAATGGTAAAGAATCTAGACATTGTATATTGTTTTCATTACAGAATCTAAACAGCAACAGTGTACAGTTTATAAGTGTTAAATATAGGGAATATAATACTGAATATCAGTGTCATATTCTGTATTTTTAACAATTAAATTTAAACTTTATGGTAACTGCAGAGAAAGACTTAGTGTTATATTCTGTATTTATATCAGTTTTTAACTGTAAAATGTATGGTATTCACAGTTGTTCCGTAATCACTAAAACTTTTGCACTGTATATTTTGCAGCAAGGTTTTGCTGCCAGTTCTTACCGTAAATTCAGATTTTTTTTTATTTTTTTTTACAGTGTGGTCGAGCAACGCCACAGAAGCATAACCTGTCATTTTATAAACGACGATTGGGAACTCTTGAGCTAGTTTGACTACTATGCCACTCGAGGAAAGACACACTGAAAAGAATATTGCATCTTGGATTGCAAAGGCAATTGATAATTTTGGAATTCCTGCCAGTAGAATCCTGGCTATACTACATGACAACGCAGCTAATGTGGTAGCAGCCCTCAGGGTATCAGAGGAGAGGCATGAGATATCTTCTGTCCGTTGCACTGGCCACACATTACAGCTAGTTGCAAATTATGCTTTGAAGAATCCCCAAATAACCAAAGCAGCTGGAGCTGCAAGGTGCTTGTTAGAACATTTCAAGAAGAGTGAGACTGCCAGTTCAAAGCTCAAAACAAAAACAAATGGGCCTACCTGAAGACAGTCTACTTCAAGACGTTCATGTAGTATGAGCTATTCCAGTGCACATTATCAGCCACCTGCTAGAGCAGAGGTGGCCGGTCACAGCATGTATATCTCACCCAGAGGTTACACCCAGATCAAAGCATTTCCTTGACCTCAATGCTGAACAGTGGAGCCTGCTTGAGGAGCTTGAACAAGCTCTCAAACCATTTGTGCTACTGTTCATCTAAGTCGAGTGTGACCCTCTCTTCTATACCTTCACTGAGGACTGAAAATCATCTGAAAATTCTGCCTTTGACAGCAAACATATCGAAGCATTTCAGGCTGCTGCAGCAAAGGAAATCTCAGGAAGGTGGGAGACTGAAATGGCATGCAAAGATAATGGTTCAAACACCAGCTTAATTGCGTCATCCCTGGATCCCAAACTGGTTTTGCAGACTGAAATTCTTGTCTTCAAATGAAAGACAGACTGCAGATGAAGATCCAGGCTCTTGTACTTGAAAAGATAAATGTGTCAGATGCTGCAAGAGCAACACACCACAGAGGTCAAAGAATCAACAAATGTGACAGAAGAGGCCTGTGTCTTTGTTGAACACTTTGCTTGGGTCAGACTCTAAAGACACATCCAGTCAGAATGATAACATCAGTCATTCAGTGAGAGAAGAGATTCTCAGGTATTTTGGGGATTTTGCAGTACAGATCCTTCGCAGTGG
>JAABNX020000038.1:11661546-11681774 GCA_015163995.2 Mormyrus lacerda
TACTTTATTTCCCTAGTAAACCATCTAGGTTGCAATTTCCTAGATTTATACTTGCTGGAAACAGGTATGAAGTCCTCTTGCACTTGCAAGATTCACCCAAGATTATATAGCACTTTTATTTAGCAATTAAATGTTAGTCACCAAATGCCCATGATTATAGACAGGAATTATTCCCAGAAAGACACATGCCTGCTGAAGGGAACTCGCCCAGAAAAGTGGGATAAACATGACATGGCGGAGAAGGTGACAGGGATGCTGGGATGCATGTTGCCCCCCCCCCCCCCTTCCCCTCACAGCATACCTTTCCCCCACCGGACTGATGTTTGGCATTCTCTGTGGAGCTGACCTTAGAACGGACGTTGCGGATATCAGGGTCGGGCATGGCGCTGGGGGCAGGGCTGAGTTGAGGGGCAGCCTTGGCGGTGGTGGAGGCTGCGGAAAACCGGGGGGCACGCGGCACTGGTGGCTTCCTCTCAGGCAGGGCAGGGGTGGGTGCAGCTGTCGGGGACCTGATGAGACGGCCACTGGTGGAGTTCCGATTGGGGGCGCTCTTGGGTCGACCGGAGTCAGCTGTGTGCGGGGCAAATCATCCCAAAATCTCAAGGGGATTCACCAGACGCCACCCCCCGAGAGATGCCAAAGTGGGTCCCGTTGACCCCCCCCCCACATCACTGTGTTCTATATTCCCCCCACCCTGATGTCACCTCTGCAAGAGGGGGAATGTGAGGGATGAGGACCAGGGGGGACAAGCTGAGAATGGAGTGGAGATTCATGGTGGGGGGGGGTCTCACCTGGCATGTTCTTCATGCTGCTATGCTTTCTCACCTCCCCTCTTTCGCTCTCGGCTTTGGTGGCTGTGGAGCACAAAGAAACATGTTTGCCAGGCAGAGGTAGGGCCACTGAGGCATTGGCCCCTGCTAAAAACTGATAGGATCTTCATGTGCCCACTCCCCTGTCAGTCACTGATTTAAAGCATATTATTGGCTAATGAAAAGGCAGGTCCCTCTGTATGAATTATGGCCCCTTTTATGCCCCACCCCTTTAAAAGTCAGCCCTGCCATCAAGGGGGCTGTCAAGAACTGCAGACTCTCTTTTTTCTTTTCTGACACATTGACATCTAGTTCTGTTGGCTATTTTCCCAAAAGTCCTCAGGTTAAGTATATTAACCGACAAGCTTCTCCGTACTAGGTGCCCTTAACTACTTCACCTACTCGCCAGTACTATACACTTGAAACTCAATTTCATTCATCATGCTGATGTTGGCTACTCTAATTTCTCTTAATGTTAGCGGTGATGAAATGCTGGTCTGTAAATGAGATTGAAATACCAGGGAAGCACCACAATAAGTGGAGGGGGGGGGGGTGACTCACCTGAGGAATGCCGTGCAAGGGGTCCAGTAGAGGACCGTGTGGTGGATGGGGACACCCGGGGGGTTCCAGTAGGCTTGCTGGAATTTGTGGTGGATAAATTGGTCTTGGGCACAGTATTGACCTTTGGCACTGGGGGGCGCTTTTCTTCCTATGATGCAGAGAGAAGCATGTCAGAAAGGAGAATACCGGGAAAGGGCCTAGTTGGACTGCACTCCTCATGTAACCCTGAACATCATGTGAGGGATTTCAGGACAATATGGTGATTTCCAGAAGGTAAGGAAGAATGCCCCAGACTTTGCTGATCTGGGGCTGATATCACCATCTGCTCAATGGCCACTCAGATGTTATTTTGTATTAATAAATAAGATTCTTGTGGATTCCTGTTCATATTATCAACACCGCATTTCCTGGAGTTCCTGAACCATCTACTGGAAATACTGGGGAATATTGCTGGGAAAATAAAACAAGCCAGACAGAAATCAGAAAACTTTCAGGAAAAATACTGACAGGATGAAATGATGTCAAATAAAAGATTTAAATGAAATGCATCCCATAAAGAGATTAGCAGTTATGTCTGCTGATGAGAAATACTGTCACAAGGGGGCAGCAGAGGGTATGGGACTTCCCCGGCAGGGCTTTGGGTCTAATGCATGTCTGTCTATCTGTCTGGCAAACGCCAGGACAAGACCTAGTCAGTGTGAGGGGGAGCCAATTAGGGACTCACCTTGGGCTTGTTCTCTTGTGATGTAGCAGTGGGGGTGCGGCTGGCCGCGGACACAGGCCGCTTGCTAGCAGTGTGGGGGGCAGGTGTCTTGGGAAACGGGCTTTTTCTGCTGGGAGCCGTGGAGGATGAAGTGGGAGAAGGGGACGGGCGTTTATGGGTGGGGGCGGAGCTGGTGCCAGTACTGTGCAAGTTCATCCACAGCTTGGGGGGGTTCACTTTGCCCGGACCAGCAGGAGGCTTTCAAAAGTGGCATGGTACCCGATGAACGGAGATTGGTGGGAGGGAGATGGTACATAAAAGAGACCAAAACAAAACGATGATGGGGGGGAGGGGCAAAAAATACAAAAGGCAGCAGAAATCATAAAAACTCACAGGGAGCTGAGGCCACTCAGGTGAAGAAGCCGATCTGCTCATTTGCAATAATGGATGAATAAAACGATCACAGTAATTTAACGCTAAATGGCATTTTTCATCACAGCGTCCTTTACGACTTATGGATCTAAAGCTTTCGTACCCATTTCAACAAGGCTTTAGAGCAAGGGTCTCCAACTCCAATCCTGGAGAGCTACTATCCAGTAAGTTTTCTACCTTAACTGGCTTCTGATGAGCCACACCTGCTCCTGGTATTTACCTGAGAACTAGTGTGGCTCATCATAAGCCAGGTAGGATAGAAAACTTACTGGATAGTACTGTAGGTCTCCAGGACCGGAGTTGGTGACCCCTACTTTAGAGCAACTTGACCCAATCTCGAGAAGGAAAGATGATGATAATTATTTTAATTATCAAAATATTTAAACAGGAACTGTGAAGCTGTGAAGAATTGTGGCAACCTTCAGGGTCACTTTGAACAGCTGCACATAGGAATTTTTATAATAATATTATTATGAGTTTAGTGCAGATCACTTAGATGATGTAGCAGGTTAAAAACACAAAAGATCACAGTACTAAAAGAAACTGGAATTTAACACTGCACCTTGACAGATACAATTTTAAAATATGCATGTAGCATATGCATATATACACTGTAATTATTAATTATTTTTCAGATATAGTGTAATAATTTTTCATTAAATATTGTGTTATTACATCAGTTAAGTCCTCAGTTTTTCAGTTAAAGGTTTGAAAAGGTTTTTAAAATGTAAAAATTTTACATTATGGATAACATTTGTTATGTTGCCAGATCCATATACTAACTGATTACCAGAAATAATTTGTTTTTTCTTGAAATTAATATCAAGAACTATAGTAAGCATAGTAAGGATCACTTTCTTGTAGTTAAATCGCCGTTCATTAAGACCTGATTCAAAGGCGGTGTTTGTAGATTGGTTACTGAAACACAAAAACACTTTTTGAAATAAAACTGAAAAAAAGGTGCGTGAAAATAGAAGTATACCATTTTGGGATATTCACATGCAGATCAGCAGTGGGAGACTTCCTGTATTAGTGGGGCAGGCCTTATGGGCTTTGTCCAGGCCGTAAAAAAACATAGTGAAATTAAAATATACCGCCATCAGTACAACATGGATGAGACAGGGAAAGATCCATCGTGGTGTTTCACCCTAGATTGCATTTAATTTTAGCATCGTCATATAAAGTGACCTGGGCAGCTTTTAGCCATGAGATTAAGTTAAGAGAATAAAGCACTTCACCTGTACCCAAGAGCGTAGGTTTGATTTCACTGGTAGTGACGAAATCAATCACAGATGCTTTGTCCCCCTAAATATACTCCCAGAATATTGGTAGAGGTGTCCATACACAGATTTATGCCCTTTTAAGTCCCATAACCCCACTTATCCGCGCTCCACCTTACCCATGACGCACAGCAGTAGCCCCGGAGACTGACTCTACATATGAAATGCTTGTCCTATATCTTACACTCTCCCGGTCACATGACAGCGGAGGAAGTAGCCCATCCCTGGCTTACCTTGGTCTTCTTGTCTGGACTGGTCAGGTCCTTCTTCGGCACAGCGCCGATCCTGTTAGTCGATGGTGATTTCACATCCCTGGTGGCTTTGTTTCCAGCGGGGGCTTTGCCCTTCTCCCTGTTATCTTCTTTCTTTTCTGCTTTTTCCGTTTGGCCCGTCTTCTGCTTATTGATTGTTGCTGCCTCTCCCGCTTGCTCGGTACTGTCTGTTTTCTCTGCTGTTTCATTCTTTTTCACTGCATCCGACTTCCCTGACTCGTGGTCCTCTTTATCAGTTTTCTCCAGCTGTCCATTCAGTTCTGGTATCTTCACGGCTCTGTCTTCTTTATCTGCAGTTCTGTCGCTTTCAGTTTTCTCTGTTTTATCCTTCACTTCCTCTTTATCCATCTTCTTCACCTCTACCTTACCTGCTTTTTCTACTTTATCCTTCTCCTCTACCTTACCTGCTTTTTCTACTTTATCCTTCTCCTCTACCTTACCTGCTTTTTCTACTTTATCCTTCTCCTCTACCTTACCTGCTTTTTCTACTTTATCCTTCTCCTCCACCTTTCCTGTCTTCTCTACTTTATCCTCCTCCTCCACCTTTCCTGTCTTCTCTACTTTATCCTCCTTCTCCACTTTTCCTGTCTTCTCCACTTTATCCTCCATCTCCACCTTTCCTGTCTTCTCCGCTTTATCCTCCTTCTCCACCTTATCTGTCTTATCTACTTTTTCCATCTTGTCTATCTTTTTTACTTTATTCTTCACCTTTTCTATCTTCTCTTCTTTATCCACTTTCAGCTCTTCCAGTTCCTCTGCTTTATCCACCACCCCCTTTTCTGTCTTGTCCACTCCATCCCCCTTCTCTCCCTTATCTAATTTATCCATGTTCTCAGGCTTTACATTATCCTCCACTTTATCTGTCTTCTGTACTTTATCCAACTTCTCCTTTTCCATCCTCTCTACTATTTTATCCTCCTTCACCACCTTATCTGTTTTATGTACATTATCCATCTTCTCTACCATTTCTACCTTATTTTCCACCTTTTCCATCTTCTCTACTTTATCATCCTTCTCCACTTTTTCTGTCTTCTGTACTTTATCCTCCTTCTCCACCTTTTCCGTCTTCTCTACTTTATCATCCACCTCCACTTTTTCTGTTTTATCTACTTTATTGTTTTCCATCTTTTGAGGCACATTTTCTTTCTTCTCTAGCATTTCTATCTTGTCCAGCTGTTCCACTCTTTCTGCTGTCTCCATTGTACTCTTTACACTATCTGCCTTTTCACCAAGACTTACCAATTCCCCTTTCTGCTGTCCATCCAGTTTCCCAGAATTCTTCTCGATCTTCTCACTTTCATCTACATTGTCATTCTTCTCCACTGATTCCAGTTTCTCTGACTTTTGTGAGGGCTCTGTCTTTTCAACTTTTTCTTGCTTGCTAGTCTTTTCTGTTTTCTCTGCAAAAAAACAATCAAAAGCAGACTCAGAAACAGAATTCACTGACACAAAGGTAAAGGGTTTTCTCTTTAATAAACCAAAAACATTCTGACTAAAGACAAATCCTTTAAAACCTGTGAAGTTTTGATGAAAACACATTATAATACATTATAATAATAATTAATGTTCTTGTTGTTCAGCAGTGTTCGCTGTCATAAAACAATTATTCCTTGCTCCAGACTAAACACATCTGACAATGGAAACACAGGATATGACCTACAGCTGTAATTAAACTGCTGGGTAGCAGATGTTGGCTGTGCGAGGCTGAAGTCCCAGAATCCGCAATAATGTGAGGCTTGGCAGCAAGTACAGGAGTGAGAGCTCGAGAACAAAGCTGCCACAGCTCCATGCCCAAGTTTAACTGTAAACTGTTTTACTGTAATGCCCTCCTTTGTGGTTCCCCGTCTGGATCCTTACATAAACTTCAGCTGGTACAAAATGCAGCAGCCAAAGTTCTCATAAACACTAAAAAATTTGATCTTATTGCACTGGTTTTATCCTCCCTTCATTAGCTACCAGTTAAGTCTCGTATTGACTATAAAATACTGCTATTAACCTATAATGCACTGAATGGCCTTGCACCAGAATACGGCTGATCTGCTGACCTCATATAACCCTCCGCGCTTGCTTAGTTCTGAAGGCACAGAATATCTGTTAGTACCTAGGGTAGGAAGAGCTACAGCAGGCTGCAGAGCTTTCTCCTATAGAGCTCCTCAGCTATGGAATGGTCTTCCACAAGTTGCGCGAGTTTCAGGCTCACTCTCAATATTCAAGTCCAGACTAAAAACACACCTGTTTAGTTTAGCTTATAGGGACACTAGTTCTAGCTCTAGCTAACTCCTCACTCCCAGTTAGACCTACTGTATAGTGTGAGGTGTAGAGCTGGGTGGGGATCGGTGGCATTGGCTTTGGATAAACTGAACTGTCAGTGATGTCACTCTGGCTTCACAATCCCTTGTGGAATTGAAGTGCTGACATTTCAGGGACTCCCCATGCCTGCATTCCGACTTGCTTCTCTCTCCTACTTATGCTGCCATAGTCATGTCTGCTGGAGCTTGCACATTGCACATCATATTGCACTCGCCTAACTGTTACCACTGCCTATAGTCTCCCTTACTTTTACTAACAGCACATTTTATTTTCCCTACTCCTTCTGGGGTGTGCTGCCTGGAAACCTCAATCTATGAAGATATCCAGCACACCCTGCTACATGTGGCATCACCACTACCCATGAGGTCCTCACATCCAGCTCGCCACTTTGCCTGTGTCATCTTCCATGTATGACTCACTGCCTTACTTCTGGCTGCCTGCCGATTGGAAGGAGAGTCGGCACCGGCTTGTCATCACCTCTGTGCTTCCCGGTTGTGTCTCATATTTTGTGATTTGGACAGTGTGACTTGGCACTTAGCCATCTCACCTATTTGACTCTCCCTGCCGGCCCCTTTGAGTCTGGTTTCCACCACAAGGTTTTTCCTTGCTACGGTCTCCAATGGCTTACTCACTGGGGGCTTTGGGTGAGTTTGCTGTAAAGCGCTTTGAGACAATATAATGTTGTGATAACGCGCTATACAAAAAATAAATTTGTTGTTGTTTGTTGTTAAAACGCTTCCAGGTAGCCATCAGTAGCACAACGATACGCCCACATTTAAACAGGCAGCTGAAAGTCGGGCTCCCCATCCCTCAGGAGGTTACCCTCCTGACCTGGGCTCAAGGATGGATCACTGCATGGGCCTACTGGGCCCAGGCTTAGGGGCCTAAGGGCCAAGGGGGCCCTGAAGCCCAAATCTCCATGCTACCATTTCACTATTGTTTAATGTTGTAGTCAAGACCGCCTTTATAGGTGAAATTTGGAGGGTATCAAGACCAAGACACTGCCGATACTTGAGCGTTCCAAAACCAAGACCAAGACCAAGACCAAGGCTGGTGAGACCAAGACTAAGACCAAGACCAAGACCGAAAACAGACTCGGCTAGAATCGACATCAACTGTAGAGAAAAAAGGCATTAAAGTGTCATTACTTGTTAAATCAAATTGATGTTATCTTTTCGATTATATTGTCCATATGTCTCTCATTTAAAATATCTCAGATTTGTCATAGTTACGAGGCCTGATGGAAAATGATATTCTCAGAAATCCTCTACTATAACCATTTTATCAGAACTCGTCAAGGGAAAGAGATGGGATGTACCAGAAAGATGTTCATATCAAGTCTCTTATACCAGGGACAGAGGCCTCGGGTAAGCTATGAATATGGCTATGAAATTATCCCATGCTTTGAATTGAACAGAATAAGCCTCCAGATTGACTTGCACCTCCAAGGCCGTGCTTTCTAATGAATGTAAAATAACTAATTTATTTGAATTATAACTATGCTATAGACTATGTTGTATCCATTAATAGATAAACTGGAATTTTCCCACTGTAATCTTTACGTTTTGATATCAACATCACTAAAATTACTTACCATATAGCATAGAACGAATGCTTGCTCAATACAATGCCCATAGACAGACGCTATATAAAATCAATGATGATTTATTATGTCAAATAACACCACTTTAATAATTAAACAATGCACCCTCACAAACAAATACCAGATAGGTATACATATAACCATATACATTCTTTCGTGTTGTAGTCAAGACCGCCTAAACCAAGACATTGCCGAGACCAAATAGAGTCGAGACCAAGACAAAACTGAGACCAAGACAAAAAGGGCCCCTCAATTAGGGTATATGTGATATGGGGCCCTGAAACACGGGTTATGTTAGTCATCTGGTATCTGGAAGGGCCCTTCAATTAAATAGCATGGTGTATGATACGTTATATGTCTTAATAGGGCCCCTGAACCACAGGTTGTTATTCATCCATTCTACAAGCGGCCTCTCAATCAAATAACGTGGGGTATTACATGTAAATGTCACATGTAGGCTACCCCTCTATCTGCTTCATTAGTGCGCAGGTCCAGGGTCGGTTCTGGAGGGGTAACAATGGGGGCGATTGCACCCAGGCCCAGTCTGGAGGATCCGGGGAGCCCAGAAAAAAATAAAATAAAAATAAAGATTTCTCTCTGATCTTGCATTAAATGCATTGCTGAGTGCATGGTTTCAACACCATTGTTTAATTTGCCCTGCCATTGTCTAAATATAGAACGTAAAAAATATTTCCACCAATGCAACACATAATGAAGTTCAAGTCAGCCTCTTCTGTTTGAATTACTTTTAATTGCTTCAGTATGTTAATACCAGAGGTGGCTACAAGACTACAAGGGAAGCTCTGCTGGCTTTCTCTGATGGCCATCAAGAGTGAGCTGGCGAAGTCGTTGGACTTTAATGACATTATACTTGAATTCGCGTAGATGAAAGGTCCGGAAGAGATGCATTTACTATATGGATAAAAATGAGCGATTTCTTGGTTGACATAAAGTTATTCATATGATATGCGTTATATACACGTTTCAGATCAGATTCTGTGTGAGTTATTTTTCCAAAAAGTGATGTTTCATGAATAAAAATGTAGTTGTGACGTTTGCCGGTGGGCAAGCAGGCAAGGAGGCAACGCAAGCCAGACGAACGGGGAAAACTGGGTTTAATCCAAAAGCACGGTTGACAGGCACGAACATCCACCGACAATCAACATCAACACATTAACAATGACCGACATCAGCCTAGGGGAGACGTGGACTCATATACCCTGACAAGCAGGGGTTAACAAGACACAGGTGAACACAATCGGGCAGGAACACAAGGTAATGAGGTGGGCGTGGCACACGGGAGGATTGAACGGAGCGGATTGTGACAGTAGTATAGTTTTTAGCGCAACCTTTGTACTGCTGCTGAATTGTGTGAGTGCGTGCGCACGTTGTTTTTCATATTGGGGGGGGGGGGGGCATTCTAGTCATCTGGCCCAGGGGCCCATGGACTCCCTGGCTGTGCTGTGGCTTTTTCAGAACTCTTCATTGGCTGGACTACTGGGATGGCATTACCCCTAGTTGACGAGACCAAAGTAACATTGTTGGTCCTCGGAAAGACCGTACCGTCCCCACTGTATAGTAATGGAGGGGTTAGTGAATGTCTCAAAAGACCCATTTTTAGCGATGTCCATCAGTGGGAGGCAGATGGAAAGAAAAATGAGGGATGTCACGCAGTCCATGAGAAGATCCCCTCCATGAAAAGAAGCAGGCTGCCAAATGTCCCTGTCGATGCACTGACGCCTTCTGCTTAGCACTACGTGCTTCTCAAAGCTTCCGGAAACAGACAACCAGAGAGGCAGAAGCGATTGACTTTTTTTCAAACCTCTTGCTGAGAAAAAGAGGCATAGTATGAGAAGAACAAGTGCTCTGGCCAGGTTTCCCGCATTACATGGCATGGTTCTTGGAAAAAAAGGATGAGCTGGCAAATAGCAAATAGGAAAAAATGACAGGAAAAGATGAGGAGAAAGTACACAAAAAACAATGGTAATTAAAAACAAATAAACCCAGTGCTTACCGGTACATAAATGTAAAGCGATTAGGAAGCAGCTTAAGTCAACTAAGTTTGAAGAATAACTGGAGCTTTAATGGGCAGTTCCAGGTCAGACAAATATAAACTGGGGTGTTTCAGTGCTAATGCAGGCAAGAATGACATGGGCATTAACAGCTGGTAACCTTAGCCTCCTTAAATGGCATATCAAAAGAGTCTCCAGAGCAGTAATGAACTATTAATTACCAATCAGTTTATTATGTTTGAAACCACTCATAAAAGGAAGTTCAGCTAGTAAATACAGGGGCTGGTCAGAGACCAAATCTCCACGGGAACCATGTCAGCTGGGACCTCCTCTCTTTGATGCTCATTTCCTCTGCTGCTTGTCCCAATTTTCTAAACCTGGGGAGCCCTTAGTGAAGGAAATATTTACAATATAACAGGCACCTCCGAAAGGCCTAGGTTCTAAATCTGATACTAACAGCTGAAGCCCGCAGGATTTAATGTGAGACTGTTGAGAAAGTCAATCCGATGTGAGACGAAGAAACACATTCAAAGTTGACTGTTTGAACCAGGAAATGGGTTGGGTCTCAAACCAAGACAGGCACTGAGATCACAGCCCATTAAAACAATGTCACTGCTTTCATTTCTACTCGGACTGACTATTGCAACTCTCTATATGCAAGTCTGGAACACTCTGGTATTCAGAGACTACAGTTAGCCCAAAATGCGGCTGCTCAGCTCTTTACAGGGACAAATAAGTGGAAATTAGCGGGAGAACATTTTAAAACAAATTTGAGGAAGCACTTCTTTACACAGCATGTAGTTAGAGTACTGAATAGTCTTCCTGCTAGTGAACCTGAGTTCCTTTAAATCAGAGCTAGATAAGATTTTAACAACTCTGAGCTATTAGTTAAGTCCTCCCCAAACAAGCTTGATGGGCCCAATGGCCTCCTTTCGTTTGTAAATTTCTTATGTTCTTATGTTCTAAAAAAGCATGAGCATGTTACCCCAGTTTTGTCCTCTCTCCACTGGCTTCCTGTATCTTTTAGAATGAATTTTATTGCTTGTTTTTAAGGCTTTAAATTTGCTCGCACTTCTTATTTATCTGAGCTTTTAAGTATCCACGCCCCAGTTAGGGCGCTAAGGTCTTCTAATCAGATGATTCTGGGTATTCCAAGGACAAGGCTCAAAAATAGAGGGGATCGGGCCTTTTCGGCTGTAGGCCCTGTCCTGTGGAACTGCCCACCTCAGAACATCAGATCTGCTCATAATTTAGAGACTTTCAAGTCCTTACTTAAAACCCACGTATTTTCCTTGGTTTTTGGTTTGAGTTGCACCTAGACATCTCAATGCAGTGTTGCAGGAGCAACCAAAAGGTTTTCTCTCCTCTGCCTGATTTTTTTATTTTTAAAAAAACTCTAGTAAAGTATTTCAAACCCAGCCTCAGCATGTCAGTCCTAAATGTACAGTATACAAATACTTTGTGGGCAGTGCTGGCTTGATGGTTAGGGATGCACACTTGTAATCGAAAGATTGCAGGTTTGAATCCCCAACCAGCAAGTCACCACTGAGGTAATCTGAGCAAGGTACCGTCCCCAAGCACTGCTCCCCGGGCGCTGAATTAGCTGCCCCCTGCTATGTCACGAAAGTCACATACTGTATAGGTTAAATGCAGAGGACACATTTCATTGTTGCGCATTGTGTGCTGTGGTGTGTTAACAATGACCACTGATCACCAAATTCTAAATTCAAATGACAATTTGAACAGGAAAGGCACCCAGTACTAAAAAAAGCCTATTTAGCGTCAAAAACTGAACAAGAAGACTAGATTATCTCACTCATTGGACTCAGTCATTAAGAAAACATTTAAAGCTACATCATTCTAGTGCAATTGGCGATCTTGAGGCAGGGACACAAACTGCCTCTCCCCCCCACCCCCACCATAAGAAGAACAAACTAAAGACCCTGTAAGGGAACCTGAACATCCACATGAGCACTGTGAGTTCCTGTGATACATCTGCATCACCCTCCACCTTTAATCTACACGTCAGGCTGTAGCACTGACACTAACCTGAGACACTGGTAAGGAGATTTATTCGTGGCCATCTGCCTGCAGTTGGGGGCGACCAGGGTGCTGCGGCGTCACTCTCGATGCCGCTGCCCTGCTTTTTGCGGGACGCGCTAATGATTCAGCGCGACAGTTAACCGAAGACAAATGAAGCGTGCTTCCCGTTACATCGCCTCAAAAAGTGCCAAAGCTCAGTTACGACCAAAATTATTGTAACACTGATTTAATACGGTCTACTGAACGGGAACCAATTTTGTGGTGATAACACGTGCACAAATAGCTATCCTAAAGTGTGTCCATCACCCGGCTACTACTATCAATGACAATGACATTTATTAACTTCTAACAGAGTCTGTTAGGGTTGGGACAGCCTTGTCTTTTAATGCCGTCCTCCGTCAAAGCAGCTGCCTCTCATCTGTAGACTGTCTTGATCCAAATACACCAGACAGAGGAGAGAGAGCCGTCTGAGCATGAAAATGCGCAGCCAGACGGTAGCCCCACCAGACCTCACCACCGAAAGGCCCAACTCCTGGCCAGAGGAAAATCTGTTAATCGCCAGCTCTGTATGACTGTCCACCACATTTGCAGCAACTTTTTACACAGATAACCTCTCACTTCTGATTGCTGGCATTTAGCTTTTAGGACTGGGGGAGGGTTAATCCTCTTGTTTCCACTCTGTGCACCTCTGGGAGGGGGGTATGAGAAGCTGCTCTGTTTGGTGTGACTCCTCAGGGATGAAGCAATTCATACAGTCCCCTTGTCCAGATATTGGGCACAATACCCCAATTCCAACAGAGGGGCCACAGCTCGTGCTCTGTGTCTGTGCCACACTAATCTAGGTCAGATGACTTTGTCCCATAATCCCAGACATCTCAGCTTTCCATATCCATCCATCTCCCAGCCTCATCTTCCCTCAAATCTCTCAATCTCCTGAGACCTTCTCATTCGCCCCCCCCCCCCCGACATGATACTGGCAGCCATAAATCGAGGTCACCCAGAATCTGAGAAGCGACTATGAGACTCGGGGGGTTTCGGGGGCAGGCAAGGGGTTACGTATGATGCGACCTACCCTCGGCGGCTGCAAAGGCACTTCCGGCAGCAGATCTATTGACGTTCAACCCGCCGGAGGGCACTTCCAGCAGAATGCTCCCCCCTTTCTCCGTCACCAGTACCTCTGGGTTGCCATCCGGCATGTCGGAGGAGAAGTCCCTGTTTTCCTTCTCCAAAGTCAGCTGGGGACAAGCCCTCGGTTCCTGTCTGAAGTCAGCGGCAGTGAACGACACAATTGGGGGCGGTGTTGATGGCTGCCTGTCCGCCACGGTGAGGGACCGCTTGACGGTGGATTGAGTGCGCCGTGGCGCCATCCCTGGGGAGGGCAGTTCATCCAGCCGTGGCACCTTGCCAGGGTACTTGTCGGGCAGTTGGAGGCTGGTCGGCACGGAGAGGTGGGTACATTCGGACATGGCACGTCGCATGGCCTTACGCTGCTTCTCGGCACGACCCATGAAGCAGGGCTCAGCATCTCCGTCGCTCTCCTCTGAGGGTCCCCCTACTGCGGGGGGGTTGCAGACACCCACCACTCCGATCATGCAGTAGTTGGGGGCTGCGAGTCCCGCTGAGGTTTTGGTCAACATGGCGCTACTCTTGGCTATCTCAAATGAGTTTGCCGCTGGCAAGACATCAACTGGGCTGCTGTCAGCTTCAGCCAGGACGCCGAGCCTCCCACTGCCCCCATACCCTGGTGGGGCAGGCGGCTTACCACATGGGGACGGTGAAGATGACAGGGGGCTCTCCGGACTCTCCCCAGTGCTACTCAGTGATGTGCCACCCACCCGGCAAGTCGCCTTCAGCCCCGCATCCCCGTCCGAGCCCTCAAAGAAGCAAAGCTTGTCCTCATCAGTGAGTCCGGACACCTGGGAGGGTACCCCCATCTCCGTGTGCTGCCAGTCCCAGCCCTGGGGAGGCGCCTTGCACAGCTCGCTGTACTCAGAGAACGGAGCTGCCGGCTTCTGGTTGGAGAGAGAAGACATTCTTTCCTCCCTCTGTCGCCTGTGAGCTGAATCTCTCCCGATATCCTGACGCACGTACACTTGCTCTCCCTTGTTCTGTTGCTCTGCTCGTAGAGGCAGGAACGTGTGTGTGTGTGTGTGTGTATGTGTGTACACCGTTCACGCTCTCTCCTGTCTCTGCTGCTCTGCTCGAGGACTGACCAGGAGCAGCACTGGTGCCAAGCCGAATATTCTGCTTATTTCCCCCTCCCACAGCCTCTCCACAGCTCGAATCATGTGACGTGTTTCTGGCTGCTCATTCGCCACTGTGTCCCACATCAAAATGTTCCTCCCATAAATTTTTTTTCCTCTCCTCTGTCCACCCAGATCCTGCATACCCGATTTCTCAGTCTACATGTTTCTCCTCAGTCTGTCCAGTATTGAAAATCGGGCCCAGAGCCTCAGGGGGCATATGTACCCATCCCCCCTCCCCTGCCAGCTGGTGTGGACCTTTTGCCCATCAACTTTTATATTCCCTCTCTTTTTCCTCAGGTAACTCAATCTTCTAGGTGCACAGTCTCAGAGAATCTCCCCTCCTCTCAGCACCTTTCACAGACCCCCTGCTCCTCTCTCCAGAGGTGCCTTCTTTGCCACCTCCTCTCCCCCCGACCAGCAGAGCCTGAACCCATCTGGGCCCCCCCATGCCGATTCTGATAGATCCTCTGTCCCAGACCATCATCTCTATGTTCCCCACCTCAGTGCCAACCACAGGGTGATCCCTTGGCATGACAGCCTGGCGATATCTCACGCAAGGGGTGGGAAGATGGTAGACAGTGCAGAAGATGGTGCAGATATACAAATTAATACCTCATTCTCAGGTTCGAGTCCAACAAAAGCCGGGATGTGTCCATGTCCTGTGGAACACGCAGAGCACTCCGGCGAGGCAGGTCCTTCGACCCCGGTTTTGGGTATATTGTATCAGGTGTTGGCAGGGGGTGCACGTAAGGGCCAGACCCCCCCCAGCTCAGCATACGCCCACCGTTTCCCCAGTTACATAAATTCTCTCTTCACCCCACCCTCTATCATTTCTCTATTGCTTACAAATCGGTTCGGAAAACTAATAATGTATTATGCAATTACGTAAGCCCTCCACCAGTCGCTTATCGTATTGGGAGGATCAGCATGTGGTAGCACTGTCAGTCACAGTCAAAACAGGCAAGTTGGGAATCCATGCGTTACGAGTCGCTGCAGGTGACACAAAAATAGCTCTTGTACACCAAAAAGACTGGTGGACTTTCAAGGTTTCCTGAACTCAGTTTGACTATTTTTTTTACTCAGATTTAACTGGAATATATTCAGTCCTTTGCAATAACTGAATTATGTTTACATTACTTATTTACATATTAATTGCCCTGATTGTAATCATATTTACTGTTTTTCTGTAAGCACCTTCATATGTGTTTGTATTTCTTTTGGTGCGTATGGCTGGACGGATATACGGAGTAAGATTGATGACAATCAATCTGGAGTCTATTGTACTGTTACCCTGGACATTATACATAGTTTCAGACAAACCCACTTAGCATGTAGTTACTCCTGCTTATGTTAAATAATGCTAGCTCTTTTCATGCGCATCAGGGCAGCATATTACAATGAAATCCACCCCTAAAACTTCATAATTACCTCTTTAGTTCTGTGATCATTTTAGCAACAATTTTTGAATGAAATGTTTGATTGAGCCTCGGGATATGAATGACACTCGTGGGGGGTTGACAGCAGCAGATTAAGGCCTCTGTTACAATGTGGCGGCCTTCCGCCCACAGATGAGGGCTTGATGCCCCTCTCTGGCTACGAAGAGGATGGGTTGCATGGACCCATTTCACAGGAATAAGCCTGGATACATAAACAGGAAAGATGAAAGGGTTCCTCACCCACTAAGGATCCACACAGTGCCACACTCGCTATTGCTGATATTTCTCACCATTAGCAATCAGACACCTAAATGGATTAAAGTACGCATTTCCATTTTCACTTGACTGTACCTTTGAACAGCAATGGATGTCAAGAGTAAAGAGCTATTTTCAGATGCTCTAATCTCCATTAAGTGGCAGAACCCAGTGACTTAAAAAATACGGTATATTACTGTGAATACATGGGAGAACGCTATTTATTTTGATTTAAGTCGCTGCGCTTTTAGCACAGATTGTAAACAGGAAGCCACTCTGACTATAAACCTGTCTGCTGCTGAAGAGGTTAAAATTTAATATTACTGCAGTAATTAATCATTCAGACCTCTGGGTTTCTTTAAGATTAAATAATTTAGCACTGAAAAGAGGTAAGGCAGAATATCAAACTAGACATGGGGGCTAACTAAAGTTTACTAGTCATGGTGGACTTCTCTAAGACTGAACTCAGTACAGGGAAGGTCTTCAGACGTGGGGCATGGCATTCAGAGGCGAAGGTACTAATGCAGGCCAAGAGAGGTGAGTAAGTTACTATTTTGGGCAGTTCCATGCCACCCCTACCCATCACTCCCTATTGTTTCCTTGGTAGCCCCATTTCCAAGCAACCGCCTCCCATTACCATAGCAACAGGCTCTTCGTCACATGCACTGCTGCACTGTTTCAGCAACATGGGGAGCAAGATGAAAGGACAGGCAAGAAGGGGACAGAAACGTGGAAGATGGAAGGAGAAATAGCAAGATAAAAAACTGATTTTACAAACTGTGAACAAAGTTCATTCCTCCCAGCTTCTGTCGAACAAAAATATCTTCCAGTTAATCAAAATTTGTTGATTAAAGTCATTAGTCTCTGAATAGCATTTTAGTCTTTTATTATCCAGAGTCTGACACAGTTGTGTTGCTGAAAGAAAAACTGCTTTAAGGACAATTGAGTTTGTTTATAATGGAGGCAATAGCATAGGAGACAGCAAAATAAAATGCAAAGGCCTATTTGGGGGCAGATCACAAACACAGTGGCTAATGAACAGAATCTATTTCAATTGAAGCAACAACACCGGATGCATTACAGCAAAAAACATGCATCGGTGCAACTCAAATGCAAGCGTGTTAAAAATAACTCTCCAGCATAAAGAAACAGACTCTCGATGGACGTAATGTTTCATTTGCATCTTTCTTCTTTCATTATCGTTTTTCTTTCAGCAAGCGAACTTTGGTGTCACGGATTAGCCGAAGGTGGGCGGACAGGTGCCGTGGTAATTCATTCTGTCACCGACGTGTGTACCTGGCACATGGCGGGGGCCAAAACTGAGGCTGAAAGTGGAGCAGGGAAGGGTGGAGGCCTCCATGCTGCCGGACATTGCCCGCTAAGACAGTCAGAGAGTGGCTTGCCTCACGATGCCCGCTGGGGTTAAGGATGTGCCGGCCTCTGATTTTGACGGAATGCAGACATTTCTGTCTTCTTCACTGACCCCCCCCCCCCCCCCGAATGTCCCATTCAACCTATAAGGCCCAGTTCTGACAAAGGATGTAAGTGCATTAAAGGTGGACTCAGGCACCAGCAGAGAGGCCGCAGTGCAGGGAGACCTCATAAACAGCTGCTAACATAATCCCCACTCCTGCTGACCTTCCAGCTTGCTCTCTGGCCGGCAGTAAGACGTGACTTTGACACTGCATACCTCACATAAATAATATATAATAATAATATAAATAATACAAACAGCATAAATCTAAAAACAATAAATGACTGTGTATCCCAGTTTATAAACAGCAGCTAAAGGTGTCAACATTCCAACTTATACATAGTATAGACAGTAAAATCATACAGTCCAATGACGAAGCATTCTATTACGATTTTTTACATTATATTAGAAACAGATGAATCCCAGCAGAGGTAAGAAAATCTCAATGGTCATGAAAATCTAGATTCTTAAGCAGCACTGATGGGCCTTAAATACTAAATAATGGATACTGGATTAAATTACTAATGTATAACAGATTAAAAAATAACAAAAATAACCGCCACATAAAAACCTACAGGTCATTCTTCAAAAACCCGTATATATATATTTCTGAGCACTAATTCACTAAACATCGTCATGGGAACCCGCTCTCTTAATTAACCACTTCCATAATTAAGATGCTAATACAAAGTGGCTTAATGTCACCGTGTGCCCTGCAGCCTGATTAGCCTTGAGGTGAAACAACAGAAATAAATCCTTGTCTGCTTTATAAATAGCATGAAGCAGGGACTCAGAATGAGGGCAAGGAGTTGGGTCTACAAATTGCAGACGAAGGCCAGCTGGGCCTTCTTTCATGGATAGACTTTTCTTAGCGTTAAAAAGGTACCAGCTGGGCAGTGCCAAAATGGGGCCTAATTGTACTGCATGGTTTCTTTGTTTGTTTTTGTATTAAAGAACCTGCAACACCCATGCAACTTGCACATTTTACAGACTTAGAAGATGCTTTATTGAAAGCGATGTATGTTTCAGACAACCTCTGAAGCAATGGGTATAACGGTGTACACATGATCTCAATGGTGATATCACTACAGTAACTGTCTGATTTGAGCCGGTGACCTTCTGATCACAGACACAGCATCCCAGCCAAGTGAGCCACACTGCAACCCCCATCAGCACCATTACCCTTGATTAAAACCTTTTTTCTCTGGTTAACCAGAGAATCCCTCACCTCACGGTGGTGAACCATTTGCACACTTATGCGAAGTGAGTGTGCTTTTCATAGCACGAGAGAGGTGCAGGCTTATGCATGACACATCTGTGGTGCTGTGATCATGCCTGGGGCCGTGCCAAAGCAAACGAATAGATCGCATTGCCTACTGCTGATGTGCGTCTGGTTTCTCAGCTGTCAGGCCACGTACGCGTTCTGTGAGTCACCACGGGACACGACCAGCCCCCTGCCACTTTTACTAAGTAGATGACCGCTTCTGTCCGCCACTGGCGCATACACCACCACCTGACCTTCCTCTCCACTGTCCTGTCATCCATTTGCCTAACAATTTGGAACGCGTTACCTAACCTATTGCATAATACTTTAACAATCAATTAGCAATTAATTTTCAGACCCCACTTGCCAATTTTCCATGATATTGTAGTTTCTGAAGGTTAGGGATTCGTGTCTGCAGTTCAGTCATCATCGCACATGATGTATCATCATTGGGGTCATGAAAGGCATGATGGAAGAGGAGCGGTACGGAAGAACTGCAGGGAGAAGAATACTAGGACGACAGAGCAGAGTAGGCTATTCTTGCTCGTTTGAATGTTTAATAAGTAACTATGTGCTGCCTAGAGCTCATTTGAATTTAGACTGGTGAGGAAAGACAGTCACGAATACTTTGTGCAGCCCTCTCCTCCCCGGAGTCAGCGTCTGCAGCTATTGAGCTCAAACGCTGTCCTACACTTGGGCATCAGTCCCAAATGGCTGTCGCTGCTGCATCTGTACCCGGCTGCACTTTCAAGGTCCACTTTAGATGCCGTGTCATACATACCGTGCTCCAGACATCCTACTCCTAGCTTTGTATCCGTATACTCAGACACACAACGGCACACTGTGCTTGAGACGTCGCTGTGTGTGAGAGGACTCCCCAGAGAGTCTTAAATGCAATTCAGTCCCAGAAATGTCTGCTTTGCAGAATGTTTGTTCCAGGCCCCCCAAAACACTGAAAAAACAACACAAACAGCTCAACACATATTGCAGCAGATGAGCATGTGTTTAGGACTCCATTTAACCTTTATACAGGAGGAGGAATCAGAATTAAGGGCTACAGAATAAACAGAACATCAGATAAAGGAGGTGGAGCTTTGCTGGACAAATGGGACAGAAGAGAAACAGAGGAGGCAGGCTCCCACTATCGGAATTTAAGAAAAAGGGATGTGAGGCTGCCAGGGCCACACAGATATGACACCTCCAGTGTACCAATGATTAAGGAGAATTTCAAGTGACACCCCTGCCCCATTTCACACTGACCTGTGTTTTACACTTTAAACATTGAGAAAACCCTTCCTATGTCAGTAATGGTGCAGGTGCCTAAGCTAAACTCAAAATAAATAAATTGCAGGGCGCTGATGACATCTTACCTATAGTTTTTAAAGAGATGAGGAATATTATTAGCCTACCATTAACTTTAATAGTCCAGAAATCGTTATCTGCGGGTGCGATACCTTCAGGTTGGAAGCATGCTAATATAACACCCATATTCAAAAAAGGGGATAGAAGTAATCCAGCAAACTATAGG
>JAABNX020000038.1:11681874-11694977 GCA_015163995.2 Mormyrus lacerda
TAGCCAACATGGATTTAGGAGAGGTAGATCCTGTTTAATGAATCTACTTGAGTTCTTTGAGGAAGCTACAAGTGAAACTGATCACAAAAAGGCCTACAATGTGATCTACTTAGATTTCCAGAAGGCCTTTGATGTTGTCCACCACAAACGGCTCTTGCTAAAGCTCAAAGCTGCAGGGATTTTAAGAACTGTGGCAGCTTGGATCGAAAACTGGTTAACTGACAGAAAGCAGCAAGTAGTTATTAGAAGCACAATGTCACAGTGGGCCCGTGTTCATAGTGGGGTACCGCAGGGTTCAATTTTAGGACTACTATTGTTCCTAATTTACATTAATGATATTGACACCAATACATACAGAATACTGGTTAAATTTGCAGACGACACCAAGGTGGGTGGTGAAGCATATTCTGATCTAGCAGCAGAGAGGTTAAAACCATAAGGTAATCCATGCAAGGAACAGAAATATAAGGTACAGATAGTTTATGGGTTCTACTGAAATAAAGGTAGCTGATTACGAGAAAGAACCCGGCGTGTATGTTGATGCTTCCATGTCCCACTCAGTGTGCAGTGTGGTGTAGCAATAAAAAAGGCAAATAGAATGTTGGGTTATATCTCTAGGTGTGTAATTAGCGTAAGTGTAAATTAGCGGGAGAACATTTCAAAACAAATTTGAGGAAGCAGTTCTTCATACAGCGTGTACAGTAGTTAGAGTATGGAATAGTCTTCCTGCAAGAGCTAAAAAAGATTGTAACAACTCTGAGCTATTAGTTAAGTTCTCCCCAAATGAGCTTGATGGGCTGAATGGCCCCCTCTCGTTTGTAAATTTCTTATGTTCTTATGTAGGTGCTGCTGGGGAAATGTTAATTCATGCCACTGCATACCTGGTATGACAATAAAGCCCGACAGGTCAAAAATGGACAGAGTGCCACTTCCTGATATTATCTGGAATGTCACCTGAGCCCTGACTTTCTGTGTGAAGATGCAGGACTGGCAATGGCTCTGCAGTAACAAACTGCTTCACAAAATGGGACTTCCTATGTCCTCCAAAGCACAACGTCTTAGCCGACCATCACCGTTTTAAGGGAAGAAAATACAACACTGAAGTGTGAGGATAAACAGCAGCCAGGTCATCGATGTTTACCGCAGAAAATGCCTTCAAAGCCTTATTTCATATTTATTGTTAACAGTTGCAGCTCAGTGACGTAGGATGCTGTGTTTGTGATTGGAAAGTGGCCAACTGAAATCCAAGCTCATGGGAGTTTTACTTACAGAAAACACTTCTGAGGGCAAAATGAAAAATGATTAGTTCATGGAGATAACCAATCAGATTGTAGAGCAGGTGGGCCCAAGCAACTAGAGGAGGCAGGACCTACCAATCAGATGTCTTGATCTGCCTCCTCTAGTTGCTTGGACCTACCTCCTCTACAATCTAATTAGTTATCTCTCTTAGTCAATCATTTTTCAGTCTGCAAATTTTTTTTAAAAAAAAGCATCTCGTAAACAAATAAAATGTTGATAATATCAAAGCAATGCCGACACTAAGAAACTAACCTCATTTCAACACTTGTAACCTCAAGAACTGTTACAGGTGATATAAAAATCTGTGCATCTTGCTGAATCCCAAGCTACAAATGCCATCCCTGCCAATGGGTCACGACATATTGCTTGGCCCTTTGCACTTGCCATCCCCAGTGCCCTCACTATCCACCACCATTATAAGAATTTATTTTTGGAAACCTGGAGGAGATTGTGACAACCCTGGTGGCTGTTAACGTGTGAGGGTGGGTGGAGGGGGCGGTCTACACGGCCTTGTCTCTTGATGCCCCCCTCCCCCCCACCTCCCCTATGGGATAAGTACTACTTTGGGAGACATGGCCCACCCCCCTGCACACTGAGACACCCTAAATTACAGAGGAGAAAGACCCTTGAGGGCAGATGCCTGCCAGTGAGCCCAGCTGTGCCATAAGCAATAAAACACCCGTTAATTTAGCAGTCACTGCAATCCCAGATTAAACACAAGGTGCTATTCGCAAAGGCATGGAGACGTATCCAAAACGGCAGCCTCATCTTCATTGAGAAAGCACTCCATGACATCAGCAAAACTTGCACATCTGTGTGAGGCTCCACGCCGCTGTCTAAATGCCGCCGACACGCTACAGACATGATCATATTGACGAGGAGTGGCGGGAAAACATTCACCTGCCATGTTACCCTGCTTCCATAAACAAAAACAGATGGAAATTCGGCATTCGATATCTATTCCGGACATTCGATGAGCCATGGGGTTCCATTTTGCAGATGATCATGTTGCCATGGCAACTAATCACCTGTCCCTGCCTACTGGCATTTTAGTTAATGAAGTCCAGCTGGCCCTGATATGACTGATTTGACTTTCAGGGACAAACATGGGTAACTGGACAGAGGGGAGCCAGATCACCCACAATGTCTTTGCGTTATTGTGTAAAACCTGCTTAGCTATTTCCAGAGGCTTAGTGTTTTGTGTCACTATCCTGACTGCTTGAGTTCAGCCAATGAAACAGTACTGTCCCAATTAATGTGTCATTTGTTGAATAAAATCTTCTGTCCTTTGTACTGTTTCCAGCATTTCCAACCACTAGCTTCTGACCTACAATCATCATTCAGGAAAAAATATTTTTAAAGAATACACAAATAGAGAGTGGAACTAAAGCACTTTCGTGAATAAACAGCAGACTGGATCTGGTTGAGGGAGTGACCCGGCTGGACACTTCAGTGATATATCATTCGCAAATATGGTAAGACAACAGGTATTAGATAACTTCACATATAATACCAGTAGCAACGAGACCATGAACAATCTTCCAAACCCGAGCCCATATATAAAAACAATAATGACTCAGCTCAATTTGACACAGTTGAATCATTTTGCATGTTGATGAATGACACTTGGTAATAATGACAAATAAAGCCTATTTCAAAATAAATATATCAATATTTATAAGAGTCCTGGTACATTGCTGTAACCTTTATATCGCAAGTTTTATATATGTTGCACAAACACTCAGCAGTTATTTTAGAAATACATTCCGTATTTGCATAAAAACATACCAACACATTAGAAATCTCCCGGTTGTTCTGGGCTGACTCAGCACATCCCAGCTTTCTGACAGGAAGCTATTAGCATCTTGGCAATCGTTACAGATTTACTCTGGTTGAGCGAAAAAAAAGGCTGAAATGACAAAGAGGCACATAAAAGTGTGTTTCGTTAGACTGGTTTAACGGCTATAATAAGAAAATGAGGCTCTCGTAGAAACAGCATTATGACAGGAACGAATCTAATCGGAAATTCACAGTAAAATTTTATTTACCAAGTATGGGCTGCATCTTAATAACCCTTCTGTAAATATCAATTACGGTGGAAGTCATTCAGTGCACCTTTAACTCCTATAAATGATTTAAGAAGACAGTCTTATGGCACCATAATTTGCCTCACCGATCTTGTTGTCAGAGTTTGTTGCTAATAGGAAGATTTATGTCCGCTTGTTTACATTTTTCGCACAGAAATGTAACTGATAGAAGGTTAACTTGGATTTATTTAACAAAACAGGTTCTTGGGCAGCGTTTGGCCAATGCTACTCTGTGCACCAATTCTTAAAACATCCATATCTGAATTCCCAAAAGCAATTTTCATGAGGAAACGCCTCCTGTGAAATTGCACAACACAACAGAATCCCACGTAATGCTCTAAAGATGAGTCCTAGTATGGTTACAGATACATAACTCTTCATCGAAACACATGCATGCAAAATACAACCTTTTTTCCCCTTTTGCACTTTTACATTTATCTGCAGATGGTGCCACCTTGGAGCCTGACCGCAAATGTGCAAGGAGAGATGAGAGAGCAATGAGAGTTTCCTTTTGATGACTTATACATCAGCCTCATGGCCCTCAGCCCAAGAATGGGAGCTTATGCTGCTAGTTCTTATTTATAGGAAATGGAGGAGCAGGTGCCCGGAAGCATTTCACTCAATGCCTGCGCTTCTACTGTATGACCTTGAAGCAAAAAGAAAAAAAATTAAGAAAAAGCATCATCTGAAGATATGCTGGAGTAGTACAGCTTGAAGGAGGAGCAGTGAAAGGGAGTGGAAGGTCCCTGTCTGCGGTTAGATGGACCACCACAGTAAAGGCAAGAAGCAGGAACCCGCCTGCAAGAAATGACACGCTTTCCGCTGGCTTACAATCACACTATTACCACCTGTACTGTACTTTCAGCAAAAAACCCTCTGATGGATCAGTAAATGTATGTCCCATCTCATTTTACCTCACAGCCTTACAATTATATGTATTTTTAAACTCCAAAAGGTTTTTCTAAGACACTGATTCCAATATGGAGTAAGGAGAAAAGGAACAGAAATTTACCATGTGATTCCGCGTTTCCTGTCAAATGCCTCGTGTCTCCGTAAGAGAAGAGAGACAGAGCTGCCAGTGTCCTACATCAGAGGTGAATCAGCTGCCAAAGTGGGGAAAAGCTGTGATAAAAGCAGGTACTGCGGTGCTAAAGTTATACTACAGGTACAAGGCCAAGTATAAGATTTGTGAATTAATTTGATGGTAGGGCCTCTGGAGTCAGGTAAACCAGCGTCAATGTATGGCAGGCAAGTAAGATAACTCCACAACTATGGTGACGCCCTCTGCTATGACACTGACAGGACAATCCAATCAGCTGCAGGACCTTGTTTGCACCTTCCAACCACGGGTTACCTCCCCAGTTACGAAAGGTCTAACTTGCTCCCCACTAAGCTAATTATTTCAGCCTGCAAGACTCATCTCCGCTGAGATGATTTCATTACTCATCACCGATGATGTTTTACAGGAATCTTCTGAGCTTAATATCCACATGAGGCTTCCAGACCTTTCCTCACCCTACCATCGCCATCGCCAACAGTTCCCACAATCCTTCACACTGTGGAAACTACATCAGCAGAAAAGAGGCAAATTCAGGCTTACCTGTACAGCATCCACGGTCAAGGTGAACCCCAGCCGGGAGGACATAAACAAAACAAAACAGAGACAGAGAGACATTTCCATTAATTTTTGTTCACTTAGTGGGATTTGTACTAAACGTATTCCAGGTATTAGTGAAAAATCCACATGCTTGTTTGAAAGAGTAACGGTTAAACGTGTTCAGCGATCACTTTGTGCACTCGATTGTTTGTGATGAACAGGAGACAGTGAGCAAGGTGCCTTGCTGAGATACAAAACCAAACAGGAAAAGGGTGGAGCCTGCAAACGTGCAGCATGACTATAGCGTAGGCACCATGTTGGGAACACATTGCACCCTTGGGCCAAACCTGAGTAAAAGCTGCCAATTAGCACGCTTCACATCGTAAACGGTTAAGGACAGAGCACCAGCAGACAGAGGCAGCGGCACACTAGAGTTGGACTGCGCCACGCACAGTGCCCAGTCGAGGGCGCTGTCCTCCAGTGTGTTAGTGAGCCAGGCACAGAGCCCCACCCTGGCGGGGCCCCCGACACAGCCATGCTCTGAGCGAGACGCTCTGCCCCCCACCAACCTTCCAGCTTGGTATGCTCTATGCATTTCTTGATTTCCTTCCCTGAGATCACCAGAGGCACAGGAACGTCTGGGAGGCGGGGAATGAAGGGTGGGGCCGCAGGATTCAACCCGGAGTGGGGGGAGGAGGGGGTGAAGACTGAAGGGTTCTGGGGAGGGGAACGCTTAAACCTAGGGGGGGATGAAGGGTCCTTGGTAGGCCGGGTCTTCTTCAGCGATTTCTGCCCTGGGGATCGAGGCTCTCCTCCTTCCTTCGGAGATGCCAGAGGTATTTGCCCCGGAGAACACGAGGGAATCAGGTCTGGGGAGGAGGTACGAGCCCTGAGGGGACCTGGGATGGGAACAGGTTCTCCTCTGAGAAGGGAGGGCTTGTGATCTAGTTCCTCAGGGGGTGTGAACGAGAGGTCTTTAGTAGCATCAGGAAGGGGGGCTACTTTACTCATAGAGGCTTCTGAGTTTGAGGCTGGGGTATTTTTAGGGAGAGCGGGGGCCTCCATCTCCAACCACTCTGCGACGGAGATGGTGTTCAAGGACCCCTGATCAGCCAAATCATTTTGGCTTTCTTCACTGGAGGCCGGTTTGCTGTCAGGGGTCTGACAAGCCACTCCAGGAAGAGATGATGTAAACGTGCCTCCGGTAAGTAGATCTAAGTCAAGGGAGAGACTGTCTCTAGCTTTGCCCAGGCTGAAGCTATCAGACACTTCCAGAGGAACCAGGGCAGTCTCTCGGTTAGGACTGGCATTCGCAGGTGGTGAGCGCTGGTCTCCCTGTAAAGGGGACATCGGCAGGGGGTTGGCCTTGGGGTGCAGTGCAAATGGGAGGGGCGATGAAACGCCTCCCGTGAGACACAGCAGGTCCTCAGCCAGGGAGGGGGGCAAGCTGGGAGGGGGGTACTCATCCAGGCTGTGCGTGAAAGACGAGGCTTCTGTGGAGGAGAGGAGCTGTTCCTTCAGGCTTGGGAGATCTTCAGGATCCAGAGGGAAGGCAGCGGGTTCTGCCGCCAACTCCTGCAGCTGAGACTCTAGGGGAAGGACCCATTCCTCGTGGATCTTCTTTCTGTTTTTGCCCTTCTTGACTCGGGTAGCACTCCTGCCTCCCTCTTCACGTTCCCAGCCACCATCTCTTCGCAGAGGGTTCCTGCGAGCATTGTCTACTGGGGCAGTGCCGTCTGACTGAGTTTCCAGTGAACTACGACCATTGCCCGTGTCATACATCTCGTCCCTGATCCTTCTTTTCTTCTTCTTCTTCTGCTGCTGCTGCCTGTGTTCTGAGACCTCCCCCTCCCTCTCCTCAAAGGCCCTTGGCCCCAGGAGACACTGCGGGTCCCTTGGCTCCTGGGGACCCTCAACCATTTGGCTGGCATGCCGGCTAATCACCGTGGAGACGCTTGGGGTGAAGGGGAGTTCTGCCCGTAAGCTCACGTTGCCTCCCCAGGGCTCACCCCAGACTGCTCACATGCAGAGAAGAAAAGGAGAGTTATACTCACACAACATCAACCCACATTCCCCCCCCCCCCAGGTGATGGCCCACGTGCCATCGGACCCATATTCTCACCACATACTGCTTTCTGGAATTATATTACAGGTAGAAATGCACCCCCTATGGCAGAAAGGCATGCTTACACTTCCTGCTTTAACCCTCTGGAGTCAGTGATCCCGGCAGGCGGGATCTGACAGAAATTTCGCCAAACTGTTTAAATAACTCTGCAAGTTTCTGTCATATACACATTTTAAAAACACCCTCAGAAACCCTGGATGGTCTACTTTTCAAATATATATAGGTAGAAACTAAATATATTTTTAAAGCTTCGTGATACAAATAGAAAGAACAAGAGTGACTGACTGAAGCGACTGTGTCTCAAAGCAGCTCTGATAACCCACCCACTTGCAAATCGCGCTATTTGCATGACAATAACATGACAATCTGACAGTTAGTATTGGGTAAAGAAATATGTGAATATGCCTATTGCTATTGAAATAAAGATGAGCAAGTCGCTAGTGTTTACACTGATCAGCTACTATATGGCACACGTATACGTCTCTGTTGCTGAACCTTTGCACCAATGTTGCCACTTTCAGCAGCGAATCTCATACCTGTGTTCATGGCTCCGTGGGCTAAGCTCGTGCCTTTAATCACAAACCCAGCCTGTTTAGAATGTGAATAGCGATCTTCTTCTGATAGTGGTACTATATGCCCCCGATGCAGGTAAAGCAAAAAAAGGTCACATGGTTTGCTTTTTTGCCTATTTAACCTAATTTTAAAAACTTTAATACTTCTGACAATGAAAGTTTTGAAAAGAGGACAGATTACAAATTTAGTCAGTGCTTTTTTCATGATTCTGGGCTTTTTTCATGGGTAAAAAAAACATTCAGAGGAGATGTTTCCGGGAGAAAGGCGTCACTGAATAGTGGCATGAAATAAAACGGAGCGGGGGAGGGGCTGTTAATGAGGGCCAGCGAAAAACAAAAGCCTGGACAGACGAGACAGGGAGGTCATGTGACACAGGCTGCCCGGCACCGACTCCCTCTCAGGCGGCACAGAGCAGCGCAGTGTCCAGATCAACAAATGCTTCCATTGTCCCGGCACGCATCTCGCATAATCACAGCGCTTCACAGCGACCAATCCCAGTACTATTAACACTAAAAGACAACATAAACACATACAAATACACCAATAAGACTAATAACGCATACAGTCTTAGCATTTTCAGCAAATGCTGCATGATATACCCCTCTCTGGCAACTTATTCTAGATACACATTAGGGAGATTAACGGATTGAAACCAGTAACATGCACTTAACATTGACTTGTTTTTGTGCTAAAAATACTAAACATGCCTATAAAGAGGTAAATGCCCAATAAAGGCAAATTTGCAGAAGCAAAATTAGCATCATCCACTGTAATGCTACCCATTCCAAGGGGTAACTGCCAGCAGAGCACTGGGGGAATGTCATCTGCCTGCGGAACTAGCTGGCCTTGAACACGAGAGCTGTGCTAGGCTTTGTCCTGGACATAGTCCCCTGTGCCGAGCCACAACCCAAACTACACAACTAACATCATTTTGGCTACTTGATAATGCCGGCCTTGCATACAGTGCCACCTGGTGGAGGAGGTCTTACATTACAATGCAATGACCATAAGAATACAGCTTTTATGTTAGAAGATAATAAATGCCTGAATACAAAAAGCAAAAAACTAGCCCTCATCACGGTAGGAGACAGCTGAAATTCAGACAAACTATTCAGAGTTTTTGTGCCTGGTTGCGTACTTCAAAGGTTTAGGACTTCGGGTAGAAGTTTCGAAGCTCTGATTTACCTGATGAGGGGTCCACAGTGTGTCCAAAGATTGCTGCCTCACCCCTGTCCTTCGGCAATCCAGCCATCTTGTCCTGGTCGGTGAGTGACAGGGTGGGTCTCTGGGGATCCGTGAGTGTGGTGGGCCTCTCCGTTGAAAGCAGAGCCACCCCCACATCCAGGTTCATTGCTGACCCTGAATGAGAAAAGTCTGCGAGACAGAGATATGCGGAGAACGCAGTTACCGTGCCAGTAAAGAGAGGGCGTGAGGTCCTACAGCACACGAGCAGGCAGAATGGAGCGGAATGCACCACTGAGAGAGAGCAATCAGGGGCGATTCCAGAGGTGGTCTTACCATGCCTTAACGCGCAACATTCATATAAGCAGCCTCATAGTGGCAATGCTACACGCGGTACTGTGCTTTTTCACAGTACCTCACATTCGTAACAACATTAATGGCAAAAACAAGCTGACAATATACCTGTCAGGCCAGTGTCCATCTGCGGAGTGGTGGTGTGGGTGAGCCACTGTTCAGGAAAGCCCCCTGTTGGCCAGTCAAGAGAATGACAAGGAGAAAGAGAGGGGGCAGAAGAGAGAGGGAAGGAAGAGAAAGAGAACAGTGTGTGAGTCAACAAGAGAATAATGGTGAGAGGGGGACAGAGGGAAAAGGAGGAGGAGACAGAGAAAGGGGGGTGAGAGAGAAAAAACAGAAACGACGGAAGGATTAGAGAAAAGCAGAAAGAAAGTGAAAGGAAAAAGCGCAGAAGTTCAAGTTACATGAGTCAGTGAGCCTATAGTCGAGACAGAAGCAGAGCCAGACACTGAGGCAGGCAGGAATAAGTGGCTGTGATACCGGAACTCTCCCTCTAGCCATATGACTGGGACATTTTGGCAAAACCTGGGATAAGCGGTGTGCACCCTGGACCCCGTGCAAAGTTACCTGGAACGAAGTCTGGCACGAGGACCTGTTGCTCCTCCAAATGGTTTCTCTCCTCCCCCTTTGTTCCTGAGTGCCGCGCTGGTGCCCGTCCCCCGGGTTTCACCGCTACACCTGCCGGACAGCAACGCCAGTCAGCGCACATCGGTTCCACCACGTTTCCCGGCCTACCAGCCAACCCACCGTTACCCTTGGTGAAACCCGTCGTAGTAAACATAAACACAGGCTGAAATCATTTACAGAAAGCATAAATCACCCTTTTATAATCCAAGCAGGAGACACAATCTGGTGATGTCATGTATATTTAGAGTCCACACTGCACCATTATGTTCCTCCTGCCACCGCAGGTCAGCGTGACTCAGGTCCAGATCGGCATTTGGGCTTGGAGCAGACCAAACAGAGACAAGAGCGGCATTTTAAAGGGACACCACAATGATATCAGGGAAGACTGATTAAAAGGCGACTCAATCTTCAAACCGATGAAGGTTCCACCTCTGATTCTGTCCCTAATTAGTAGATTGAAATTAAAAAAGAAGAGATATCACAATGGTTTTTGGACTTTTCTCTTCTGATAAGAAAAGGTGTGGTAAGGATGTTTCCAGGGACAGTCCTGGAGACACAGGGCATTCAGAGCTCAGCCCAGAAATTGTCACACACTATGACATGGTCACAGTGACTGTAAAAATGATTGTAAAGAAAGAGCTGGCACTCTCTGGGTTTAAGCCCCGTAAGCCCCACCCCTGGCACTGCTCATGGGAGGTCATGACCCCTGGATATTTCAGGAGGAAGGGTAGACTGGGTTTGGACACATCTCCTAGACCCACCTTCCTTCTTATCTCCCAGAAAACTGTTACCTTCTCCCTGGGGCAGTCTGGTGGCTCGCTCACGTTCTGCTCCAGTAAACTAAAAGCCCAGGTCAGCAGCTGTCTGAAGACCACTCACCCTCATCACATGACACTGAGGCCCAATTTCCCCTTAAACTTCCTCACCTTTTTCAGTTACGCATCCGCGATGCCACCCCAGTGCCATCCAATTCCTAACTAGTTAGTCACGGCAATCCTCAGTCACTAGTCTTCCACATTCTGTTCTGTTAAACTGTCCCAGCCAACTAGGCATGATTATTCAAGAAAAATATGAAAGCATTTTATTAATAACTTGATCATTTCTTGATTTCACCAGCTTTGTTTATCAAATTACAGTAATAAACCAAACTGGCCAACCCACTAGGGCAGCGGTCACTAACAGGCAGACTGCGGTCTGGGTCCGGACCCAGAAGCTGTTCCATACGGACCTGGACCAAGAGTGAAAACAGAAAGTTATGAGTTAAAACCTGACAGGACGCTTCTATTTCATCCGTGCAGCATTTGTAATCTTTTCGATAGTAGTTTAGCACTAGAACTGCTGCTTTCCACGCCAATGAATGTCAAACGCCTTTAACCGCGTAGCGTAGTTCGCTGTGTACAGCCCTTTGTCTGCGCTAATGTGCCATTAGTGTTAATAGCAGCAGCGAAGCGACCAAAAAGCCGTAATGTTCCTAACAGAGTGGCTGATTTGTCCTGAAATCATACAACAGAAAAGTTTTCAAATACAGTATTATATAACATGTTGGATAAATAGACATAGTTTATTGATGATTTCATGTTCGTGGAAGTTTCCGCTTTTTAACAACTGTATAAAGTAATATTATTACTTTACTCATATTTAAAGTATACTTTTATAAATCAACTCAGGTGAAACAAAAATTGCACGTTTTCAGCATCTGGCATGCCACTCACGATTTCAGACTTGCTCAGGAAATCTTATGGAAAATCTATATTATTCCATTATAAACCTAAAATAAGCTACGTCAAAATTGTATTTACATGGTTAAATGCAAAATCAGAATATTTACAAGATAAGAACTGTTGTATACATATGTATGTATGTACATATGTATCTATGATTTGACAGTCAGGTACTGATTACATGCAATGTTGATACAACTGATAGGCTACTTAAATATACATCACATTAAATAGACATTATGATCTTCCGGACCTTTTCTTCAAGATGCTTTCTCTAACTGGACTTCACTTTAAATTTTAGTTGAATACCCCTGCAATAGGAGTTGTCGCTATCCATGGTCCTGAATTGTAAAAATCTGTGCAAAAGCTGTGAGCTTCAGACCCCAACCCCAATCATAACTTTATTACACTGTTTGACACTTTCATTTCATGCTAAGTCAACAGCTTTATCCAGAATGATCAATGCAGCATCTTCCTCAGCGGGGAATTCTGCCCGGACGTATTCGAATTAGGGGCTCTTTATGATTACAGCAGCAGGAACCATCTGAGGACACAACACAGAAGAGTAACATGCTGTAGGATGTAACACAACACAGAAGAGTAACACACTGTAAGAAGTAACAACACAGAAGAGTAACACACTGTAAGAAGTAACACAACTAAGAAAAGTTATACAGCTCAGATCAGGCCTGCAGCTAGAAATTAATTTTGAGGGGGGTCTGGCAAATATCAAGAGGGGTTCAAACTTGTTATTTTGCCATGTGGCTACATGACCGGCTCAGATGGGCATCAGGAAAAGTAATACACTAAAATACATAACCCAGAAGAGCAACACAGCCCAAAAAAGGAAGACAAATTAGACGGGTACCAAACTAGAAAAATAAAAACATTAGTCAGAGAAGTACAGAAGTAAAATCAGGTATGCAGGCTTTTATTATCTTTTAACCTGAAATGCTTCCGAAAATACAAACATGGACTCTGAAAATGACTTTCATTTCATTTCATTTTGCTGGAAGTTTTATAGCTTTTGCAATAAACTGGCTTATACTGAGCACCCCTGAAATGGAGAGCAGGAATCATGGCAGTCAAGGAACTGAAAAAGCAGCAGTAAAATGCTGTAAATGGCCGAAGGCAAACTTTTTACATCCTTAATATTGGTGCTTGACTTTCCTCAGGAATGTGCACTCTGGCAAAACCTTAAGCTTTTTAAGTGGCTTAGGATAACGCACAGAAATGAGTGTATAATCTGCCATGAAGCGAGTGCCTGCTTATCAGGAACGGAACACAATGGTACTGCCTACTGCCACTGCTTACCAGAGATGTATATGCTGAGGCTGCTGACATAAAATAAAACAGAGGAGAGATAGACAGAAAAAACAGTGAAGGAGAGAGAGAGATAGATATGTGGTTCCAAAGAAGAAGAGAGAGAGTAAGCTCTGCTGTCAAAATAATGTGGACTATTTCATTCACAACACAGGCCTATGGTAAAAATAGACTTTTTCCTCCCTTTGCAGTTTTGACTTCCAGACAGGCTGGGC
>JAABNX020000038.1:11730416-11741091 GCA_015163995.2 Mormyrus lacerda
AGAAATGACCTTTGGCCCCCCCCCCCCCCGCCATTCAGATGCATTCTGTAGTCTAATAACCGTGTGGAAAACACATTTGATTTTAATTATGATATTTTTGGACTTATTGTGCACCACCATACCTAAGGCAGCAATGACAAGCCAAACAAGCCATTAATGTCACTAAAGTTCTTTTATTGGGTAGCCATTACAACCTACCTATCCACCCTTTGAAAAAGCCCTTTGCAAAAGATAACTTTACTATCCATGAGAAAGACAAATATATTAATTTGCTCGATTCAAGTATACCATTAATCCAAGAGTTATTAAATTTTTCGTCCTATTGCAATGTCCAATTATACAACTGGATGTTCTACTGCAGATTCAGGTTAAATATCCCATTAATATGTGGCAGCATGATCTGAGGAAGCTTTTTCAAGCAAGACACCTTAAAATATATAGCAACTGAAAACATTTTGTATAGAGGAAAGGACCAAAATACCTCCTCACTACTATTGCCAATTGATGTTCAACCCATAAATAAACAGCCTTTTCCCATCAATGCCTTTGATTGTTTTTAACCATTTGTTCAATAAAGACATGGCAATGTAAAATGTTGTGAGTACAGTTTGTTAAATAAAACTGTCACAAATCTTTCTCGAGGATATTGCAAGATAGTCCTTCCTAGGACCAGTCCAGCAACCTTTGGGTTATGAAGCCATAATGTTGAGCACTATGCCGATTGCTGTCCCTGGTTATGGGGTGTTTTATAAACTGAGTGATGTATCCTACATGCGTAGACAGATCCATTACTCTACAAAATCAAAATAGGCAAAGGAGAAGACTCACATCACGTAGGTCAAAGGTGATCTCCAGATTACTCCAGAAGTGATCAGAGAACTCGGGGTACATGTCCAGCACCTCCAGAACGTCCTCACGGTGGATCTTGTGCAGGTCACAGTAGGTCAGTGCCCTTACGTCTGCCTTTGACTTCCCAGGTCGTGCATAGAGGTTGATGGGTTCACCAAAGATATCATTCTTGCCTATGGGACACAGGTTACTTCATTATTTAAGTTAAGACAGAGTGTCTAGTAGAATATGCTAATTCGTGACTTTATAGCAAGCCATTGAACTGTAACTTCAAGGGAACTGCTCCATATGTAGCACAGTATTGCATAGCATTGTCTGTAGCAAGCCACGCAATGCACCACTCTGCAGAAGGTTTAGTGTAAACATTATTTATTAAGGTAATGTAAGAATTACTCTATTGTAAAAGGGTAGGGTTGTGTAATTTAGGTCCAGAGAGTAAAAGTCCAGACCAAGATTTTGTTTTAACCAACCAGTTGAGCATAAAGAGTCACAGTCACAGAGTACTCAACTGGTTGGTTGAAACAAAATCCTGGTCTGGACTTTAACTCTCTGGACCTGAATTGCTCAACTCTGAACAAGAGAGCATGTAAAGCAGCAGTTTGGAAGAGCATCACCAAACCATCAAGTATTCACTACATTACTCCTGTACTTTTTAAAATATTGTTTTTGACTACGTTCACATTTGCAGGCTAAAGTGACTCAAATTTTATTTGTTGTCTTAATGTAACACAGATCTGTTCTCAGGGCTGCGTGGACATAGAAATCTTTTGATCTTTTCATGTCAGATTGAAGTCACTTTTGCATGTGGTCCTAGATTGGATACATATCCAATTCATGGTTATGTCATATGTATGAGAATGTTCAGATTGGAATGACTCAGATATCTAATGGAAAAACATGCTAGTGTGCAAATACGTGCATTTTCGGAGGACAGATCCATTCACAGTAATGTTAGATACAGGTCACTTGTAGTAATGAATATGAACCGTCAAGATGAGCAAATCCAATCTGAGCAAAAAATTGGAACTGAATAATGAGGCTTGTAATGTGAATGAAGCCTTTGTTTTGCATCTTATCAAAATTTTTAGTGTGTGTGACATCCTGTAGGATACAAAAAAATTGACTGTTTACCGACCATTATAATACATTACACATTATGTCCAGCATGTGGCACTGTAAGCCAAGCCAAGCAGCGGCAGAACAACAACGCTAACGTGGCTGCAACAGCCTTAAGTACAGCAGTCAGCCACAATGCGTCACAGTCAAATGCAGAGTCTACCGTGTTTTCGTTTTTACACAGATAAAACCATCTGATCAGTCAGTATAGTTAACAGTATACAGCACAGTTAAAAATTCATTAGGATAACATGGAGTGTTACACAGTGTTTGTGTGCCCAACACACAACATTAACTAGAGAGAAATTAGACTTAATGTTTCAAACATTCACATTATATTCATTTACTAAGCAGATGCTTTTATCTAAATTGACATACGATTGAGACAGCAGGGCCAGCCAGTCCATAAACAGCCGGGTCATATCCTCACCCAAGATGGCCACCACCACGTCCTCGCGCAGGATCTCGATGGAGCCGCGGGAGATGAAGTAGAGGGCAGTGAGCACGTCGCCAGCGTGCACCAATGTGTCGCCGGGTGGGGCGTGCGTGGTCTTGAAGCGCATGGCAAGGGCACGCAGGCAGCCCTTGGAGGAACCCTTGAAGGCTTTGCAGTTCTGCAGCAGTGTGCGGTTCAGGTGCAGGCAGATGTCGGCCTGCAGGCACTCGGGGAAGCCCTTCAGCACCTGAATGGCACGGGGGACACCGTCCTCTCAGGTAGTGCCTAAGAAGTTGACATTCTCAACTGCAACAAAATACCCAGAATCCTTTGGGTCTATAGGGACATCTGATACTCGGGAAATATGGAGTATCACTGTGAGGCAAACAACATTAGGGGAAATGATCATAATGCCTTTTTTCTCAAGTGATGCCTCCCTTGGTCCCTCATTAGAGAGCCTTCCTCATTTCTGTATTTCAATAAATTAATGTGTAGAGGCTTATGGTACAATGCTGCATTGCAACGGGTCCCAGAACTATTATATAAATTTTCCGATCATTTGTGATGAAGGTCTTAATTTAACGCGGTTCAGCAGACAGCATGTCCCAGATAATGCGAATTGAGCGTGCGGGGTGTCGGCAGAGCTGCACGTATTTCGGTTACTTTTCTTTCCTGTTAAATATAAATGCCAGTGGTATTTGGGAAACATTTTACATAAGGCCATGTTTTTGGTTATTTATAAACACATTCATAATGCAATATAATGCATTCATAACGCGTTATAAACATGGCTATAGACATTTATAAAAAGATATATAGATATGTGTATTATGCATTATGAATTCTTTATGGAGCTCTTATCTATAATGCACTATAGATCCTTAATTTTTATATTTTTTTACCGACCATTATAATGCATTATAAAGGTATCTATAGCGCATTATAGATAAGAGCTTCATAAGGCAGTCGTAAAGCATTATAAACATGGCTATAAATGTTTATAAAAAGTAATAGCACATTATAAAGGTATCTATAGTGCTTGGATAGGAAAATGTACAGTACAGTCCCAGACTGGGGGTCCCCTAGGACTGGGTTGAAAGATACTGCTATAATGTAAGAATAAAGCATTAAGCTAAGGGCGTATGTTTGGCTTCAACATTGGTAGGGACCAAATCAGCCCCCAATCCTGCGCCCCTATTAACACACGGAACTCTCACAATATTCCCCTTACTGTTCCTACCCAACTCTACACCCTTGGCATCAGGCAAGGGGAGTAACTTTGGCTGAAACATTGGGGGGGTTGAGGTCTCCACCCATTACAGGGGAAACATGATTATTGGTGGGGTTGTATTAGCTGGTTTTGATTTATTTACTGCCATAGAATCAGGTGTAAGGCAACATGATCATAGATCACTACAGTCCTGACAAGATTAGTGGTAGGAGAAATACTTGGATACTACTGGGATTCTGCATGGTAATCAGGGGGAAGCAAGGTAGCCTGGATGCATGAGGGAGGCACACTGACCGCGTTCATGTCAATGCCATTGGTGTAGGACCAGGCGTGCTGAAAGTACTCCTCCAGGCGCTGGCGCAGGGGGTTGGGGATCTGGTGGAAGCGGATGAACTCGCGAACCCGTAGCATCTGTGTGTGGTAGCGTGCTGTGCCCGAGTACAGCCTCTGGATGATGGCTGACACGTTGCCAAAGATGCTGGCGTACATCAGGGCTGCCGGGGGAGAGAAGAGGGGGTCAAAGGTCTCACGCCAAGGAAGAACACTTGGGAACAACAGATCGGAGTTGTGAATTAAATTGTGTGGGCATCTCTACTAATTGTGTAGCCCAATTTAAACCCTGTGATACTTGAGGCCCAGATCACTGCAATCCCAGGCTGGACAACTTTCTATTAAAAAGGGATGGATGAGTAAAAGTATATTTATCATGCTAATCATAGTACAGCATAGGTCTGATTCATTGGTGCCTTGGTGCTATATTCATAACTACTGCTGCATGTTTATTATTTGCTATTTGTATGTTTTAAATGTTGCATTTACTGCCTCTATGATATGAGATGCATAAATTTGCTTGTTTTCTTTTTTTCAGTTCATCTATATAACCATCTGACATACGTAGCGCATGTTTGCACATTTCCTGCTAGTGTAGCGGAAGCTAAAACCCTGGGTTCCTTTAAATCAGAGCTAGATAAGATATTAACAACTCTGAGCTAATAGTTAAGTTCTCCCCAAACAAGCTTAATGGGCTGAATAGCAACCTCTAGTTTGTAAATTTATTATGTTCTTATATATTTAAAAATTAATCAGCAGCTTTGAAAATCCCAGCTCCTCTTGCTTTTGTAGTTGCACAAAAGCGAGCCCACGGCACATATCTTTTGCAGAAGTCATGACACAACCCGGAACTGAACAGCCGTAGCAGCAGAAGAGCTAGAGCTTCAGGACAGTATCACAGCCCCTTCCTGAGGGGACTTGGGTAACTGTGATCTAGGACTGTGAGAACTGAGTAATTAGCACCCCCAAGCCTGGTCTCCAGCTGCAGGGGTGTTAAGTCCATTGACTCCCAGCATGACACCATGAGTCAGACGATGATGGTCATCAAGCAGACTTCCTTAAACACACCGTGAGCCTATTGTTGCATGCTGGGCTGCTGTAATTACTAGTAGAAATCCATAATTCCATAAGCAAATAATCTTTCTTTACCATCTGGGTAAGCACCTTTGATTGGTTCTTACAGCCCTGTAGCTATCCTTGGACCATGCTGATGGGTTTTGGCCTATTACCAATTTAGCAAGGGTTGTTACCTTCACAATGGTGCCAGAGAACATTGGGATGAGAATCCATGTATGGCAACATTTCTGGTGAGAAGCAAGTCTACAAGTTTCTTGCCAAGGCTATAATGTAGGGCAACCATGGGTGGCTTCAACTCAGGGGTGAGTGTAGTGATCATAAAGAACATGGTCCAGTGATGATGTCGAGGTCCCAGTTAACCACTTTCCAGTACAAGTCGGAAAGCCATTTATCAATACCAGTAGAAAACAGCGCATGGCAGATAGCGGTTAGACAGATCTGTGTGTACAGCCAGTTTAAGCTGATACTAATATGACATAAATGCAAGTAAAAAGTTAGAATTCCGACTTCAAGGGGAGGTCCAGTTGAAGTTTTCAACTAAGAAGTCAGACTTCCCAATTCAAAAAGAACACACCAATATTACTGAAAAAAAACCCTTTATCTCTAGTAATACAACACTTGATTGTACTCCTGGAGATGGACTAGCATCCCATACAGTAGGACTTTTCAAATCACAATTCTCAACACAATCCTCAACATTGCTGATTTTCCAGCCTTCCTTTTCATGTGAGCCAGGTATGAAGCCTCTGTGACCAATAAGAATCAGTAACTATTAAACTAACTACCTGGGAGAACTAAAAACAAAGCCTGGATTTGGAATCGAGGGACAGATTTGAAGAGCACTGTCTTGCAGGGTGTCCCCTGCCTTCTGTCCTATGCTTCCTGGCATAGGCTCCAGGTTTACTCTGAACATGTATTGGGTCAGTGAGTGAGGATGGATGGATAAGATGGACTTCCTAGACATGGTGGAGGACTGACTTACAGCCGATGAGCATGACGCAGATGGAGAAGATCTTCTCAGAGTTGGTATTGGGGGACACGTTGCCGAAGCCCACACTGGTGAGACTGCTGAAGGTGAAGTACAGTGCCGTGACGTACTTATCCTTGATCGACGGGCCTGAGCCCTGGATGGTCTCGTTGTAGGGTTTTCCCAACTGGTCGGCCAGCGAGTGCAGCCAGCCTATGGAACCGTTGCGCTCCACGCTACCGATGGCATACCAGATGCAGGCCAGCCAATGGGCGATAAGGGCAAAGGTGCACATGAGCAGGAAGAGCACCGCCGCACCATACTCCGAGTACCGGTCCAGTTTGCGAGCCACCCGCACCAGCCGCAGTAGGCGGGCCGTCTTCAGCAGGCCAATCAGAGTGGTAGTCTGGGGGATATGGTAAGCAGATGTCCAAAAGATTAACCAGGAAGTTACATCTGCAAGAATCACATGATCTGTATGTTTTATATTTATTAATACATTTACATATTTCACAAGCACGTTCGGCCAAAGTGCCAGCACAAGTGAGGCGGATAATATATACCACACATTATTTCCCAGAAGAATTATTTCCAGGAGTGTTACCAGAAGGATCTCCTTCATTGAAGGGGCCAGTTTCAGTTTCCTGATTTTGATAAATGAAATTTCATGTTGTTTCTCTTTCTGAAACCCACTGAGCAAGACAGATGGGACTGGGACACCTGTGGCATGGACAAAGTCAGGTGACCAGGCCCACTACCCCGCCTGTAACAGTTTGAGAGTCCTTAAGTCCTTTTCCCAAAAACTGTCTGTAACATGAAACCTGGTCTGGGACCACCCTCAAAGTGTAGACCCCCTTCAGGCAGCCAATCATCTTTCAACAGTATAGCTTGGTACTATCTGTCTTCTTTAATGGCACATTACCTTTACAATGTATTTAATTATTACTTTCCTCCCTCCTAACATTTAGCAATTTTATTAATATTTTATATTTTTCTGCTTTTCAGGATTCTATTTGTGTAATCTGTACCGTTTTTGCACTATGTGTACTGTTTTGCACTTTGTCTTTTTGTACTGAATGCACGTCTGTATTCACCATGCCCACTTATCTATGCATTAAAATTCCCCTCTGGGATCAATGAAGTTCATTCTAAATCTAAATTTAATTCAATCCCCAAATGCCCCCTTTTAAAATGGAATTTTGCAGAATAAACGTCCATCTTCACCCTCCAGAACGCACGTCACATGGATCTGTTGTTACACACTCTAAAGCACCATCCCTGCTGTATAAATAGGATTTGATTAACTCTCCCGTACACAGACATTCAATAACTACCAGTCAGATAGGAATGTATTCCGCTCACAATGAGGACTGTGATAGTCAGACAGAGCATCAGTTGGATGCAGCCACAATGAGGCAGAGAGGCCGCAAGGAGATCCAGGTGTATGTATGTGTAAGCGCCACACACGGGCGTCCAGTCAGCCTGAGCTCCCGCAAACGCACACACCCTGGTGTCAGCACGCCAGCCACTGATTTATGCCAGGTCATAAATCCTCCACATTCTACGTTTTACAGGGCTGTCGGCCGGCCCTATTCTTTCCTACAGATTATACTTGTCTTAAGAAGTTCCTGCTGTTCACGTGACAAATCTATTAGGGGCAGGCTAAAGGAGCCTATTTTTACCTGGTTAGGACCCCGGCTCGTTGGCCTCCATCCCGCCAAATAACCAGTCAGGTGGTGTTTCTTTCTCGCCCTTTATCTTCTTTGTATTGATCCCTGATGTTACTGTCCTGAAAGGGCTTAGTTTATAAACCGCGTCGACATTTAGATCCCAAATGAAACCAATTCATTTGCATACAGAGGCTGTGTGATTCGTGAAATACTGAGCTCCATTCTTCACGTATTGCTTGTAAAATGCAAGCCGAATTCCAAATTATTTTTTTTGATTGATTTTATGTGGTGCACGATAAAAGTACGTTAAATTATTTCCCATGCATTCATGCATTATGCTTCACGCAAGAACAATAATCTTCTTTCATAAAAACATTTCATAACCTCATTAGACAATGTAATGTAGCTGCATATACTGTATATTCAAATATACTGCATGTTTGCATTATGAAAACAGACTTCAGGAAAAAATAAACATACTTGGGGGCTGATTTGGTCCCTATCAGTGCTGAAACCAAACATCTCTCTTTGTCTAATGCTTTATTCTTACATTATACCTGCAAGGAACCATTACAGATGCCGTATGCACACAGGCTGACTGAGTATACCAGCAGTGAACAGGGGTTTTGTCTGGTGATTTAGGACTTACCCGTATAAGGCTTTTCACATTAATACGTTACTATGAGTGTATTCTCATGCAAATGTGTAATTTAGACGAATCGTCAGAGGGTAAAAAAAACAAGTGAATATCCTGAATAGCTTAATTGATTAAACTTAAAGCCTCAGATTATATATGTGAAGATTAATTTAGTCTGCTGCTAGTCTTTCATGGAAATGATTTGCTATATGTATATGTATCCGTGAAGACTGTAATTTGCTCTGATGTCTTACCTGTTACTGACTGCCCCAATCATTTTAAAAGAAAGTATCTTGCTATCAGCACTCATGTTGATATAAAACTGAATCAGCTACTTTATGGCGCTTTTTGAACTAGAAACCGAAAGCAGGTGACCGCTTCCAGTTACAAATGGACATCAGAAACTACGTTACCCACAGTGCAACTGGGTTCACGTACCTCCTCCCCATTACGGTATATGAGAAGGTCAAAGGGAATGGCTGCCACCATGTCGATGAGGAACCAGCCCTTGAAGTAGTGCACTGCGATGCGGACGGGGTGGCTCACCACCTCGTCATTAATGTTGACGTAGGTGGTGCGGAAGTTGATGAGGATGTCAATGATGAACATGATGTCTACGATGAGGTCCACCATGCTAAGTGGAGTGCACGTGTAGATGCAGCTCTCCATGGCCACATTATCCTGGTCGCTCAGCAGGAAAGCGGCAGAGTAGGGAGTCAGGATGGCCGTGTAGATCACCAGCAGCAAGATTAGCCAGTCCCACACAGCCTTGAAAGGACTGTAGTGCAGGACAGTCCACTTGTGGATGCGGGGAGCCTGGAGTTTGTACTCAGGGAGGACATCGGCACCCAGTGATAGGACCTGGGATGGGTGGGCAGAGAGAGTCAGAAATGATGAGGCTCAGAGGTTAAGGGTTCCATGCAACTTCCCCATAGTGCATCAAATGAAAAAAGGTTACGGTGTCAGTTAAACATGGTATTAACAGCAAATACATCCTAGTCACACTCCCACATATGTAACAGTGTGAAAAGCTAGTTTTTCTTCATCTGCAGATGGCACAGCTGTCAAAGAGGACAAATGAACAAATTTAGCAAGTTTAAATTACAGGTCGCTTTAATATATACCCAACTGGATACTCAAAATGAGTCATTATGCCAGTCACTCACTCAGAAGAATTTTAATGAAAAACACAGATCGATAAATAGGAACGTCAGTGAAGTCCCTGCAGCAAGAGAAACAGATTTAATAGATAAAATGACACCTTCCCATTAAGAAGCTGCTAGGCAGCTGACACTGGACCAGCTCGGCAAAGAGAAGGAAGATGAGGAGAGCACTGCATGAGGCCAGCTACACTCTGGAAGTAGCCATGGAGGTGTAGAGACTGCCTAGCAGGAGACGAAAGGCCCGCTTTCAACCGCTCTGTGTGGTGGCGAAGAAGGACAATAACCAGAAAGCCTTCGCGGTAGAGAGCGTTTAAGGAGAACTCTGTGTGAACCGTGCTGGAATACTCATGCTGGTTATTCCATCCCAAACTAGGAGTTACATTTCTCTCTGAATAAATAAGAAGGAAAAGAAGATAAAACAGGAAAAAAGTATCAGAAAGCCGTAATTATGCTGGAACTCCATCTATCAGCCATTAATTTTGGTAAATTGATATGCAGTCCATGTCAATTTTCATTGAACCATGGATTTATTTTCTTAGCGGTTGTGATAGACCACTGGAGTACAATTGTGATACCCGGCTTGTAACACCGATGTTTACAGATGCCAATGTTTGCACTTTCCCTTGCGTTCATTACCAGCCAGAACAGAACTGCTGGAGGGAGAGCCCCATTAATTTCTAAATAAATCAAACGTGAGTTTAAATCGGATTATAAAATGATTAAGGCAATCTTTATAGTGCATTTGCATAAAAATGAATAGAAGCTTGGCATAACTAACATAATTTGGTGGCGTATCAATCCGACACAAATTTAATTCTATCAGTTGCTGCTACGCAACAACTTCACTCTATTTCAAGGGCCAATGATGATGCGTTATTCTTCAGCCTATGCTGTCGTGTATAGCAGATAAATAATTGATTAGAGTCAATTTAAATGCCACATAATGGCTGTATTCTCCTATTGGAACTACCATTTCTCTCTCACTGGGTGAGCTGACCTCAATTACCCAGGAAGTTACATAAAAGAGTTTCCCAGCTTCAGGCAGAGAGATCCACTCCCATCTGTAGCCCGCTTGGAAGTCACAAACACACACACACACACACACACACACACACACACACGCACACACACACACACACACACACATGTTTGTATTCCTATCTTTGTGGGGACTCTCCATCCATTTTTATGGACATAAC
>JAABNX020000038.1:11767367-11782212 GCA_015163995.2 Mormyrus lacerda
TGTCATTTCACGAGCGCCTACCATTTTCATCCTCCCCTATTAATTCAATAAATTAGCCATTGTTTTGGTTGTGGCCCACCATGTAATGGCTTGAAAAAAATCTGGCCCGAGGCCAAACTTAATTGCCGACCCCTGGCCTAACGTCTGTTTTCCCTTAATGTGAAGTAACATTTTGTTGTTTTTAAAGCTTTGCAGAGTTTTGACCAATGTCCAGAATACTTGTGGGAATCAAGTTCTACAGGAGGTGGGTCCAAGCAACTTTAGGAAGAGAGATATAGATATCTAATTGGTTGGTCCCATCTCCTCAAGTTGTTTGGATCCACCTCCTCTAAAATCTGATTGGTTATCTCTCTGAATCAATCAATTTTTCTGTTTTTCCCTCAAACCATTTTTGCACAAGTAAAGCACCCATGAGCATTCAGCATAAATGGCTGGAAGATGGATGAATGGAATGCATGGATGAATGTAGCACATTGGCTCTGGAGCTGCAAACAGGTAAAAACAAACAAACCCTTTAAGTAGAGTATTAGCTCTAAATAAAAAATGAGGTATTTGATCACCTAAACGCTATATGTACAGTTGTCCTCTAAGCTGTTGTTAAATGCATGACCATGGAAAAAACTTTGAGGGACGAAAATGAAACCTGCAGCATCCTTTACAAAGCTGTTTGTACAAAGGTGGTCCAAACTGTTAGGCAAGATCATCCTTTTCACGCGACAAGACCTCATGAAAAAACTGCTGATGGGGTGACCAAGAGCGTTCAAACAAGGGAGACTGACCCACGCAGCTTATTTTTCATCATTTACTGCCGAGGACACCAGGAAACAAGCGGGGGATGTTCAGTCTAGAGGACAGGTATAGTACCTGAAGCCACCTGTATCCAAGGGCTTGCTTGACAGAGGTGATGGATGAGATGTGGTCTGCTCTTAAGCAGAGCTCTGGTCACTAAATGCAAGGGCCAGCTAAAGGCCTTTCCTTGAAACACCACAGTCATTTAGGGACTTTAAGTTTAATTTCAGAGTTAACTAATACACGTAATAGTGTCTCCAGTTCAGCCCTAGAAGCTGTCTGCATATGGACAAATGTGTCTGTACCAAGTCAAAATGTTTTGACTGAGGCAAAAATGCTATGTAGCCTATGTTGTGGTACAAAATAGCATTTAGATCAAAATATCCATCAGAACTGTACACAGTGTTGATCCCTGCCAGGAAGGCCACAATCCCTCACACAGGATGCACACATCACCCTGACAGAGCTCTTCCCAGGACAGCATGTCCATCTGTTAATGAGGAATAGCAAAGATGGTCACCTCTTAAAAATTGGTAATTTTTAAGATAATAAGTGATATGTGTGGTTCCCTTACTGTACATTACAAGCTTACATGGTTGGACCCATTCAGTCACATGGTTCCAACTACGTAAGTTGCTAATGTACAGTAGTTAGCAATTATGCTTTTGGGAAATGCACCCCTGGTTGAGAGATCTCAATGTGGCTTGTCATCTACGTGTGAGAGAGGCTTTGTGATAAACACCAGGAAGTCCCAATCCAGGTTGTTGTTATTTTTATAACTCTTCATTTGTTTAGGTCAAATGCTGGGACATCAATTCTATACCCTACATCAGTGCTTCCCATACTGGTCTTTAGGGACCCATAGGGAGCTGAAGGGGCATGAAACTAAAGATTTCCGAGAGCAGTTTTGGCTCTCAGTCAAATTGTATTGTAGAATCTGCTGTAATCATTAATTATTGGACAGTTGCATAACCATGCAGTGGGAATTTTTGGTCCTCCAAGTTTTTCATGCCCCCTAGGTATGAATGTTTTTTTCCCACAAATATAAGCATTCAGAGTAAATGTTACTAGAAAATCCTTTAAATTATTTTCTGTCGAGGGGTACCAGCCCTTTGCTAAAAACAGCTGTATGAATACAGCATTTTTGAGTCATTAAATCATCCTGGATTTGACATGAGCCTCATTTCCACAATTCCAGAGCGTTGCAGATCGAACCTTCTAGGTCACATGTTTCGCATATCCAGCTGTACCGCACAGCAGGCCAATAAAAATAAGCCAATAAATGAAATTGTCACAGCCTGTTTTGACTCAGGAATAAAGTGGTATGAGGCAACTGGGAGGAGGGGGGGGCATATTCTCTGAATCAATACTGCAAAATGTCAGGATACATTCCACTGGGTAAATAATAGCAAATAGTTTACATAAAATGTAAGACTTTAAATAAAACTATTGTATGTATCATATATCAGAGTAGCTACTTAAAAACTCACAAGTGATTATTAAGGGATGTTATAGCTAAATATTAATGCCGTCGCAAAAATAAAAATGGCTATGTGGCTGTTATGGGGTAGTTATGTTTTGGCGAGTTTAGTCAAGTCATGTGATCAAGAGTGACAATTAATCCACCTGTCCCTCATTCTCTGCAAATATGGATTAATCTTACAGATGTAAGTACAGTGTACCCTCCACCCCAGAAACCAGGCAGAAGCCTCGACCCCCATGACCCTTTTAGTCCATTCCATGGCTCGTCCATTCCCCATCCCATCTGTTTGGTTTTTCCTGCCAACATATTTTTTCCTTATGCATTTCTTCAATGTGTGCTATCGGCCCAGTTCCTACCCCACCTCGTTCCCACTGAATAAGGCACCTGTTTACCACTACAAAGAAACTCCAACCTTGCCCAGCGTCATGTCATGTAGTTCTGTCTGCTGTCCCATCCAGAGGCCATTTCACCAAAGCCATCTGTGATTTGGAGTTTGATGATGCATATCACACTCAGTTTTTGGTGGCAACATCTAAACCTGGGGTGGAAATGGAGATATGGAGCAGAGGGTCAGGCTGTAAATAGCTAACTGAAAACCAAATTGGCGTGTGAGTTTTTCATGATATGTAAGATAGGTCTGGAAATGGCCATCCTAAAAGAGAGCTAAGTACCTCACCCCACTCATTAATGGTGTGCAGTGCTTCATACTAGAACTGCACAGACCAGCAATTTCTTCATCAGTCATTCACAGCCTCTTCCCCCTCCTGGACAGAGTGAGGTTTGTCTCTTACAGACAAACAGCTGGTTCTGCGTGAGACTGGCTTTCGCAGGCTGCGAATAAGTGTGAAGGTGCACCTGGGGTTTGTGTGAGTCGCAATGTAAGCTCCTTGTGTGCACCTCCAACATAAGGTGTTAACCATCAGATCCCCTCCTGTGATGCTTCTTATTTTAGCTTGTCTTCCAATAGTGACTTTCACGCACTGTCATTGACAGGGACAGGTCCCAGCAGGGCACTTGCTGTCCTAACCCTGAGAAAAGTACTTAATCTGAATTGGTTTGATAAAACAGCCGGCTATATAAGTAGGTCAAATTGGAAGTATACTTCTTATCTGGACATCTAGTGACCCAAATTAGGCCTCTTGGTTTTCTCTTTGACTCTCCACAAACATGTCACCAAAGCTCTATTTCCACATCATGATAATTTACCATGAGTTCCACTGTTCATGTACATGTCCAAGGACCAGAATGTCAATAGATGTTCTTTCCTTAACCCCTGTTGAGTAACCCCACTAATGTGCCCGAGAGATGCTGAACTCATCTGCTTCATCGAAATGCACTACCAGATGTCTGGGGTGCAGGAGATTTACATTATGACATCCAGTGGAGATTATTGCACAGACATGTAGTTACATAAAACGCATGAGGGATGTGTTGCACCAGTGACAACTGCAGCATGATGCCAGAGGAACCTTCAATCGGTTTATCCGATAGTCTGCGATTCTGAGTGTGTCAGGGTCACACCCTTCGTGTCTCTACCCTGTTTGGCCAGCAGGTGTGCTGGCCATCATGTCCTTTAACTCCCTGTCTAACCCCTGTGTGTTTCTCTGCTTCTTGGACTGCTGTGTGGATCAGGGGGTTGCGTGTGTAGTACAGATGCTAGAACCCTACAATAAAGGGTTTAAAGCCATCCTCCCGTTTTGTTTGATTATTGATCTTTGTTGTTCCTAGTATGTGTTATTGGTTCTTTGCTTCCCTGTTTTGGTTTGCCCTGCTTGTGTGCTGTTTGAATTACATTATTTATTTATTTATTTCTTAGTGTTGACCTTTTATTGTTCCCCAGTCCTTCAACCTCCACCTGTTTCTCATTGTTTCTGTGCCTCTCTAGATTGGTTAATTGATTATTAATTGCACTTGTTAGCTGTGTATTTAAGTGCTTGCCTTTGTTTTGCTCTTCAGTTTGCCATTCTGAATGTTATGGTATGCTTCTTCCTCTTTTCTCTGCCCCACTTTATTCCTGTGTTTTTGCTGTATTACTGTGGTTTTGGTTAGTTTCTTAATTGTGCTTTGTTTCATGGTTTTAATTAATTCAGTATTATTCCCTGTTTATTTGTGTGTCCAGTTTCCCCAACAAACCCCTGTTTGTCTTAGAACCCCAAGTGGATTGTCATCTTCCTTTTCCACCTTCACCATGCCATTCCATAACAGAGTGCAAATCCTTATACTTATAAGCTTTCTTTCTAACTTTTCATATAATCAGTCACATATAATCAGTTTTACACAACCATTGTCCTTAAAAACAATAAAAATGTCACACATCCTATAGAGTATTTCTCATCACAAAATGTAGAATAGTGCTCCAACATTGGAAATCCAAGGGAAATATTCCTGCCAAGGAATGGTTAACTGAAAAGACCAAAATTGCCTGAAAATAGTCATTGCGAAACAGCATTTGATTAGTAAGATATGGGGCACTTATATAAATGTATATATCTGAAAATTAAATGAGAAAGGGAGAAGAAAGCAAAGACATAAAGGATGGTATGATGGCATGGTATGGTACGATGGTATACATGGTAAGATGGTGCAAACTTTTGGAATTGTATACCATTTAAATTTCCTTCATCTAATTTTTGTGCATGTAGAAGTGTATAGGTATGTTCCTGTGTCCTATGTAGTGTAGAGTTCAAAAAAACAAATACTGTAGAAAGTAAATGATATGCAATAAAAAAGCCACACATGCAGTCCAAATACCATTTCACAGGTCCCTTGCCACAGGCATGGCTATTTTCCATGGTCACACCCTCCTCTAGACAATTTCACTCAATAATAATTCATTCCTGCACTTAATATAGCAATTTATAAATCCATGTAAGCTCACTCCAACTTGCTTCCTTGCTTGTTCTTGGCGTTCTGGTCTCTTGGTCTGGCTTTCTGGGTTTTAAGCTATTTCTGGTCTCCTGGATCCTGGTTTCCTGCTTATTTTTGGGTTTGCAGTTTGGATTGATTCTGTCTGTTCTGGTTTTGTCACGTGTATCACTGTCTGGTTTTGTCTAGCTTAGTGTCCTGGATCCCGTTGGCTGCCCACCTGACCCTGGTTCGATCGATGATCTCATTCTTGGTGATTCCTGTTCTACTTGGACCTTAAATCCAACACATCCATGTTATCTAATTTCTTCACGGTTGGCGGCCCCAGTCCTTGCACACCATCCTGTCAGAAGGCCTGGCATCGCTCTGTTTTTTAAAAAAATACTGTCCCATGGTCATGACACACATAATCACGTCTGTACCTTTTGCAAACACCAAACATTCTACCAAATGCACCTGAAGTAAATACTGTTATTTCAGAATATTATTCTTTTAGTTGCCAAGTTTGATAGGTTACTAGCTTGATCATACTGTAAAGTATTATTATGTACAACATGCATCCTTTTCAGTTTTACCTGGACTGCTGCAAGTTAATTTTACAATATGAAATATGCACCTTGCAAAAAAAGAGATCTATATACTCTATTCACAGTTCCATTCTCATGATGTGGTTATGACATATGGTGTTTGCTGGATTATCCTGATGAGAACCATGGAGCAGATTTTTTTCTTTTTCGATCTCTAGTCATAAAAACAAAACTCCACTGTCCGGTCTGCACCCTCGTGGTGTCCCCATGTTGGCTACTGCAGAACATCTACTGGCCGTCTTCCCAATAACCCATCCAAGCCTCCAAGAAAAACACAGCATCAATAAGGTTGCCTTGTTGTTTCAAAACTCAAGGCCTTAAATAATGAATGCGCAGAACTACTACTATTTACCTTTGAATTTTTCACATTACCAATTTAAGCATTACTCTGTCTAATAATTAATCAAAGGCCTTACAGCTTGCTGTCCCTTTCACTGCTCCCCATTACTGTTGTATTCTTACTGTAGTTCCTATGCGTTGGTTTCTTTCCTCCTCATCAGAAAATCATCACAGAGTTCTTGCTGTGCTGTCATCTGAAGTTTTAATATTTGAAGTTATTATTATGAAGTCACAGTATCTCCTTCAAACAGGATCCTGCATAATAGCCAGAGCTATAAGAAACTGTACCTCCTCAGGTCCCGGGATCAGGTGGTCTCTTGTTCAAAGTCAGACACAACCTTCTGGTCCTCCCCCCAGGTTTACTCACCTCCTGAGCCACGATGCTGGAGATTCGCACCGCCCGCTTTACGTGCATGTTCCTGCGTTCACTGTTCGCTGGTGCCCCCTCCTGGCCAATGCTGTCCCTCCCACTTAGAGACATTTTAAAGTCACCTCCTGTGGCCTCATATAATTGTCACCTGCACCCCTACGGAGGGGCGAGCATTCTTCAAAGCCTGGCCTTCCAGCCCAAATGCCACGCTGCCCTGGACCGCCCTTGGCCAAACTCTACCACTCTTCCCCAATGCCACTGCACGGCCTGAAAGGTCCTACCCCTACAGCACTCTCATCCACCACCTTATTCCCTCTGGCACAGCCTAAGCTCTGAAACTGGCCCGTCCTCCTCGATGCCTCAGACGAACAGTTGTGGTTTCCCTCTCTACCTCGGTGACTCCTCTGGAACTCCTTGCTGTAGTCACCACCTCTTGGCCCTCCCTCCCCTTTCTCTCACAGTCCCTCCCTCCTTCTCACACACTCCCTCTCTCAGTATTTAGGACCACAAGGTGAGGTGTGGAGGCTGAAGGACCCCCCTCTTTCTCTCTCTCTCTCTCTTTCCTTCCCTGGGAGTTCCTCTCCACCACTCTGCAGCTGTCTGTCTCCTAACTAAGGTCCTCGCATTTTCTGTACCTGTTAATTTCCTCATGTTTCTGTTTTTTCTTTCCTTTCCTCCAGCCAATATCTCACAGGCTCCCGCCCACCACTCGTCCCCCTACTCGAACCCCCCCAGTCGATCTCACACTCTCTGGATTGGCTTTAATTGCCGGTGACTATCTGATCCTCTTCGCATTCCCTCACAGGCTGGGAGGAAATTGATTAAGAATCTTGCAAACGAAAACATACAAACAGACTTACACTTCCTGTCTCTCTCGGCTGCAAACACACACAAATACAGAAATATATTTGCAATTTCTATTGCATATTGCATATGGCATATTTACTATATTTACCATCCTTTACTGTTGATCCCTTGCCCAAATTAATACAGTCTCGTAAAAATCAGCAATTTTGACACAGCCATGTCAGTCTGCGTTCCACACCATGGTCACAAGGCTGGAAGTAAATCACAAATTTAACAAAATTATCACTTTAATAAAAGTTAATCCATCTGAGTGTTAGGCAGGACTGGATCAGAAAGATCACCAGAACATCTTGTCCAGGGGCTTCAACCTCTGCAGTCAATGCCATGCTGGCTACTCCAGGTTTGGGAAATCCTGGATAGTGCAGGATAAAAGTGGGAAAGCATAGCTGTGCTCCCTTAATTTACCCAGAAAGTGCTTAGCTTGGGAACATTGTTATTTGTTTCCCCCAGGGAACTAATTCCAAGGTGCTGCAGATATTTCCGCTTCCAGCACAGACAAATGTTGCTTTGTGGAAAATGCCCATTTTCCTTATGGCAGCTCGATAGCAGGTGCTAATCCCACCATGGAAATAATGAGAGCCATTTGACTCTCCTAATATGTTTTAAGAAACACAAATGATGCACCTTGACAAGTAACAGAAGTGAACTGGAATACAACTAGGGCTGCACAATATTGGGAACAAATAACACTGCAATATTTATTCTTTCTGCGATATATATTGTGACATTGGGATTTAAAAAAAATTCTAATTAGTTCAATAGTTCTATTGCAGGGGTATTCAACTAAAATTTAAAGTTAGAGAAAAAGTTAGAATTTAGAATTAGGTAATCAGTGGTCATTGTTAACACACCACAGCACAGCACACAGTGCGCAACAACGAAATGTGTCCTCTGCATTTAACCCACATGTGACTTTCGTACTTGTGGACGGTACCTTGCTCAGAGTACCTCAGTGGTGACTTGCTAGTTAGAGTCCAGTTAGAGAAAAATTCTTTGAGCAAAGGTCCGGAAGATCATAATGTCTAACTATTTAGTGTGATGTATATTTAAATAGCTTATCAGTTGAATCAACATTGCATGTAATCTGTACCTGACTGTCAAATCAAGTTAATTCAGTACAATTCAATTTGAGATGTCTGCATACATTTGTAAGTTCTTACCTTGCAAATAATCTGCTTTTGTATATAACCGTGTAAATATACTTTTGATGTAGCTTATTTTAAGGTTATAATGGAATAATATAGATTTGCCGCGAGTCTAAAATCGTAAGTGGCATGCCAGATGCTGAAAATGCACAATTTTTGTTTCACCTGAGTTGATTTATATAACAGATAACATTACTTTATACGGTTGTTAAAAAGCAGAAACTTCCACGAACATGAAATCACTGCGCTGGTTAAAATAGAGGCGTCCCGTCAGGTTTCTATTTTGGCTATCGGTCCGGGCCCGTATGGGACAGCTTCTGAGTCTAGACCTCGACCGCGGTCCGCCTGTTAGTGACCGCTGCTCTATTGGTATAATTAATCATTCTAGAAAAATTGAGCTGATTTTTCCCAAATATAATAGAAACGGTTACTTAAGTATAGTAAGTATACTAAGTATGTTCATTATACTAAACAGTGCATGAGCACTAAAGTAAAGAAGCTTATTGCATATGGGAGTTAATATGAGTGACAAAATAGCGCTGGGTTAAATGGTTAGCGGTTCATTCTGTGATTGACATGTTTGTTAGCTGCCGGTGCAAAGCTGCGTGTCGGCCTTGAATCCAAATACCTTTAAATTAACCTAAATTATATGACCAACTTTTGTGGAATATTTAAGAATAAGAACAGCTTGACATTTGTTAGTTTAGCAGAAACACCAAAAGCACTGTCCATGCTGCTTTAATTTGCGTTACTTAACATCACGATGACGATGCTGAAACGATATATTGCACAGCGTTAAATATAACACCTGCCCCTCCACCAATTACAAAAGAGCTTCCATGATGCGGTTCACAGAGTCGACGGGCTTAACTGGGCGATCTCCATCATGTGAGAAGACATCTGCCTTCAGAGACGATGTCACTTGCGTTCCGGGCACCGCATTCTTGTTAGGGTTGGAAATGGAACTGGAGTTGGGATAGGAGGAAAACTATGGGGAACAATATTGGATTTAAATTCAAATTTCTGGGAGATTTAAATTCCAACTTCAGTTCCATTTCCTGATTTGAATTGGAATTGATGAATGGATTCCGGAATGGCCACAGCCCTGGTTCTCATCTCTCGCTGCATCCAGTCTGTAGCAACTCTGCAGTACACAGAGAGACCTGGGGGGATCTCAAAGCACCTCTGGTACAGCTCGACAAGGCATAATAAAAGCAGCCAGCATATCACCTCCATGGGTTCCCGCTCTTGCTTGTGGCAGATGTCCCGCCTCCCAACCTTCAAGGTCCCAGAGTTCCATTTGTCATCACCTAGCAAACTGGACGCCAGGAGTCTTGATCACGCACAGGAACCAGCACACACTTGTTCTTGCGATTGCAGTGGATTTCACAACTGGGGCGCTGTGGCTATCAGGCACAGCGCCTGCACAGACCAGTAATGCTTGCATAACTGGAGTAAATTACATTTACATTATTAATTTAAAGCATTCCAAAAATATATGTAATTACTTGAAAGAGATGCAGGGTAAGATAATGTCTCGGATCGATCTATGAGACTTGGAATACAATAAAAACCATGAGTAATATATTACTGTATATTATTTATCGTGGAGTCCATTATAGGATTTTTTAGGACATGAAAATGTGTCGAGGGAGCGTTGAGACAGTACAGGAGATGAGAACAAGCTGCTCTATGTCCCAAATGCCATAATAAATCCTCCACAGAGCTGAAGTTGAGTCTCTTATCAGTTTAGTTTAGTCCTTGCTCTCGGTAATCATGCCATAACTCCGGAACTCTGGTCCACAATAAATCAGCCGTAACATTGCGTGGTTTGCCTGCATTGTTATTAATTTCCCCAATGCTCCTTATACGTCATGCACCTGTCACTCTCTCTGACACAGGTCCAACTGATTGAGCCAAGGGTGGGAAGGTTGTGACGGATGAGGCTGTGATGAAGGTTGTGTGAAATCTGTGATGAAGTCGAGTTCATTATGAGACAGACATTGAGGAACAAGCCTATTTTCCCAGGGGTCAGTCATATTGATTCTCATCCTCCCTCTCCTAATGGATCTCTTATATCTCTTATATCCTGCTTAACACTTAACAATGTTAAGAATTTAACGTAACACAAATTCAGCGTTACAGGGTATCCTCATACCATGAATGCAGCTGATGGGAGTTTTGTTGTGTACTTTTAAATTTTAAGTGTCTTGAATCAATAAATCAATTATTGGTATAGCAGATTTTACAAGAAAATTGACCCTAATTAATTTGCATTGCCTTCCTCTACAAAGAATAAAAAACAGACAAAAGCACCATAAATGCTAATATTGGGAAAAACTTATTCTGTGACCCCTTCAAGGAAGCTGATGTATTAAAACTTCTAGAAAACACTGTCCTTGCAATGTGCGATTAACAAATACAGTGTAATGAGTTAGACAGCAGGTGAGGGGTGCTGCTCAGGGGCCAGTGTCCTGCCTGGTGGGTTCAGGGGACTGACATTGAGATGGTGGAGATGACTGTTCACTGCATCATACCAAAAGTGTGTCAACTGGCCAAATATACACCACTGAGCTGTCAACTTTTAATTTACACATTTCCCTGGGCCTCCCAGTCTTGGTTTGGCAATGTGATGATCACACGGCATCGGCAGTGTCCAGTGAATGGATTGGTTGTCTATAACGCCCTTTCAGATAAATGATTCCATTGATCACTTACTACTGTTTTTTTATTTACTGGATAAAAATGTCAAACTAAAACCAAAAAAAAGTTACCAGTAAAATTCAGTGACACTTCGAGAGTGCTGGAGAATTTTGTAGAAGTGTACATCCTTAAATAGAAAAGCCAGTGGCTTATTTTTGTTGTAAATATTTGTATTTGAATCTGAATACACTGGCAGTGTTATAGGATGATTCCGCACTTGTGCTTGTGTGTGCTGAAATGAGGTATTTCTGGTAAACGAAGAAGCTTAAGAGATTAACTCCACAGAGAAACACACATCCAGCCAATTCCTCTCACCTCGTGTTACTTTACATTATATTGTAAAGGGCTGAATGTAAAAACAACTAACTTCAAGCCATTATGTTTGATGGGATATATATAAAAATGGCCGCAGACTGTGAAAGGCAGAGCAGAAAGTGACCCTACACAATTTAGAGCACATCATTTATAATAATAGTTAAGCTCCCTGCGTAGTCCACTTCCTTGGCAGTGACCGATGCGAGTCATTTGTTTTAATGTGCAGGGAATGATTCCATCCTTAATCAGGACGGTCGCACTAAGCCTCTCTCTACCTCTTCCATTACGGCTTGGCTGCGGATTCCAGATCTTAGGACAAGGAGCATGATAACCAGATAATTCCAATTTCCAAATTGTGTTTACAAGCTTCTCAGAGGCAGGGTACACATCAGAATGTTTCCCCCTAACTGTCAGTACCAGGAAAAAGTTGGAACATGCCATGCTGCCTACAAAGGTGAGCGTGTCGGCGTCACATGACCTGGCCCCCTGACCTAAACACAGTACAGAGTTTTAACAGAGAGGGAATGAGTACTCAGCATATATGTGGGACCTGGTCAGGACAGCTGAAAAAGGAGACAGTAGCGTCAACCAGTCCCTGGGGCATTTGGAGTTAAGGGCCTTGCTCAAGGAACAGATGGTGGAATCACTCTGCCAACCACGGGATGTGAACCACCAACCTTCTTTCTATTGGTAGGTGTGTCCACATTTTGACTGTTCCTGTAGCTGTGCGGTCATGTCATTCTGCCCCCAAAGCTGGACACAGAGACCTTCTGTGTCTCCAGGAGACACTGACCATGTGGTAATATGTGAGAAGCCTAAATTCATTCATCTATCCATCCATCCATCCATCTTCTAGCTGCTTATCCTAGTCAGGATTGTGGGAGAGAAAATTGTGTACTGTGAAATCTCTTTATCTTGGCCAGAATCAAGCGGAGCCTGGGGACTAGGCAGTACAGAGCATAGGATTCATCCTGGACAAAATGCCAGTCCATCAGGGCACACTTAAAGTCACACTTTGTCAGCAAATTAGAGACCACAGTCAGCCTAACTGCATGTCTTTGCACTGTTAGAGGACCCAGATGACACAGGGCGAGCATGCAAATCCCAAAACTAACCTATTCTAACCTTCGATCTTAGAAGGAACAGGGCTACCCACTTAGCCACTGTGCTCTCTCAAAAGTACAAAGCTATTTCTCCTAATTCAAACACAATTTTGAGCTCCATTTGTGTTTTCAGTTCAAGAAAATAGATGGGCTAATGGAACATGGAATGCATTTAACCTTTATTGGTTTTTTAAGTTGCAGGATTTCAGCTACAAATATATAACAGCCTGTTTTGTTGTGATTTTTTGTAGTAAGAGCACAACATAATCCAAGCCATATCCAGGGCAGAACTGTGGGTCTTCAATTAGCCAAACTAAATAGAAGCTCCAAATTGCCTTTCATTCAGACTGGCTCACGTGCTTTAACCACACCAAACGCTTTTGAGGAATTTCCTGCACAGCCTACATCTGTATGTAAAAACAAAAGCGGGCCCTACAGATAACCATTGAAACTCACCCCCCTCAGGGACACCCTCTACTGAAAATTCAGGCCCCTGGAAGCTGAGTCATGATCTGTGGAGCGCCCCTACAGTCAGGCAAAATCACGTGATCGTCAGATATAAATGCTGGAGGTTTCAGACAAAAAAGCTGCAATTTCACAGGCAATCTGGCTGATTTAAAACAGCTGGGGCACAATAAATAATGTCCAGGGAACAGAAAGAAAGGAGAAAGTGAATAGGCAGTGAAAGATCAGAGATTGCTCTGTGCTCTCTGCCCAGTACTGACAGAGAATGACGCAGAAGGCAAGCTCGCTACATTTATCACCAGAAAACGGCCGCAAAACTGGAAAAATTGGAACCTTTCTATGAATGTTTGGATATAGCTACATGGACACATGGACAAAAGAGATAGGGGTAAACACTGGACAGGATGCCATTCAAACACAGGGTATGTACATTAAAATAAAATCAAATAATTTTTCTTGTAATTTTATTTATTATATATACTCGAGAAAACTCAACTTAAAGACAAATATGAAAAAAATTCTAAAAGTAAGCAGTTATAAAATATAATAAAATGTATATATATTTTAAAGAAGAGCACATGCTTCATCTGTCACTGATAATACTCTTCTGTTCTTGGCTCCATGAAACACATCAACATTAAATGATTTATAACAATGAGATGAAGGAGAGTCCCTTCGCAAAACAGCAAAATTGTTGAGGAATTCAGAAAAAGCTATGTGGGAAAAAACTGCAAAGTGTGCTGAAATTTCACTATAGTGGTTGGTGTGTGGCTGTTTAGGTTATGGACTTTGTATCCACAATTAAAAAGGTCTTGGGTTCAAATCTTGTGGCCAGCAGAGTGATGTCACTGTAAGGCCCTTAACCCCCCATTTGCTCCAGAACTTATCTAGCCCTGATCTGTCAACTGTATGTTGCTATGGTTGTAGCGTCTTCTAATTAAATAAGTGTAATGTGTGGTGTCCTGGACTGCTGCTCGCCACAGGCAGAAAGGGCCAGATGGAAACACTGAATTCTGCCTCTCAGAGGGCAACTACAGCTGCTACTCCCAGCCAATCACATCCCTTTGCTCTTTTATTATTTTCTTTCATTCTCCTCCCCCCCAACCCTCCCCAGTTTGTGTTGCTGAACAGTTCCAGCCTAAGCTGTTTGATGTGAATGAAATGACAATAAAGTCCCTTGACTTGATGTTCATTGGCATCCTTTGTATCCTTGATATCACATAAAAATATAAGACATTGGTATGGAAATCTTTTTCCTTGGACACTGGCTAATGCTTCAACCTCTGGGTAATGGCAGGAACATAAAATAGGCTAGGCATGCAGATTGTTTAATATTTTGAATTGTTTTCACTAGAAATAAGTAGGTAATGACCAGCAATTCATTCTGAACCTCATTGCTGACGCTAACGGCTCTGAAGAATTAAGAAGGATAAGGGGGGGCTGCACTGGCAATGCTGCATGCCACCCTCAGCATGTCCCCCAGCAGATAACAGATGAGGATATTACTGACGGCTCTGAGGCTCAGCGCGCTGCCCCACTTCCTGTTAGACTGCTGAGGTAGGCACCTTCACTCCACTCACCAGGGCCACTTCCCTGGCTGCTGAGAGGCCAACAGGGGCGGAGACAACAATTGCAGTCATGCATCATCCTTGCTGGGTCTGCTACTCCCCCCTACAACCAACAGCTTCCTCAGACTTTTGCATATGAGAGCGGATTACTTATCTAAACAAACCTTCTAGCATAGATAAACTTCAACAGGGGAGAAAGGGCTGTCAATCAGAATCCTTTTTCTTACAAGAATCTTATATAACATA
>JAABNX020000038.1:11788200-11803698 GCA_015163995.2 Mormyrus lacerda
ACTGGGAGGAGGCCCCGGGGAAGACCCAGGACACGCTGGAGGGACTATGTCTCTCGGCTGGCCTGGGAACGCCTCGGAATTCCCCCAGAGGAGCTGGTTGAAGCCCCTGATCCCAGCATAAAGATCACGGTCACTGCCTGATGTGTGCCTTCCATTTGTTTCCCCTGTTGTTTCCCATGAGACTGAGATCCTAAAGCACCTAACCAACCATTCTCTGTTTTCATGGTGGTGGACAAGGCACACCACCACCCCCTATGGAAGCCTGTGTGACACCTCATCTTTGGCTTGGACACCAACTGGACCATTAGTGGTGGGATAATTAGCCTGTGGGATTACTAGCCTGTGAGAATATTAGCCTATGGGATTATTGGCCTGTGAGAATATTAGCCTGTGGAATTATTAGCCAGTGAGAATATTAGCTTGTGGAATTATTAGCCTGTGAGAATATTAGCCTGTGGAATTATTAGCCTGTGAGAATATTAGCCTGCATTGTCTCCACAAACCTGACAACGGGGATCTCAGGAGCCTGAACCGCACAGAAAGCAGAAGGCAGGCAGATAGCACTGCATACGCAAGAGTATGTCAGGTGGAGTTAAAATACACACAGGCCTCCCTGCTGATTGATTGAAGACTATTTCCTGCCAGAATGACGCACAAGGGTAAATATATGGTAAATGAATTTAACCACAGAACACAGAGTGCTTTAGATATAAAATAAAGCAAAAGACGTAAGAGAAAGGAGCTGACGTACATCCATAGAAAGCACAGGTGACAGAAGTAAGTAAAGCATCATCAACACAGACGATGAATGTTTTTCTGAAAAACGGTTAGAATATCCTCCTATAGGCAGGATCATGGTGTCCTTCTTGTTGTTGCTGGGTTTAAATGAACTTGGGAGCTGAAGGACAGGGAGCCACTCTGCTGCTGCTGTAATTAAACTCAGGTTATGCTGGCTGTGGCACGGTCCTGGGCACTACGTGCACTGGAGGCCTCAGAGCTCTGTTGGTATTTACGTTGATATTTAGGCTGCATCTCCTCTGGGCTGAACCCAAACGAAGGGTTGGGGTATAAATGGCAGGGCATCGAATGGCAGACTCCTCCCCAAACTGTGTCCCTAAGTGGGTCAACCCACTTCTGCTCAACATGCAGAGTCCCCCTGCAGGGCTGTACTGCAACTACAAATCGGACCTGGAAATAAAAATCCTGGAATTTGGGGTCCCCCATGTCACACAATAAATGTTAAGGGTTGCCAGCTCTCACACATTTGGCATGACATTTGCTTAGGGAGCGAGTGGTAGCATGTGTAGAAAAAGTAGCAAAGACAGATTAATAAAATTTCCAGCCTGTGTTAGACTTCATCATAGACATACCTGCCTGACTCTACAGTACATGGGTGGGGCAAGTCAGCTTTGTATTCAGGAGTAAACTAAGATCAGAGAACCCAAAATTGTGGGGCTGAAGCAGTGATTCAGAAGATCTTCTCACTATATCAATGAAGCATGTGCATTACATGGATCCTGAATGTGTGCCTGAGGAGCCTGCAGACATGGAGGAGTGAAGGTGATGCGTGAGATGGAGGGACTCTGGCTTGTGACCCATGTGAGCCATGTGACCTCATCACAGTAAGTGTCTGGGCAAATAACAGACTGCAACAGACTGAAAGGTCTTGGAAGGGCAAATTAAATTTGCCTCACTGGCAATTACACCAATGTGAATTCTGCTCAGATATACTTCATATGATTACACAGACCTGATATTTTAGGTAATTAAAAAGACAACTGAGTTCAGGGGACAGTAAGATCAGATTGGTAGTTGCCATGCTTGCACAGAAAGCAGAAATTCTTCATACACACAACTGTAAATCATTCGCTTTGATAAACAAAAATGGTATATAAAACTGCACACTGCAAGGCTACCAAAGTGGAATAAGCAACCAGTATCTGGGAATTTGTCGACTTTCACAAACTTCTTCAGTTTTCTAACAGGTTTGGCAATTTGGTTGTGCTTTATCCACTCCACTCAGTGCAGAACAGGAAGAACCAACTGAAAAGATACAGAAAATTACACTCTGAAATAAAGGTACAAATTATTGCTCACTCAGTGCCGCTTATTTTTAGGCGTCTGTTCTTACACTTTGAGATTACTCTTCTGTAATGGTGCAGGACAGTGTGGCATGGCTCTTCCTACCCACACCTGAGTGATGAATGGGCCAATAGCAGTTAAAATAGGTCATGGTGCTTGTTGGGGGAAAGTGAAGCAGTGGGGCGGGGTGGGGTAGGCTAGATCTTAGGGGGGGGATTGTCAGGTTGCTCTTCCCACCTCAGGCGTGTCAACAGTACGTCAGACCCTCCCCCCCACCAACATGCTTACGTCAGCCAGATCCAACCCCCTGTGCACAGCCAGGTGCAGACCAGAAGAACAATAATTTTATCAACAACCCTGTGAGTGCTTAAAGGCAGGCACATACCCCCTCCCCACACCCTCCACCCAACCCCAAGGTGGGCAACAGGGGGTGAGGATGGGCAGGTAAAACCACAGTGAGCTGGGTTCGAAGGATGTCCCCATGGTGCTGAGGGATGAGAACTGTTCGGTGCAACTACATACAACAGATACTTGTTGTTGCAACCCGCTAATGAGAAGACTGTGTCATAGTAATAATAATAATAAATTATTATTATTATTATCATTATTATTAATGAATCACTATCAGCATGACTGTGGGAAACGGAATGCAGTGAAGGGGCCAGAAGCCGCTGTTTTTGTAGAGACAGGAGAGGAAGCCACAGAGGTGCTGTTTTTGTTGTCACTGCATTCATGTAATAAAGCTGCTTATAAAAATGAAGGCCACATCTATGCGTCCTCCGTGAGCCAGTTCTGCCCCGGAGAGCTGGAATGATGACCTGAAGTGCCAGTGATGCCAAACAGTAGCCCAGCCAAGACTATTGTCCGCATGGAACGCATACCGAACAAAAGTGCTTCAATTTAACGGACACATAAATCAAAAGCAAAATAACTTATTCAGCAAAAGCTTAATTATTTTTTATGTATAATTTATATAAAAGAAACTTTTCAATACTTAAGAAATGAGAAAAAAAATTTAAATATTCTCTCAAAAGAAGATCATTTTAACAAGTCTATATACTGTAACCCAATTATACGTGGCTATTATGTCATGGATATCAAACAAATTTAACATAAACACCAATAATTGAATGACTATTGCAGCACACTAGCCCTTCTTATTCTGAACAAACACAATAGCAGCACCTTCTAGTGTTCAGCAAAGACAACTGCATACAAAACACTATTCTTTTATGGTTAATGATATGTGCCAGCCTGGAAAGCAACCAGATTGTTGATCAATTGTCCACTTGTCCTATTGTTATCAGCAGGATGCCAATTTACAGTTCGCAAAAGCAAGTGAAATATCAGCAAGGAAAATTAATTTCTGAATGGCATCCATCGATACAATATATACTACAGTATATCATTAAATAAGTAAAAACAAAGACCAAAAAAAATAAAACTAACAACAAAACATCAAGGAGGACAATGTAATACTTCTGGGAATAGATTCTGTTTTGGGTAATAGAGATTGCCCTACAGTGTGTGTGCCTCTTGTTAAATGGACTTTCACTAACAGGTGGCACCACCTGCAGGTCATGCCTGTAAGTGCTGCCGGAATCCCGGAATGGAGACAGGAAGCACAGAGTGGTGATATCAATGCAGATTAATTGCATATCATATCTGGTGGACAGTGCCTATAACTACTCTAAAAATACCCACTGTGGACACTCCAGCCCCACCCCTTGAACCCAATATCTCTGTCCTTTAACTTATATTGATGTGTAGCATAATAGTTCTGTTTTAAAAAAATATATAAATACAAACACATCATGCCACCATTGGCGCTAAGAGATTCATCACATATGAGTTTTTAGCTGGGGAGATGAGAGCGGATATTGTGCTGAGGCTGCATTACATTCGGACAGGGCGCTGTGCACAGCACATGTCAGACACCTCTCTGCCTGGGTGAGGATGGGCCGGTGAGGATGGGCAGCGGGAACCGGAAAGGCCAGAGAAAGCAGAGCTGGTGGGAGGCCTGTTCCACCCCAGCAGTGGGCGGCATGCCCCAGAAGGAGCACTGCGATACTCACGTAACAGATGTGCACCAGAGCTGCAAGTGCCCCCCACCCCCCGCCAGCTACTCTGAACTAAGTAACTCCTCTCCTATCTGTTCCCCTCCCAGCTTCTGGTGTGATTGGAACCTGTGAATTTTGGGTTCAGATCAGCAACAATCTTAGGATTTGACCTTTAGCCCCCCCCCCCCCCCAAGGAAATACAAGACCTATTTATCCCCCTAATAAACATAATAAACTTTGCATTATTCATTTGTATATCCATCCCAAATATCAAACTCTCTCCTACGGGCCCTGTGCCTATGGATGGGTCTACAGCGCCAGGCAGGGTGTTAAACAATACTGAAACCGCTCCTGGTAACCTGTTACTGGCTTGTTACGGCAGACATGGCTCTAGGACACCTGGGATGGCATCCCTGCATGATCCATCAGCAGCCTGGCCACGAGTCGGGGCAGACCAGGTCAGCGGGTTATGTGGGAGTTAACACAGCACGACAGCCTGTGCATTTGGAATTAGAGCGCACCGATGCAGAAAAGCAGCTTTGAAGCTCCGATTTGTCTTCAACTGCGTATTTTAAGACCTATGGGATTTCGACATTTTCAGCATATATCAAATGCCCTAACAGATGGCCTGTAAAAATGGAATAAATGCCAAACAAAATCCACCAATGGACCAATCGAAGGGACATGGTAAAAACACCCACTGGGTTTTCGATGGAGGAGGGGCTGTGCCCGTTACCTGGGTAACCTTCTCTGTGACGTGGTGCGTGCGGTCGATCAGCTTGCAGGGGGCGATGATGTCCTTGTCCCCAGGAGGTAGGGCAATAAGGGGGTCCGGCTTGCACTCCACAAAGTTGAGGGTGATCTGCGGGATCTTGCTGATGGTCCGGTAGCGCATTAGGTCCGAGTCAGAGGTAGAGTTGAGGATGTTCGATTTGTTGTTTACTGCGCCTGTGTGCAGAGCAGGGGTCGTGCTTGAAAAGCAGATTCACATGGGTCCAAGGTCTGTCAGGGTTTATGCAGGAATCCTAGAGTTGAATTTACTACCTTTTTTACTACCTCCACAATATTTTTTACTACCAACAATCGGGCAGCAGCCTTTTTTTTTGGGGGGGAGGGGAATCTTCATACCCACCATAAATAGGTAAATTAATGTCTTTATTATGTATTGTCATTAAATATTATTTGTTTTTTTGTAGTGTCAAGTTGAGTTTCGTTTGTCCTTACCTTAACTCTAGCCCATGGGTTATCCTAACCATAACCCTTAACCTCACCTAATAAAGTCAACTTGACACTTCTTAAAACTAATGACACTTGACAACTTGGCAATAAAACAGACAGACAGACATTCTCATACACAGACTAAAGTAGTGAATTATTTCATCATGATGTAACTTGTAACAATAACTTACACTGTGGATTAAAAAACTGTCCAAAAAGTCCATGGAATGGTAATGGGTGGTAACCATTGGTATTTATTGGTTCATGCAACGTGAGATAAAATTTTGAACATGTGCCAAAATCTTGAGAAATTGTATTGTATTTAAGTAATTTCTTAAAATGTGGCACAATGCTGAATCATATCATGTATGCAGTCTTATCCTTGCCACATGCAAAACTTTTCAGTGAACATGCTTCCGAATAGTTCCCCAATACCCTCATTTGAATTGTACGAATGATGGCTATCTGCGGTGTTCAGGCATCAGAGAACTTCAGTGACATTGGTGACAGTAAGGTCTGCTGTCTCTCTGCCGTTGTGGTGCTAGTCACACTAGTTTGCTGCTGAGGTGGTGTGATGGCAATGTTTGTGCTCGTAGCTGACCTTATGTTTGCATTTGCCCCAGTCCGTGTAGCATCACCAAACAACGAAACAGGGAACTGCTCCCCCCGGACGCAAATCCGCTGCTGATGACTGACGGATTCTCCCTGAGACTTATTCGCGGTAACGCCATTCCAGGTTAGATTTAGAGTTTAGACAAATGGGAAACTCATAATATATTGAGGTGGACGATGAAAAACTTACTACCAAGTCAAATTCCATATACTACCTTTTAATACTTTTCAAGGGCCTTAATTTAGTCTGATTTCATTTACTACAGCACCTTTTACTACAGCGCGGACACCCTGTCTGTCAGCCCTGCCTCATCACAGTTACAGGCCCTGCTGGTCTCAAGGCAAGATCCATAGTGGAATATCTAAATCAAAACTACGGAGTTTAGCAATCAGATTCAGATAGTATTTCAGGTAGAAAAGCTAGCTCTTTCTGCATAACTCACCTGAACATCTACAGCAACGGTGTCCAACTTCCGTCCTGGAGAGCTATTATCCAGTAGGTTTTGTATCATTCTATCTGGCTTCCGATGAGCCACACCTGTTCCTGGTATTTACGTGAGAACAGGTACAGCTCATCACCTACTAGACAGTAGCTTTCCAAGACTGGAGTTGGAGACTACTGTAGCTTTACTTTGTTTGTAAATTGTACCAGATCGTTACATCAGATAATGGCTAGTGATGCCCAAATAAAGCTTCATGAGCCACTTGTTGCATTTTCTGACTCCACTAAATGGTGTTCTCTGTTTAAAATAGCATGCCCTAAAGCAAGCCAAGATCACCATCTAGTGGGGTCAAAAAATACAGCAGATGGTTCATCAAGCTTCATTTGACCATCACTAATAATGGCCTCCGAACCATACAGGGTTAACAGGAAAGGGCGGGGCATACCTGTGCTACCAGAGCGGACCTTGCGCTCCCACTCAGGCCTCATGGCCTCGATGTCGTCAACTGAGGAGGCGCGCCGCATGCTGTGGAAGCTCTCCCGCGAGCGGCTTTGAGTCAGGCTGCAATTGGACACAGAAGCATCTGGGTCGAGGTGGTGTGGACGCATGGGGAAGTCGGTGGCTGGTGGCGGTGTTGGAGGCCGGCTCTCCAGTAGTGCCCTCCGGCCCTCTAGCTCGGGCAGGGAGATGAGCTCGTCCAGCACCAGGGAGTCATGGCTGGGGTGGGAGGCCCTTGTCACACGAGCTGCCTCGGGATCATCCTGGAGAGACTGCCTGCTGTTGGCCAGGGAGCGCAGGAGCGGGAGGCGTACCCTGAAGCCACGAGAGCGGCCTGCGGTGAAAGGGAACTAGCATGTGAGGTGTGAAAACATCTAAAAGATTCATGTAAAAGTACACTGCACTGGCACTGTACACTAATGTGTTCCACTATGTTCACCACTAGCCATTTCTATAGAAGGAAATGAAAACTGCATATTTTATCAGAACTGAGTTATGGCTGAAATTGGGTCTCTTAGGCTCTGTTTTGTCTATTTACCTACCTACTATAAATATGGGGAGACAGTCAAAAACCTTTGCAACCCTTTTCCCTGAGTTTCAGTGTCACTGTAGTTGCTGCATTTTGCCTCTGTGGGCCAGAGGCGGAGAGACTGGCGGGTTCCCACCTGCGGAGAGCCAAGGGATGGACAGCTTGTGGTTGAGCTCTCGGCTGGAATCGCTGTGCTTGTCCTCGCTCATGACCTCGAAATTCAGGATGAACATAATCACCATGCCATCCTCGTTCTTAACCGGGACAACATCCACTGTGCAGAGGAAGCACACGCCTGTGGGGACGAGAGGCCACAGGACGGTCACGCACAGAGAAGTACGGAAGCAGAGGGGGCTAATTCTTACAAAGTACAAGAGTCCTATTAGGTGTTTTAGAAGCCTTTAAGCAGGGGTCTCAGGATGATGGGCAGGGTCACTACCCCCCCTCATCCCATAGCCCCTCTAAATGCATATGCTATTTGGGTCTGAAATAAATATATTATTATTATGACTATTCTTTGCATTTATATATGTGGGCTAAAATTTTGTGCACTGAACAGGCAAAACACATTTTCTTGCACATTTTCTTGATGGACTCTTAATACAGGTGCGCCGAGTGATAAAATCACTTCAGTTGGTGAAAAGCAAAGTTAATGACAGAAAAAATAATCAGGCCTGTGGAAGCAAAACAGTCTAAACAAGAAATCAGAGTTACAAATTTACATATTGGCACTGTAAAATGTGACTACAAAGCATTGTATAATTAACATAGGTTGTCACAATTGTCTTTTGCTTCTTAATGCTGGTAATCTAGTGTAAGTAATACTTGGAGCACATTAAGGTCAAATGCATTTGCCCCCCCTCCCTGGTCTGGCCCCCACTGTTGTAATTGTCTGTAAGAACATTAGCATGGCGGGTTATGGACACAGATTTGTGAAAGAGGCACCAAGGAGGTGATGGCACAGCCTTAGGGTGGAGGCAACAAGAGAGTTATGGCACAGATGTAAGATGGAATTACAAAGAGGTGTTGGCCCAGACTTAGGATGGAGGCACCAAGGAGGTGATGGCACAGATTTAGGATGGAGGTAACAAAGAGGTGATGGCACACACATCTTGACAAACATGTTTTAAGCTGAGCTGCCTCAGTGAAATGCCCATCTGTACAAATGGAAAGAAACTCATAAGCTGCCTGGATAAAGCGAAGGAAAAATAACACCAATACTTTTGCTTGTGTTTTCCATGGCTTTGCCTACATACATAAAATAAGTTTTTCATGAAAAATTATATGAGCGAATCCAAAACACCACCGATGTCCCCGATCTGTAGCTCTCCTGGCTGTAAGAGATTAACCAAAACCCATTTTTATAATTATGTGACACTAATGTTGCTCTCAATAAACAAAATGTACATAAACAACCGTTTTCTTCGTGACAGCATTTATCCAAAAAAAAAAAAAAAAACCTTAAAAAACATGAGTGTTGTAGCTTGTGCCGTTTGAAGAAAAATACTTTCTGCCAATGCTACTAGAGATTTTTACTTACGGCAACCTAGGAAAAACCTCCAAAAATTGCAGGGTCATAAGCTCCCAGGATCTTGTGCATTTCAAACATAACCATGTCCATCCATGCCCTTCCAACACAAAATAAATATTTCTGAAGCTTGCTTGCTAATCTATTAGAGGAAAACACCCAATTACAGTTTCTGGACATATTAGCCCCGTTGTGGGGACTCTCCATTCCATCAGACTTCTACAGAAAGTGGTTTTACCTGAATACCATTTGTTACCTGGCCTCCACTTCAGACCACTGCTTCTCACGCAATCATGCTCCTCAGTACCACCTTCACACCATCATGTTCCAACAGACTGTTGTTCCACTCTTCTGCTCTTGGGTTGAGTTCAGCTGTTCTTTTCCTCATACACTCATGTACCTCAATACTGCTCTTACACCATCATGGTCCACTGTTCTTTGCTCGTGCATGGTCATGTTCCTCTGTTATCCATGATATTACCACCACATCGCCAACCCCTGCCATTATAGTCTGGGGGAGGAGATTGAACTCATTTATAATCTCAGTACGGAAAAAAACACAAGTATAAGAGAGATTACAGGTCTTCCCATAACATTTGCCTTATTATGAGAATGTTCACTATCACCCTCACTTATATGATTATCATTGTGGGGACTCTCCATTCATTTCTATGGGCATAACCCTAATCCTAATCTAATCTTACCTCTTTCTAAGCCCTACACTTAACCATAAGTAAACAAAGAAAACACAAGACCTTTGGCTATTTTAGTTTTTGACTGCATTCACAGATTTTTATAAAGTTGAGGTTTACATTGTGGGGACCTGAAAAATGATCCAATACGCTAAAAAGTAACAGTAAAAAATAACATATTAACACAATGCAGTAAATACACACCCATTGGGCCTCTTGAGTATCAGCTCGGTTCTGGTACCGCTTTTGTGCATTACTCTGATGAAATAACGCCACGTTCCTCTTTGACTGAGAGTCTGCATTTTTGTAGGACATGGTGCAGGGCAGGGGTAGTACTTGAATGTTGCTGGCAGATTGCATGATCCGACATAAATTTTAATCCTTGTGATAGACTCTCATAGCTATACCACTCTCTCGTGTCTAGAACAAGGATTAGTGTCCAACAAGAAAGAGATTTCAATTCAATTTATTACACTTTCTCATCCTTTTCCACTCGAAAAGTACAATCTGGACTGCCCTGTCAATCCCCTGTTCATTTTGAGCAATGACAAACACATTTCTGTTTTCATGTCTCTGAAGTGGGGCTAAGCCAGAAAAGCTGACGTACAATTAGGCCCATTTCTTAGCTGATGAAGAACCCAAGTGTTCTTCAGTGAAAGATGCAAAAATAAATTCCACCAAGTAGCTGTTACCCTCGATCTCACTTTTGTGGCCGGAATCTGCATCGTGTGGTCAGCTTTGTCATTATAAATCTCTTTGAGCAATTAAAAAAAAACAATGTTATATTTGCAGCTTCTATTCTGAAACACAGTACTACTAATTATTGCCAAACCACCACGCTCAGTGGGAAACACACTGCATTATCAGCTCATTTAGCATCTTGGGGACAACCACTTTGCGTGTGACCCTTTAAGTAACCGTTTGGGAAGCGTCCTGCTATCAGCACTTCAAAAGGTCTCCCTTTGAACTAAAGGCTCCAGAGAAGGAAAACACAGAATTAAATCTATGCAGCTGGTCTTTATGTAACTCAAATGACCATTAATTCTCCATTGTATTTGCACTATTTTGCATAATGAAGCTCTGACTGGCGGGGTCAATTCCATGGAAATTTAACATTCAAGAGAAAAACACAGGTATTTTTACTGGTTTACAGGGGGCTAGGATCCCGGGAAGGGTGAGATTATCCCCACAAGATCTTATCACAGATAGGTGAGGATCAAAGCTGATTCAAAAGTGTGGAAATTAGGCAATGTCTCAGATAACCTATAGAAACAAACCCATCCAATCACCAGATATTGATTTGCAAAAGGAACATGATCTAGAAAATGGGAAAACAATAGCAAAAGTAATAAATGAGGTTGAAGAACAGAAACAGCACCTCCTGCTAAATGAATGTGAAAAGAGGGGACCATTTTCAGAATTCAACATACATTTGGATACATATATTGCTCTATCGTATTAGTAATATAGGATTATAGCATAACCAACAGTTTTCTATCTCTATTATGAATAATTAAACCACCCAACCAAATTAACAAGGTGCTAAATAAATATCACAAACTTAAACAATTGTAAAGAATCATTTATTTCTGGCATTTCCTGGTGTTTGCATTATGCCTGTTTATACACTGCCTAGACACCTACCTATATCCCTACTTCCTCACATACTATATACTATATATTGTTTTCTGACATGCTTCTAGGAGTTTCCCAGGTACTTCTTTATTCAAGTCCAGCACGTGGCACAATTTCTCAAACCACGTTCCATGCCCCCTTCAAAGTACTTCAGATGATGTTCTTGCATTCGTGGGCTGTGTCTGTAGAGGAAGCCAGCTTCCCCTCTTTATTTGCCAGAGGTACTTCTGATCACTGCATTACGCTGTGGTTTTTGCCACAGCCGCTGTGAGAGGTGTGCTAGCTTGTCTGTCAGTTTGTCATTTTCATATTAGGTTCATGCTGTCCCATATCTACAGTCCCACTTTTCAAAAAGGTATTAAACACAAAAGCATGTTAATTAATCGAAAAGACATTTGTATGAATGACAATTCCAGGAGGACTGCAAACCTTTCCACAATCACGCCCAGCGAAACCATGCTGATCCAGTACCACATTCTAAGATTAAAGTGAGGATAACAGGAGAAGCTCTCTGAAGGAGAACCTCTGTGAGATATTGAGTCTGCTTGTTGCTGAAATGTGTGGCTAGGTGCTCTCCTCTGCTGCTGATCCAATCCGTGGTCTTTATTCAAAACTTCAGTTAATTAAACCCACTATATGTGGTGGATTAGCGTCCTGCCGTGGGTTATTCCTTGCCTTGTGACTGTAGCTTCTGGGAAAGGCTCCAGACCCCCACAACCATGCACAGGACGAGCCATAGCCATCGTTAAGATAGTCCGATCACTTTGGGCTATAGCCCGGAGTATTTTAGCCCCTGAGTATTAGAAAGTTGGCTGATTCTGAAACCCAGGAGCTGTGCTATATTTTAACAGTTTATGTCTCTTATTCTTCTTAAAAATATTATGCTTAGACTATCCTATCAAATACTTAATTAAATGGTGGAGGTACAATATGAACAGATTTTTAAGTTGAAAGTAAATGCATGCAGCTTTGTCCGCCAAGAGGTGGCAGTATATGACAATTGCATCTCGCGGCCCGGAAAAAAAATCATGCCTTCTTTTTAGGACCTGAATACCTTAAAAATAATGAGGCGGGCGAGTGGAGATCATGCTTCACAGATGCACTATGCAGCATAATGACACAAAAGATATTTCCAAAATATGCAAATTTTAATAGTAATGATTTTAAAAGGTGGATTCTGGCTGTCTAAATGTAATTAAAAGCTTTGGCCATTCTACATTTACAGTTAGAGCCCCCCACCCCGTGAAGAATGGGCCAGTTGATTAACCACACAGGCCTGAAAACATCTCTCTTGTACATAAGAGTTACCCTGTTACCCTAAAACAGCGAGCCTGGGCATCCCATAATGTCAGAGTATACCTCTGTCCATTCTCTCAAAGGAGGCAGCTGCCAAATTAATGAATGTAAAACAAAAAGACTCCGATGTGCTGGATTGCTTGTTTTGTGTGTGTGTGTGTGTGTGTGTGTGCGTGTGTGTTGCTCCCGGATACAGGCACCAGCTGTCCTCAATCCGGGGGTGTGGCTGGACTTCTGCAAGCCCGTGTTGCCAATTCTGTCACACGACCCGGCTGCCTCTCACATACAAACGCAGCACATCCAAGATTTCGTCAGACCGAGGTTGGCAGCAGAAGGCTGTGTAATGGAACAGCAGACCAGTCCCTCCTCGTTCGTCAGCATTATTTACTTTACTTTTCAAATGGAGATAAATAGACAGGACAGCAGCGTGGTCTTGCCACGGTGGGCACCAGGCATGTAATTGAATGCACCTGCAGTGGGTTCAGGCGGATCGCCCCCTGTTGGCACAATAGTGAAAACAGGAAAGGTGGTGGTTATGCAGGTGGATAAGGTGGGGTTGGGGAGAGGAATCTCTGGAGATGGGAGCTGGCGTTGATGGATAGATGGAGAGGGCTAGCGAGAGCCCATCACAGATGGATGCCATGTTAAGAGCATCCCGTGCAGCTATGCATCCTGTGGGGGGTGGGAATCAACAGTCATCCATCACTGCGTTTGGTTGGTGGGGGGGCAGTAGACTGTCTGGTTGGCCAAAAATGGCTTCCTAAACACAACCACTCTACAGAAGGCTGCTAATCAAGCATTCCTCCCAGACGGCTAAGATTGTAGGTCACTAGGTCTGTTGGTCACTCCACAAGGCAGGTGCCAATTGTCATTGTCCATGGAGCTTTGTAAAGTTAGCAACGGGAATCATTGTTGTGCTGAGGGGCAGCGTGTCTCTGACTGCACAGGCCCAGTGGCACTGATCTCCATCCTTCTAACCGGGACAGCGTGCCAGGGTCCTTCTCCATCAGACCCAGGTTTGGCTAACTGAAAACCTTGGAATTGAAAGACAGGGGACAAATCCAGCGGCTGATACACAGAGGGAGGACTGGTGGAGGGATCAGGGGTGGGAGGGGGGGGTGGACACTATAAATAAATAAGCTCAAGTGCACCACACATCAAAGGAATCATTCACCTATGAGTTCAGTGATGGAAGACAAGGCGCGTGTGTGTGTGTTTGTGTGTGTGTGGGGGGGCAGTCTGCTCATCCTCTTTCACTGTAAGGTGCATTAAAAATGTCTCGGCGAGGCCTAAGGGACAACGACTGGAGGCCTCGCTTATCCAACGTACCTTGATCCTCTGAGAATTTACGTTTATGCATCTGGCACACATTCCTATCCTGGATGACTTAGCGACTCTGGTTAAAAGCAGAGGGGTGTCCCCATAATATTCAGGAGTGAACAACAGTCCTGTGCCAGGTTCAGAAATGACTCAGACCCTGATCTAACAGTGTAAATGACACAGGCAAACGAGATACACGACACAGACCCTGATCTAACAGTATAATGACACAGGCAAATGTAGCGCCCCGCACACCTCTGTATCTGATCCCTGTCATAAGGTCTAAGCTCACTCCCAGCCCGATGGCTTGCAGAAGGACATACACAGCGTTGCGGCCCAAGCTCCACCCCACCCAAAACCAGCTCCCACCAGGCCTGGCATCCGTCACGAGGCCCTGGCATCTGTAGGCAGGCGAGCGTCATCCTGACGAGCTCACCCTCAGCCTCTGCTAACCCGCAAGATAAAACCCACAAGCTCTTTACTGCTGGAACTCTTTGAAACACAGACACAAACACAACATGGAAAGCAGATTTAAATGTAGCTGAAGGAAAGACTGCACAACATGGAACTGTAATTATTAATTACATTATTAATTACTGTTTTTCACTTTATTACCCAATTACTAAAGAGAATGACAAGATGGGAAAATCAACCCTTCTCACAAGAACTATTACCTCAACTAAAATCACTACTGCTATTATTATTATTATTATTATTATTAATAATAATAATAATAATAATAATAATAATAATAATAATAATAATAATAAGAAGAAGAAGAAGAAGAAGAAGACGAAGACGAAGGGGCGGTATGGTGGTGCAGTGGTTAACACTGTTGCCTCACACCTCTGAGACCTGGGTTTGAGTCTCTGCCTGGGTTACATGTGTGTGGAGTTTGCATGTTGTTGTCATGGGGTTTCCTCCGGGTACTCCGGTTTCCCCCCACAGTCCAAAGACATGCTGAGGCTGATTGGAGTTGATAAATTGTGCGTGAATGGTGTGTGAGTGTGCCCTGCGATGGGCTGGCCCCCTGTCCAGGGTTGTTCCGTGCCCGTTGCTTCCGGGACCTGTGACCCATTAGGATAAAGCGGGTTGGAAAATGGATGGCTGGATAATAATAATAAATAATGTCAGCAATACTGGTATATTGTTTAGAATCTAAACAATAAAACAATGTAGGTCAATCACAACTGACTTGAACTAGATCTAATCTCCCATGAGCTTCTGCTGTAGATCCATAATCTTTCTGGGCCAGCTCAGACTTAATGGCCCATGTGTCCTGTTCCTCCCAGATGTGGTGGTTCTTCTATATCCAGGAAAGCTCAGCCCTTACTGGGTAGACAGAACAGGCTCATCCTCTGTCAAAGAAGCAGGCTGAATGAGAGGAGAGTGTAGGGCAGGGGTGGAGAACCTGTTCCATGGAGGGTTGGAGTTTTTGACCTCTCAATCAGCCAATAATAAAACAGTGGTTCTCAACTCCATTGCTGGGGATCCACTGTTATTGTCTGATTAGAACATAAGAACATAAGAAATATACAAACGAGAGGAGGCCATTCGGCCCATCAAGCTCGCTTGGGGAGAACTT
>JAABNX020000038.1:11809983-11823663 GCA_015163995.2 Mormyrus lacerda
GTTTGAAATGTTCTCCCACTAATTTCCACCTATGGCCATGAGTTCTTGTATTTGAACTAATGCTGAAGTAACTATTTGGTTGGACAGCATCCAAGCCTGTTAGAAGCTTATAGGCCAGGATCATTTAATGATCCTGTATTCCCATTGGCCACTGCACACCATGGCCTGCCTCAATGAGGGGATTGGGCACTCTGTAAACCACAGACAAAGAGTGGTCAACTTTGAGTGATGAAAATCTGTTAGGAATGACATCAGGTGTGGTGGCTTAAGGACACACTAAATTGTTTTGGATGCATCCAAGCCAAATCACGGGTTCTCCGTTATCCAGCTTCTCCAGCAATCCCTGATCAGCAATAACATGTGTTAATGAGTGTTTACTTCACGCATGGCAGGGATCTCAAATGACCTCTCTCACCTCTGTCGGATGTAATTATATTTGCAATGCATTATGGTTCCACTTCCTGATTAGCATGTAAAATACATGCAGATGATATATTTAATATATTATAAACGGTGGTTGTCTATCCTCAATGTAGCATCCTAGTGTATATGCTGGCTTTTAGTGCATTGCTTAATCAATTAGCCTTAATCAGGATGATTTATCAGATGAAACTTAAACTGAGCAATAATGCTGCAAGTTTTAAGAAAGCAAGTCCCACTAATTTCTTTTGGGACGAGGCTCAAATACAGATGTGCCCAGACTTCAACCTGGTTTGAAGGAAAAGCCACACACCTGTTCTATGGAGTATGTCACATCTATAGACTGGTGTTCACCAAGTTCAACAGAACTTCCAATGCAAAAGGAGATGAAGAAAATATCCCAGTTGGGAAAAACAATGCTTTTCATTTGGGATGTAGTCACCTGCTTCATTAAATTACATCACGTCCAAGTCGATTGCCTGTTGATGCAATGATGACTGTAGAGTGCCCAAGCAAAGCACAGTCAGGGATTCTGCCCCACAGAATGTTTGTGTCCTGACAGGGAACCGGAGGCTAGGGAAGGAATTTATCACATTGACACAGGTGTAGAGAGCTTCCTGCTTGGACTAGCAGTGGAGATGAAATAAAGCTCCAGGCTCCTGTGAAGGACGGTGGGCTTCAGAGGGGTGTGAGGCTTGCAGGGAAAGTGTGAAAGATAAGGTTAGAGGTTGCTTTCCATCCTGGCATGGGGCGAAGGGACTCCTGCCATTTTGGTGGAAAGGACAGATCAGTTTGGATCTCCCTGGCTCAGAGCAACCACTGGTGGCAGGAGCAGCAGGCCCTCTGGAGAAGGCAGGCCAGCTTCTTTGTCAATATCACAGCAGGAAGGAACGAGACCCAGTGAACATCATGCAAATAAATGCAGCATGTCTCAGTGCTCCGCTGCCACTGGCTCTGTGTGTGTGTATGTATGTGTGTGTGTATATATATATATATATATATATATATATATATATATATATATAAATAAAAAAATAAAACAAACTCTATAACACCACAGCTGGGTGCCACATGCTGTATGACTCTGCGCCCCCTCCCCAGGAAGAGGAGAGCTGAAGGGAAGATCCGTCCTTAAATCGTAACTCCCCGCACCACCGGTTCACTGGGCACTTATGCTAATACCACCTGCCCCCGGTTGATCTTCCGTTTATCAGAGGCGAGGCGAATTACGAAGACCTGCGTTCATTTGCATAATAATTTCCGTAGTGACCCAGAGTGTGGTGAAAGCAGAGCAAGCACAGGTTAGAAATAAAACTCAGAAATGGAAGCAGGTCAACCCAAAGAAAAATCCATCCATCTATCGTCCAGCGTCTTACCCTGGCCAAGGGGTCTTGAGCCTATTGAAAAATAAACAAAATAAATATTAGCACACTGGCCTCACACCTCCAGGGTGGGGGGGTTTGAATCAAACATACAGCTCTGTGTGTGGAGTTTTCATGGTCTCTCTGTGTATACATGGGTTTCTTCAGGGTACTCCACTTTCCTTTGTAGTCCAAAATCAGAGCTGGCATCTCTAAATGTGTGTACGTGCCCTGCGATGGACTGGAATCCAATCCAGGGTTCCCCTCCCTTATGCTCTGCATTTTCCGGGAAACGCTCCAGGTTCACAATAACCCTGTACTGGATAAGTCATATAGATGATGGATGGATGCATAAGTAGTTAAAGGCATTATAAAATTGCTGCAAATGTTGATTTCTTAGGGGCAGGCCTTATCTCCAAAAGACTGGATTTTATCCAGCAGTACCTGTTGAACAAGGAGCCCACTTTGAGTTTCATGTGATAACCCAAGGGGTAGACTGGGAAAGCAAGGGACTAAGCAAGCGATTCATAATACGGCAACCTCTCTACTATCACCAGCTGTCACTCCCTGGTCCACTAGAGTTCTTTCTCTCTCTCTCTCTCGTTCAGCCTATCCTTCACACCTCGTCCAGGCTGGGATGAGCAGAGTTGGTAAATCTGAGAGGCAGTGATCCAGAAAGTACAACAAAATTAGCAGTAACACAGTGAATCCCCCCAATAAAACAGGCTGCCGAAACCTGAGCATAATCTCCCCTTGAAGCTGGGCCTCTCATCACTGTGCTGTCTGCTGTGCCTGGAGGCTGTATCTCACAGTATATTGAGTGACAGACCCACATTAAAATGTCAGTGTTCAAAATGTCAATGTCAAAAAAACATCAGTGTTAAAAACAATAAAGAAAAGGACACTATGAGTTTGAGTTGCTTGAGATTTTTCATATCAAAAGACTAGAAATTGAGACAGTAATATGGATTCATGATAGATTTCTCTTGTTCGAGGGGAAGCCCTGATGAGTATAGAAAGGCCTGGGGGAACCTGGAAGCTCAACTGTGGGACAGCGGAAGGAGGACACTGGGGAGGAACCCAATACCAGAATGATCCAATTACAGGTCGCAAAATTCAAATGTGAAAAAGTATAAGCCAGCGGCCACTGAGATGGAAGTGGGCAAACATAAACTGGCCAAGCTCGGCAATGGGGAGGAGGCGGTGCCAGCAACTCTGACTGGATGGAGAATCTGTGGACTGGACAGCTTGTGCTTCATCTGATTTATGATTTCCCTGTGCATGGAATTGAAACTGAGGGACAATTAGGGACAATTTATTTCCATCTCAGCAGACATGAGGGTAAAATGCAGACAGTGAACTTGCTGGATAGTTGGGCAGAAGGGGAGACAGCACAGGAAAGTGAGTGACACACTGGGACCGAAGAGACAAGCTGACATCATTCAAATAAGGTGACTTTGACTGAGAAATGCACCCCCTATGGTAGAAAGGCATGTTTACACTTCCTGCTTTAAAATATGTCTGCCATCTCTAAAAGCAACCATCTACTAATGCTTTTCCCACCTTGAGTTTGATGAGTTTTTTTTTTAAAAAACCATGGCGGTTTTCTGGGACCACTTCACACCACTGAAATAAGACACACAAGAGCTGAGAGTCACAGTCATAGAAAACTCAACTGGTTATTTGAAACAAAATTCTGGTTTAGATTTTTACTTTCTGGACCTGAAATGTCCGCCTCTGGTGTACGGCCTCACTGAGTTTGGAGCCCTACAGTGGACACACATGCTCAGGATTCTTCCCACAATAAAAGGCCTAGCACTCATGTCAAAGCCCCAACCCTAAAGATCAGAGTGCTACCTACTGAGCCCCCCCCCCCCCATATAAATAGAAAGGTCAGCTTAAATCGTAAAGAGCAGGGGTCTCAGGGCAAGTCAGGTGCCGACATGAACACAAATAAAGGCAGGGGGAAAATAATTGTAAGGCAGTAAATAAATAGAGTCCTGCATTTGGAAACAGACAAACAATGACGACAACACGCATATGTGGAGCCCCACTCAGGGTTGTGGATCCAGGGACAGGCTTTGTCTACCCCTGGAATGTGTCCTGCGCTCTGGTCTATCCAGCTCCTGCCCCCAAACAGGACACAGTGAGGGGAGCCTTATTCAGTGCCTCTACACTCAGCCGAGGAGGCCAGCAACAGTGTTCGGATTTGTATTACCACTGGGTGCAGAGTCCGGTTACCCTAAGGTAAAAGCCAGGCATTTAACACAGAAAGTGTATAGTTACAGCTGCTTTACACAGGCTGTGTGTCACCTTATGGACATTTTAAAGACACAACGACTGTTAGTGCCCCACCATGAGTAGAATTGAAAGATTTTTAAATAGCTTAATATAAAATACAGTCCCATACAGGGGATATAATTACTGTAGGTTCATCGTGACCCTATACTGGATAAACGACTATGGAATATGTATGGGTGCGCAGTCCAGTATAGTTCATTGGTCATTTAGGGACATCTCAAAGCTGCGTTGTAAATGTAAATCGTCAACTTGAATAACATGTTAATGTGAGTTATATTTTGCAGACAACTAGATCTGGATTTTCCGACGGTAATCTCGAGTTGCCAAATTATTCACAGGTGTGCCTCTGCGTGAGTGTGTGTGTGTGCCCTGCAATGGGTTGGCACCTCATCCTGGTTATTCCCTGTCTTGCACCCATAGCATCCAGGACACGCTCTGGACCCCCACAACTCTGTATATAGAACAACTGGGGACAGAAAATGGCTGGATGGATCCAGTATGAAAGGGGAGGTGCAGAGAGGCTCTGTCCGAGGGTGAAGTCAGGCTCTGTAGTCAAATGACAAAGTGGCACACAGGTAAATAGCTCAGGATAGTGACGTGGTGTGTCCAACCCATACATCCCTAAAGTGAAGCATCCATGTGCTGGTCACACACACAGTCAGCCCACCCGGGGCTGTCTGGTTCGAGGGCCACTAAGCCTCCTCTTCCCTTGAGATCACAGGAGCCCCACAAAACGCTGGAAGCAGCATTTTGGTGGAGAACAGCGGATAAAATGCAATGTTGGTAAGTCTTGAGCTCAGCCAATCCGGTCGTCAGGGGAGATTTATCAGGAGAAAGAGAGCGGCTTGAAAGGCTGAGATGGAGCTTTACATGAAAGAAAACGAAACAGGGGGGTGTGACTCTCGAGCACTCGGTAAACATGAGGCTGATGGGGGACGAGGCTAGGGAGAACGTGAAAGCAGCCATCACCCTAACAGCCATCACCGTGCCTCCCACTCTCCCTCGGATGCGCTTGGATTTCATCCTGAGAAAGAGTGATAAACACCTTTGCCCACCAATATGGGACTGGCAACTGTCACTATGGTGCTGCCCATTTGCTTGGCTAGCTCTTCCACATTGCCATGTTAAAGATCATTTACAGCAGTGTTTCCCAATCAGGTCCCCGGGTACCTGCAGACAGTAACTGTACTGGGAGCTGGGAGGGGGCAAAAATGTGGACTCTGCAGCAGGGAGGTGGGAGGGAGCAAAAGCATTGACCATCTATGGGTCCCTGAGGACCACATTGGGAAACACTAATTAACAGCATTTATGGCCAAGTCTGCTAACCTGGCATGAGATACAGCATTGCGGAGGATACTCAGCAATGAGAACATTCCATTAAAGCCCTGCCTCACACCACCCCTCAGATGACCACTCAAATGACCAAAATAGTAAAGCTTATCTTTTGTGTTACCAGTGTCTCTTAATGTGTCTCTTAATTGCCAATTATCCTGCCCTGATTGTCATATGCTTCACCTGTGTTTTATCCTATATACAGTATCTGAAGGTGTAGGCTCAGGCTGGCAAGTTCAACATGAGTTGCATGCAATATTGAGTAGGGTAATTTTTGCTCCTGCTAGTATAGATGATGTCATGCCATCCATGTTCCCTCAATTGTATTAATCTACCTTGTTTGTCACTCAATAAATCTTACTGACTTGCATTTGCATCCTGGTCTCCCTACACACATGCCTGACTGCAATGTGACAACAATGGACAAGAGGACAAAAGACCTACTGTGCTCAACTTCTTATACAAGCTCAAAAGCATTTGTTCATTTAGCTCTCCCTGGCCATGATTTTACAGTAAAAACAGCATTTCTTATGAACACTAACCAGGGAAGTCAAAGTTACAAAGTCCCGAATGTTATCGGCAAATAGAAACAGTGGCAGCTTTACAACCCACAGAAAGGCTGCAGAAACTTTACTGACCCACTGTTTTCACTTTCGATGAATACCGGTCTTGTTAAACTGCTTTTTACAAGATGCTGCGCTTTAAAAGGACACATGTGGCATAGTTTACTTTTTAATTACTGCTTAATCCACCCGTAAGGCTACAGGAATCACAATATGTGCATGAGGAGAAAACTTCCTCATCCAAGGACCATCTCCCTGTATGACAGGTCCCCTCACCTCATGCCATGTGTTATTTACAGAGGAAAAGGATGAGCAGGGACTGGGAGGGAGTTATGATGGTGAGACTCTGCCAGACCCCCTGGGTACAGCCATGTGCTGGTGATGACATGGAGGATGACCGACTCTCTAAACCGCCTACTCTACAGAGGTCAGGCAAATGGAGGACAGTCATCGTTTACAGGGAACATGTAACTGTACAGAGAAGGGACAGATTGAGGACAGTTATAATATCCATGGGACAAAGATAAGAAACAGACAAACTCTACAGGGGCCAGATAGATAGAGGACAGTTGTAATGTTCAGGGGACACAGATAGGAAACAGGCAAACTCTCCAGAGGCTAAACAGATAGAGGACAGTCATAATGTCCAGGGGACCCAGATAGGAAACAGGCAAACTCTACAGGGGCCAGACAGATTGGGGACAGTCATAATGTCCAGGGGACCCAGATAGGAAACAGGCAAACTCTACAGAGGCTAAACAGATAGAGGACAGTCATAATGTCCAGGGGACCCAGATAGGAAACAGGCAAACTCTACAGGGGCCAGACAGATTGGGGACAGTCATAATGTCCAGGGGACACAAACAGGAAACAGGCCAGACAGAAGAAAGACATTTTACAGAGGGCAGGAAGACAAATATGTGGACAGAGAATAGGCATATGGTACAATATTGCGATGGAGGGATGACCAATCGTACAAATACAGACAGAAAGACAAACTGTAAATTGACAAATAGAGGACACTGACAGACAGGACAGCTCTCACACACACTCTTTGTGTTAACTGAAATAAATCTCCATGGCACTGCAGTTAAACCACCTGATAAGTTAAATTACCAGGCCTTATGTTAAATATTCATAATCAGTTTTTTCAGCACAAATTTTAGTATATCTGTACTTGCCTCACAACAATGTTTTGATAGGGCAATCCTTACAGAAACAACAAAAGCACAATAAAATCACAAGTTCTGTTTTGTTCTGAGGCATTACCATGAGCAAATTATTAACTGGAAATATTGTAGCCTAGACGTTAACTTTATTTCCTTGTTCCAGTAAAGGATGATTTAAAGCATTTTGTGGAATAATGAGCATTTTGCTCATTTCCTGTCCTGTAATTCCCTGCAGAGTGCTACGAGACGGGAGAACGGTGATCATATGGTCAGACGATTAAGAATTGGTTGGGAGGAGGCTACAGGAGGTTTCAGGGTTACATCCTCTAAATGTGCTCATTAATCTCTAATTCAGATCACTGCTAATGGGGGCCTAATTGCAGTCCTTAATGGCAATATTGGAGAGCACCAAATCCAATGACTTGCCAGCGTTACAGCATGCCAGGGCTACAGTGGAGCATATTGCAAAGAGGATGTCGACATGTCTAGATTACATTATTCAGCTATGAAAGAACACCATTTACTCTGTAATGCTGACAATTTTGCACAAGTGTGCGTTCATTCCCTACAGCAGGCATCTTAAGCATCGATACAGATGGTCTGCTACATTTATACTGCCACAGCGGTGTTGAAGACGCGATTTCTCCAGCCATGACTGCTGATGCGGAAACCTACTATCGGGAAACCCTTGTCCATCACGCCTCTCCACTTCAGGATACGATATGTGCCCCCTGCTGGCAGTTATAGACATGGTTTTATGTTCACTTTTACCAAACTATCATTCATGCTGCTACAGAGCTGGCTTCAAAGTCAACCTTGTGTCCCAGGGCTGACAGCCGTCAAGTGTCTGTAGGGCTGGAAAATGTCTGAGATGGAAATGAATTGGTGAAAGGACAACGCTGATGGTGCGAAAGTAATTAGAGGACAAGTAATAAAAACAATGAGACTAAATATTGACTTCTTTTTAAATGAAGAATTACAGATGCCTGACGGAGATGGGGGCAATTCTTCAGGATGACATCACCAGCCTCCCAACAGCGTGAGACAGGGGTGGGGGAGGAGTGGGCAGTACACAGGTCCATAAAGCTGCAAAGTGGCTCCAGGGCAGGGGGAAGGAGGGGCCTTCTGAGAAAATCCCCAAGGCTTAAAGGTCACTCACTGTGCATTTCACAGCTGTTTAGAAGGCGACCTCCTTCAGTTGGAGAAAGGTCGCCTTACGGTGGTGGCTGCCTAGGAGTGCGGTCTGCCAGATGAGGATGGCTGTGCTGTCACCACTTCCTTGAGTAAATGCTACGAAGCGAAGAAGGACGGATGGTGTGGTGGTGGTGGGGTATCATATCAGCTTACAATGAACAGTGAGAAGCCATAATTTTTTTTTAGACTTTCCACAACAGGGAGGAGGCAGTAACCAGTAAGAGGGCGAAATCGCATGAGCGGCTCCTTCAGCCATGATGACAGGGTTGCTGACGGCGCACACATTTGCTCAGGGGGTTTCCATACATGCCATCTTCGTGAAAACAAATAACTCCAGAGTAAGAGCCCTTAAAGAGACATGCGACATACAGCCAGGAATGGAAATGGTTTCATCATCGCCGTTATGCCACTCCCACAGCAATATAGCAAATGCGCTCCCAAATTCGGTATATTTATGGGTTTCCCCAGTGAAAGATCACTGTCTGCTCAGGGCCGCTGTTGTCCCCGTAAATTGGGAAGCGATTATGGGTGTGCATTTAAAGCGCATAGTTACGGATTACTCGAAAAACAAATTTTCCGTCATAATATAACAGTAAACAAAATAATCAGTTCTCGTCTGACAGCCACCTCTGCATCTCCGCCTTCCCCGGTGGGTCGTTTTCCACAGCTTAAGCAAACTGTCATTTTAAACATCAGGCACCGACAGGCTGGCAGGTGCTGAGGAGTCGTTACGAGTCTGTGCAGCGTTCCTGACTTCAGATTTTACTTTGAATTTGTGCTGCACACTCGACTTCCAAGGATAATTAATTGCCCAATTATTTCACTCCTCATGCAAAATTAAAAGACTGAGTCATTCGTGATTTATTTGCATGTAAGTTATTTTCTAAACACGATTAACTTAGCACATATAACACTGGAAGCTCAAAAGACTTGCTAATTACTTGCCGGTGAGCCAAATTTTCCCTTTATATTTCTCCTGCCTCTCAGACAAAAGCAGCCACGGTGTAATGCAAGCTTATCACTCCACTCTTTATGATCTTTTTTTTTAAAAGCATAAGGTTGTATTGCAATTTCCAACCATCTTCCATAAGTACTTTTCCAGTAGAACAGGGGAGGGCAATCTTATCCGCAATGGGCCGGTGTGTATGCGGATTTTCACTGCAACTCCCTAATTATATTACAAATTAGAGGACTGATTGAAGAGTCCTCACACCAGGGTTTGAACAGCTGACTTACAGGTTATCCCAAAAACCTGCATACACACTGGCCCTTTTCTGATAAGATTGCCCACCTCTGCAGTAGAGGGTTACCCAAATAGCACGAGGCAGGTGTCGAGGCTGTCATGACCTGTTCGTCCAGTCCTCCTGTGTGCCACGCCCCCTTCTTACCTCATGTGAAATCCTGGTGTTCTCAGCTGTTTTAAGTCATTGTTAACTGGTTCTTGTATTTAGTGCTTCCGTGTCCGTCTCACCCCTGTGCGGTCATTGACGTTGGTCTGTGTTTAGTCTGGTGTTTTTTCATAATAAAACTGAGACAGAGTAGGATCATTATTCTGATGCTCTGATTTACTTTTATTACTCTCCAAAAAAAATTGGAGATACAGTGGGCCGACTGCTGACTCCCACCCATCAAGTCAACAGGGGCCTAAATGGGGTCTAAATGAGGGCTGGTATTTAAATTTACAAATCTGCAGAAAACAAAATGATGCCAGTTCACTAATACTGGGATTAGACAGCTTCCCTCTAGTCTCTGGGGAAATGTGGGAACCTTTTTCAATCTCCAGTAGAGGATCAATGAGAATAGAGCAGCAGGATAAAAGTCCAAACTGTTGGGATTTTGACTTGGCATCCAGGATGTTGTGTAGGACCTTCATTCTGCCCTCTGTGTCCCAAGAGAAAGGAGCAGCAGAAGAAATGGTCGAAATTTTGGGTTTTCTATCTGGCAACCAAAATGTCATTAAAGACCTTCAAGGCTTTGTACTGACTCCAGAACTGGTTCTCCTACCCCCAAAAAAAGCCCGGGGGAGGGGGGGTAGGGGTTGGGTTGGGGCTTCCTAAGAAAACCTTTCTCTGTTCTATCATTTAATAATAAAAAATTCTTAAAAGAATACTGCCATCAGTAAATTCAACTTTGAAATAAGTGTCTATTTTTGTGAATGGCATTGGAATAAAGAACAATACGGATTGTAACGGGTTTTAATCAGTCAGGCAACCATGGTCACTGTCAATACATTCCATTTGTCTCTTGTTGATAAGTAAACAGTATTTGTCTAAATGACAGCACCATTATCGTTATGCTAGTTTTATTCTTCGGCACACTACACATATAGCAAAATTCCACCAGAAAATTATTAGCAAAAAAGTAGCCATATATAATGGAGCATCTATATTTAATCTTAGCAGGATATCAAAAGATCCCTTTGGCCAGGAGTACTTACAATGCATCAGGTGTCCGGTTTAATCAACTATGAATGCGAGCGAGTCTGTCAGAAAATTGCAGCAGGAGCCCTGTGAGGGTCTCTGAACCATTCGACAAAATTTCAGCGTCATGGAGGCTGCATTGAGAGCCAAGGACTGGCATGTACAACCAGATGAGATGCACCTCCAGAATTTCAATTTGGACCCCACCTCATCTTCAGGAGTGTGAGGGAGGGGCTGTGGGTGCTCTGAAGTAAGACTGAAGTCAGAGAACCAGCCCCTTTACACAACTGCAGTCATTGACTAATTACAGACAGAAAGTGAGGGCGACGGAGAGAAAGGGCGCCCTCATAGAGACCATTCAGTCTTTATGCTCTAACTGTCACGTTTTCTTTTTCATTTAGTCCCTTGTTTGAGATAAAGCTGCTGCCCTTGGCATTTCAGCCCCCCCCCTCCCCGCCCACATGCACACTTCCCATCCTCTGACCTCCATGTCAAGAGGATCATTTGTACGTTCCAATAGAATTGAATCTTACAATGGAGTCTCCTCTGCCCAGCCTGACAGCCAATAGAGCAAGACTCCTCCCCGAGGAAGAAGAAAGGGCATGGAGACACACATCACAGCGTTTGGGGACTTGTCCTTGAAACATTTACTGCCACTATTCCATTACACCCACTTAGTTCCATATACTACTTCAACACAACCATTCTGCAAACCATTCTATCACATGAATATTTCACAACTGTTACAGTATTTCATACATCTCATTCTCCAGCAATATCTTTTGATTGTGCCTGCCAGCACAGTTTTTATCTTAAGATGAATATTATTAATGCAATTCCCTCATTGTTACATTTGCTTTTATCAAGCCCTAACTGTGTGACTTCTAGCCAAAGAGATACAATGAAGATATAACCCATAACAATAAGCGATCTTAAATGAGGTATACATGGTAGCTTTGTAGAGGCAACATTTTGCTAGTATGTTTATTTACTGTAGTCAACTGGCATGCCAGCCCACAGTTTTTATACTGCAACATTACACTGTATTTACATCTTACACAGCCATTGTACACAGCAGTTGCTCTGCTTTCTCCAGCAGAGAAATTTTTATCATGTGATATAACCTTATTTTGCTTTAAAATATATACAGGGATAAAGATACATAAGCACACAGGGAAGATTCTCTGGTAAAGCAAGTTGTTCTTGAATATTAACCTTCCACTCTGTTATGCCAGTAGGTGAAATATAAATGAGGCAAAAACCACGGGATAAACAGCTCTTCGTTTTATTAGGGGTCTGAATTAATGGGTCTCCGAGTAAGAATACTTCCACATCAGCCACTGTCCGTTTCATGATTCACACAGTCTCACAAGCTTCCAAACTGCCTTCCTGCTTATTTTTAAAAAGGCTTTTAGAGTGCAAAATTATTCAACTCGGTCACGCTGTGAGAAACAACCTACTTATATGCCTGATTATAAAGCTGGAAATGCAGGGGAAATATTTAACAGGCAGCACATGTGCATGCAAAGCTAGCCTGGAATTCCTTAGGAGGTCCCAGGTGGAGCAACTCCATTATGGGGAAGCAATTCTTGACAATAATCAATCCCAATAGAAAATGCTCCTCACGCAGGTAAATCATTAAAGGGGTTCGAATGCTGGTGTGGTGGCTTGGATCTGAAGTGCTCTTAGCAAGCTGTGAGGCACCTCTGTCCCTCCATATCACAGCTCTGAGTTGCCCCCCACTTATTATTATTATTAAAGTTGTCATTCTTATGTAATTTTGTACATAATAGTCACCCAGGCTGACAAGTGATCATTAAAAATGTATAATAATTTACAATGCACTATACTATCCAAAGACATGTCTCTCCAGCTGTTATTCTAATCACTAGGATACTGTCAACATGCTGAAGGGTCTCCCTGTGACCTTCCCTGGTTCCTTCACCGCCAATCGATGGCACTTTAGTGGGGGGATGGGGTCACAGAGGAATACCAGGTATTACTAAATGGAGACCACAATCCACCACAGCGACCATACTGAGAGCGGGAGAGGAACACCCCTTCTTACCCATAGAAGATCTTATCTACCAGGCAGCTACTGTAGAGCCAATAAAATAAATGTTAATTATATGGGCTCATTCACCATCATTGGATTGGGGGTGTAAGAACCAGGTAGCACAGGGGGGACCTGCTCCCCCTAATATTTAATCTGTCCCACAGACCTTTTATTTAAATTTTTAAGTTCCATTTTCCCCAATGTCAACCTCTCTCTCTCACCCTTACTTTTGGTTTGGGTTTATGAACCCGGGCCCAAGCGACTTTTGAGAATCCTCAGTACACACAAGAACACAGACACACAACAAAAGGAGCACTGACAGCAATGATTTCACCCAGCCACAGCCATAGTAGCCCGAGAGTGGAAACCCACTATTAAGAATTGATAGAGAGTCCAAACAATATTAATTAAACAGGAAGCCCGTTGGGCTCGGGTGGCGGTTATATTAAAGCGACGTGCGGTGATTAATCCAAGAGGGGACGTGCAGGCCAAGCTCATCTCCCCATGCAGTTCCCTCCAATCTGGGCCCACCTGCCATGTGGCTGGGCTGACCCAGCCAGCCCCTGCTGTAGGTAAATACAACACCCCCCCCCCACCCAAAAACAAAAAGTAAAAAAAATCAATGTGGCTCTTACACCATTTCAAGAAGAAGAGGTGGGTTAGTGAATGATGGGGGGGGGGTACTCAATTCGACAGACCCTTGCTGTTTCAGACCCTTTGTGTTGCTTGTGGTCATGGCTGCTGATTAGATGGTGGGCATTTCCCCATAGCAACCATTCATTTATTTTCAATGCTTTCAAAGTGTGAATCAAACTTGAACTGGGGGGGGGGGGGGGGTTAGAAAAAAAAGTGAAAAATTTGCCA
>JAABNX020000038.1:11823763-11835971 GCA_015163995.2 Mormyrus lacerda
TGCACCCGTGCTCTGTCCCTCCAACACGTGGGATGGTGCAGAGTGAGGGGACTGTCTGCCCATTGGAACAGTAGGGGCCCCCCCCCCCACCCCCCCCGGTTCCAGGAATGTGTCACTGCCGCTCCAGTGACTCGAGGCAATCCCTGACGATTCCTCCAAATGGGGCAGGGTGTTGTGCTTAGATATGCACCTCCTTCCACTCGACGGCAATCCCGAATGGAGCATCTCAGGACGATACCCAGTGCAGGTCTCTGGAGTTTCCGAATGAACTCGCCAAAAGTGCATTATGTGATGAGAAGGACGTTACTGTCCGGAGAACCTTCCAGAGCAGGGTTAGGCCCTCATCCTGCAGTGCCGGCGTCCGGCAGGTTTTTGTATCATACCTGATGAGTTTTACCATCTGCCTGAGATCAGCTGTGGTTTATCAGTGACCCCCCAGCATGAAAACCTGCTGGATATCGGCACTCCAGGATCAAGGTTACCTACCTCTGTTCCAGAAGTTTTCATGTCCAGATAAATTGCATCTGCCCACCCATTTATCAGAGGGTCAGCCCCCATATTGGCTGATTGGATGTAAAGAGAGGGAATCGATTGACTGCCTGGGCAGCTCACACCCCCTGGAAAAGTTTGTTAATGTCCTGTAGTGTAAGTATATGCATAGATGAATCTGAGACTGGGGTCCCTTTGAGAGTAAAAAAAAAAACACAAGAAATTTTTGACCAGTTTGACCACGGTTTCAGCCTGCCGGGGTCCTGCGTAGTTGCATCTTCCTGCGTCCTGCCTGCGTCCACTGTGCCGCTATGGGCCTCGCAGGCACTGACGTGCAGCCTGAGCCGCAGCAGAACATGGCGCACATGATGACGGGGAAGGGGGAAGCCGCCGCGCATGTCTGCATGGGGAGCGCTGGAACCACGCAGCTGGCCGCGGCCGGAGCCAGGACACCGTCCCACGGGAAAGCTGAGAATCCACCACTGCTTTCCCAGAGGAGGCTCCAAGCGAAGAACAGGGAGAAAAAAAACAGAAGGGGCCAAAAATAACGGCGGGGTGGCCCAGGGACACGGCGCAGGGGCACGGCGCAGGCGAAGCGAGAGGCAGGCCTGTGGGCCGGCACCGCTGACGTCCATCCCGGCCACTGCAGCGTACTGCTCCCTTCTGATGTCGTCACCGGGCTCCACCGGACGGGCGCCCAGAACGTCATCGGCAAAGGGGAGAGAGGGAGGGAAACTCGGGGATGACGGTCACTGCTCACACCGCACCGAGGGCGATGAATGGGCCAGGCCCCACCAGGGAGTACGCTACAGGAAGTCCCCCGCCCGGACCGCTGCCTGGTAACAAACTCCAGAGGCTCGCATTTTTCAGAGATGGTGATGATCCATTAGCGTCTAATGGGGGCTTTTTAATTACAATATGGCACTTGTTCTTTTTCAGAAGTGGCACTTGCAGGTAATTGCCGTCATTTTCACAGAGGCCTCATAAGTATAAGCCATGCCCAAGAAAGCAAGTCCTGGCTTCACCCACCCATCGACTATTGTCTTCTCCAGGGTGGATGTCGTGTTTTACAGTGTAATTGCTCAGAACCTTAGAAAAGTTAGATGGACCTTCACCCACCTTAATGCTCCTGGTGTGTAAGTATGCCCCATCCCCCCCCCGGCTGGGTTTTCGATTCCACAGCAGAATGAGAACTGATATCACCATCTGGTTACATTTGTCAAGGTGGATGCCAGAAGAAAACCCTCAATTTTGCCCATGTCATCCTCACATACCGGTGACCTTTGAACTTACTTTGCGGAAGGTGTACCAGAACAAGCCTCCCGTTCAATGCATGCGGCCGGGGAGTTTCTCTGGAGCTACTTCCATGAGGAACCGTGGAAGTATCATCTCAGTGCCAGCTGAGGAACCTCAGAGCATGTCATCTGGACATCAGCTGAGCTGACAGAGGGTGCAGTAGACGGAGGGGCACTTCTGGCACCACGACGGCCAGAGCGGAGGCGTAAGACTGAGAAGTTGTCAAACTTCTTAGTTCAGCCGAAACAGGCACAGTGGATATCCCGTCTCAGTGTGGGGGAGGGGGGCGGTCACACTGAGCAAGCACTGGGTGGGCGGTCTGCGGGCCGTCTGCTTGGCAGATACAGACGCGGGGGTTGGTGCAGGTGACTGTCTGGGGGCAACGAAAGTGCATCTCCAGGCAGTGTGGGGGCGCGTAGGGTCCAGGTCTGGAGGGCCTGGGGAGGTTAGGAGTTTCTGTTTGTGCAGATGCACCTCCACCCCCACACAAATTTTATTTTTCGGTTACATGGGGCTTCTTTAAGCCCCACCCTCAATAAATGGACGGATGGATGTGCTTTCAAGGTGAAAAAGATTATTGATTGTCTGTTTGCATGTGATTTACAGGATTTTGTAAACACAAAGAGCAAGATATGATTGTAATACATTTTTAAATTTGTTTGTGAATGAATCTTTCTATCAATTAGGCTCATCTATTACCAAGTGACTAGTGACAGTTCGTTAATAGTTAAAGAGCAGACCTTAAGCAATTTGTTTCTTTGCCAGACACTTTTGTCCAAAGTAACATACAAGTGAGGCACGTAGTATATCACAAGGATACACGAGGTCACATGACTCTCAGCACATCAAGGTCAAAGTTCACAGTAGGTGTACACGTTGTCTTTTTCTCAATCAGCTGCCTGTGTGTCATGAGGGCAGTGCAGTGGGCGAATGGGTAGTCGGAGGTGTGAGACGGTCAGCAGGCCACGGTACGTCCTGGCCCAAGGTTCTGTCAGCTGCTACGATTATGGAGTCACGTTACACACTGCAAAAGAGGACTTGCACCTCTCCAAAAATGCTGATGTTCATCCCAACAATTTGGAGCCTTTCCACACAGCTCAGGGAAGCCACGTAAAAGTAAACGGTCACATGATGCGCAGGCCGCGTGGCTGCATGCTGGTGACACACACCGTTACCCCTGCAAACTGGGACGCCATGTTTAAAAATAGCCTTTGTCTAAAAGCAGACAGGCAGTAAAAATAGTCTGACACTATTACTTTACTCTCGGAGTGGCACAAGTTATATCAGCCCCGCCCCTCCAGCCCCCCCGCCCCCTCGCCACCCCTCATTTAACAGTTTCATTATGCTGTTAGTGCGTCACTGGGCACCGAACATGAAAGGAAAAAAAAGAAAAGTGAAAATAAATAAATAACAGAAAGGAGTAAAAGCTGGTGGGAGAACAGTTACCGTTACCACGGAGACAGCTAAAGTTTCCCCCCGGCAGGTTTGGGGGTTTGACGGGACCCGGGTGAAGCGCCCTGAAGGGGGGGGGGGTGTATGTCTGCATGCTCAGCAATTACGTAATCAGGCTGGGTGTCCCTCCCCTTGCTGGGTTTGCTGCTGCAGTCAGGGTGGGGGCTGAGAATGGAAGTTGTAACAAACACACACACACTCACACACACACAGTTCTCATCAGCTGGCTCACCTCCCATTACTTTGGCTGCTCACAAAAGCCACTGGTTTGTTTGACGCAAGTCACCCAGCCCCCAGTCCCCCCCCCCCAAGAAAATCCTGTCTAATATGTGCCTCTGCAATTTCTGAGCATATTCATGCTAACACTTATATGCATGTATGACTGGGATGGTGGGCATGAAAGGTTCATTTACAATAAAACAATTAAATGTAATGGTAAGTTTTAAACAGGGACAAGCGCTCAGTGGGTGTTGTGTTTGGTCCAGTGTTAGGTAACACGGTTTGGCCTTCATCTATTATTGAAGAGTCTTCGGTTTAAATCTGAAGGTTTATCTGGTCGTGCTTGCAGGGGCAATGTCAATCAAGTGTTTGGTGTCCTACTGTAAAGCTGATGCCACCAGGTTTCCATTCCATCTGCCGAGACAGACCTACAAGGGGCCATGCACCACTGAGGAAACACCAGCTTCCAGACAGCAAAACTAACTGTGATACAGCCATCCACTTATCTGGGACCAAAAGATTGGAGCCAATCCTGGTCCATCACAGGGCACATCGGTACACAGTCCACCACAAGGCATATGGGAACACCTCAGATGGGATGCCATTTCACCACAGGACATGCAGTTACACGCCCGATGGGATGCCAGTCCACCACAGGGTACGCGGTACACTCCTCAATCAAATTAACATGATAACAAACACTTTATAATAACATTCATTCAGCCTCACTTGCGACCATTAAAATACATTAATTTACAATGCACTATACTAGCCTGATACATGTTTCTCCAGCTGTTATTCCAATCACGATACTGTCAAGTTTAAAGTAGATTCCCCACATCATTCTTACATTGCCTGCACCGTACCTGAACCTGCAAACTGCCTGCTAGTAATAGGTTTTAATGATGGATTCTGTTTGTGTATTTTGTATTTGTGCAACCTAAACTGGCATAAATGCCCATACCTTAGACTTCACGGACGGACTGCTACCTGCAGCCTGTCAGCCTGTCAGTCCGCCATGGGTGCACACGGGAAGGAGACTTGATACCTTCTTCACTGTTTCATAATCGTATTTTATTCTCAGTGCAGAAAGTTACCTCATCCCGTATCATCCACTAAAGAGATGCATCAAGCTTATTAAAGTATATCAAATTCTCATTTGAAGGATATGCTACGACGGGAAAGTTTCTAATAGACAGTAAAGTAAATAATAGCCGGTAACGGTTTAAGCTCAGCCTGGCTGGACGTGCCACCCCTCTAGTAGTCTGCTGTTTGTTTATTCACTGATAAGTAGTGGAGGGAAGCCTAAAAGTGCATATATCACTGGCATCTCTTTTGTTTAGAAGATTGCCTCAAGAGCCAAAACCTATTTGACTGCAGCAGCATTTGATTACTGGCCAATCTACGATCTGCGTCTCAAAATACGGAGTCAAGGGAATTGAAATTAATAAAAACCTGTGATATGACTGCTGATAAAACCCAGAACGGCGAAAACCCATATCACGGATAAGGCTTGAATGGAGTGATGAAATGTCATAGATTGCACCTCCCTGACCAAGCCATTAGAAAGGGATGGGCCATTTTCCATTAGAATATGACAATTTCATTACGCCGCTCGGGAACCTTGATAAACTACTCTCCAAGTCTGGAAATGACTGCAAATGGAAGTGGAAATCCTTACACTGCCCCGGACTCAGCACCAGCCTGTTATATGTCATAAAGCATATACCACACAAGACTGTTTAATGCGTCTGATTAGCAGAAGAAATCTGCAAATCGCAGTAATGACGCAATCCGCACACTGCCCAATAGTCTGGCTGTACAGCGAATTCTCCTCCGGGTGCGGCCCTTCCTGGTTCGGCCAGACCAGATTATATTATGACACCTCTGGCCAAGCTGTTTGTGCACAAATACTGCATTTTGTGCATCTTGTGAGTCGCAGAGTGAAAAAACGTAACAGAAACCATATACATCCAGGTGCAAATCAAATTTGCTATAGCTCACCTAAACTGAACATAAATAAATGTAGTGCTTTGCGTCTGCTGCACACAAGTTGGGTTGTTTTGCTTACAAAAATATTCTGAATATTGCCTGTTAAACCTAGTGGCTAATGTATACAGTAGGCTCAGACAATATCGATGTATTAGTAAGCATAAGCACTGCTGCAAAAATTAATAATATAATTTTCTTGAATAAATAAAAGGTGCGTTTGCGCCACCGTAAATAGCTTAGCAACAATAAAAGCTGCTCATTTATTTAATGGAGGTAAGCCTATACGTTTCAGATCTGGCAGACCACCGAGTCGTTAAAGCACTGGGGGAATCCTTATGTTGTACTTATCATTAGAAACTTAAGTCATCCAGGAGGAGGTAGTGAACCCTCTTCCACTGTGTCTGCTCCTTCGGAGGATATATTTAAATAAAATTAACTTTTTAATCAAAGCTAATTAAAAGTAAAGGATGATTTTTGGCGCCAATACTGAAGACGACGTCCGTCTTCAGACTTAGAAGTTACTATGAAAGCATCAGATATATAGCTTTGGTTTATAGGCCTATGGACTATACACTATATAACAAATTTAGAAATCATTAATCAGAAGCTTAATGTTACTGTGATCCTTGCAATGAAAAACAAACAAGGCTATTGTTCAACCATAACATGACAGATCGCAGAACAATTTACGCATCTTTCTTTGGTAAACTCAGGCATTCAAGCATGTGTATCAATTAATCTTCCCTTAACACATATGACATCAAGATGCTTAGAATTTTACCAAATACCCAAAACAACTCAAATATACTGTGCCAGGGGGCTGTTTCACAAAGAAATCCTGATTCGTGAAACAGGCCCCAAAATATGACACAATGTTGATGTTAGCAACATTTACTAATAAATGGAATTAATGAACAAGCATGTAAATCAAAGGCTTTATGCTCAGAGTTAAGTGCACTTATATGTGTAAAGGCAGATGAGACATATAAATGTATGTGTGTGCGTGTATATATATGTGGTATGACCTGTAAACATTCATACATTAAGAGGTTGTGGAGGGAAAGAACTGAAGCTACAGTAGGATGTGGCAGCCCTAGTCATAAATAAGGAAAACCTCGCCTTCAAACTGCACTGTCTCTGGCAGAAATGTACATGTGAGTGCAGAACGTGATGCCCCCAGGTTACAAAAGTCTTGAACTGGCAGCACAACACTTTAACTTGTAATGATGTAATCTTTATGTAATGACTAGTAACAAGTATCAAGTATCTGAGAGAATCGGATTACTCAACAGACATGCCTTGCAGTGATTCTGCAAAAAAAAAAACGCAAATATGTCAACAAATGGAGAAAGCTAGGTCTAATCAGATAATTAATCTAGTTTTAAATGTGGACCAATTTTTTGTTTTCGATGTCAGTGATTCTGCTTGTAGACATCTGCAGCCCCTCCGGAGATGAGATACAGAGCGGATCCCGTGTCTTGAGGAGGAGAAGCAGGTTTCTGCAGGTGGGATTGCATCTGGCAACAGGTAGCAAAGACACGGTTTCCCTGCAGGCGATCGGGCAGGTGATGTCATGGAGAACCGCGGAGATGTCAAGGAGAGTTAGATGGAGGCCAGCCCCAAACGGCCAGCAGGGGAAAAACCAGGCAAATGGAGATTAACAAGTGCCGAGCGTGCAACTAGTAAAGCAAGCGAATAAATAAATATCCACATGGTAGCGAGTGAAACTTGGAAGCAGACGGTGAGAGAAACCTCAGACACGACAGGTTATTACTGTGAATTGTACCATCTCTGAATAATTGTCGTGGAGTCGAGCACCTCCACAGAAATCTTGAATAATTTCCAACCATCTATGGTAGATGAATCAGGAAAAACATTTGAGGCGCATTAAGGAACACGGTACACATGGTGTCCACCACGATTCACTTGGAGTGAGAGGGAGTGTAATCGCTAACAGAGGCACTGCTGGTGCTGCTGGGAGGGAGGTCAGTAGCAGGCAATGAATTCATGACTCCAGCTATTACTCTTCTATTGCATCAATGAAGGCTCCACTAGAGATAATAAAATGCCGATGAAGAGTCACATCCTTCAGTATAAACATTTCGGTGTTTAGGCTAATTGGAAAGCTCCAGCAAGGAAAGCTAAAACAGCTCAAATATCATTGTTGAACATCATTTCTTCAAAAGGCAAAAGCTGCTATACTGTCAGATATTCAGTGTCCCCGGTTGTGTGCTCAAGCTACTACTGTGGTGTCAAGGAGGGCCTAGGGCTTCAGATCCACCAGTAGTTTAAAGCCAAAACACTTCAGCTCTCCCCACATGCATCCTGGCATCATGGGATAACTACTGCACACCTCCAGTATTTTTAAAGGTGGAAAAGGTGCTATGTCTGAATACATGAAACATGCAAAGGGTCTCAGTTGGCTCCAAATGATTCTTAGCAAGAAGAAACCTGAGCCCAATCACAGATTTGCTTCAGGAAAATTACAAGGCTACCCAAAAAGACTATTTGGATGCAGAAAATGCTGAGGGTTTATGACCATTGATCAGTGGTACCAAGCAATAGTCCTGCAACCACGAACCGATGACATATGTGATCATGCAGCAAGGCAGAAAGGGTAGGGGATAGGATATCAGTGTCTACATGGGTACCTCGCACATTAAGGGCTGCCCCTCCCCTGAGGTGACGTGTGCTGGCCAGGGAAACCCAGTAATGAGGCTCATTCACTGCATGGCTGTCCATTAAGGGGAATCTCTCTGGAGGGGTGGTTGAGCTGCCTGGCATAGCTGTAAATCTGATTTGTACCCAGTTTTAAACCCTGAAGTCTGAAGCTGTGATTGAGTTGAAAAGGCTTGTGCAAATTAATGATTCATTGACACAGTTGTAGCGCCAAGGGCAGCAAGAAGGCTCGATCCATATCGCAAGCTGTAGGGCTTAAACACATGCCTTTAGCAGAAACCCAAGTCATTAACAGCACACAAAATTCAGAAAATGCAAGAGACTTTTTTTCCAGCAGAGGGTGTGAGGGGAAAAAAACATGCGTGGAACAAAATGTGTTTGTAAACACTGAGTAATTATGTACCTGTGAAATCCCAAACGCTTTCACAGTCTGGGGAAATGTGTGCAAGCATCTCAGGTTATGGACGAGCAAACAAACAGTTCTCTGCACTTTCCAAAAGAGAGAGAGAAAATGAGAGGAGATAACATATACAGATGGGAGGCCTTGGTTTTAATGAAATGTCACAGACTTAGAATACAGTAAAAAACTTTAATTACATGTTAATGTCAGTGGGTGTGAAGAATTTTATTGTCTGAAGCTAAATTAAACAGCTGTGTTTCATTAGGATACTGCATTCAGAGGATGCTAAAGCCATATAGTAAGTCAATCAGCAGAACACATGCTGCTAATTTACAGTTTGTCGTTTTTTTCCCCAGTGTGAGAAGCATTTTGGGCCCTGCAAGCATCCTGATAACCTGGGTTTGACATTGAGGGAACCCCGTTCACCGCACAAGGGAGTTAATGGTGATGTTAGGCTAGTCGAATATCATGGGAGGCACATCCCGCTTCCTTTTGTTTTCAGGTGCCCACGTGAAAAAGACTGCAGCGAGAGTTTTGGGATCAGTGGGAAGGGTGCAATTCCCTTCTCTAGGATAAGGTGAAAGTTTTCAGACCTTTTTCAGGGCTGATGGAGAGGCAAGGCAGCCAAATGCAAAGGCAGAAATGTTAAAAAAGCCACCTAAGGTGGTATCAGTAGTTTCGGAGTGGGGCAGCCCAGCTGAGGAAAAACTGCAGAAGGCTCAAATCGAAATGATAAAAAAGGGTGTCAGACGGAAGATTTAAAACACAAACCACGCTCTCAGTGTAGTAGTTTTATCCGAAGGGGTGGCCGTCTCTTCAAACATCTGTTTCAGGGTAGCAGGTGGCGTGCTGTTTAAGTGACAGAGCGCACTGCGCATCCCATATAAAACTTCATCTTGCCGTGTATGATAAATATTCGGTTTGGAACATAATGATAAGGCAAAGCTTCCCCCTCCTCCGACCACAGTGCCTGTGAGAGATGGACAATGACCAGAAATTAAAACGACGACCCACCCCTGAGCAATACATTCATTATGAGGAGTATAAAAATCAGTAGTGCTGTATCTAATAAAAACTGGGCTTTAATGACGCTCTGGGGGTGCAAGATGGCCATACTGTGTAGTTTAAGCGCTCCAGCCACCTGGGCAGAGGCACTATTGGGCCCCTGAAGGGAGGCTATGGCTCACAATTAGCCAGCAGTTTTACCTCCCATCGGTGCTCCAAAATGGACGCCTGGCATGGCCCAATCTCATCTGCATCTCGGAGCCTGGAATTCTGCTAGAGATGACCTACACACTCAGAGCCAGTCGGTGGGAGCCAGAGGGAAAATATAGGGCCAGGATCTGGAGATTCCCGATCTGCCATGGCAAGTGATTACCAACAGATGCCTTGGTCATTAATGTTCAGCTGGCCCAGATTTGACTAACAGCACTAGTGGGGTTCGGTATGGTTAGTTGGAGGATTCAAGGGAGGTGAGGACGCCACAGGCCAGCTCCTACTTTTGAAATTTAACTACATAGTAATTCAATATCAATGTTTGCCTGAGCAGTTCAGATAACTTCTTAAATGACCCCCAATTAATTTTATGTCTGCCTTTTTCCAAATAAAAAAATGCCATTTGTTGTTGGCATCCTTGCTGCCAGGACCTTCCTCTTGCCAACATGGTTGCCCCCATCCAGGAGCCAGTCACATTTCAGTCACACTAGAACCGTACAATCAGAATGCTCCTGCCGTTTCAAGCAGTGCCACACACGCTCGACGATGTACTGTATCCCTGAGTGGTTAATCTCTGGCCCCAAATTTGACCTTTATCTTCAAACTGGGATTAGAGCACTTGGGCCCCTCCTGTCACGAGGGCCCATAAATTTTAAGCACAAAGTACATCCCACAGCCCTTTCAGATTTTTCTAAGTCAATTATTTCTTTGACCGCTCAGGCAAATTAGATTAGAGCAAGGATTAAAAATGAATGGGGAAATCCAGCCAGCTGTAACCGTGAGACAAGGAGCAGTGGGGAAAAGCAATTAGGAGAAACCATAGCCCAGTGTAGCCGCGGCCTTCCGGATGGAACGAGGGGCCCGGTAGCAGGTTTCAGTGGGTGTCTGGGGTTACAGCAGCCACCATGCTTCCCTCCCACGGGTGCCACCGCCAGCCCGGACATGTGACACAGGTGAGCAGCCCCATTTGGCCACCTGATGGGCCTGCTGTTAAGGAGAAAGGAGACTCCATGAGCAGTCACTAGATACCAGCGAGCATATATGAAAGATGAAGCTTTTGCAGGGCCTGCACCAGACCCTAAGGACCATCTGAACCCCAAACCGATGCATGGGTCCGGCAGCGGCAACAGAGCATAGGCATGTTCATTTGAAAAGGGGCATTTTATGAAGTTGCATGGCATGCATTGGCGCATGAGGATTGGGAGCTAAAGGAACAGCCATTACATTATTCATGGACATTATTTACTAGTTCGTGTAAATGCTGACAGATAGCCATGTACAGATGACATCAATCTGCAAATCACATTTCATTCACAAGTTACAGCCTGTTTTATGAGCTTTGTTTACTCCTTTGGAACACGTTATTAGGTTACATAGCACAGGGGAGTGTTTGTACAAAATTAGAGTGTGGCTGGGATTCCCACCTGGAATTCTCATTCTGACTTGTTAATTTCCAGACGCTTCCATGTTTATATGACTATATGTTCCAATCTAAACTTTGTTAACACAGTAAAAAACACCCATCAGTGATACCATTAGTCAGCTGGATGATTTTCATGGGTTTGTAGAGAAATGCTTGCTTGAATCTTACAGTTTTAGACATCGATTGATTGCAAGGGCATTGTTAAGCTCCACATTCTCTCATGTTGTCCTAGTTATTTGGATGTAAAACTAAAAATATACATTAGGTTTTTAAAATGGATCCCATCTCCACATATTCTGACAATGCCAAATTATCTGTCCACCTATAAATAAATACAGCAAGCATGTGGAAGAATTACAAATTGTAACAAATTGTGGAAGCGAACTAAACCACAGTCATTAGAGTCATTTGTCTTTGTGTCGGGTGCTTGCAGTGATAGTCCACTATCCTTCAGTGGGAAAATGAAGTTTTCACCCATGCACGACCCCTTTTTTTTGGCGATGTTGCACATGGCTGACTTGCTGCTGCTGGTGCCCCTCCAGCATATGCTGCTTGGTTGTCGGCGTGATCCCTCCCCCCTGGCCCGTGGGGAGCCAGGAAACGACCTCCCTGGGAACTCCCTGAGACACTGCACCACCATTGCCGCCCCCGTGCCCGTCCGCAGCAGTGTCACCACTACTGCTACCGCGTTCCACTTGCCCAGGCACTCGAAGCCTCTCCGTTGGAGCTCACTGGCTACGGTGCCCGACATGCCTGTTGGGGAATTTAAATTTAACTTATCATGCTTTCCTCCTGATAGCTATCCAAGAAAGGAGCAGAGAAAAGTTTACATAAAGTGTACCTGAACAGACCAATAACCAACAATATTCTACAAATCCCAGGGGCTTTACTCTGCCTATCCCTGTGCCACAATTGAAAACTTTTGCAAGGTGTTAGCTGTTCTCCCACTTTAAATACCACAAAGCAGCAGAGGTGTAAAGTACTTGAGTAATTTTACTTGATTACTGTACTTAAGTATTATTTTTGGGGATTTTTACTTTACT
>JAABNX020000038.1:11841808-11867363 GCA_015163995.2 Mormyrus lacerda
AGTGAAATTAAAACTGCATTTTCCAGACTTTTTTATGACAGCATTTTCATCAGAAGTTTAATTTCAGTGAGGTGGCACCTCAACACCCAACTAGCGGCCTCGGAAATTTTGTCGGAAGCAAAACAAACCCAGCTGGCAGCCTTACCGGAGAGAAGGCGGGCACGCCAGCACCTCGTCAAACAGGCGAAAAATAAACATGTCGTTTCCCGCAGAGGAGTTAAAGACAGCCGACCGCGACTGTACACCAGGGGGCAAGTACGTTCGGCATCAACTGCGTGAAGGGGGGGGACCCCGAAGCCACATGTAGGGGACAGTGATGATGTGACTATACCCATGGAAGAACACAGAACACAGCAATGACAACACACAGCAAATTAACAACACTCCAAAATTCATATTCTTAAATAAAATCATTGTGTTGTTTTAGTACAGATTGCCTGGCCCCTATACAGTCCATAAAACATCACAGCATCTAGACCAGTTCATGTAAACAGTGGAATCTATTCGCGTAGAGAGCACAGCAGGGGTGATCAGTAAATGGCAGACTGAAAGATGGATGTCAGCCAGAACTCTCTCACGCAAGATGAAATCAAATTAACTTCTGGATTCTTCCATTCCAGTCTTCGCCACGGTAATAATTCCACATCTACATGATCCCTGTGATGGACTGGCATTCCGCCCAGGATGTACTCCTGCCTTCTGATGTATGCTGCTTGGGACTTGCTCCATGCCCCTCCCCTATCTATCCAAGAAAAACATCTGGATGATGATTATGATAATGATGGTCATAAGGAAGACCATGATGATGCTCATAACGGTGATGCTCATCATCACCCTTCATTTAATCTCAACCCTCATTCTGGCATCTCAAGTCTTCACCTGTCTCCACCTATTCATGTTTCCACCTGGATCACGCATTATTATCCGAAACTGAGGTTCTCTAAATTGAGGTCAATTTGCTTCAGCTTGATACCTTCATGTCTGCTCAAGATTAATTGCTCTTCAACCTCATTTAACTCTCAAAGGGGGGGGGGGGATCTAGAGTAACTGGAGGTCAGAGACCCACGCAACTACACATAAACATGCACATACTCGTATACACACACACACACACACACACACAAACACAGCAGGGGTGTGTGTGTAGAGGAGTGATGTGACAGTGATTCCAACTGTGCTCCCTTGCAAACCTTTTTTGACCAGTAATACAGTAGGACATGCATCTCCTGAGTGAGAATGATAGAACAGATACAAAGAGTTAGCAAAAAGCTGAAAGCTTGAATTTACTGAAACAGCCAACACAGGGCCCAGACTAAAATTATTAGTTGGTTAAAACTTGAAGAAACAATTCAGACACTGTTTCGGACTAGGGTACTGCTAAATGATGATGCTGCCAATGTATGAGTTATATAAGTCTTAACTGTGGTAAAGCAGGAGGCAGGAAACATCAGTTAGCATTAGCTGTTGAGTTCTTGACATTTCCTTTGGTTTATGAGCCTAACTCACATTTCCTGTAATACTTCAACCAGCCACTAAGCACAATGGAAAACTTCCTAAATGATCAAAAGCTGTTCAAAGCCCACAAACCCACAGTGCTTAAGTATTCCGATTCTCCTGTGCAGGTGCCTTCACCTTTGCTAATATACTTACACACTGAGTAACCCCAAATAATATTTTCAGAAAAACAATGGCCTAAAAAAAAGTTTTAGAAGAGACGTCAGTGCATGAAGAGGCCATACCACATCTGCATTAAAATCAAGAGGCAGGATCATTTACATAACCTCGAAAAAGCTTCTAATTTGTTTTTGAAACATAAAGCTATGCAAGGCCCAGCCAAGTAATTTACCTACTGCCAGGCTGCAAAAGTATGATTTACTGCCTTTTATCCACAGGCCAGGCAGAATCCCCCGGAGAGTTCCGCTCTGTCCCCATTTTCCTTGTTAAATCCAGTCATCACGTTGTTTACACTTCGTCTCCCCTCGTCCCGAGAGCCTCCACATGCGGGCAATGCTGGGGGCGGCTCTGAGCCGGAGGTGCGGGCGGACAGCTTGCTGAAACCAGCTGGTGCAAAACTGACCGGTGGTTGTTTCTCAGGACTTTCCCACCTCGTCCCCATTAGCTGGGCTGCTAGGGAACAGGTCAGGGCAACTAACAGCTGGTGTGTGTGTGTGTGTGTGGTGGGGGGGTCCATCTTTCTGCAACACATGCAGCGCTACAGCCACAACAGGCAAAGGAAGACTGATGGCACTCCTGCTGAGAGCCTGCTCCTCCACTGCTCTCAGCGTCAGGACTTGTGGCCTGAGCAAGGATGGACCCTTGAAAAAGCAACATAGGGCCACAGCTGCTGCAGATTGACCTACTCACCAAAGTGCTAATGGCGACCCTTGATTCACCTTGCTGCGAAAATGGCGGCATTGATAAGCAAGTTGGGGGGGGGGGCATGGGGGTCAGAGCCTGTTTGTGGATGAAGAGCAGGAAGTAGAACTGGCTGGCCCACATTGTCCCACCTAATTACCAGGCAATATGAACCACTTAAAGAAACAGTGATGTTGGGGTAGGTTGTGCAATGGCGGGTTGCTGAAGCCTTGCAGCAGGTGCACCCCTGCTAACAAAGCCAAAGACCCAGATGGCAATCGACATACAAGCACTTAAGGAAACGAGGGGCGATATTTATAGGCTTCTGGCACCGAGTCCGGACCAATCAGTGCAGGCAAAGGGGAAAACAGGCACAGTCTATTGGCTGAGTGATACATGTGACCTCCAGTCACAGGGCCTCGTCTGGCAAAGGTAACTAAGCAATCGACGGAGGATGGTGAATCGAATCCATAGGTAGCGAACTGCGGATTCTGTGAAAGATGTCATTTCTTTGTGTGTATAAATATTTTGCATTATGTTATTAAACATTACGTGCTTATTTCAAATTATTTTATTTTTATATAACATGCTTCCCAGCACCTCAGAGTGCTTTCGATATACAGTACTACGCAAAAGTCTTAGGCGTCTGAAGAGAACAATGTTTAAATGATCTTTATGTTGGTGTAAAACTATGATGGGCCTATAATGCCTGTCAAAGTGTATTAGCTTAGCTACTTCAGAGCCTCTGCTATTATCACCCCAGTGCAAGAACCGTCTAATACACGCATCACAGATCACCACAGAAAGTAAAAAAAAAAAACAAAAAAACAAAAAACAGAAGTCTTTAGTCCAGCCATCTGTTATCCTTCACTGCCAATGAACCTCAGAAGACGTTTCACCTTAATTAACAGAGGTCGCTCTGGTACCTCATGTAGCTTTAGTTTATTTGCTTGCACTTTCATACCCGAGTGCCTGAAGAACAAACATGTACTTTTGGACTCCCTCACTTAGTATAAGCTAATCAATATCTTGCTAACCGTCTTAACTAATAAAATTGATTAATTAAGTGAGCCTGTGGGAATTAAACATATGAAATGGCTGAGGTGCCCCTGAGGTTTGGGAACCGAAGTGGTGTTCATCTAGCCATCCTGCAAGATATAGACATACTAGTTTTTATTGTGTTACTCTTAATTTGCATGTGTTTTAATGCTAAATTATGTGTGTTGTACTGAGCAAAAGTGCACTTAATGCCCAGATTTTTACATAGTACTGCATGTATGTAAAGAGACATAGGACACAGTGTAAGCAGAGATGTCAGGAGACACCAGCCAGCAGGTGAAGAAAACCTCTGGAGGTACAAGGTCAACTCCCAACTTCCATGTCCTCCTGGGCATTCTCACCATATACATTTCTTTGGATATTCAGATATTAGCAGGTAAATGGATAATGTGTTCGAGTGGGGTGGGGGAGGTACAGTATCTGTGGGTTTTACGGTTACCTTTCCCTACTGATACACCCCAGTATCCCCAGCTAGGCTTCAATCCAATCTTAAGATCAGCTCCTCAATGGAAACTGAGCCCAGCCAGAGTGAGAAGCAGCACTCTCTGTGAAACCCTCACTGCATCAGGATTTCCCATCACTGTTGGAGGGCTTAAGCAAATGTCACTCGATCTCCAGCTTGTTCTAAACCGAGGAACACGAAAAATTAAAAAAATTAGATTCTTTTCAACTTATCTTAGGTATACTGACCTTTCACATATGAATGTACTGCAGTACTTGACCATTTGTATCAAAAAAGGTTTTCTTGTTTCTGATCAAAACCAGGCCTCATGTCCATGAATCAGTATTCAGTTCTTTAGTTACCAGGGCTGATGTTGATGAGGTGAATTCTGCTCACTCTATCTTTACACCTCAGATGCCATCAGATGTTACTGGAATGCCCTGCGCATCCTCTGGCCAAGTGACTCTGAGCCCTGGGCTCAAGTGATCTTCTGGTAAGGATGGGGAAGAGGGTCAGTTTAAAAAGCTTACAGCCCCGCCATGATGGATGGCGCGTCGACCGCTGTGGCAATGGGCCGTTGAGCACGACGGGGGCCGATTCATCAACCCGAAGGCTGCCGCGAGGCCCTCACAGCGGTCACATGGGAGTCTGTCCAAAGGCACGCCCAGGCCGTGGCATTGGAAGGTAGTCCAGTTTTTCCCTTGGTATGTCAAAATAACTACACCATTTTTCTAACCCCAGGGCAGAGAATTCAACCAAGTGCCAGACCCTCCACCCCAATCTCAATGACAGCTGGTCCAAGAATTAAACCAACCCTTACCCACCAAACCTTACGGTAGAAATGGGGGTAGAGGTGTCACGCCATGGTTTCCCAGAATCCCCAAGGAGTTGAAAATTTCAATACAATTAACATCATCGGGCTGGTCCAAGCATCCATGTCAACTTGCTCTTGCTATAAAAGGCATTTATTTGTACTCTCCGCATCTCTTGATTCCATACATGCTGCACTGCTCTGTGCAGAGGGACTCAACACACTTCATCAACCTCTAAGACTAACAAAATTCAGCCATTACTATACACTCACTGTCAAGCACTTAAATATTCACAACATGCAGCAAGGCACAAACACACAAACAATAATGCATCTTTCTGAGCTTGGTTTATAATTTACGAGTCACTGTACAGCCCATACATCCTTCATGACACCTAGAAAATCTTTGTAACAGTGTGTTTTTCCCCCAAGTTTGGAGAACAAGAGAAGCAACCAGAAAATATTAGACTAAAAGATGTAAACCAAAACGTTTTTTTTAGTTTTCTGCTGATGACAAGCGTCTCTGACAGTGCTGATCTCTCCCAAAACCCTCTCTTAAGGTTCTTCCTGAGAAGAGGCATCCCCGACAGTGCTGATCTTTCCTGAAATCAGCACAATACATGTGCTAAATAAACAAAGCACACAACTACACAACCCAGAAGCCAAGGCCAACTGCATACTTCATCTTGTCAGAGCAAGATTCTCTTGAAACCCAAGGCTGTGAAAGCCCAAGGCCCAGTGATGGAGTCTGAGTGGAGTGACCCTACCGTCTTTCCTGTAGAGGGCGATCTCCACCTTCCGCTCCTCTGAGCCAAGCAGCGCCTGGGCCATCTGTGCGACGGCCAGCCGCTTGGTGTGTGGGCCGTACAGGAAGTCGCAGGTGCATGGCTTCTGCATGACCTCTGAACGCGTGTAGCCGCACAGGGCACAGAAACCATCACTGCAGAAGATGATGGCGCAGTTTTCCACACGCGCATTGGCGATGATGAACTTGCGACCTGCACAGAAAGCCATAATTACGTTGCTGTTTATGGAAAAGTTCTGCATTCATGTTGTCGCTAGCTATACCAAGTTGTGCCATGCAAAGAGAAGTTATGAAACTTATAGGTGACTTAATATTTTTTCCTAGAAATGAATTATTTTAAACTAAATATTAAAAACCTCCCACACAACATTGACAAAGATCAGCAGTTACAATATGGATCTATGGATGGATGGATTGATAGTAACAACCTCTAGCATTACAGATAGGGTGACACTTGCCTTGTGAACCCGTGTATCCCAGAAAAGCTTCAGGCTTACCCCAACTGTACTAAATAATGCATTGTAAAATGGATGGATGGATGCTAACAACCTAGTCATCTTGAAAGTAAGAGATCAGAGAGTACCATAGAAAGTCATTAGTCCAGCCATCTGTTATCCTTCACTGCCAATGAACCTCAGAAGACGTTTCACCTTAATTAGCAGAGGTCGCTCTGGTACCTCATGTAGCTTTAGTTTATTTGCTTGCACTTTCATGCCTGAGTGCCTGAAGAACAGAGCCGTCAGCCTCCACTTACACAGCATCCCCTGACTGCATGGCTGGACACTCCAAACAGAACCTCAGCTTGGCCTTGTACGCGACGCCGTACTTCTCTCTGGCAGCTGAATGCGGAACATCGCCTCCCCAAGCCGGCACGTACACTCCCTTCAAGGCTCACTTTGCATGCTGGGGAAGATTCCAATATGATGGGCCACATCTTATCGGAAACACAAAGCCTGTCTGGCTCTAATGAGAAACAGGATGTATTCTCTTAATAATGGACACTATGTTTCTTTAACATATTTGGGGGGGGGGGGGGGAACCAGTAGATAGTACTGTTGCTTTACACCTCCAGGGCTGAGGGCTCAATACTTACCTATGCTCTTTGTGTGGTGTTTGCATAATGCCCCCCATCATGTACAAGTTTCCTCCGGGTACTCTACTCATTCCCCCCCAGTCCAAAAATATGTAATCAGGTAAATGGCCCATAGTATAAATTGCCCATATTGTGAATAGGTTTGTTCCCTGCAATGGACCAGCATCCCATTCAGCGCACATCCCTGTGCCCTGTGCTGCCTCGGATAGGCTACACAGCCTACAACCCAATCCAGTATATCTGCAATATGGGTGGGTGAATATTTTGAAGAGAAGACAAACATCCCGAATGCTCATACCAGGCTGAAGCAAAAAAAAATTCTGGCTGACTGAAACAGTGTTCAGAGCAACTTGGTTAAATCGTGACGTCACTCAGTGCCTAAGGTAGCCTCCTCACACCTTCCAACACGGAGCTCCACACAATTTTTTTCTTTCCCATATTTTGTGTCTCAATAGGCGCACATTGGAATAAAATCCCACCCCCCCCACCACCCGTCCAAGCATTAGACTGCCAAAGGAAAGAGTCTCAGCAGTGAGATGTTTTTCAATTTGTTCACATAATTGTGCACAGGTCCTTGCAATGTTTGAAACTTCACGGACGTAAAAATTTTACCTAAAAAAGGCATCCTCTCTTCAGCACATGGTGTTTTTGCCACCCCCTCCCCCCCACACCCACAAACTGCTTGGGGAGCCACTGAACTCGGTTTTCATTGTCACGAAACAGCGGTTTATTTAAACGTTGGGTAATAAGCTAGTAAATTAAGATGCCTTTTCATAGCTGGCAGCAAGAGGGAGTCATACGGCCCTTTCAAAACACTCCACTTCTGTTAAATCAGCTGCCTGCTGAAGGCCAGAGCTGGAGACGACATCTTATTTTAGCGTTGGCTGTCAAGTAAATCATTTAGAAGATTATTCTGTTATTATAGATAACCATGTGCTCCTGCTCCTAAGGACATGTTTGAGGTCATGGGGAGTTTCGCACTCCCTGCTTGAGTCATTTAAGAGCAGACAACAAATCCATGGATTTGTTAGCAAATCCAGAGCACCCATTTTCTAGGCAGTGGGCAGAGGCAGGCCACGCAGGCGTGAGGGTGGCCGTGCAGAGTGTCTCAGCGTCAATCGGTCATCCATGCCCCTTAAACCCCCCACCCATCCATAAAGCCCGGTGAGCAGACCCTGTTGCCTGTGACAACAGCACCCCCCCCCCCAGGGAATCCGATGCAGCAGCTGCCAAAGACTGGAGAACAAAGAACCACCAAACATGATGCTGCAAATGCGCGTATGCAGAAACACTCATAGGCACACAAGCATATTACAGTTGGAAACAGTAAGTTGTTACCGTTATTGGCTTGGATTTGCGGTTCAATAGTGAATGGAAAGAATTAACAAAGCAGCCACCGGTAGAAATATGACTGTCAAAGTGTGTGATTCGAGGGGTTAGGTCACTGAGTTGGTGATCAGAAGGTTGCTAGTTCAAATCCTAGGGTCAGCAGACTGATTCCACTGTCACTACCTTGCAAGGCCGGCAACCCCAATTGCTCCAGGGACTGGCTGACAATTTTGAACTGTATGTCTCTCCTGGATCCTATGAAATCTATCCAGTGAAAGTTATGGGATGCCCCTAAAGATAGAGAAATGCTTGGGTTTTGAAGAGAAGGGTAGACAAAGGCCAAAACAACACTACCTAAGCCCACCCAAGAAAATCCAGGCTGTACCCCAGCTTTGTGTCCCCCCCCCCTGTAATTCCCCTCAGGATAAGCGGTTCTAAGATAAATCAATGAAAAACGAGAAGCAGCTCCTGCAAAGTCTAAAATAAACTACTGAAGAGAATGAACGAAATGAGATGATTACGGTTCACATTACACAGAAATAAATATTTAATGTGGACCACTGGGAAAAGCTTCCAAAAAAGAGAGGACACACTTCGACCTTTCCCGGTTGGAAAACCCTTCAGTGCATTCTGCTCTCAGCCTGTTGAGGAGGACAGTGACAGAATGCCAACACAAGTCACCTTATCCACCAGTTCATAATGAGACTCCAGAGCGAGTTTTATATGCAGACAAGCAGATCAAAAGAGGAACCTCAGTAATGTGCAATCACTGGACGGCCACTTCACCAAGCCACTGTTCTTCCATCCCACAGAGGGCATCTCCCTGGCATCCAACAGCTATCTGCTGACACTTCAGAGCCCTCAGACCTCCTGCATGTGCCGGCCATGCATGCTATGGCACATGGGTGCCCCCGTCCATGTAAGGCATGGCGCAGATGGTCTCGTGTGGGACCAGAGGTCGACAGGGACAGTTTTCCATTCAGCCCCTACCAGCCAGCTGATAACGGGAACCCCGGCAATTTCACGGTAATCAGAAGTGAAATTCAAACCAAAAGCCTTCTCTGAAACTTAAGCCGCCAGTTCACTTTGAAGCAGATGCTATCTTGCCGACAAGCAGTGTCCCGTTTTGTACCCACCGACCCATCAAGCCCCTCAAACTGCGAAACACCGAGAAGGAGCTGAAACCTAAGTTGGTTCTGTCTGGCCAGATAATCACACCACTCTGTCATTCTCAACAAAAGCCTCCTAGACCCTGATGTAGCATCTCCATATTCAAATGTGATTCAATGACCAAAACATTCTACTGTATTGTTACAGTACATTCCATTGCATCTCAAAAAACACAGGAGAAATGCACGCAGATAAAAATTACTAGTTTGGAAAAAAAAGTATTTTCCATTTACTTTCCCCACAAAGGAAACAATCCTGAACGTTAAAAAAAAAAATTCTCTGGACCAAAATTTTCATCTCCTCAATGAAACAAAGTGCATCTCAAACAAACTACAAATTCGTGATAGCCAACACAGGACTGTCCAATGCCTGAAGGAGAATAATATTCAAAATGAAAAACAAACTCAAAACACCAGAGAATGGGGTAACAGATGCTGTAATAGCAATACATTTGCATGCATAACATACAGGTGAATTATAATGCATTTTCTGAACAAAACTTGAAAGATTTTTGAGATCTCAGATGTCCTTATTCTATGAAATGACAAGGAAATGATAATGCGATCAGTCTTGCAGAATTCCTGACCGCAAGGTGACCTATCTTGGCTTGTCTTTCTATGAATTTCTGTATTCTTTTACAGTCCTTAAAACACTGTGTTAATATTAATTGGTTCCTATGCGAAAGGCTTTTTAATGAGTTTTATCTTAATACCCTCTTCTGGGTTTTTGAGACCAGAAAAGTGCATGTTGACCAAGTAAATACCAGGAATTACTCTTAGACCTCACAGACCCGCTTAGCTGCGGCATATGTTTGTTTACAAGGCCCCTGGATGACTCTCGAGAAGAAGTGGCCAGGGCAGCTCATGGCTGAGATGGTCCATTGGCCTGCCTCATCTCTCCAGGATCCACCACCTACACCTAAATGAAAGCAATATGGTGTGACTCCTCCACGCAGCTATGCTCTCTCCGCTAAACTGGTGGGGTGGGGGGGACAATAAAACACAGACTACACGACGACGTGAGCTGTCGGGTAGCATGGTAATTAGGGTCAGTCAGTGGAAGGGCACCATGGGTGCAGGGTCAGGGCCTTGTGGCCCAAGGAGGTCTTTTTTTAACCTGCAGTGGCCCCAGCGTATTTGGACAGCAGGTCTCGGTGTGTCACTCTCTGGACAGCTGGTGGCAATCCAACAGCGATGAGCGTGGGATGAGCACTACTGGTGACTGGCTTATAATGGCCTGCCACTGGATACAGAATCTGTACAGAATCACTATTCTATCCTCAGTCACTGCTCAGTAACATGCTTGCTGAGAAACAGCCAACTACATATAAAGTCCCCCCCCCCAGCAGCGAATTCCTGTAGCAAGTAATATCAGCAAAAACTCTGTGGCTGAACTCCCCAGAGCCAGCAGGACACATTCAAGGAGCAGAGGACAGCTATCCCCTAATGCCATACAGCGTCTTTCATATGGATGGAGGGGACTGAGTCAGCCGTCTCCACGGGCGATCCCCGGGAAACAGAGCTATCAGCTGCCCGGGTTGCCCAGGCGATGGTGTGTTTTGCACACATATGGGCAGCATTTAATATCCTTCCCTGCCCCTGTCATCATACGTGTTTTATCGCATGGTGCCTGTTGGGAAAGCAAAAACAAATATCAGTTATCAGGACGTTCGAAGGGGTTTCCAGGTAGTTTGTCTCATTACTGTGAAGTAATGAATATGGAATATTTACGCAGGAACAAGGCAATTGTTCTTCATTTGTCAAACACTTTGTCTAGAGAGCGATCAAACAACAACAGCCAGCTCCAATCCCACTTTAACTCTTTATAGATTTCACTGCCTCCCTCAAGACCTTGTTACCATAGAACTTAAATTCAAGGAAAAATATTTAATACTGAAAACGTGACTTAATTAGCAAAATACTATATCTAACAATTACAATTTTACCTGTCATAGATTCTTTTGCCTAAACTACAGGTGAATCATTCAGATTCATTATTGATCTTTATGAGCATTTCTCAATACATAACACTACATTGCAATGAATTATCTAAATATCTATGTGTAAGAAAAATAAATTTTCAAACATGTGGGCCTGATTTCTATCCATGCTTCACCTATCCATTATCAGAGCTGTAGAAAGTACCAAGGCAATGCTAACTAACAAGGACACTTTGCCAATCTTCAGTATTTTTCACTGGTTCCAGTCCAACAGTTTCCATGCAATTCGTCTATCAGAGAAGGTACCCACACACCTTCAACCCACAGGTAAATGTGCACCGAAACCTAAAAACCACAAAAACTATGTTGCAGCGCATCCACTAGGCACTGTGACAGGTGTAAGCCCTATGGGAACTGCACAGAGGCCCAGAAAATGAGGATGGGGATAAAGCAGCCTTAATGGATACTAAGACATGTCGCCCCATTACTACACTCACACCAACAGAACATATTCGGAGGTTACGCAGTAAAACATGGTATCTGCCCTGGGGTTTAGCAGTCCTACCACAGCAAATTGTGCCATAAATACATTAAATGCATGTTTAATATAGCCTATTTTAAATAAATTATGTATTTAATTAAACATTGCATTATATTGAAAGCAGTTCACTCTTTTCAGTGTGTATATCATACATCTCTATCCTCAAACGCATTAAAAATAAAAATTATACGTAAAATATTTTGAAACAGTTCTTCACGGTGAAAGCTTTTGCAAATTGAAGCCAGTAGAAACCAACCAATCACAACAGCAAATGGCACAGATTTATCCTTTGGTTTGTTTAGGTCAACTATAATCATCCACCCAATCACGCTAATTTAATTACAATGAGACGAATCGATAAACTCAGTTTAAATGGTACGACGAAGTTAAATACATTTTTAACTACACATAAAATGATTTTAATGTTTTAACAGACGCGTTTAATAGAAGTTTCGTTTTTCTGTACAATATGTCTAAAACTACCGCTTTTCTATATGATACGCGATTACATTTTAATTAATCATTTTGTTATACTATCAGTAAGTTTAAAGACGTATAAACTGAGCATCTGAAGGAGACTGCACCAACGTCCAATAATCCTAGTGAATCAGACCGCACTCTATACAAGTGAGGGGAATTTCTCCACTAAAAACTAAGAAAATATATAGGCCTACATGCAAATAAAATGATAATGAGAAAAACGGCTTCTGGGAAAGAACAGCAGCTTTTTTCCAAAACACTGATTGGGTTTAATGCTCAATGTGCCGCTTACGATGAAAAACAAAACCATTAAAATGGACCACAGAAAACGTCTCAGTTCTAGCTCAGGATGTTTTTTGTACATGATTTTGTATTGAGATAATGTACTTACGTTAAATGCTGGTGTCATAAAGTGACAGCGACCCAGACACGATGAGACCTACAGTAAGGTCACGTAAATACTTTTCCGGTGAAAAGTTCTCATGTATACACAACTATATGTTTCCTTTTTTACAAGTGGTGACGGACTTCTAGCTGTGGGTATTTTATTTCCTCTTATTGTTGTTTCTGAACCCTTTTAATACACCCACAATCGTAAACACAAACACGCACACACGTGCACTCAAAGATCGTTACCGTTTTTAATGAAATCAATAAAGGCGGTTTGGTTTAATTTAGGAGTACACGTTTCTTCTTAAATTTAACATCAAACATGAAACTGAAAGCCCTCGGTACATAATTGCAATTTCAACATCTGCCATTCGAACTTGTATAACTCTAGTGGGATTAATTGTCAAAAAACCTGCTCGCTGTTTTTATTGTTTACCCCACGTGCAGTTTAATAATAGCCTAATCGCCAAAAATACAATTTTGCTTTCTCGAAATGAACTGTATTGCTGTAAAGTGCATCAAAGCGTGGACGCAATTTCTTGCGGAAGCTCCTTTTCAATCTGTAGTGAGGAATGCATTATAAATATATTCAAACAATATCAATGCATTTTAAATGAGGGTCTTACTCTGGCCTTCGAATTTCCTGATGATGGTGTCCAGGAAAGTGTTTTGCGGCGCCACGTGTCCCCGCCTCACCGGCATCCTGGTCCCAGTTCACGGCTGGAGCTGCGGAGGGTCTAGGGAGCCAAAGCGCCCTTCACGCGCGTGCAGCAGACAGCGCTCACGGCGCCCTCCTCAAGCGGGGCAAGTGCCGCGCTCCGCCACTTGACGTGACTCTCGGAAACTTTCGACGAGAAACAGGCAGGTCGGGACGGGATCGATGACACGTGCAAACGAGCCACCGCTTATTCTTCATGGAGAGCCCCCTTCCAGATCTTCCGGGATGAAGGGCAAATATATGTTCACGTCCCTTTTTTCCACTCCCCCTCCCCGGGTCTGGAATGGTAAGAGGATGCCCTCCCCCTGTCAAGAGAGGGTTACTTCGTGTCTTGTGTTATGGAAAAGTCCGACATAGGCTGACCGAGCTGCCCGAGGAGGCACGGAGACTTTGCCATTTCTGAGTGACACCCGCTTCGTCTCGCTGCTTTGTGCGCTCCTTGCGCCGGTGCCCCAAGGGAAAGGCGAGAGTCCGCTCAGATACGCCCGGTTGCAGTCGCCCTGGGATGTCTTCTCTCCCGAACGTTCTTCACTCTCCACCGAGATGATCTCAGCTCTCCAGGAGTGGCACCTCTTTAACCCTTCATTATCTTACTGTTAAAATAAACAGTGCCTTCATTTGACATCTAATTATAATATGGCGCACTACAAAATACTAAACGATTAACCATGCTTTCGATATTATTAACGTTAGTGCCTTAGGTGGTAAAAACAGGTGCCAGTTCTTCAGTACCAGCAGATTATGAGAGGTGCAGGTGTTCTGTCGAGTTGAGCTGTATATTTTGTCGAGGTAGACTACCGTAGTGCTAATCGATAGCCCTAACCCTTACCCCCCCCCCCCCCAAAAAAAAACAAACAAAAAACTCTAACACCCTTACCCTAACCCCTAAAACCTAACCCTAACCCCCAAAACGGTGGAACTGCACATGCGCAAAAGGCTCGATAGGTAGCTCAACTCGCCAGAACACCTAGTACTCTGAACAGAAAAACAAACTCAAGCAGCGATTAACGTAACAAGAAAAACATTTGGACATCTAACTTGGCTATACGATAATGCATACATAGTGTTTGTAACTATGTTTCTATATTTATGTTTAAGCGTTTCACTTTTAAACGACTGACACTAAACTTGAATTAATTTATTAATTTCGTAAACGCCAGAGAGACCCCCTAAAAGTTACCTCACAGGTGTATCTGCCTGCACAGGTGCAGGCTCGCGCAAGTCTCCCCGCGCCAAAGAAGCGTGATACCGCTCGTGCTGCTGTTGCCCCTTCGCTCTTCTAAGATTTACTGACATATCATCGGGCCGCGATCTACTAACGAAAAACGCTACTGGCGGCGTCTTAATGGTAGCTATTTTTAAATAGACTCACCTTTTATTTTTTGATCACATGAACGTATGGATTTATAGGGGAGGACGCCGCTTTTACCTTCGTTTCGCGAGAGATTCGGACTGTGCCAAACACGTCACTGCGCGTGCGAGCGCAATGGATGCGGAGTTCCCTGATCGTCACTGAGCGACGGACAATAGCGTCGAGCCGGGGATGCCGTTTTATCCACCCTTATCGCTACATTTTACTATATTTTTAATATGATTACATGCTACTTTGGTCCCTTTCGCTCTCCACTTATGCTATAAAAAGAAGCGTTAATGCATGTGTCATTTTTCCACAAATCCCGTGAATATATTACTGTAACAAGCCCACTTATAAGCGACCCTCCTCTTCCCTTTTGTGTACGAGACGGGGAAATCCGTACGCCACGGGCGGCGTCCTCAACTGCCTTTTCGCTGCTCCCTTATTTAGGCATGGACCCACATACAAAGCTCCATAAAGGCGCCCCCTAGCGTTTGTACCAATACTCCACCCATTACACCGCCATATGTTCAAAGATAAAAACATGTATATCCAGTTATTTAGTAGTTAAAATAAAATAAATGATATCTTTAAGAATTGTAGTTATGCGAATGTACAGGATGACTTCACCTAGACCTTGAAATTATTAGTCACCAGACATTTTTATTAAATGCCAATTTTATTGCTTTGTGTATTATTTAGGCGCGGCATTAACATTTTTAGAACGAAATCCTTTCAAACAGATGCTGAATATGAAATGAATTGTGTATTTTTTTATATATATTTTACTAAAATACAGAATGTGGCAGGGGTGGCTCACTGGGTAGCACTGTTGTGTCACGTCTCCAGTGTTTGCGCTTCAGATCTTGCCTCCACTCTGTATGAGTATGTAGAGTTTGCATGTTGTCCCTTCATTCTGCATTTTTCCTTCAGTTGGGCAAAGACATGAAGCTTGGTTGATTGGCATCTTGTAGTGTATTTGTGCCCAGTGATGGACTGGCATCCTATTCAGGGTATACCCCAATGTTGTGCCTTATGCTGCCTGGGATTGCTCCAGCTACATCCTCCCCCGAATAAGTGTGTAGAACAGTGTTTCCCAGTCTGGTCCTCGGAGACCCACAGCGGATCCATATTTTTGTCCCTCTGTCTGTCTGTGGGTCCCCAAGGACAGAATTAGGAGACACTGTGAATGTAGAAGACGGAGGAATACAACAATCGAAGGTGCTCATATTGTCTAACACAGTATCTTATTGGTATCTTTTTTGTTTTTTTCACAAGGTACCAGTCCATCAGAGCGTGGATGCAACTTCTCACGGAAACTCCTTTTCATTCTGTAGTGAAGAATGCATCCAGCATACATTATAAATACATTTAGATCATAACATTGCATTTTAATTGAGAGTCTTACTCTGGCCTTCGAATTTCTTGATGATGGTGTCCAGGAAAGTGTCTTGTGGTGCCACGTGTCCCAGCCACACTGGAATCCCAGTTCACGGCTGGAGCTGTGGAGGGTCTAGGGAGCCAAGGCGTCTGACGCACGTGCCATAGTCAGTGCTCGTGGCGCCCTCCTCAAGCGGGGCAAGTGCCGTGCTCCTTCACTTGACTTGACTATCGGACGTGACTGCTTTCAATGAGAAACAACAGGCAGGTCAGTACGGAATCAATGACATGTACAAACGAGCCACTGCATATTCTTTTATTATTTTTTTGTTTTTTACAAGGTGCAGTACCAATGGTTCATTTGGAACCTTGGGTTTCTTAGGACAGAACTGCATATATTTTGATCAGATGTGTAGTGAAATGAGTGTGATGCAAACATGGCATAAATTCTAACACACTACAGGCTCTTTTTGTGGCATTCTGGAAAATCCACTCCACACCACGTCCACCAGTGGAGCCGAGCCCTGTCCATGGTGCTGGAAGAAACCTTGAATGCTGGGCCCTGTGGCCTGGGTCAGTGCAACTGGTGGTGGAAACAGGAAGTGGCCATCTTGATCCTCTTCTGTTTTCCCTATTGCCATTGCTCCTCTTCTTTCACAAATGTGTTTAAAACAGTATCCTTCAGACCACAGATTCTCGTAAGCCAGACAAATCCTCTAGTCACCAGGACATCCCTGAGGCCAGAGGCCTTTGTCAGTGTCTGCACTCTACAAGAGTGGGACTGATGCCAGACCAGCAACAGGTCACTCTCTGGAACATTACTGACCCCCAGGTCATAACTTACACGGCCGGCTCTCCTTTCAGCTGTGCAGAAGGTCACTAGCACACAGGATATCTCCTCCAACCCTGCCAACTGACTCTCACCTTCCCTTTCTCAAAGAAGCTGCCAGTCTCTGTCTAGTCCTATCATTTCTTATAATTTTTCTTGTCATCAGCAGTGGGTGCCCAAGGTCATGGATTCTAACCTGGACAGCAGAGTAATCATATCACAACTGGGCCCTTGACTAAGGGCCAGAGGTGTAAAGTTCAGGTCCAGAAAGTAAACAATCCAGACCAAGATTTTGCTTCAACCAACCAACATTCAAAGAGTGCTCAGAGGACCTTTAACCTAGGGGCACTAGCTGATCCAAAGTTGGCATTTTGGTCAAAAGTATCTGCTAAATATATATTATGAAATGTGGATATTCAACAATTTTTTTTAAAAACGAGCACTGGAATTAACAATGAGCTAGAACTGCTTCATATCTCTTTCCTCCACTTCACAACTTACATGTTTGAGTTTTATTATGAGTATTATTATTACTTGTCTGAGTATTATTATGAGTATTATTATTCTTACATGTCTGAAAATTATTCTAAGGCAACCATGTGTTTATTGGTGCAGGTATTTGGCTCAAAAATACATCAGCAGCCCTTTTGGGGACTTTACACCACAACCTTTTGGTCAGATGCCCAGTAGTTTAAATGCTACGCCACCCAACACCTCATACTTGCAGCACGACTCAGAGAAACATGGGCAGGAGGCCAGTTTGTAGCCAATGCTTTATTAACAACATATTAAAAGCTGTACAGAATAACAACCTTAGTGAGTTTCATAAAGCACTCTATAACAAGGGAATCCAGTCATATAATGACTACATGCTACGGTGAATCTTCAACTTCGTCAGAGGGCTCTCCGGCTGTCTGGGAATGTCCCTTCATCCCACTAAGTGAGATCAGCGTCTGGACAAGTCCCCACCTGTGAGGAAAAAAGTTTGGTGTAAAGTTTGATATACATTTGTGGTTTCTAGTAAAGTTTGTATTAATAACATTGGTAAAATCCTTCACTATTGTATGTTTCATTAAATTATGCTACTTATGAAAACCAATCCACACGACCGCAACACTGCATTAGGGAGAGAGAAAGTGGTCAAGGTGAGGTCCATTGGGATTGGTCAGGTGAGACTGATCAGGGTGAGAGCCAATGAGATCAGGCAGGGTTAGAGTGGCCAAGGTTAAGAACTTTGAAAACAATCAAAGTGACAGTGGTCATGGTAAGTTCCACGGGATGGTTAGGGTGACAGCGGTCAGTGTAAGCACCATTGGGAGTGGTCAGGGTGACAGTGATCAGAATGAGCACCACTGGAAGTGGTCAGGGTGACAATGAGTGTGAGCAGTCAGGACAAAAGAGAGGCTGAAAGGTAGTTAGCACACAAACGATCCGGGTAAGGCCTATGTGAGACGGTCAAGGAGTATATTGCACACCCTGACAGGTGGTGCACTCGCAGCTGTTGATGACAGGAAGCACCACTGGCTCAATCTCCCCTCTGTCGCAGTGCAGGCTGAGGAAGCGCACGGGGCTCCGGGGGTCCAGCCGGTAGCTGCAGCAGTCACAGGAAGCCTGCAGGTAGGGCTCCTTGGGGACAACAAGGCGCAGAGCCAGTCAGATTGTGTTTGTATCGGTGACACATGGCTGCTCACCTGCTCGGGTGCTTAGAGTCGAAAGAGGACACCTCCCAGATTTATTCCCAGATGCATTCAACATGCCAGCATTCACATGCAAAGTGGAGCAGAATCACCCTCAATCCGGCCCAAAACAGTCACAGACACACCTCCAGAATGACATCCGTCCCAGACAGGCAGCGGCCCCTGCAGTAGCTGACTTCCACGTTATCCAGGCGACAGTTGCCCTTGGTGATATTCCTGACCTCGGTGAAGCGCTGACATTGCGCTTCAGGTTCCCCTGGGGACACGGAGAAAGAACAGCAAATTATGTTAGAAGCAGGAGGTTAAGGTGAGTGTCCATGAAAGACTGATGGGTGAAACCTGGATGCAGTCACTTAGACTGTCTATAGAACACATATTCAGCATAATGCAAATGAAAACACAAAATAACCATCTGAAACACAACCAAGAAGAAAAATGTCAACCACTGTTCACCTACCAGGAAACTCCATCCTGCACACTGGACAGCAGCTTCCTGGTTCCAGAATCTTCACTTCCCCCTGAATAACAAAAATCAGAAGTTAAAATGGTTAGCAGTTTTCTCAAAGGTGTAGCGGCAAGCATGACAGAACAACTCTGTTACAATGAGAAATATCAGAACTTATAAAGAGATCGTCCCTCATGCTGTGGGGGGAAACTCACCTCTTCACAGTTCAGGGAGGGGCAGGCAGAGTGGCACTGCTTCTGCCCATTAACACAGCGGCACGACTGGCACCCCTCTGCCCACTCTGATCCTGCCTGTGCCAAGACATTGAGGTAAAAGTGGGGGGTTGGGGGGGTAGGATGTGGGGAAGGTGGTTGCTCTCCCCTGACTAAATTCCATAATTTAATCAATGCAATATTCATTTGGAAATCTGTCTCCGGCTCCACCAAAACTCATTGGCTGTTACGGCCCAGCCACACGTGGATGAGTTATTAATCTATAAGGCATAGGCAGATCACAACTTCATTTCTGTGATACCCCCACGGGCAGATACCTCTCGGAACATCCCATCCTCCTGGCACTCGCACAGCGCGGCGATCACGCACTCGCCCCCACTGCTGCGGTATAGACCCTCCTGGCACACACAGCCCCCCCCAACCCCCACCCCAAGGTCACTGCAGCTAGGTGGTGTGGCCTCGTAGATCTCGGCACAGCTCCTCTCACAGTGGAATGGTGCCCCCGGACCACTCCTCCTCCAGCGCTCTCCTGGGGGGCATGCTGAAAGAGATGGGAAGCGGGGGGTGGGGGTTACCCAGTCAGGCCATTAATGAGGCCAATTCCCCACTGCAAATTCCAGGCCTTAAATAAAAGTCACTCTGAAATCAAAATCTTGCACAGCAGTTTGTGTAACATGATATAAACAGGGCCAACCCAAGGCATACGAGAACTAAGCTGCTGCTTAGGGCACAGTGGCCACCATCAGCTTGTCAGAATGGGAGGGACGATGACAAATGACAACTGGGTTAATAAAATTTTGCTTACAGCCCCAAAAAGGGCTGGGACGGCCCTGGATATAGATAATGATGTACACATGACATTGTCCAGAATGCTTTGGTTGCTGTTCACTGGTTAGGTGACACCCCATAAAGTCTCTATTCTTTACACATTATGTACCACAGGAAGTCATAGAGAGGCCTGCAAGAAGGGGAGGAGTAGGAGCAAGTGGCCAGCGAGTGCTATACATGAGTCTATGGTCTGTGGGAGGCACTTCTGCGGCAATCAGCACAAGTAGCCTAGCTGACGCGAAGCCCTTACCCCTGTGAGCGAGGCGAGCGCAACTCGACTGGAGCTGCAGGCCCCTGATGGCCCTCAGGGAGATGCAGAGTGCTTAGTCATGCCGGGGGTTTGTGCTTTACTTCATAACAAGTGTAAATTTACTGTGCATGATGGGCCACAGGATTGCAGCTTATGCAACATTTTTAAAACATTCAGAGAACATAGAGTAATAGAAGTAGTCAATGTACATTGTCTGCCCGGGTTATTATCGAAAATAATAACTAAAACTAATATTATAAGTTAACATCTTTTTAAACTGAAATAAAATAAGATGCAACAAAATGCAGAAAACTGTAAACATTGCTTCTAAAACTGAAATAAACAAAAACAAACATCAAATACTTTCAGATACTGTTTTTAATACTATTTAACAAAAGTAATTAATTTATCTTTAATGACCATTTTGAGGACATTAGTACACAATGTGCACTGTGTATTCATTATTTATGTAGCACATTTTCAAACATAGAGGTCATTCAACGTGCTTTACAGGAAATAAAAGATAAATAGATAAAATAAAAACCAATAAAATCGCACTGAAAAAAGTAAACTGGATTTCAAATGAAAATTAAAATGATACAAAAGCTAAATAAAAAACTCAGAAACAGCACTGTTCTGTGCTCACCGCAGTCAGGCCCCAAGCATGGTCGGGAGCGCACTGAGGGACCTTGACACTCCGCCCCCCCGTACTGCCGGGACCTCAGCTCCACTCTCTCAGACTTCTGCACCCCCAAGTCGCAGGTTGTGGAGCAAGGCCCCCATTCAGACCAGCTGCCCCACTCGCAGTCTACTGCAAGAGCAAGGTAGAGACAGGGCCATAATCACGGCATAAAAAGAGCATCCAGTATGCAAATTATTATAATATTATTATAAAGGTTGTTATTCATAGGGCAGGTTTTTAAATCTACACCAACATGACAGAATTTTCATTAACTGGAAACAGGCCTGAGTCAAACCTCAATATCATAAACTCACAGTGTTTAAAACTACATTAAAGCACCTCTCGTCCTGTATATTAAGTAGGGGTTTACCCCCACGTAATAAGAAACAGACTGTCCAGAGCTATGTTGGGTTGTGATGGATTTAACGATCCACATAATGACAAGAACGGATGTGACTCACCATCGCAGGTGTCTTCAGTGCAGTTAAACACGCCGCCCTGGCAAACGCTTAAGACAGGAAGTGGGTGGGGGAGATGATTCGCACAAAGGGCGCAGGCGTAATAATAATAATAATAATAATAATAATGAGGAAGTTAAAGGAGAGGTGTGGGGGTACCAGGTGTTACAGAGATGCTGAAGGACCGTCCCAGGAGGAAGCTTCTGCTTCTGCTCCTCTGAGGTCAGGTTTAGGGGCCCGTACAGTGAGAACGAAGAGCAGGGACACTCCTTGTGAGGAACGCAGGATCCCTCGAGCAGGACCTTTGGAGAAAACGGGGCACTTAAACTGCCAAATGACTGGAAGGATATCTGGTTACAGCACTTTTTCTCAGTCCTGTTCCTGAGGTACCACCTGCCAGAAAGTTGTTTCTTAATGGCCTAATAATGAAGGTGGTAGGTTACAAGCAGTGTGGGTTTGACCAAAAATAAAAGGGCTAAAGAATTTCAGAGGCATCTGAATGGTTCAGAGAGACAACCAACCAGGTCGTAGAAGAGGTGGGTCCAAATAACTAGAAAAGCCAGGAACAAGACCTGAATCTGATTGGTTGGTCCTGCCTCTTCTAGTTGTTTGGACCTCTACAATCCGATTGGTTATCTCTCTGCACCAATCATTATCATCAGATTTTGTGAAGGTCCTTATAGTACAGTGTATGGTTTGAGGGTTTGGAGATTTTGGTTTGGTTATGTCATTGAACCAATCATCTCTCGCTCTGCCCTTTTGTGTAAATGAAACTCCCACTAGCGACATCTGACCACAGGCCAATGCCGGCCTCCCTCCAGCAGATGGCAGTCTCACAGACCTTGCCAGGCGGGCAGTTGCAGCCTGGTTGGCAGGACCCTGGAACACACTGGGTCTCAGGCCACAGGTCCTCACATGTGTAGGGGCAGACGCCTGCACACACACTGAACACCTGGCCTCCGGTGCAGCCTGCGGTAAGGGCCAAAATAAATTGAAATTCTTTAGAGCACACATTTAGCAGGCTTGGCAAAGTGACAGAAGAATAGAAAGGATTTACAAGAATTTGTACAGTGTGCAGAGGTTCTTCATATATGAATTTCTCTTTTTCGTGCTTCTTCAGCTTTAAAATTTGAACATGAATTTAGCTCTGGGTTCATTGTTAAATGTACTTTTCATATAGGAAACTCTATTTAATACAAATCCATGACTGCAATGAAAAAACTGAAAATGCAAAAACTCTCGTATTTTGTTTGGTTACTCATGGTTAGGGCTGGGTAGGGGTTAAGGTTCTCATAGTTAGCATTAGCATTTTTCCCATAGAAATTTATGAGTGGTCCCCAAAAAGATATGACTACATGACTGTCTGTGTGTGTGTGTGTGTGTGTGTGTGTGGGAACACACCTGGCAGGCAGCTTTGTGTATTACAGGCACTGTGCTGCTCCAATGGCGAGGGACAATCCTCTCCACCAGGCTGGGGCTCCTGCAGGACAGTCTTGTTCCTCACTGACACGCCTCCTCCACAGGAGGCGCTGCATGTGCTCCAGAAGGACCAATCACTGAGCACGCAACCCACTGAGGCAGACATAAATGTTGTTAAAAGGGAACAAGTGGACCCCATCTTATGACAGGAGCAGTGCTCACCTGGACAGGAGGGCAGGAGACAGGGTTGGGTCTGGTTAATTTCCTCGCATGGCGGTCCGCTGGCTGTGTGTCGGCATGTGCGGCTGCGGTTCTGGTATCCAAACCCGCAAGAGGCAGAGCAGCTGCCCCAGGGTCCCCATGATCCATACACAGGGCAGGGCAGGTCACTGCAAGCCAGGGAGCCATTCTCGCATGTACTGAGAAACAAAATATTCCATCAGGGTTCCTACTGTAGCTTCAAAACAACAAGGAACATTACTGGCTGCAGGGCACTTGTTGTCATGTCCACCTACCAGTTGTTGCAGTCTATCATGACAACCTCTCCAGGCAAGATCTCCAGGGTACCATTTTCCATAGGGATGCCACAGCGGCACTCGGACTCGGGGACACATTGCCCGTCCTGTGTGAACCAGCTGTCAGGGCATCGGCAACCTAAATGGAGGGATAGAGATATAAAGGTAGAGAGACGCAGAAAGTAAGAGCATGTGAGAGACACAGGAAGGGCAGAGGGACGCAGAGAGTAAGAGCATATAAGAGAGACAGGAAAGGCAGAGGGATGCAGAAAGTAAGAGCATATGAGAGATACAGGAAAGGCAAAGGGACGCCGAAAGTAAGAGCATGTGAGAGTCACAGGAAGGGCAGAGGGATGCAGAGAGTAAGAGCAGGTGAGACAGACAAGAATGAGAGAGGGATGCAGAAAGTAAGAGCAGGTGAGACAGACAGGAACGGCAGAGGGATGCAGAAAATCAGAGTATGCGAGAGATACAGAAAAGGCAGAGGGGCACAGAAAGTAGGAGCATGTGAGAGATACAGGAAATGCAGAGAGAAGCAGAAAGTTACGAACATTTTACAAACCTCTAAATTCATAGAAGAAAAAGATTCTAAATGGCATGTAAAAGGCATTAATACCCATATAATCAACCTACCTGGCTGACAGGCTCCCTGCAGACACTGCACATGCTCCCAGAGATCCGTGCAGCTCCGAGGACACTGGTTGGCGCAGGACTCCTCATATATGCGACCTCTGTCCTCGCACCTCTCACCTGAGTGACATCACATCCCCCCCTCCCATGTCACTCACAGCCGGATGCTAGTGGGATCTGGACATCATAAACCAGTCCAGTGATGCCCCCCAGCCATGATTTCAGCTATCATATATGTGTGTGTTTTACCATGTATAAGCAACCGTGGTGCCTGCGCTTCCTGCTCACCTGGGCAGAGGGCAGTGTTGCAGCTCTGAGTCTGGGATTGCTGACCCCGACACTGGGGCCCCATGGGAATGTCCTGGCGTGTCCTGTGACGCTGACGGAAGCCCCCGCTGCAGGGCTCCTGGCAGGCGCTCCAGGGGCCCCAAATGCTCCACTGGCACACATCTGAAGGCCCCGCAAAGAGGGACAACACAGAACCATCAGCGCTAGACCACAGTGACCTAGGTCAGTGCTTAGATCAGCACCGTCCCCTTCTAGCGGACATACCCTGACAGACAGCAGGATCTGGGCATGGCCTCTCCTCCTCCAGCTCTGCGCCACAGCTGCCCTCCTCTTCCTTGCTGATGGGCAACCCAGAGTCCAAGTCCAGGCAGGTGCGGTACCGCCGCTGGATGGACAGCGGCCGCACAGCATCCAGGAGGGCCATGGTGACGTGTGTGGTGGGTTGCAGCACACAGGGGGAGCAGGGAGTCCATTCTGACCATTCACTGAGGGATACTGAACAGAGACAGCATGGCAGAGTCACTTCACTAAATGCTAAACTCTTATCACTCCCATGCTAAATGTTAAACCCTTATAACCCCTTTTCTAAATGCTAAATACATATCCCCTTTGCTAAATGCTAATACTTTATATCTTGTGTGTTAAATGCTCATGTCCGCTGGGCTAAACCCTTTTATTCCCTGTGCTGAATGCTCATGACTTCTAAGATAAATTTTCATGTTAACTGCATGTGTGAAATGTGACAGCATCTGTGCTAAAAGCTAGTGTCCACCAGGCTAAACATGCTATTTTCACTGTACTAAGTACAATACAGTATGTCACATGTTACATGCTGTAAAGTCACATTAGTTACTCTTTACTATTTCCCTGCACTACACATGCACTACATATGTTCTTCCTCCTTATTAAAGCATACTATGCTGCCTTCCATTGAATGCTCGTATCCTCTGTATTGACACTGGAATCATCTGTGCTAAATGTATAACACATATGCTGTAATTTTCGAACTTTATGCATTAAATAGTTAAGGTTGGGGAGAATCACGAGAGAATCAGATGAACACCACGAAAGAAGCTCACAAAAAACCGGTCTCCATTCTCTGTGCTCAAAAGCTTGCTAAGATTCAACCTGCTTGGACAACCATACAGTGCTGCGTAATGATACGTTAGGCAAGACTTCACAAGCTACGTATTAGTAAAAAAAAAAACAAAGGCTATTATTTCAAATTTAGTTATTTTGAAAGTTATTTAAAAGGCAAAATAGATCACTTATCAGGAATTAAGAAATATCACAATTACCAGACCACATGGTTAATCCTCTTTCATTCTATTAATTTGGATTATGAATCACCAGGGTACTACAGTTCTAACTTTAAGACAATACTGTTTAAAAACTGTAAGAAAATATTTAATATG
>JAABNX020000038.1:11874452-11895451 GCA_015163995.2 Mormyrus lacerda
TTAAACTGATTTGCCTATAGTTTGCTGGATTACTTCTATCCCCTTTTTTGAATATGGGTGTTATATTAGCATGCTTCTGATCTGAAGGTACCACACCTGCAGATAACAATTTCATGATCACTAATTTACATCGCTCGCAGACAAAGCCCAACTGGACACAAGCATTTTGCAAACACAACACTGAGCTGGCCCCATAATTACCTAACTCACTATGACCCCATCCTTTACTCCCAGTCCAGTATATTAATATAGCATATTTAAACTTTTAGTTGATCTAATTAACAATTAAAACAATAAAATGCTGAGTACAATAAAACACTAAATTAACACTTGCGCTAAAACTGAACTGTTTTATAAATTATCCGACAGCGTCAGCGATAACAACCTTAAAATTAAACCTTTAAAATAACCAAATTATCAATTACCTCCCCAAGACTAACTTCCTGCTGAACCACATTTAGCTTAACCAAAACAAAGTTGCTCTAGGGAGGCTGAAAATCCACAAAAAACCCTCTCAAAGCAGGCTACTGCTGGAGAAGGAAAAAAAGTGGAAAATGTCCTCCCGGCCCTGACTGGCGGCAGAGCAAAGATCAGGAGCAACTGTCCTTTCCAAGTTAATGTTACCGATGTTAGATAATATTACCCCGCGGGTATTTGTTGTGGACAGAAACGCCGCTCGTCCGACACCCGCAGCTATCGATAATACAGGCGCTGTCAATTAACAAGGACAGACAAGTACTCACGTAGACCGAGAAAAAAATAAAAATAAAAGTTAAAAATGAAACAACAACCACCCATGTACCCCTACTGGTATACTAAAACTCAAATATACTTTCAGATAATTCCAGTCAACCGCTTCAACAGGCACACAACACAACACAAGTGCACATAGCGTCTACACTACTCCTGCACAATGCAGCAATTCCAGCAGCCTCTACAGCAATCCCAGAATTCTCAGCCAAATGACAGAATGAATGTGCCATTGGGAAGCTGGCAGAACCAGACAGAAGATGAATGGCTATATGGGTGGATGGGTAAATGGAGGGATAAATGGGTAGATGGATGAATGGATGGATATATGAATGCATAGATGGATGACCCCTTGACCCCTTTCTAGTTAGAATGAGTACAAGGGTACAGTCCATTTGGATGGATGGATAGACAGACCTAGGATACCCTGTTGTGCTTAGCTTGGCTGCTCCCAGGTCGACTAACCTCTACAGGCCCGGATGTTGCAGAAGCGACTCTCCATGTGGCCTCCCAGGATGTCCTTGCACCAGGAGCCATTGCCGCCGGGGGCCAGGTATGTCCTGATGCGCTGCTGCTGCCCAACACCACAGGAGCGTGAGCAGGGGGCCCAGTCTGCCCACTCTGTCCATGAGCAGTTCCTCCTGACACAGTTTTCATCCCAGCATGGCCCTCCGTCTGTAAAAGGATGGACAGACAGGCTGCATCGGTCCAAACAGAAAGGTGGCAGCGCAGTAGCACGTACAGTTTAGTTGAATCAGCCTAAGAGGAGGGGAACAGATGGTAGACAACCTATTATGAAGAGACACACAGTGGTAGCGTGCCTGGAGGGAGGGAGGGAGGGAGGGGGTCGGTCAGTCGGTCGGTCGGTCGGTCGGCCGGTTGAAGCATACCAGGACACTGAGGCAGGTTGCAGGCAATCTCCTGGCTGTGCTCTCCGGAGCAAGGTGGTCGCACACACTCCCGCCTCCGAATCTTCCAAGCGGGGGTGTGAGAGTCACTGCAAGACCGAGAGCAGAGACTCCACAGGGACCATGGGTAGAAGCCATCGTTCTCATCTGCGCACAAATACAAAAAAAAAAACGGTAAATAGGTTTGACACAGCAGGACAGAAGTACGATCTGGGTACAGAATCCCAGATGGCGATAAACTCATTTTCCCAAAGTGTAAATATAACCAGTACAGACCATAACTGTGTTTACATCTGGAGCTACACCGGAACCATAAATCACAGTGACCAGATTTTGAGGTCATACCCAATAATATTTTTTGGCTGCTCTTTTTCTTCATGTGATTTTAACCATCAAACAATTGCTTATTAGAACACACTGTTTTAAAACCAGCAGGATGTCCCTGGAAAAGCCCTCTTTCACCATCTTCATGGTATAAATCAATTCTGTCGATCTGAGGTGATCCCCATTCCAAAAAACTTAAAAAACCAAATAAGTTTTAAAAAATATGAAACTGCGGCAAAAACATCAAGAAGTAAAAGTCTATCCAGCTGCTAATTTATTACAGACTTTCAGTGGGACGCAAACACTAATAAAAAAAATCAGTTTTTCTGGATCAGATTAAAAAACACATAAAACAATAATTGATGCGGCCATTTACAGAAGACGGGTCTCACAGTCTCTTGCTTTGACGCAACTTTGAAGGAAACCATTTACACATTCCCCCCTACGCTCCACTGGGACTCCATTTTCACACGAAGGCCTCTCATGCTAACTGGCCTGAAACAAGATCAAATCCCCCAGGTCCATTTCAAAATGAAAGCCACAGTTCATGGCAAGGAGTCAGAATCTATCAGCCTTTCACAAAATGTTTTACTATTATAATGTGGTCAAGGCATCTTACAGCTGTTTTATAAGTAAAAGGTCAAGATGGCTGCAGAATGTTGCAGTGCAAAATTTGCATTCCAGTGTGTGTAAGGGAATCAGAATCACAATAAATAATAAATTATTAACATAAATAATACTATACCTGGAGCCAAAAGGCACTATAATAGATGGAAAAAAAGTTGAATCTCAATAGTGTCAAGGGGGCACAAGGTGGATGTGACAGGGCGGGTGACAGAATAAAGTGGAGCAAGCGGCAGCAAACATGGCTGGTGAGGAGGGAGGCAGAGATGAGGGGTGGCTACCATTTGTGCACACTTACCTGGAGCTGAGGGCTCGACGGTCGGAGTGAGGATCACTGCATAGACAGAAAAGACGAGTTACAGGTGCGAGACCCAGCTAATGGCGTTAAAACCTGGCAGGACCAAGGAATCTGGATTGACCAAACATGCAGGAGATAACACCCCCCTTTTGTAGAAATTTTGAATCAAACCAATTAAGATCTTGCATAGAAAAACACAAAAAATAACATATTAAAACAGCCAATCAGCACCTCACCTGGTGACATCATGGAACGAATACAAACCATGGTACAATTAATCAGGAAATCTCCAGAAACTAAAACCTGTATAAGTGGCCCCCCACACACCCTAGGCTAACACACACACACACACACATGCACACACACAAGTAGATCAGATGGGGCGCGCCCTGGTGGCTGCTGGGTTCTCTAGTACCTGGACAGTCCGGGGTCTGGCAGTAAGCATGCTCCTGCAGTGGCCCCTCACAGTCCTTGCCACCGTGTGTGGGGGCGGGCTTGCTGCAAGTCCGGGTTCGAGACTTTTGACCCAGGCCACCACAGGACAGCGAGCAGGGGCCCCAGGGACCCCAGGGGGATGGGCCCCCATCACGTGGGCAGGGGATGAGTGAGCAGTTCCATTGACCATGTTGGCATTGGCTGTGACGGGTTACAGATAATAAAAACAGCAAAGGATACGGCTTGTAAAATACCAGCTATTTTTATGAGGCTATACACTATAGTATTGGGACACCTAAATACTGTTTTAAGACATCCTATTCCAAATCCATAGGCGTCTCCATGGAGTTTGAAGAGAAGAATCATAGAATACTTAATGTGGTATGCATAGCAACACGTTTTGGCCAATTATATGCTTCTAGTTTTGTTGGAACAGTTTGGGGAAGGCCCTTTTCTGTTTAGGTATGACTGTGCCCCAATGTGCAAAGCAAGGTCCATGAAGGCATGATTGGGTCAGTTTGGGGTGGAAGAACTTAACTAGTCCACACAGAGCACCTTTGGGATGAACTAGAATAGAAATTTTGAGCCAGGCCTTCATGTCCAACATCAGTGCCTGACGTCACCTTCTGGATGAATGGGCAAAAATTCCAACAGACACACTCCAAAACCTTGTGGAAAGTCTTCTCAGAAGAGTGGCAGCTGTTATAACTGCAAAGGGTGGGACCAACTCCATATTGATGCCTATGGATTTAGAATGGGACATCATAAAAGTTGCTGTGGGTGTAATGGCCAGGTGTCCCAGTATTTTTGTCCATATTACAAATATCATGGTAATAAACCCTTACATTCTCAAATCATTCTGCCAGGAATGTCTCTGCAAAGCTGGACAATGCTGCATGATTACTTGACTAGTCTGTTACTAAAAACCTCATGATTTTTACCTTTAGGCTTGTGTCTGTATAAGGTACTCAGACTCCAAGCTGAAAGGTACAACAGCAGTGCCGTTCTTTGGGCCAGAAGCCTTGATCTTCGAGTTACAAACTTTTGCTATGCTACCTGCCACCCAATGCAGCTGACGTGCGACGGTCATACCAAGCGCTGCACTCATGTGTCAGGGCATCCCCTGGCTGTAGTTCTGCCCCCAGTGTCAGGTTCTGCCCCTCAGAATCTCGAGGGGCGGGTCTTACAGCTGGTGTCACCGACACGTTCCTCAGCAAAGACAGGAGCTCCAGGTTAACCTCACAAGGGCACTCCTGTGCACCAGGAGAGAAAGGGTGGGTCCCAATCTCAGACCTGCTCCCACCTCCCTACCTCCTTACCCACCCCAGCTGTAAAATGTTGACGGGAAGTGCTGTCCTCAGCTTATTTCTGGACAGTACTACAAATAGTAGCATGACCTTGTCTCCCCAGCACAAAAGTATAAAAAAGAGCTTGTGTCTACATTATTTCTTCACTATGTCATCATCAAGGATGTCAGTAATTTACTTCACAATATTTCTCTGAAAAACTCCACATTCGGCAAACTTATCAAACACATAGGCACATGACTAAATATGAAATTCATATCACTCTCCCTCCTGTTATTTAATGATTTACCCCTTGTCTCCCACCCATCTTATTTTTCCATCATGCAATATACAGTAATAACAGGCCCTGGATGGATGGATGGATAATCAAATGATTAACTGAGATGGCTGGCACATTTGAATGATCATTTACCAGAGACATCATCAACCCCTTAGTGATGAGATCTTGGAAGGTAGGAAGCAGGCTGGGAAAGAAACAACACTGACCAAAAGTGTGACTCCACATATAATGTGAAGTATCCTCACCTGCACACAGGAGCCCCGGTGCAAGTACATGCGTGGCGGGCAATGGCAGCCTTCGTCACAGCCGTCACTATAGCAACCCTCCTGCCCACTGACCTGGGCACAGCTGAAAGGGCAGCCCTCCCCCCACTCACACTCCCGGTACAGGCGGCCGGGGGGGCATCCCACCTCTGACACCCAGGGGTGGAGCGGGAGACGGGCAGATGGGGGTAGAGACGAGGACATGGGCAGCATGAGTGAAAAACAGCAAGAAGAAAACAAAATCAGGATGATTTACACATCATTACACTCTCATTATACTCTCAAATTCAGATCATTATACTCTCCATATCATACTTAGATTTCCATAAGTATTCCTTCAATATACTCTCAGATTCAGATCACTATACTCTGATTATACATTCAAGTTGCAATCATTATAACCTAAGATCATTATACTCTCAGATTCAGATCATAATAATCTAAGATCATTATCCTCATTATTTCAGATTCACATCAATATACACTAAGATTATTATACTTACAGATTTTGGTAATTATATCCTTATTTTACTCTCAGATTTGCATGATTATACTGTAATTATACCCTCAGATTCACATGATTATGGGTTTTGCTCAAGGGCCCAATGGTGAAATTACTCTGCTGACAATGAGATTTAAACCGGATTTAAACCACAGGCTAATCAGAGGATGCTGCTGGGTTTTCTAATGCCTTGGGGTGGCCCTGCTCACACAGGCTTACACACACACACACACACACAGATATGGACACACCGAGGACGCAGCCCAAACTCACCAAGGCACACCTGGGTGTTGCAGGTCTTGCTCTGACGCCTCATGCCCTTGCAAGGTGGCGAGTGGCAGGTGCGTGATCGTGACTGCTCCCCTCCCCCGCAGCTGACGGAGCATGCTGTCCAGGGTGACCAGTCGAACCCGGGGCCCAAGTCTGGCATACACAAACAAATGGAGGACACAGGTCATTAGGAATACTCCTATTTATGCCAGCAGTGGTGGGTGCTCTCTGCGCCTCGTACCTGTGCAGAGCTGGCTGTTGCAGTCCTTTCTTTGCTCCGCTACCCCTGCACAGCCCCTGCCCCCATCCTGAGGGGCGGGGTTATCACACTGCCGAAAGCGCAGCTTGACTCCGCCCCCACATGGGGCGGAACACTCCGTCCAAGCTCCCCATTGGCTCCATGCACCATCCACATTGCAACCAGGTAATGACTGACAATGTAGAACACCATCCTCACAAGTACTGGAAGAATAAGAAAGTTATTCATAAAAATTATTTTCATTTAATTCAAAGAAGGAAAATAGATGTGATTAAATACAAGAAAAACTGCAGAACATAAAGTGGGGCTTTAAACGCAAATATTTCCCTGCGTGATAAAAATGAACTGAAAGTAAATGCTTTAAAAAGCTGTCCTAGTTTTGTATCTCTCATCCCGGGACATGCATCATAAAGCTGATTTATTTGCAACAGTGCCCATGTTGGGTAAATAAGATTCTAAAATGCAGAAGATACTGTAGAGATGTACCAGTTTTTACAGGCACTGGTGACAGTCTCCCCAGAGTTCATGAAGTGCCGGTCAGAGAGGCCGGGCCATGCCCATGAGGCATTGGCTGAGTCCACCCCACCTGGGGGAGGATTGGAAGAGAGCAGAGAGTGTACAATTATAGATACTAGCAGAGCTGATAGTCTCGCTACTAGGAATGGGCCTGTCACACAGCCCCAGTCATGTGAGCGGTTTGGAGGGAGAGGCAGGTTACAAACCCCTCACCAGTGGTGCTGTTGGGGAACTTGCAGCGACACTCATCCCGCCGAACACAGAGGCCGTCCTGCAGGAGCAGCTCGTCAGGGCAGCCGCAGGAGGGCTGACACCCCTGGGCATCGATACACTGTGTGTCGCCATGGAGATCAGAGCAAGAACGCGGGCAGGACTTTCCACATGGCCATTCCTTCTGCCCCCCAAGGCAGTCTGTACAGGGGGGAGAGGCCATCAGAAATCAAATAAGGGTACCATGACGGAGGGGGAGGGATCTCAAACAAGGACCCTTGTGGTTGTGGGTTCGAGTCCCATCTGTTCTTCATGAGTGAGGCACAAGACAGGAAATGTAGCTCAACAGCTAAAGCATTGTGCTAAAAATGCAAAGGTTAGGTGTTCAAATTCCATGGAGAACACATAAATTGTAAGCCTTCCTTCAACTTTAAGTCACTTTGAATAAAAGTGTCAGATAAAGGAGTAAAATGAATGAATAAACTGCCCTGGATGCACATACTGTATGACAAATTGTGCACTGTTTTCTCTTACATTAAGCTATTAAAGCTGGATCATTCACTTAAAGGTCTGACTCACTCCAAACCGTACAGGTACCCGGAAGAGATTCAATTCAATTCAATTCAATTTTATTTATATAGCGCTTTTAACAATGGTCATTGTCTCAAAGCAGCTTCACAAAATGAACAAGATTGAAGGAAACTGCATCTTAGCTGGCAGAAAACAATCCCAACACCTTACTGCATTCATAAACACAGAACGGGACGGGCCCGTCGACAGAGGGAGAGGCTGACCCGAACAGATGGTGCTGTTGTCATGGCAGCCACGGCTCTGACGTGTCTCCCCGGGGCAGGGCAGGCCACCAAAGCGGGCCGGGGGGCTGCTGCAGATACGGCTGCGCGTCGACACCCCCGCACATATGTCACACTCTGTCCAGGGGCTCCAGGACCCCCAAAGGCCATTGACTGATGGGTGGCAGGGTGGAGGTTCGGAGGACGAGAGCAGGGGGGAGAGAGGGCATACAGAACAAGTAAGGCAGAAAATGCTGGAACCGGGGTGTTTTATAACAAAATGGCCAAATCATACACAAACCGTGCAAGTTTTTAATTATAATTTTTTTGATAATTTCAGAATCTTTTCTTTTTAAAAACAAAAAAATAGTGGTTCTCAACTGCCCTCATTTATTCTTGGTCATTAAGCCATAACTCAATTTTTTTAAATTGTGAACCAAATTAATTTCACAAAATAGCAATAGTAATAGGAAACAGAATATAGTGCAGTAACAGTAGCACAATGCCTTCATTGGAATTCTATTTTTTTTTTTAACTGCACTACTTTTGGGTTGCGACCCTCTAGCTGTATAACAAAGCACAGGCTTTCTCATGGGTGCCCAGACATCATTACCAGGACAGAAGGTGACGGAGGGACAGGGCTGCCTCTGGATCTGCGCCCCCATCCCACCATGGACTTCCTGCTCCCCAGGGCACGCTGGCCCACCCGCCTTGGGCTCAGGGCACCCACAGCTACGGTACCGGGACACCCACTCCGCCCCACACGTCCGTGAGCATGGCATCCAGCTGGACCACTCGCACCAGCCTCCTGCCACTGAGAGGAATGGGTGGGGGATTATTTATTACGTATGTTTTTTGGGATTAATTAATTTGTGAATGGGGGGGAGGGGGGTGAGAAGTGCCAAAATTCATATAGAAAGGCCAACCATATCATTATCCAATTATATGTTTTGAATCAGTGATTCACAGGGGAGGGGGCACTCTATAGAAAGGCCAACCATATCATTATCCAATTATATGTTTTGAATCAGTGATTCACAGGGGAGGGGGCACTCTATGGGCCAATCAGCTTTCAGCTGGAATCAGTGCCCCCATGGCCCCACCCCTGTACATGCCCCTGAGCTCAAATCATTTGCTTTTGGGGACATGTCCCCTTGTCTTTTCAGCACATGCATGCCACACTATGTTTATGTACTTACCAGGACAAGGTTTGCGGGTACAGGTGATCCTCCCACCCTCACAGGTACTGAAACATAGGAGAGCAAGTTGAGGTCACTTAGCGTAGCTGCCACAGGATGGCGATGTAGTCAAGCTTCATCCTTCTCTCCCAAATCCACCTCTGTTTCAGTGGCATGTGAAGCTCACAATTCCCAGCCATCTATATACCTACATTACTGTTTATTTAGCAGGTGCTTTTTATTCAAAGCGTTACACATTATTGAGAAAGCTAGGTCAGCCCTGGAGCAATTAAGGGCTAAGGTCTTTGATCATTGGCCCAATGGTGAAATTGCTCTGCGGACTATAGGATGGGAACCAACAACCTTCCCATCACAGACACGTAGTGCGCATAATATTAAAATGAAAGCATCTGTTATTCCAATAGGCTGCATTAATTTATACTGACTGGCATGTCTGAATTGGCTGTAGTGTATGATTATGTGTGTGAGTATTTCTGCTTGGTGATGAACTGGCACCTGCTGAGGGTATTGGGCTCTGTGCAATCTGGGATAGGCTCCAGACCCCCTTGCAACTTTGCTCAGAATAAATGGTTCATTGGAAGATGGATGAATGGTTGTTTTGGTTTCTGTATATTGTAACTATGCAATTTTTAAGCATGTTATTGGCACTGGAATTCAGCAGAGAAGATTTCAGTCGTTTCATTGAAAACTGGGGTGGTAATAGGTACCTCCAGTACAGCGGTGTGGGGTGTCGGGGTAGGAAACTAGGGTCACAATATTGGTGTTGGATTTTCATGAGTGCAAACAAATGAGTGAGAAACAGTGAGTAGCATTCCAAAGAACTCAGACAACCCATGGCCAAATGGCCAAATGAGCATTTTTTCAAACATGTAGGGATCCTTCTGGATTGCCCAAGTTCATTTTTGGGATGCAATTACAAGTCAAAGAGCACAGCTGCAGAGCTCAGGCAGATTACCATGGTGTGAGGTTAGAAGTCACAAGGGCTGATACCCATTGGATCTTCCCCATTGGTGCAACACCTTAACCACTTATCAACATGGCCAGACAGAAACAGCAACCAGACTGAATGAATTTATATTACTAATCATGAAGACCACTGGAGAGTCAATGCACATTATTGGAAAAGATGTAAGTATGAGGTCAGATTGTGGTGATTGTCTCACAAATCACAAATACAGGGAGTGGATTTCAAGCCCTCCTTCCACAGATGGCCAAGAGGACAAATATCCAAATGGAGGAAACACCTTATGGACACTGACATGTTTGGGGGCCTAGCACGGAGGTGTAGTCACATAACCACAGTCACATGACCATGGTGGGGGATGGGGCATGTGTATGAGACATGGGGGCCCTTACCAGTTGTTACAGCCATCGGGGGCGGGCACAGTTTCCCCCGGCACCAGTCGCTGACCAGTTACCATATCTAGGCAGGGGCAGTCGTCAGTCTGAACACAGGATGTCCCGTTCTGGCCTAGGACACGTGTCCCGGTGCAATAGCAGCCTGGCTCACAGCGCCACTTGCAGTACTGAAACAGTACAGCGAGTCATTTTTTCAGGTTCCAGTCTGGAAACACACAAACTATGTTTGGGCACTATGATACTCACAGCTAGGTCATCGCAAGACCGGGGACAGGAGGGGCCACAGCTGCTGAAAGCTGTCCCAGGGACCAGGGTGCAGGGGGCCACTGGGACATGACATAGGGAACACACATATGCATAAACGGCACGGGGTTACGTGGTCCCCACTAACACACATAGATCCTATTAATATATGGTATTCCTGCCTGCCTCAGTACCGGGACAGTGATCGGTGTTACAGGATTGAATCTCGCTGCCCGGGCCTTCACAGAAGTCACCCTTCCCTTCAGGAGTGGGGCTGTCACATTCCCGTTGACGGGACTGCATACCCCCGCCACATGACTTGGTACATTCCGTCCAAGGGGTCCATTCACCCCAACCTCCATCACCTGCAAAATATCCAAGCATAATCACTTATGGATGGTTCTATTAAAATGGGGCAGGATATCTTTAAAGTCATCTTTAAAAACCCTTGAGACAGCTAGAGTAACATCTTCAGGGTCTGGGAAAGCATACTCATTTTAATTTGGATTATTGTCCTGGCAATACAAATGTCCATATTTATATAATCGATCATTAGGAGACATCTTTCATGCAATGGCTTCATTTTAAATTTCTAGGCAGTCAAAAGTTTGTCTTTATCTGATTTAAACCTTAGAGCCATCATTTTCCCACAGTGCTGCATGAGGATGTGGCTAGGAGGATGGTTCAAGTTAACCCTGTAAGCAGTCGAGAGACAGACTTACGGTCACATGTCGCTTGAACGCACAGCTGGTCCTGACGGTCAGGTCCGAGACAGGGCAGTCCCCGCCCGGACCGGGGAGGATTGGAGCAGAAGCGGTAGCGGGACTGCAGGCCTGGCCCACAGAGGGTGGTGCAATCACTCCAGGGGGTCCAGGCAGACCACAGGCCGTCCACTGTGGGGCAGTGACAGGGGCATCAGCTAAGGTGGGCGCATTGGTTAACAAGTACAACGTGGGTCATGTGTGATCTGAAATACTCACCATCACAGTCAAGGTCAATGCAGTTAGTCAGCATCCCTGACTCACAGGTGCTGTTGGGGACAGTAACAACAGACAGACAAGCAGACAGACAGACAGACAGAGAGATAGACAGATAGGCAAACATGGAGATAGACAGATAGTCACAACAGACATACAGATAGACAGGCAGGCAGAAAGAGAGACAGGAAGACAGACGGTCACGACAGACAGGCAGGGAGACCAACAGATAGACAGACAGACAGATACTTTATTAACCCCTGGAGGGAAATCTTGGAGATACGAGACAGTTCAGATCAAAAAGATAAAAAGACAGTAACATGACAGAGAAGGGCAGTGATTTAGTGATCACAAGATCTCCAATAAGACAACAAGACAAGCTAAGAATATATAATAGTTATGTCTGGAAGATATGTTCTAAAAGGTCCTCCAAATACACCAAAATCATCTGACGTTATGGAGTTACCTTCAGTTAGCCGTAAGAAATAAAAACAACTCCTTTCACAAAGCATAAAATGATTGTCTTTACAGGATGGAATTTGGTGGATTCAAATGTGGAAGGTGGGTGGTCCGATTGTGTTCCTTACCAGTTCTTGCAGTCCTGGGTGATGGTGTCTCCTGGCTCATACTGCTCACCGTCCACATAACAGCGGCACTGAGGTGCGGAGACACAGTTTCCGTCCTGCAGAAACCAGCAAATCATAAGAAAAAGGCCACCTTTAGCGTTTTAAAATACCACACTGTAGGCTACAGGGGAGGTTTCCCTGCCCCTCCAAGGAGCTTCACCATCCCCCACACATCTTCATGTGTGTTTCTCACACCTTGGCCCCAAGCAGAGACAGGCACGGGGTCTGAAGAGTTTGCCAACAATGCTGAGCAGAGTGAGGAACTGACCTGAAGGAGCAGGCCAGACCGGCACTGACAGCCTGTGGTGCAGCTGCTGTTGTTGAATTCAGTACTGAGGTCAGAACAGGAAGCAGGATGCCGGACACAGGCCACTAATTCCTGGTCCCCAGGGCAGCCAGACTCATTACCTGGGGGGGGGGAGGATCCTTGCTGAAAACGGCTTCTTATTTGGTTTCTTCATTTTTGAAAAGTAAAAAAAAAGTAACTCTATGAAGTGCTGCGCTTTGTTGTGAATGTGCAGGATGACATTTGACAGGAGAGTAAGAGCTCCCCGATGTGTGCCACTGGTATGGCCAGCGAAACCGTGCCCAGGAAGCCTTTCCACATCCCGCGAGCTTTTCATAATTGCCCCTGGGAATAATTTGAGCTGAGCAACAAAAGGGAAAGCTCACTGTCAAGGATATGAAGGATGAGCACCCCTCACCCAACTCACCGCATGGTTGCACATTGCAGGCACTGAACTGCTGCACCATGCCATGGGTTCTGGGAGGTCCACGAGTCCGGTTCCTGTAGCCCCCACCACAGGGTACAGAACACTCAGACCACACTCCCCAAGGCTGCCGGGCTCCTGTGGGGTGCATAAATATACACGCAAATGAAATTAGAATTTGGTGATTAGTGGTCATTGTCAACACACCACAACACAGCACACAGAGCACAACAACAAAATGTGTCCTCTGCATTTAACCCATATGTGACTTTTGTGACATAGCCGGGGGCAGCTAATTCAGTGCCCGGGGAGCAGTGCTTGGGGATGGTACCTTGCTCAGGGACATGCTGGTGAGGGATTCAAACCTGCAATCTTTCAATTTCAAGTGCACTTCCCTAACCATCAAGCCACCACTGCCCACAATATGACATTACATGCATACAAACATGTCAAACACACAGAAACAAGTCACACTCAGGGAAACACATCATAAACACACGAAAACATGTCACACAAGGAAACACATCAAATACATTGAAACATTTCACACACAAAATCATGTCATACACGTAAATGCATCAAACACATCCACAAGAAAACGGGTCACGCTCACTCTTGGAAACATAGAAACAAATCACACAAATGGAAATACATTATATGCAAGGAAACACACATGCACAAAGTCACACAGAGAAAAATGTTGCACACAAACATGGAAACATGTCACATACACAGGAACACATAACAAACACAGAAAAGATGCCACACAGACAAAAACATATCAAACACACAATACACATCCAATCCATCTTTCTGAATATACAGAATACCTGAAGAACAACACATTTCAAAGCAAAGACCACAGGCAGGCAAAGCTAAAACACAGGGGGAAAATGAACATGTGATTTGTTTTCCTGAAGCTATTCCAATAACCTTGAGCACTGGACTTGTGGGTAATGATATCTGAGCCACTTGGACCTGAGCCTTTATCCTCTTTTGTGGGAGCTGAGCACAAATATGCAGATATTTTGCCATCTCAGGTTTCAGTTTATAACTGTTGATCTTCAGGGTTGCTGTGAGCCTGAAACCCAATCAGCACAGCATACGAGGTAAGGCAACCCACGCAGCCACCGGGAAAACATGCAAACTCCACACACAGTGAACCAGAGGTAGGAATCAAATCCCAAACTCCCGACATCTGAGGATCATGTTATTAAGCACTGTGCTGCTCATTAGCTCCATGATTGTCAAAATTCATCTGCAAGGTTAAGCTGCCTTGCTAGGTCTCAGATGCTAAAAGGACAGCTCTCCTTGCACTTTCGGGTAACGAACTCTCGTAACAGTCATCTTGTTATTTTACAGCTGAGTGTAGCTATAATCCTACAAATTCAAAAATAACTTACAGAAGAATCAGCTATGTTGTGCAATTCATATGCCACTGTGAGGTAGTAGGTAAACTTGGTAAGCGAGGTTGGAAGAAAAGGCTGTAAACTGGCCTGATTTTCTTCCAGGACATTCTAAAGAAATGGCTCTTACTCCTCGCCTCACTCCCCCTCCTCTTCCTCACCCTGACAAGGCTCCAGGCTACAGGTGTCCATCTCCACCCAGCTGCCCTTGCAGGGGCGCCCCCCAAAGTCTGGAGCAGGATTGCTGGGTGACCTGTAGCGCCTCCTCACACCCACATCGCAGGTCCGACTGCACGTGCTCCACGGTGTCCAGGCACTCCAACCACAGTGTACTGCCATACAAAAGTGCACAGTGACACACCATAAAAATCATACTATACTGACATCATGCTTCATTTTAACCACCATGTGATTTTTTTCTTATTCATAAAAACTTCACACAAATGGAGTTAAGGAACAATACAAATGACACATTACAGTCCAGGTTTCCATGGCGATTTGTACAGAAGGCCATTTAAAATCTGTCTCTTACAAACACAGGCTTATTCATTAAGCCTAGGGTATTATTACAGCAACAATGTCTAGACTTCTATGTTATGGTTTTGATAAAAGTGGATTCCCTTACCAGGGCAGGGTGCTGTCCCACAATCCATCTTTCCGTTAATGCAGGTGCTGTAAGAGGCAGGGATGTGGCTGTGAGCTGGGCTACTGAGCTCATTAACAAAACCACTGTTTTTTCCTGAGATTCCCTGTTTACAAACCCATCTCTCAACATATAAGGGGAAAAATTTTCCTTATTTCAAGTAGAAATAGGTCTTAGTTTGTTTGTCAAAATGGTGAGGAGGTACAAAATGAAGCCCATCACTCGTCTCTGATTGGAATACCAGTTGTTGCAGGCATCCAGTGACATGCTGGCGCCTGGGGAGTAGAGCGCCCCCTGATGGTAGCAGGGGCACGCTGACAGGGGCACGCAGGAGCCGTTGAGAAGGTAGAGGCTAAGAGAGCAGTAGCAGCCATCATAGCAGTTGGTGGCACACGCCGTAGAGGGCGTCAGGTCCAGGCACATGCGGGGACAGGCCCCACCCTGCGCCTGGCATTGGTTGACACTCAGGTAGCTCATGCCCTCGGGACATGCCCCTAAAAAAGAGCAGCATGTAAAGTAGACCTGTATTAATGGGCATCATGTACGGGTGAGCAGTGCTATTGGATACGGGCTGGGGGAGGGAACCTGAACAGGGTTGAGTGTTGCAGTCCCGTGTCTGGATTTGCGGCCCGGGGCAGCCATCGCCTCCGTACCGGGGGGGAGGCGAGTCACACAGACGCTGCCTGGTCTGAGAACCAGAGTCACACTCCAATGAACAAGAGGACCATGGGGACCAGGGGGACCAGACACCAGCGACTGAGGAAGAGGAGGCACGTGATAAAAAGGGGGTGGGAACAGTCTTGTGCTGTCTAATCCTGTTATTTGTTACATGTTATTGATTGGGTGGCACCAGTGAGAACAAAGGGGCAAATGAATCTTAACTCTTCCAGAGAGCTATTTTTCATCACTGAAAATGTCTGTTTTAATGCCAATAAATATTTGGTGCCCATGTGACATATGTGCAAATTCCAATGTTGCCAGGGGCGACGGTTTTGGACTGGAAGAGCCCTGGTGCATTTCGGACCCAGGCTGCCATACCGGGGCACAGAACTGTGTTGCAGGGCTCCTGTTCCTCAGTCTTGCCGTCGCAGGCGCTGCTGTCTGTGACGTTGCAGCTGCGGAATCGCTTCCTGAGGCCCACGTCGTCCACATGCAGGAAGCATGTCTTACTGCACTGAGACCAGGCCGTCCATTCTCCCCAGTGCCGCTGGTCACCTGCAAGTACAGCCATGCCAAAAGTAATGGGGACATTGTGTCAGTCATTCGAATTACGTCAGTTTATGATGCTGTTATCTAGAGTGGGCACAACCTTTTTCAGGGGCTCTAAGTAAAATTTAACCCAGTTGTCATTTTTCATCTTCCTTCCCATTCTGACAGGCTGATCTGATGGCGGTGCCCCCTGGTGACCACTGGAGTCAACACAACTGCTTAGTTTGCTCATGCTTTCGGCCGGACTAGCTCCAAATAAACATTTTAGTGAGAAAAGCCTCAGGTCAGACAGAATACAGTACCCCTGAAGCAGTCGGGATTACAGGCCCAATGGTGATAAGATTATTCTGCTGACCACTGAATTCAAACCCACGGCTTCCTGAGCACTGATATCAAATACACTGAGGTACAGACCACACCCCTGTCTCTTTGGAAAACTACCCCTTGGTTTCTGACAATAAATCTAGGTGGGAGATAAAACCTAAAACTGAAGCCGGTTTCAGGTTATTAGGGGAAAGAAGGTAGGGGGGTACCTGGGGGGCAGGGCACAAAGCACTGACGGGCATCTGAGGTGTCCCCGGGGCAGGAGGGACTCTCTGTCCCATTGGATAAGGTCAGGGGTGACCTGCAGGAGAAGGCACAGCCATTCAGGAAAGTAGCAGTAGTGAAGGTGTTACCACGGTCGTCCAGGAAATAGTGCTACCTGTACCGCTGCTGCACACCAACTCCACAGGGGGTGCTGTCACATGGTGCCCATAAAGACCAGGCCGACCAATAGCAGCCCGCCTCACAGGAGCTGCTGCTGCAGGAGACCTGTCCATCCTGGCAGAGACTGAGAAACACAGACAGAGGTGTGCATCGCCTCCAAAAGCAACGTGGCTGTTTTAAGAGGCAAAACCACATGTCAGTGTATGACCAATGGGGGGGTGCCCCTACCACGTGCTGCAGTTCTCTTTGAGAACCTTCTCCCCTGGTTGAAGAACCTGTCCATCCCAGTGGCAAAGACACAAACTGGCCTTGACACACCGGCCATCTTGTGCGTACTGACCAGCTGGACAGCGGCATCCTGGGAGAAAAACAAAAATAAACATAGGGAGTTTTGCCCATTCTTCTTTGCAGCACCTCTCAAGCTCAACCAAGGATAGGTGTGCCAAGCTTGTGACATCAAATTCAAAAAGAATTGAGGCTGTAATTGCTGCCAAAGGTGCATCAACAAAGTATTGAGCAAAGGCTGTGAATACTTATGTACGTGTGATTTCTCCGTTTTTTTATTTTAAATAAATTTGCAAAAATCTCAAGTAAACTTTTTTCATGTTGGTATTATGGGGTGTTGTGTGCAGAATTTTAATGAGAAAAATGAATTGAATCCATTTTAGAATAAGGCTGTAACATAAAAGGTGGGAAAAAGTGATGCGCTGTGAATACTTTTTGGATGTACTGCAAATGCAAATCCTTTGACTGCTGGAGGACACTCAGAGGAATGGGAGCAGAGGAATCCCACATAGCATGGAGAGAATGCACAAGAGCAGCGCCGGAGTTCTGGTCCACAGGCAAAAATAAATTTCGTGGGGTGTCCACCAAATCCATTATTTAACGATGGGGTTTGTGCCACCACCTTGGAAATGTGCTACATTACTGCAATGCACAGAGCCACCATGCCATCTCAGAGGGTGACAGTGATACACAGCGATGATCCAGAGGCCCCGGGTCACAGCTATAAGGGTGCATACGCTACTAGTCAAAAGTATCTGCACACAGTGAGATTTTCTATATTTGCATGTCACTCATTTAGCATTTACTAAAAACACACCCAATTTTCTTTGCTAACAAATACATTTTCAGTATGATCATCATTTAAGTACGTTTATTAGCAGGAAAATGTCATATCTTTGATTTATTAAAGTAACCTCCTCTACCAGTTATAACAGCAGAGAAAATTCATTCTACAACGGACATTAAATACTGCTCTGTTTCATGGGATGTAATCATTAATCAGTGCATTTAAAGTTAAACGACAATTTGACTATGCCATCACCACACAACTAGTTAATATGATGTCAGACACGTACTGTTACATGATCTGTCCATATTATAAAAGAAACTTGTTTTATTTTACTTATATTTTCATTTATAGTTGTTCACTCTACTTTTCAATGTTTAGCAAGAATAAAATATCTATAGAAAATAGAAATAAATGGAAAAGAGGTAAAAACCTGTAGTGTGCAAAAACTTTTGACTGGTAGTGTAGTTTGACTGTGGCTTAGATTCACAGGGACTCGCCTCACCTGGGATGCACTGCGAGGGGCAGTCGCTCGGAGAGGAAAGTTCCAGACACGTACGCGGACACCCTGTGGCCCTTCCAGCCCGGCAGTCCCCCTCTGACACCAGCACCATCCCGCTGCTGCAGCCTGGCATCCAAAAGACACATAAAACCTGTGCTAAGCTGTGGTTTGCTGTGCTGTGTCAGGGCTCAGAAGAAGCTCTTACACTAAAATGCTGTACTGAGTCATGTTGTGTTAAGTCTCACAGGAGCTGATATGCAGTGATGTGTTGTGCTGTCTTGAGCTGTGATAAAGCTTTCAACTGTGCTGAGCTATGCTAAGCAGTGTTAGAGCTTTCAGAAGCCGAGTGACCAGTGTTGTTGTTAAGGCTTGCAGGAGCTGTTATGGCATGAGGTGTTGTGCTATGAAAAGGCTCTCAACTGTCCTGAGATGTGTTGTGTTGCATTAGGGCTCTTGGGAGCTATTTTGCTGCTGTGCTGAGCTGTGCAGCGATGTTCTGAGCTATGATTTTCTGTTGTGTCCTGCACCATGGAGCACAGCACTGTGCGCAAACTCCACCTGTCTGCAAGTCCACGTTGGAGCCACAGGGCTGCCCATTGCAGCTGTGCGTCTGCACTGTCATGCCCTGACAGTCACGGCCGCCATTCTTAGGGGGTGGGTCGGAACAACTGCGGTTCCTTGTCCGCAGGCCATCACCACAAGGGGCATTACACTGTGACCAGCTGCTCCACTCCGACCACTGACCATCCACTAGGAGGGGGTGAGGGACGACAGGGCCAGAGTAGTGTGAGGATTGGGAGCATCCTTCCTTCCAGGCTCACATCTGTTTTCAACAGAGGCTAGTTCCTCAGTAGCCCCACCCCTGAATACACCCCTGACAGAAAACGCATGGCACAAGATGGGGGACACCAGGGACAGGGGCACAAATCTCATGCTATGGGCAACACAGGCTCACCAATTCCCACAACTGCATGTATTTAGATAACAAAGAAAATGACAAAACCAAAAAGAAACAACTGAAATATGAAAGTGAGTTAAGAAAGGCAAGGCTTAAGACACCTTTTCAATTTTATGCTTGCAAGCTAACCAGAAGGAATTGGGATCGCTTCCCTCTGCAGCCGTGCCACATTCACTGACCAGGGCAGGCGCGGTTGAAACATGCCCGGCTGTCGAAAAGCGCTCCCCCACACTCCCCGCCGGGCCGGGCCTGCCGCAGGATCTCCCGCTGCCGAAAGAGGGACCCCAGGCCACAGGAGGCACTGCACTGGCTCCACTGCGTCCAGGGGGAGAGGATGCAATCCACTGGGGGGAGGGGGGGAAAGGCGGCAGACAGGACAGATGTAGGCCATGTCAGTCACAGACTTCATCATCTTCCTCATGGCCACCTGGGCAAAAACAAAGCCATAACCACCCCCCCACCCCCCAGGTGAAACCAGAGGCTCGTTCAGTGAGAAGTGTCCAGACCCGTCATACCACAGCTCCTCTCGTCTGAGCCATCGAGACAGTCCACCCTCAGGTCACACCGCCGGTCCAGGTGAATACACTCCCCACTGCCGCAGGAGAACTGTTTTGAGGAGCAAGGGCTCGGCACTAGGGGGCGCCCTGTTGACACCACAAGTCCAGGAGTTGGGGATGGACGACCTAAGGCAAGAGCAGTGGGATCCAGCACATGTTTTCAGTCTGATGGGGAAAGATCCTAAATCCTAGGTTACGTCTAAAAGCACGGTTCGTCTTAAATGTGGACCACCAGTATTCCTTCACTGGTTTCACTTTCCCGACCGAGCCGCAGTCCATGCTGTCCACAGTCACATTTACCACAGTGGTCTTCGTCGGAGCCGTCGGGGCAGTTATCCCAGCCGTCGCAGACGAGTGCGGTGTCCACACAACCGAATGCACGGCAGGCAAACTGGCCCTCGATGCACAGGACTCTAGGAAGCCCACCGTCTGGAGTCACAGTCAAGTCCACGGATCACAGTTAGAGATTAGAGGAAGAAAGCATTAACATTCCAAGGAGAGAGAAACAAACGATTGAATGATAATAAACCTGAAGGAGGAGAGAGGGGGCCCGGGGTTCCGGAGGGAGGCGAGAGACTCTCTACCACCAGCGGTGTGGTGATACGGCCCAAATCTGGCCCTCCTGTGGGACTGGACTGATTCCAGACACCTGGCGCTCCCGTGGTACCTGGAAAATTAGGAACGGCACCCCTGTGTTATCCTAACATGTCAGAATCAGAACCAGAGCAGAATAGGTTAATTTGAGTGTGCTGTGTTCTGTACCATCTCAATAATATTTTCCTCTATCCCCACTATCCTAAAATAAAAATAAATAGCATTTTTTTCTAAAGAACTCCTGTTAAAATGCGCACACAGATAACATAATATAATGATGAGAAATTCAAAATATAATGGGAGTCTATTGTGCCTTAAATTTTTATTATGTCTATTCATTTTGTGCTATTATTACATTTATTTTTTATATCCAAGTAATTCAACATTAACAAAAAGTTTTATTACACTGATGCTATTAAAAATTTATCATATAATATTTTTGGAAATCTGGGAAGGGAATAAAAAAACTTAAATATGATTTTACCGAAGATTTAGTGAA
>JAABNX020000038.1:11895494-11910234 GCA_015163995.2 Mormyrus lacerda
GGTTGAAGTAACTGAATCTATATATAGTATACAAACTAATTGGCCATATTATTAGGTACCTCTGTCTAGTTCCTGGCTGGAGTGATATCTTCCTTACAGAGTTTCACCCATGACATTCCACACTATATTACATTGGTGTTCTTGGAAAAGCATCACCGCACTGAAGATACCAGTGCCATTCTGGTACTTTTGTCAAGATCAGCTTGAAATCTTTGAGTGATCGATTCACCATAATTCTAGATATTATCCTTATGGAGTTTGGCCCATGAAATTTTTGCATCAGCCTTCCTGTTGGCTTTAATGAGTCTCACCTCTGTGACCACTAACAAGGTATATTTTCCCACAGAACTCCCACTGACCGGGTCTTTTTTATGTATAACACATAATCATCCGTAACCTCTTGATGCTGTGTGAAATTCCCATGTTCACATCTGTTTAGGAGATTCTGGACACTACCCATTTGGCTCCAGCATTGGACATATTGCCCAATCTAAATCATTGCCCATCAATAAGCTGAACATCTTTCCGCTATCTGTGTATGATTGTCTGTTTGTAAGACTAGAATGTTGGTGTCAACAAGTAAAATTGCCTAATAAAGAGGTCACTAAGTGTATGTATAAATAATGATATTTCACCCAAATGGATAGATGGATGGATTTACTGAGTCATGGGTTGTAGGAACCAACTGGCTCAAGCTCTCAACTTAAATGAGTATTGTACCTACTATCGGCATTCTTTTTTTATTTTTGGGTGGCTAGTCTCAGGGGCTTTGGAAGGGCATTCAAGAGACCCGGCACTTCACAGCGGCCCCAAAATGTACCGTCAAAATCTACAGGGAACATTTTGTCAGGAGGCAACTCCCCTAGTCAGTTTTCACAAGGTTAGGGATCGACTCACCACAGTTGAGTTCGTCTGAGTGATCACTGCAGTCTGGCCGTCCATTACAGAGCGCAGCCACTGGGACACACCCTCCGTTGCCACAGGGAAACTCCCTCGCTGTGCACAGCCCCTTTACAACAGTGCTACCCCCTGGAGTAACCAGTTCAACTGTGGAAATACGGAGTGAGATACAATGATCAGAAGAAAGAAAAAGGCAACCGAGTCTATCCCGAGCTCCTGCTGTCTTTAGATGGTCCAGGAAACTGAAATTCCATGTTCCTGAAGGATGAAATTGCTCATTTTCATTACTTTGATACTTTTAAGTTATTGAGCGTTTAAATACAAAATTCCAGAAGCAGTAAACGTATATTCTCCTCATACATACATGAAAAAACACAAGATATAAGTTCCTCACTCCCACATGGAGACTTCAGATACGTACGATCTCTACAGCCCAGGATCTCGGCCCGCAGGTAGAAGGTGTGGCGGAACTCCACAGGGATGATGCGGAGGTAGCGGGCCTGAATCAGCTGGGTCAGCCAGCGAGTCACCGGCCTCCTTCCCACCATGCGGACCTTGAACACCTGCCGAGGCCCAAGGCACAACCCATACCAGAATGACTGACAGCATCAGACAGGAGCAAGCCCCCTGCTCAGTCATTCAGCTATGACTATGATTATCAGATATGACACTGGTATAGCACACAAATCACACCGCTCTGCTAAAAACATTAAGCTGTACAAATGAAGAAAAAAGAAGAAAAAATACATTATGGAACAAATTTGTCCATACAGAATGACACGAGCACTGCTAGAGATTGTTGGCCCCAAAAAAACCATTATCATATATCGCCCACACCTCAAACTAATCCAATTATGTTCCAAATTTCTTAGAGCGCTTGACACTCAAGGGCCTTTATAATCATCCAACCAGAGCCCACTTTACAGCACCCCCGCAGAAAACCTTAATAATAATTTCAATCCATTCACCCCCTCTTATACAGCTGTTTATCCAAGGCAGGGTTACACTAATGCTGAAGCCTAATCCAGGGGGCAGGAGGCACAGTGGGTGTGGTGGACTGGTTTCCAGTACTGGCGCTATGCATAGTACCTTGATTTGAGGGCCCTTCTCTGTGTTTTCCTTGTAGTCTTTGAAGTGCCTGCCATCCACGCTGAATGCAAGGCGGTATTTGCTGAGGTAGCCCCCTGTCCCAAGCTCGCTGCCCTGCGTCACTACCCCTGACACCCAGGCAGGCTCCAGGAAGTCCACCTGCAGGTATGGCTTGGGGTCGTCTGGTCGGGGGCTCCACCCAGGCTCCATGACAAGGCTGCGATACCATCATATGGAGAGGCAATAAACCAATCTAAATCCAGACTGCATGTGGCCTGTTAATCAACCAATCGTTGGCTGGTGTATGTGACTAATCAACCAATCAGTATTCAAGTGACCAAAATGGCATTTATGTTGGGTATGGGTTTTAGTCACGGACATTACTGCCTAATTTGGTTGAAACACTGCTAGAAGGGACCACTGTACAATCCATTGAATGTTTGGATGTAAATGTTATCTTTTGTTGATTTCTCAGCACTTTGCTCAGCATCTCACACTCCCACACGGTCAAATTTCATAGGTAATTTTTGCCCTCACACCTGGCAACCATGGGACGAACACTCACACGTTGGGCACGACGTTGAGTCGGCCAGCATCCGCGGGGTTGTCCTCCCAGTGGGTAGAGGAGGTCAGCTGGCCGTACCTGATGCGGCCATCCTCCATGCCCAGGGGCGAGGAGCACGGCCCTAGGAGAGGTGAGCTGTCAAGTATGTGGACACCTTGGAACATGATGGCATTCTGCACAATGCCCCAGGTGATTGAGGATTAAGTGTGTAGCATTTGATAAAAACAAATCCCATAATGCACTATGGAAATCTAAATCACAGACTCTAAGGAGAATGCCTGTCATGTAAGACTTCAGTATTAATTAAATTTTGCAACAGCAAGAGGTTTGACTATGATTACTTACCTTTGTACGTTGGGCCTTCTATTCCCTGGAGAAAATAAAGATATATAAATAAATACTATGATGCAAAAGATGGTGTTAACTGCTGTGGAGAATGATCCAGAGTAAGAATGAGAGGAGGTCTTACGGGTGTCGGCAGGGCGACAGAGGCCATTTGAGGTGTCCTGAGAGGGGAGGGGGTGGGTGTGATGTAGGTGTCACTTCCATTACTCAGGGGCCTGTGAGGGGAGACAAACGAGCTGTAATCAACTGATCACATGCTCTGGGGCAGCTGCAATAGTTTAAACTGAATTGTACTCCAGCAAACTGCGAAAAGCCTTGCTACGTTTTTTTTTAGGATATTGTGCGAGAAGAAGGATATTGTTTTCAGTGAAAAAGAGGCATGTTTTTAACTTCTGTCTACTAGTGCTTGCTTATTGCAAATGAATACCTCTCCGCTCCGGGCCCTGGGGTGGTCATCTTGTCTTGAGGAAAACATCCCCATTCATCAGCTGCATCCGGACAATCAGGAACTCCGTTGCAGAGTTGAGCCACCCTGACACAAGGTCCTAGTGGAGGGCAAGAGAACTGTCCATCTGGGCAAGGCCAGGGGCTTGGTGATGTCAGAGGGGGCTGGAACCCTGCCGGATGTTAAGGATATTTTAATCCATGATTAATCCACGATGACCAGCATTTTCCAGGAATACAGGAAGCACAGACAATGGTGATATTATTTTAACAGTAAATGTGATCACACATGCTAGAACAGGGGCGTGCAGTTATTTTTCCTGGAGGTCAGTGCCACAAAACCAAAATCGACTGGCCCTGATAAAATTTTCCAGGGAGGGCTGACCCAATCACACAGTCTGGATTAAATTGTGTTTTGGTCCAGATGTGGAACCTCAATCTGCCAAATGAGTACCCCTGTACTAGAACATTCCACACTATATTACACTGATGTTCTTGGCAAAGCATCGCTGTAATGAAGACACCAGCACCGTTCTGGAATGTTTTGCAACATTCCACCCATTTGCACTATTTCACTAAGATGAAATTTCCTGTGGTACTGTATGGGGATGGAAAATGCATGTCATGGGACTGAAAACAGAGAACTGGACAGGACATGGAAAGAGAGGCACCAAAAGCCAGGCAATGTGGCACACAACCCCACCGTTATTAGCCCCGGTGCAGATAGTCACTGTTCCCCTGTTTAATGTGCTATTCTGTATGTATGATGTAATAATGAATCACTGCACACCAATGGCAAATGCCTTGGGTGATTCTGTTGCAAAAATAAGCCTAATTGAATTGAATAATTACTAAATAACCCAAGAGTGCAATCCTTAAATCAGTTATCCATCCAGGATGAATTCTGTCTAGGAAATCCTGACATGTGGGGATAGAACCTGATGGAACCTCATTAATAAACTGCAATCAAATCCCATGTGATCAGTTGATGCACGCAAGCACAGACCTGTCGCACAGCCCAACAGCTCCACCCTCAGGTATATGCCGTTCTGGAAGTCATGAGGCAGCACACGGACAAACTGGGAGGACACCATTCTGTCTAGATGCACCTGGGCCTGGCTGCTATCATCACGGTTACCGAGAAACACCTGGATGAAGCAAGGAGGAGGATGGCATGATGGCAAAAAAGGCATCTCAGTGAGTCACATACTGCATCCCGCTGGTGTGCTTTTGCACTGGGGGAAGGTAGATATGGTACCTTTGCCCGGGCACGGGCGTCAGTGATCAGTTCCTGATAGGTGAACCACTGCTGACCATCATTGCTGAACTGCAGGTAGAAACTCGACACAAAGGCATCAAATGCGCCCCCTCCCTGGGTTATAATACCTGAGGAACAGAAAGAAGGGCCTCATAGGTCATTCTCCTACGCTGATCCCTTCTTTGTCATTGCCATTGTGTTGGAGCATAAGTCACTTCCAGAAACAGTTAACCCACTGCAGGGAAACTGGTGCTTTTCATTCCCCCTCTAAGAAATGCGTGACCAGTTATCAGGAGCAAATATAGAGGTGAGAGGCGGGGCAACAGGGGCACTGAAAGCTGATTGGCCCTCAGAGTGTGCCCTCCCCTGTCAATCCCCAATCAAAATATATCATTGCCTAAAGATAATGATGGCACCTCTGTATGAATTATGGCCCCTTTTATGCCCCCTACTTTAAAACACATTGTTGAATTGCCCCTGCCTGCTACATGCCTTTTCCATGTAGAAGGCTGTCAGTTTAATAATACATTGATTGTTAGTTCATGTCTGGGTAATATATTATTTTTGGATTTACAAATTCTCCACCACCAAACCTGCACCCTGACTAATGAACTTAATGACTGGTCGCATCATTACCCGTGATGTTCCGAGGCTTCAGGAGGTCCAGCTGTAGGTACAGAGGCTTCACGCCACTGTCCCCACGGTCACCGTAGCCACCCTTAGGGGTCCAGAGGGGCAGCGCACGGTACTTCTCTGGTTCTGGGCTCCAGCCCTGCAGGTCGCTGTGGGGGTTCCGCGCATCCAGCCGACCTGCCCAAGGGGGCCAGCTGTCCTGGTATGAGGACGTGCTGAAACTGGAATCCGGGAGATCTTGCACTCCAAGAGGAGCCCAGCATTCCTCTGCACAGAGAAAACAGCAGTGTAAATGTAACTGTTGTAACTGCTGGGAAAATAGATGCCAATCAATCCCATCTGTATTGCTGAAGAGCAAAATCTACTTAGATGAACATAGCAATATCAACCTCATAATTACATGATTAACTGAAAATCACACAGAATAATAATTAGACTAACCTCCAGTTGGGAGTGGGTATGTGGGAACCAGAGCTGGAGGGCCCTCTGGTGGCATGGAGGACACAGTGTCGACAGGAATAGTAACAGTTTTGGGTGGTGAAGTCACAGTGCCATTACTGCCTGAAGGATGGACACAGGAGGACTTTTTAGACAGAGTGTTCCTACCGTTAGAACAGAAACAAAGGGCCAAAATGGACTCCTTACCAGTCTCCTTACAGTAGCAACATCTCTCCCCATCATTAGGAATGAGAGTCTGTCCCTGAAAGTTGAAAGAAAGATACTTTTTTAGGATTTCCCCAAGCAGCCAGGACAGCTGTAGGGGAGAGTTGGCATAAGCTAACCTGGGGGCAGCCTGCATCGTGTGGGCAGTAGGGGGCACACTGCACAGTCAGGTTAGGCAGGCATTGACACAGCTGACACTGTCCCAGCTTCCACTGGTCCCGGACAGCATGGCTGCGGCCCTGGAACTCACACTCCCTACAGGGTCCGGTCTGGCAGCTGGATGGAGACATGTGGACTCAGCATCAAGGGCTGGGGTGTATGTGGGGGCGGGGCCATAAGGGCACTAACCTCATCTGAAAGCTGATAGGTCCCCATAGTACCCTGTCCTCCACCGATTCAAAACGTATCATTGAATAATGACAAGGTTGATCCCTCTATGTTAATTATGATCACTCTTTTGCCCCAGATCTTAAAAACTAGAAGCAACCCCCAATCACAGGCACTTCCAAGGCCTCTCTGACTTAATAATAAATAATCTTTAATGGTGAACGACCTTTAAACGCATTAGTAATATTTGTTTATGGTAGTACAGTTCAAGGTTCTTTTGAGGTACAGCATGTTGCTGCAGTGATTAGCACTGTTGCCTTACACCTCTGAGACCAGTGTTTGAGTCTCTACCATTGCTTCCTGTGTGTAAAGTTTGCAAAATGTTATTGTGGGGTTTACTCCAGGTACCCCAGGTTAATTGGGGTTATCAAGTTGCCCGTAGATGTGAGTGGTGTGTGAGTGTGCCCTGCAATGGGTTGGCACTCCATCCTGGATTGTTCCCTGCCTTTCACCCATAGATTCTGGACACACCACAACCCTGAATAGAACAAGCAGTTATAGAAAATGGAAGGCTGGATGAGAGTTTCTTGACTGCATACCCGTATGTTTAGTAAATAGATAAATGAAGAAGACAAAACTATTGTCTTCAAAACTAAGCATAGTTTAACTGTGATAGTGTAATGAGATAAAAACAGGACCTAAGAGACCCAATTTTGGTCAAAACTCGGTTTGAATAAAATATTCAGGCACGGGATTTTGCCTCTGTAGGGCAATATATGTGTCAACTGTTAACCTGGAAGCTACTTTGAACTGAAGCATCCGGCACTCAGATCAACAGCCCTTCCTTAGCAGTAACTCCTGCTAGACCACAGTGGGGCAGATGGGGAGAGGAGGTACAGTAAGGAGGTAGGAGATGAGGCCAGGGGGTCCCTGCTTACCGGCGGGCCTTGCGGTAGATGCCCCGGCACTGCCGTCCATTGCCATGCTTGCTGGGGTTATTAGGGCTGCGGAAGGACCATTGCACGCTTTGCACACCACAGGGACCCAGGCACTCGCCCCACGGTGACCAGGCAGACCACCCACAGTGCACTGGAGGTCACCAAAAACACCATGTTTCAGTATTGTGCCTTGTATAAACACATCACTCAACATGCATGTTGATTATGCTGAACTGAACACTAAGGGTATGTATATCAGTCAAAAGTCTGAACACACCTATTGAAAATTCTGAACAAGATAATGACCCAAAGCACACTTTGAGGTTATGTAGTGATGCCTGCCATTCACGAACACAATCTGTTCCAGAGAAGTGGTCGTGAGCCAATTAGTACATGAACCAAGGTAGAAACCATTCGAATTCGATTAATTCATTTACAGGCCTACCAAATAATATTTTTTGTTGATTAATTTTCTGGTTTCTATAGAAAAATTTGAAAGAAAAACACAATATAGTGTGGTGTTGGCCGGACCGAGGCATCGTGGGAGACATGAAGACTTGCTTGCCAGGGAAATCATGCTCTTTATTAACAGTCCTTAACCCTTGTATTGTTATTCTTGTTAATGTTAATGGTAATGTTAATGATTGCATTTCTGTGTGCAATCTGCGGGCGTGTGTTTGCCCGTGTCTTGTGTGTACCCAGTCCGATCCTCACGTGTATTTAGTGTGCGTAAATCATCCACTGTGTGTGAATCTTGCAGTTCGACATCTGTCTACCTTGTGTTTCCAGTCTGTATATTTGGGTTCAGTGCTCATTGGTTGCCTGTTGTGTCCTTCTATTTACAATTGCATGTGCCACGCCGGTGCTACACTAATATTTGGTCGTAAACCAAATTGTTTGTAGATCGCAGCTTCTGTGAACCGCAGGCACCACTATATTATCTTGTGCACAAGGAAAAAGATGAAGTGCAGTGACAGATGACCTGGCCACCACAATCCTCCAACCTAAACTCGACATAGCTCATTTGGGATGAGTTTCATCAAAGACTAAGAGCATGGTAGCCAACATTCCAGCAAGCATTCCAGGTGGCTACATCTGGAAGCTGGTTGAAAGAATGCCAAGTGTCAGCAATGTATTCATCAAAGCAAAAGGGGGCTGCTTTGAAAAATCTAAAACTTGAGAAAATTTTAAGAACATTTCTCTTGGTTGTGGCAATATTTGATATGTATTATTCCACTGCCTGGAGGCCTTTTACTATAACGTGAATAACATAGCTAAAACAGAGACACAGTGTGTCCATACTTGTGACTGGTACTATGTTGATCCTGCTGACCTGAACACTCTGGGTTTGGCTTGCAGTGTTGGGGTCTTCCTTTCTCACAGGTACAGATGTCACAGCCCACCTTAACCTGCTGCCCAGGCCAGTAGCGCACACCGGACACCTCGCAGATGCACTCCTCTGGCCTTACACACTGTTGCATGTGGCTCATCACTTGGTCCTCGGGACACCAGCATCCTGGGGGGTCGAGAACACAGTGGGCTGTGCTATAAAACGTTTTTTTACATACAGTATAACAAACCACACTTTAAGTCACCAGTACCATTAAAGGTATTCATGCCAACAAATCTGTAACCAGCAAAAGTTAAAACATGAATAAAACATAAAGTCTTTTTTTAATAGCTAGAGCTAAGAATCTGGGAACCTACTGAGGGGGGGGGGTCCCCTTGAGAGATTTAGCCGAACAGGGTGTACAAATCTCTTAAAGAGTGCTTTATTTATATCTGTATATCTGTTAAATTTCATAATCTACTGCATAATGTACTTATCTATTGATCTACTTCATTATCATCAAAGTAGAAACTAACCAGAGTTATGAATTAAATAGAATTGGCCTTTTAACGCTTGGCGACTCACACTGGTGCCCCCATATCTCACCTGAAAAGCAGCCAGGAGGCTTACTCTCGCAGGAGCCCTTGTTGTTCAGGTGGGCACAGGTCAGGGGACAGGGGGCACACTTCCATCGGACGAGGCCCTCAGGGCAGGAGGCATTGGAGCACATGTCTTGGGGACAAGGTCCTGTGGGACGCATGAAGAAGCAGACATGAATTCCAGACATGTTATCACCCACCCCAGTAGCCAATCAGAAGGGCTCACACAATGCAAGTTAAAAAAAAAAAAAAGTTACGTACTGATCTCCATGGCGAGGGTGGGCTGTCCGGGGAGCTCTGTGCAGACCTTGCCTCCATTCTGAGGTGGGACACATCCCCTATGACGCACCTCGACACCTCCACATCCCTTAGTGCAGTTTGACCATGTTACCCATGGCAACCACTCTCCATTAACTGTCAATCGCATGGGTTTAAAGAGAAAATCATTATGTATAATCCATTCAGACAGCAGAAATACTAACTGTAGCAATGTTATTCATTCCATAACAGTCAAATCAAGTCAAACCCAGACAGCAATTCCCTCTGTGACGGATCCGTCTTCGAATCACCAGATTCGCGTAGCAGTCACACTCACTATGCACCTCTGCGCCAGCTTTGCAGCATATTTGTCCGCAACCTCTGACTGACGGTCCGTCAAAAAGGTCCGTATCTGATCCGGGGCAGTAGCGCAGACCAGACCCGCGCTTTTTTAAATCTCGTCAAGAGCGCGTGTACGTGCCTCAGTAAAAATTAACTGAAGAGTCACACAACAACCAGTGAAGACCTGCTTGTGGTTCTTGGTAAGTGTATTATAAAATTATATTGAAATTGACGTCATGTTAGTCTGTTAAATATTTCTATCAAACATTAAGTTTTCTAACTTATACTGACTGACATTATGACAACCTTAGTCGTTTTAGTCAGACAGGCTAATAGGGTGAGCTAACAGCTATAGCATGATAGCCCGATCAATAAAATTAAAAAACATAACTAATGCGAAAGTAGGCTTAAAGTAACAATTGGCGATAGTGGTGAAAGCTTGTTATCAAAATTGGTGAATATCTCCGTTTGCGTGGATGTTAAGTGCAATGAGATGCCGGCAGTATTTTTGTACGTCTGCGAAAAATTCTACTTTTGGGTTCAGTGTCACCAACTTGGTAGTAAATATCTAACGTCGTTACAAGCCTGTTTGTGTCTTCCAGTTCATTCATCTGGCTAGCATGCAAGCGTTACTTAAAGTTACTTAAACCCAGTTGATGAGACCCTAGCTGTTTACACGGTTTTTGGACAAATCGGCAAACATCATTTAGTTAAACGTTAGCAAAACGTTTATTGTTAGTGTTAGCATAAAATCTTTTTCAGATTTAATTTTGATAGTGTTTGGACAAATATGTTTATTTAGAATTGAAGTGTATTTTATCTATGAGGTGAAACATTAAGTGTATCCCCCCCCTTTCAGCTTAATTCTTACTTTTAGTTTTTTTAAGTAGTTAAATGTCTCCTATTTCTTTGAACTGTGCTCCATAGGTTATGTTCCATTCCCTCTGCTGATGCTAGTCAAGTTGAGGTCAAGCCGCCCATCATCTCCTGCAGGTAACCAGCTATATCACATACAATCACGTTTTGAGACACAGAATACACCTGTACCCTGGTTTTGAAACTTGTTGCTTGACCTTTATTTCCTCCTGATGCCCTGTCGAATAATGCATTAACATTTAGAAATGACACTATATCGGCACCAGTAGCATCATCCAGCACAGATGCTGAATTCCATTCCTCCTCCATCGCATAGTCTGAAAACTGCATTCTCAGTTTACTTCCATTGACGTGCTACTTCCTACTCTTCAGTGACAGGCCAAGTAAGATATCACCACACACACACAAACACTAATCGATGTATGTTCAGAGATTAGTAAATGTACTTTTTTATGTTAGACCTATACTGGCTCCAGCTTTTGCTGATCATCTGTTTTCCTTTAACCATCCAAACTGTCATGTAAGTTGACTGTTATTTTCAATGTGCATTTGACACTTGGTCTCCACACACATGTAAATTTGTCAATGGTTTTTTTTGTAATTATTCCATGATGCATTATTATTTAAAAAAAATACAATTGATATTGAATTAAACAATGGATTTCACGCAAGCTTTTCACAATGTCTTTGAATATTTTTTACATTTTTCATATGACTGGAGTTTTTGTAATAAATAAAACATGTTATGTGTTGTCTGAATGAGATTGAGATTCAGAAATGTAAAAACATAAAATAAAATTTTAAACTGTAAAGTAGTGGCCCAGGTGTAGCTGAAAAAATTAATCACCAGTCACAGACCAGGGCCAGATGAGCCCCAGATGTGAAGTTTGAGTCACGGATCTGGGCCAGATCCATACCACATTTCATAGCATTGATTACTGTATTGGGCCAGTACTGGGCAAGGTCTGTTCCTGATCCGCAATCCAAATTCATGCCGGTATTGGGCCGTTGGAAAGAGAGACCCTGGCACAGACCCATTTTGTGGATCTGTACCAAACTCTATCTAATATCTGGCCCAGATCTGGCACGGTTACCTTTTGCTGTCTGGGAAATCTATTACATAATGGAAATATAAGATCCAGTGTGACATTTATCTATGCAATACTTGTAGACTACAAATAGTATACATATCAAAACAAAGGTTATGAATGCAGAGAACCAGTAAGCATAGAACAATTCAGTGTTGGTTGATTTCTTAAGTCAATCCTTGGCCATTAAACATCTATTCAGTCAGCCTTGCAAAGATCCCAAGTCTATCCCAGTAAGGCTGGACTGCCAACTTTCATGCAACACTCACGCTTTTAGACTCACACACACACAGGAAATCTTACAGCAACCCTATAGAATTCTATTATACACTAAAATTAGCTACATCAAATGCATTTGTGTAGTTTGCAAAAACAGTTACATATATGTAAATGTGTGTGAAGACTGTCTGAAATTGATAATCTTACCAGCCACCTGACCAATTTGGCAACCCTGCAGTAAGGCTAGAATGCAATGCAGCTGAATGTCATCGATCTACTTACATATCTGCTGATATAAAGATATCTGGTGTAGTTTTCCTAATATTTTCTGGAGGACTGCACAGCCAGTTGAGTACATATATTCCCATAAGCCTTATTCCCTACTGGGCTGACCTCAGGGTATTTTGTTCCTATCTTCCACTGTCTTGTTTTATTTTTTGCAATATGTAAATCGCTTTAGGGCAACTATGCAGCAAATTACTACCAATTCAGCTGAGTTAAAAATTGCCAGCAGTTCTCTGCTGCCCACTGTAGTGCTTCACACTCTGTTTTGTGTATGACACGTCACAAAAGTGCAAACGAGTATTCTCAATGGTAAAGATTTAGCAAAAAGAACAGGGAAATGGAGCTTTTCTGACAGAAGAAAGTGCAATGCTAAGCAGTGAGGGAAGCTTGCTCCACTACCAAGGTGGACATCTGGAGCCCAGCAAAAGTCACTAATGCAGTGCCAATACTGTAACTGTGATGAAAAACACAGACATCCTTACCAGGACAGGAGACAGAAAAACAGCTTTGTTTCTGGGTGTCCTCTCCCCTACAGTGGCGTAGGGGATCCCCCAGGGGGCATGATCGCTGTCGGATCTGGGACCCAGACCCACAGGAGTGGCTGCAGGGGCTCCAAGGTCCCCAGGGACCCCAGGTCTGGCAACCCCGTTCATCTGATGGGCCTCCCTCCAATCCGGTTGTGCTTTCAGGGCATTCTGGGATACCGTTGCATACCTGCCGGTAGACAAGAATTACATAAACAACCCTGCTGTTTCACGATGATGTTCAGCAACCCCTCAAGTGAGGGTGGCAGGCCCTAATGGTGTCCAGTTCATACCTCCAGACCTCAGGCTAAGCTAATATGTAACAGTCAAATAAGATATGGCTCAACTCCTTACCTCTTTGAAGATGATACAGGTGCCATCGAGGCAAGTGTACTCTGGGCATGACTTACTGGTGTTTCTAGAGACCGGAGGTGAAGCGGTTCTCTGGTCTGGAGAAAGGGGTGAGAAGCGAGCCATGGGCATTACCAAAGAGCCTTGAAGAGTTAGCAAAATACCTTGAAGTGTTAGCAAAAAGCTTCAAAGTGTTAGCAAAGAGCTCTGAAATCTTATCAAACAGCCATTGCGAATTAGCAATGGGCCACGGACAGTTAGTGGAAGGCCTCAAAGCATAACTTTGAAGAGTTAGAAATGAGCCTTGAAGAGTTAGCAAACAGCCTTGAAAAATTAGCATCAAAGCCTCAAAGACAGAGTAACACAGTGGGTTGTGTCATACTGCTAGCAAAGATGCTCACAGTGTTAGCAAATACCCTTTAACTTTCAGATTGGGGGTCTGGCCTCAGTGATTTCAAGCTCCATGCAGGAACTCACCGCACATCCATTCATCCTCACCACGTGGACAGTCGGACATGCCGTTGCACACATAGGACATATTCACGCATGTGCGGTTATCGCATTGGAAGCTCCCAGGACAGGGTGGGATTTTCAAGGAACCTGGCACAGACAGAGAGGTATATGGGAACATGTTTCTTAGCACGACTCTATTAACCAATATGTATTTTCACATGAATCTATTTTTCGGAGAGGGTTTGGAACGAGTGCAGACGAACCACAGTTGTCTTCACTCTCATCAGAGCTGTCCCAGCAGTGGGGTGAGCCATCACACAGCTGTTGGTGCTCGATGCACTGGCCTCCAGCACGGCAGGGGAACTGGCCAGGGCCACAGGGCCTCTGGCAGGTCTGTTCGTCCTCACCACCAGGGCAGTCAGTCTCCCCGTCGCAGTGCCAGGCCAACGGCACGCAGTGTCCATCAATGCAGTGAAACTCATGATGCCCACATCCTGGAGCTTGGGGCCATGACAGAAATGTTGTGGGGGAGGTTAAAACCTCATATGTCAAGCAAAGGTGTGTTTCACATTGAACTGAGATTCTGACCTCCTAGTCAAAGAGAATATAAAGAAAAGTACCTAGTCGAGCAGTGGTGTAAACAGATTCCAATTCACTCTATCTAGCTATAGGAATCTTCCGTCCTCTCAGACTTTGACATGAATCTACAGATGTCAGGTCTATTTATGGACATCCACAGGAGGTCCTCAATAAAACTATGTCTCAAAGTTACTTCCTGACCAGAGAATTACAACCTCCATTGACCTCCCTCCCCCATCATGTCACTCTAGGGTGTAATGTGAATAGACCAAATCTTTTATTGATTTATTGCTTTGTTATCTGTGTAATTCCATTTTCATCTTTAGCCCAAAACTTGACTCATACAGACTGATCCACAATCTCATAAAATTTCCACATCACCCATTTATTAATGATGCAGGGCCCGATCACTACACACCCACCGGTGACATCACCTATTGCCCAGAAGCATCATTTAATGAGCGTTTGATTAGTATGAATTTAGGGGATTTAAAGAAGTCCTATAATAAGAACATAAGAACATAAGAACTATACAAATGAGAGGAGGCCATTCGGCCCATCAAGCTCGCTTGGGGAGAACTTAACTTATAGCTCAGAGTTGTTAAAATCTTATCTAGCTCTGATTTAAAGGAACCCAAGGATTCAGCTTGCACCACGTTATCAGGAAGACTATT
>JAABNX020000038.1:11910334-11946270 GCA_015163995.2 Mormyrus lacerda
GCTGAGTCGCTAGTTCAGTATCTGCTACACCACCCACCTTGGTGTCATCTGCAAATTTCACTAGTTTACTGTATATACTGGTGTCTATATCATTTATGTAAATTAGGAACAATAGTGGTCCTAAAATCGAACCCTGCGGTACCCCATATGAACGCAGGCCCACTGTAACATTGTGCCTCTTATAACTACTCGCTGCTTGCTATCTGTTAACCAGTTATCAATCCAGGTCGCTACAGTTCCTAAAATACCTGTCGCTTTGAGTTTAAGTAGAAGCGTCTTGTGGAGGACAACATCAAAAGCCTTTTGGAAATCTAAGTAGATGACATCATAGGTCTTCTTATCATCAAGTTCCTGAGTAGCTTCCTCAAAAAACTCCAACAGATTTGTCAAACAGGATCTACCTCTCCCATATCCATGCTGGCTATCCCCCAAAATGTTATTTGAGTCCAGGTAATCTACCATTTTCTTTTTGATTATAGCCTCCATAACTTTACCAGTTATACAAGTTAGACTGATTTGCCTATAGTTTGACATAGTTAATGCTCATTTTCACTGCTTATAATATTATTTTTGGGGTCTACTTCAAATTTACATGCTTCAGTGTTCCACAAACACATTATGTTTCTCATACGGTATATTTGCATTCACCCTCTGTCTGAAATGCTCTTAAAGTGTTAATCCCTAACCCAGATGATCCCTGTGTGCTCTGATTGGTCAGCTTGCTCGATTTGTCAGCTTGCCCTACACATGTTCTGTCCCTGTCTTGCGGTCTCCAGAAAGATCCTTGCAGGTAGGTAGCTAATAAAGATTATGTTATGAGGTGACCTCACCATGTCATGGAAGTAATGATTGGAATTCCAGTAAGGTGTTTCAGGCAGATTACTGAAGACTGGTTTTTGTGGTGAGAGTAACTCCCTTTGGCAGGTACTTTAGGCCTTCGACTCTACAGAATGTTTACATGCATATAAAGGTACAAAACTAGAAGAGTATAATAGGGCCCCTTTAAATGTATCTGTGGATTAATTCTGTTGTGCTTAATGCCTGAGCAGTCTGTGAGATGTTTCTCATGACGTCACTAACCAGGGCTGGGCACTGAGGAGGGCATCACCACCAGCATCACTGTGGGCGATATGGGCTGACAGACAGTCTGATTTTCGTCCTCCCCACCCTGGCAGTCCATGGACCCGTCACACAGCTTCACCTGGGACACGCAGGTGCCATCGGCACAGGGGAACTGACCAGGGGCGCAGGTTACTGGCATACATGAATGGGAACACATACACATGCAAAACTCAGAGAGAGAGGGGGAGAAAACATTCACAAACACATTGGGTTGTACATGTTTATTGCTTTTGAATTGAATTGAATTGAATTGGACTGAAATGAACTGAAATTAATTGAACCAAATTTAACCAAATAGAACTGAATTTAATTGAACTGAACTGAACTGAACTGAACTGAATTTAATTGAATTGAACTGAAATAAAACTACACTTGCCATTTGCACAGCAGTATTTGGACATCTGGATTTTTGTATGGTTTCTTCAGTCACAGTTTAAATATAAAAAGACAAACAATGTGCTTGAGGAATGACAAGTTCATGATGGTAAAGTGTTAATGATTGTTTTAAATAAAATATAAATATTTTTCAATATGGTAAATGGACTGCATTTATATAGCACTGTTTCTCAAAGCGCCTCACATTCACCCATCCACACACCGGTGGCAGAGGCTGCCATGCAAGGCGCCAACCTGCTCACCAGGAGCAATTAGGGGTTCAGTGTCTTGCTCAAGGACACTTTGATGGGGTCAGGAGAAATCAAGGCTCGAACCTGCAACCCTCCGGTTGCCGAACGCTAGCACTACCTCCTACGCCACCATCTTCCCCACAATATACCCAAAATGGCTTTGTTGTCATACACTGACACTACATGGAGAGTTAGTGTGTAATAGTGTAGATACACATATACTTTTCCAGGGTCCCAGCCATGTCTTTGTGAGACTTGCTTACACGTATGTTTCATGCATGTTCAACTTCAATAAACAGTGTAATATCCAGCAAAAACATACATACAGGGATCAGACGCACAGTAGAAGTGATTAGAAGTGATCGACTGAGCTGAACATGTAAGAAGAAGTGAAACAAACAATGTGAACTGCAGGACTAAGTCCATCCGTCAATGGGGTCCTACCTCCTGGTGGGCATACAGCCTCGTCTGTGCCGGAGGGGCAGTCCGACACCCCATCACACACTCTCTCAGTGGGTACACACAGGTCATCCGGGCATTGTAACTCTCCTGCTGCACATACACAGCCACGTTCATCGCTCAGGTCCCCGCAATCATCATGCCCGTCGCACCGGTGGATGTATGCCAAGCAGCGGCCTCCCACACAGCGAAACTCTCCGGCTCCACACGTGGCGCCGCAGTCTGTAGCCATACCCCCAAAGGCATCCGTTACCCTCTAACACCTAATATAAATCTGGCTCCTTAAACTTCTACAGCCATGAAAACAACAATGAATGCATTTTTGTTATGTTTGTTGTTTATTTGGGAGATGCTTATATTCAAAATATATTTCTGAGAAGCATGGTCAGCTCCTGGACCACCTGTGGGGTTAAAGACCTTGCACAGGGTCCCAATGGTGAAAATCATTCTGCTGGCTTTGGGATTCGAACCAGTGAGCTGTTCCCCATGTTCATATTTTTGAAAGGGGACAGTGGGGACAGTGATCAAATCAAATGAGAGAGGGACCCGATAGACAGCAGGGCACAGGTTAACAGCGGCTTGTAAACAGACACCCACCTCTCTCATCAGAGTCATCGGCGAAACCGCAGTCAGAATGGCCATCACACAGCTTGCTAGCGGGCAGGCAGAGGCCACTGGCACACTGAAATTTCCCTGGGGGGCATAACGGCACTGGCCGCACAGGAGCGCAGAACTCCTCATCCGACTGGTCGGAGCAGTCGGGGTGACCATTGCACCACAGGGCTCGGTCGAGGCAGTGGCCGCTAGTGCAGCGGAGCTGTTCCGGAGAGCAGGTGGAGGGGCAGAGTTCGTCTGAGCCATCCCCACAATCATCCTCATTGTCACACCTCCACTGAGCTGGAATACAACGTCCCCCCACGCACTGGAACTCTGACTCTAGGCACGGAGATTCTGGGATACAGGAAGACCCCTCACAGAGCCAACTCCCTGCCTGGCATGAGCTGCAAAAAATATATATTTGATTACATGCAAGCCAGCAAACAAGCCAAACAAGCTTTTGTGAAGAGCAATTCAGTAAATCAAATAACAATCTTAATTTGATGAAAATGAGTTTAACCTCATCGGAGCTTTAAGAGCATGAGTACTTTAGAGTTTTTATTATTTGTCCAAAACTTCCTTGGTTTGTTCAAATGCCGCCCAGGCTGAGAACACATAACAAAGGCACTTATTTGAACTCATCACATTCTGAACAGGTATGCATAATGAGACTCACCAATTCTGGCAGTCCTGATCCATATAGGACCCAGGAGGAAACAGAGAGCCTTCCCACTCACAGGGGCAGGACAAAGGTGCAATACATCCATCACCTGTAGGTGTCAAGTTATGCACAATTATGTTGTACTGACAGCAATATGTTGGAGGTGAATTTTGCAAATGTTGATCAAAATCATGGGGATCAGAGTACTGGGCCACTCCAGAGTCCAAGTGGGGAAAGTCTCATAGATTCAATGCCTTTATCACCAGCTCAATAAACCTGCTCAGACAATATACAGATCAAGATATAGTATGATTGATGATATGATGACACACTCCCAGAATATGGAGGTGATGGTGTGTATTACTGGAATTATACCCCACAGTCAGCACCAGCATGACTGTAGGAAACTCTGTCTGCCAGTTAGTCTCTTACCGTGCCAGACTGTCCCAGACTCGCAGAAGCAGCCCTCCACACAGGAGATGGCACTGCATGGGGAGTCGGGGTTATGTATACTGCTGGGGCACATTGGTTTGCAAGCTGGGCCACAAGACTTGTACACCAGACCATGCTCACACTGTAGCGCTGTGGGGCAGAAAGGAGCATACATACATAGGAGACTGTGTGATACAGTGTCGATGGAGGTAATCTTTAAACATAACGCCAGTCAGTTGTACATACGACAGAGCTCCTGGGACCTCCAGTGGATGTAGATCCCCCGGCGGTTACATTCCTCAGCGTAAGCAGCGATGGCAGTGCACAGGCACTCACAGTCCCCACCAGAGTCACAGCTGCAACACATCACTGGGTCAAAGGACACACTCAGAGTTCCCATCAGAGTCACAGCTACAACACAACACTGAGCCAAAGAACATACTGAGAGACCCCACCAGAGTCACTGTTGCAACACATCACTGAGTCAAAGGACACACTCAAATCCCAGTCAAAGTCACAGCTACAACACAACATTGAGTCAAAGGACACACTTGGAGTCCCTGCCAGAGAGATACAGTAATAAGCTATATCTTTTGGAAAACAATACATAAAAATGTAATGTCTGCATTACCCTACACTTGGAGAATAAAAAAATAGATAGAGTAGCATAACATGAAGCTCAGGGACTCACCCGCAGGCATCGAAGACACACCAGTCATAGAACTGCTGGAAGGCCACCTCAGCATGGCATGGGGCAAAAAGCTCCTGCGTCATCAGAGCACAGCGCCTCCGTGCCCACGGCACCCGGTGCGGATTTTCCTGGGCCAGAGGTCAGCAACATGCTACCAATCAATACCCTAAAGCTCTCTGGCATTATTACTGACATTATTACTGCCAGTAGGGCCTATTTAGATTTGTCTGGGAAGATCTATGTTGAAAGTACTCCATTAATGAGAATTATGATCCAAGGGACTCACGGTGCATGGGTCATAGAGATCCTGGATTTGGACGTCGGGACAGGTTGGGTTGACTTTCCAGGAATTCCCAAAGAGCTCGGCTGTGGACTCTATAATGCCCTGACGCGTGGTGAAGTCATTCTCAGCATCCCCGTCAAAATTTCCACACAGCCCTGCAACTCTGCCTCGGAACTTGGGAGAGAGGTGAATGTACACCCGCATCCCTGCACAATGGAAATATTGGGAATTTAGACAATAGAGAATTAGACACTATTTACTTGCACAGTCAGCTTGAATAGGCCAGATTGGTCCTGGGTTACACATATAGATTGTTATATGAGTACCAGTCAATGCATTATTTACAGTTTTTAACAGCACAGGAGCAATTATATTCTTTATTTTTTCAGATGGGGGCATCAGAAGTGCCAACCTTATCATTAAGCAATGATATGTTTCGAATCAGTGAGTGACAGGGGACGGAGCACTTTGGGGGCCAAACAGCTTTCAGTTGCGTCCAATGCCCCTGTGGCCCCGCCCCTGTATCCGTCCCTGTCTCAGTAACTGGGACTTTATCTGTACAAGTTAGTTTCCAGATGTGCATAAATGTTATGCTCTTTAACAACAGTGATATTTAAAAAGGAAATGTGACATTCCCACTACGTGTATTTCCAAAATAGCTTTGAGGTGTTGTCAATATAACATGACTAGCTAGTCTAGGCCACACCTCCATCCCACAGCACGGTGATTCCAAGTCGGGACGAGAGGGAAACGAAGAGGCCGATCTGCTCCAGATGCAGCCCACTGCCTGAATACACCTTGGGCAGAGCCACAGGCATGCCGTTCACAGACACCGCTTTTCCTGCAACCAAAAATTTTCCAAGTTTTCCGGGCAGCCTGATTAAACATAAATTGCCCATTTGCTTAAAGCACAAATATGGGGAGATACATGCAAGCCCCAGACACACAGAACCAGGGGTAGGAAATCTAGTAAGAACAATAATTATAACCATGATGTGGTGTGGTTAGTACTGTGCTCTGCAGTTAGTATTGCAATGAGCAGTTGCCCAAGCTCCAGGCCGCCAACCTTCACTCACCTCGCAGCAGATGCACGGCGATGCCGCCCACCGTGAAGGTGACAGACTTGGTGCAGGTGACACCAGTGCTGCCGCATGGCATGTTCTCAGCGGTGATGCTGAAGTGGCCCCCCACCTCCCGCACCAGCACGTACTCGCAGTCGCCCAGGAAGGTGAAGGCGCGCCCGTCGAACGTCACATAGTGTGGGTCACCCGTGGCAATGCAGGTGCCCGCACAAAGGGCATGGCCGCAGTGCCAACGCCGCTCCCGGCATACACTGCAGGGGTCAGAAAGCGTGTCCGGGCAACTTTTGGAGCATCATTAAGAAACCAATACTAAACAATTACTAAAATATCACCTACCAATAATTTAATGCATTGCAGTAAAATTCAATATAAGCCACAGCAAAAATGTGATTTTTTTTTTTAGACAAATTATGTTGATTACCCTTTGAGTGTTGTGTTATATCTCTCACTCAGCATCGATTCCAAACTGCGTATTTAATGTCAGGTCATTGGCAGCATGAGCCAGATGTCAACATGCTTTGCGATGTCATCAGTTTTCAACAATTTAAAAAAAGAATAAAGAGGCAGAAGGTCTTTCAAAAACAAGTAGACAAGTGGACATGACTTAACCCCCCTGCCCCAGCTAGTTTGGATTGGGTTGAAGCAATCAGTGACTGCATGGCAGGCCCGCCATGACTGACTAATTCCACCTCAGCTCCGCAGACCCCTGTCTGATACTTGTTTGTGAGTTGCCTACCATGTGTTGCAGTCTCTGGTGATAGTGTCGTTGCTGTAGTACAGCCTGCCGTTGTGATGGCACGGACACTCTGACAGGGGCACGCAGCGGTCGCCCTGTGGCGGGACAGAGTGCATGCTGGGATATCAGTGCCTCATGAGAACCCCTGATTCCCCTTCTGCCCTTGTGATGGACAAACACCAACCAGCAGCACAGTGCCAGCAGGGCAGACGCAGCCTTGGATGGGCTCTGGGCAGGGCTCTGGGTGTGCATCCAGGCTGGAGCAGGTGCGTAGGCAGGACTGGGGGGAGTACTCCAGGCCGGGGGGGCATGGCGTCAGGGCCGGACAGGGTTCCTCGGTGCAGTTCCACACACCCCTTTCACATACACTGCACATCAGGAGCAAGACGGACAGGAAGTTGAGAAGAATAAGGGGATACAGAGCAGACAGAAGGAGATGTTAGTGAGCCATACAAATGCACCCTGAAATAGAGCAGGGGTTTATGGGGGGGGTTACATTTACAGGGGATGTTTATATTAACATTTATCTACATTTTTTCAACTGTTGCATTTGTATAAATCAACATACAAAAAAGGCAGGCAATACATCCACAGGTTTATCTAAAAATTCTGGACCCCCTAACAAAATGTAACCTATATTTTTTTAAAATTGAACATATTCAAGGGCCCCTGCAAAGTGCTCAACCCCCCAAATCTGCCAGGGTATCCATTCCCCTACTGCATCCCTCAATACATCACAACCATATAGCTGTCAAAAGCTTCCATTGTGCAACCAGTTTCAAATGCAGGTTAGCACTGTTAGAAAAACATCATTACAACCTAATATCAGAAACCTAGGTCAAAACACCATGACAATTAGTTTCCTACCACCCAGGCAAGTGCAAAGCACGAGAATAGCATCCAGTGTAACCAAAGTCATAACTATGAAATAGTAAAGACGCAGCAGGGTAGCCTTCAACCTCCTTACCTGCTGTGTTATATGAGCCCTATACAGTATAAGATTACTGACACGTAACCATCCGTGAATGTTGAATGGAAAATAGATGAAATTAAAGTAAAAAGTGACTGGAACATTCTGAAATGTTCTCAAACTTTGTAATTCAACCAACCATAGTCCTGAGCCCAGACGAACAGCACACTGTGTGTCTGTGCATGTGTATACAAATTCATGGGGGGGGGGATTTTGCTTGAGGACCAAAATGTCCCCAAAATGTGGTAAAACCTGAAACTTCCATACTTTTGTGGACATTTTTCAGGTCACCATTTGACATTTGAATAACCTCAATTTTATAAAAATATGTTAGCGCAATCAAAAAAGTCATGCATTTTCTTTAGTTACTTATGGTTAAGATTAGGACTGGGTAGAGGATAAGGGTGTCGTGATTTGGATTAGGGTTTTTCCAACGAATGGAAGTTCCCCATTTAGATAGGTATGCCAACAGACTAGACTGTGGTAAATTAGACCTGCACCGCCAGCTAAGTTTTTCAGCATGTAGAGTTTCTCATGTTTTATTACAGTTTAAACACCATCTGTGTCACGTACAAAAGAAAATACACAGAATGGCAGTTAACCAGTGACTCATCTATATAATTTCCTGTTGCAGGGAATATAAATCAACAAACTCTCTGCGTTCGATTAATTAGACTTAAGGTTTTTTTTTTCTCCCCCAAAAGTTCACTCCAACACTGATGGAGAGTAGCCCACAAAAGTTATGCCTAGTGACATTACTATCCATTTCATCCCAAGTCAACTCAATGCAGTTAAGGTCAGATCACTCTGCAGGCCAGACTTCACCTTCTTCAGATGTTTCCGGACAGGAATTCACTAAAAGTGCATTGTTCGAAGTTCAGCCAAGAAAAGTAAAATATAAGGTGCTGAAAAACTTTATGGTGTACACTTCTGTCAATGGCATCCAGTGGAACAGTGAAATCCTGCCCTCCTTACCGCCACTTCTCCACAGACCAGGTAAACATTCACAACGTTGGCACAGCGGAGAATGCCGATGAAATCAACCTATCCTGATGCGGAAAAGAGCAGGGCATAGGGCGAGTTCATCATCGCTCTCGCGCCACTATAATCAGGAGACAAACACACACACACACACACACACACACGCACACGCAGAGCCTGAAGTCACACCCCAATCCTATCAACCTACACAAACTCAATCTCTGCATGGACATACCATAATAAGTCTCCACTGCAATAAAACAGTCATTTACAGCAGTTGTAAAGCAGGGCAGCAGAATATTGACATGGTTGAAGGCATCTCAATGTGATAAGTGTGTCATAAAGCGCCCAGATTACCCAGCCTCATCGCTAAAGCATAAGACACCCAACTCTGAGGACAAATGTGCCTTGTCTGAGTGGCCCCACCTCGTAGAAGCAACAGTGCGCCCTTTGGCATTAAAGTTTGTCGCTTTGCTTAGTCATCTGGCCAATTCTTCAACTTCTCAGTTCATTAACTCAGATAAGAACAGTCTCAGGGTTAATGGCACCGAAAAAAACGGTGTGCCAGCTATGATCCGTTACCCAGGCCCTGTATCATGCTTGCTTGGGAGAAGGCCAGTAGGTACAACTCGTCAAGGAAGACAAAGAGAGTATTCTGAAGGACCATTTTGCAGCTTGAATTAATATCAGCAAATTTCGTCTTGGGTCAAACACAAAGAAGATCATTATTTTTTACTTTACTGAAAAGAGAATGGAACATGAGGTGCACAGCTTTGAAGCAAATGTATATTGAAAAAGGGCGTAAAGTCAACCTTCTTAAATCCATCTAGATTAAGTCAGCATATGATAAAAATAAAGACCTTTTTAGCTGAGCTGCAGGCCATACCTTGAACTAGCTGGAGTTTTGTTGATTTTGCTTGGTCTACCTACCAGGTGTTGCAGTTGTTCTGGATGGCATTGCCGGGCTGGTAGACCCTGTCCCCATACACACAGGGGCACAAGGCAGCAGGCACACATTGTCCATGCTCATCCTGTACCAGCTCCGAAGGGCACTGACAGCCTGGTACACAGCTGGGCGCCTCCCCCTGGCAGCTCCAGCCTTGGTGAAGGTCTGCACAGGAGCCCCCACATGGACGCCCGCATTCCTGGTACACCTGGCCCCCCGAGCATTGAACAGCTAGGGGGGTGGGAGGAAGTGCCATCAGTGGACTGAAATGCATAACAAACACTGATCCTGAGGGACATTGAACAACACTGACACCATGAATTACTGACACGGAGGGACATTGAACAACACGGACACCATTAATTACTGGCACCGAGGGACATTGAACAACATGGACACCATTAATTACTCACAGAGAGACATTGAACAACATGGACACCATTAATTACTGACACTTAGAGACACCAAAATCAAACAACACTGACACTATCAACTCCTGACACTGAGGGACACTGACACTGAACAACGACACCATTTACTACTGAAAATGAGGGACACTGACGTCATACATTGACCCTGTCAACTACTGACACTGAGACATGGCATTGATTAATGGCATCGATTAATGCATCTGAAGGGGGAACATACAAACTCAACACACAAAGGAGGTGAAATTCAAAACTCCATCCCTGGACACCAGTGCTACCAACTGAGCTTTAACAAAATAGCTCTTGAAGTACGGTGGTTCCAAGACTCATTGACAGAGACTGCCTTGGACTACCTTGGAACCTTTCATTCAACACTTCAACACTTCCTGCAAACTGGAGTCCATCAGGGCTCAGTACTCTGACCCTTTCGCCCCCCCCAAAACCACATCGGATTTTTGAGACTGCTGAAAACTGACCCTGTAATTAATGGGTAATATAATTTCCATTAAGTTCTGTTCAAATTATAAAAGAATTTTCATTAAGTTCATAAAGTGATATCACAAATAGGGTGCATTTCCATTAAGAGATGTCATGTGTATAATACTTGCCATTTATCATCATCCACATGATCAAGATCCATGTCTCACGCTGTCCATGTGATAGTAGTTCTAGAATAGCTAATTATCATGTCATGCACATCTACTTATTTGCAAATTATATGTGCCTCATTGTGGTTTTGGAAATTGCTACTTTTTTGAATTGCTACAAAAACCACATGAGGCGAACATAGAATTTTTTTTTTGAGTGTTTCCACTGATGGCTTTTCAGTTTGCATCTTCAAACTGTTCAAAATCTAGGCTGATAGAAACACCACTGAATAATGAATGCTGAATGATCACAATATACTGTACATTAGGGCTGGGCATGGATGTTATATTGCGCATGAACAATAATCACCAGGGCTTCAGGTGATAGGGGCCAAACATTTAGCTGGACACCAGCTTTTTCATTTATGCCCACCCAAAAATGATTAGTAATTAGTATAAATTCAGCATATCCTTATGTTCAATAAACGTGTCACACTTTGAAGTGCAAGAAGTGCCACCACATCACCAACATATTTTTACCGTGTTTATCCACTAGATCTCCTCTTTTAAAAGATGTCTGTGCTGAGCTGTTCCTTTCTTCACCACTATGTCAGTTCATACTGAAAACAGTATTATGTGGTGTGTTCCACTAACCGAATTTGATAAACTTAAAGATACGCCAAGTTCATACAGATTACTAACTTTTGGGTGTCACAAAATGCATCTCATTAACATTTTAGCCATACTACTAATCTGCTTAACAAATCACAGGTGCAAATAAATGTCTGTATGGTACCGAAAAGATGGCATCCGGCCAAATGTTTTGCGCATCATCTGAAGCCCTGGTGATTATTGTACATGTGCGATATAATATCGATGGGTTATCGCCCAGCCCTTCTGTACATATTCAAACACCAATAACTACAAAAAGTGCAAAAGAAGAAGATGTGTAGAGATTCTCACGGCAGAAGGTGTAATTCCTCCAGCTTACGAGTACCCCCTCCTGGGCGCAGTGCTGGGCATAGGCGACAAGGACTGTGCAGTGACACTGGCTCTGCGGTGCACAGCCACACACCTTCGCGTGACACAGGCGTATGTAGGGCTCCCGGTCCACCACATCGTAGCATGGCTGATCAATGGAAAGAGAGATGGTTCTTAGAACAGGTGGCGGCCATGTTGGGATATTCAAAGCAATAACAAACAGCAACTAAATCTGGTAATTTACCAATTTGGATTCATTCCTAATTAAACAGCAACTGCAGTTTCAGTTTCAAAGCTCACGGAAACACTCTTAGACCATATGAAGAGCAAGTTTCCAAATCTCTGTCCTCATGTAATCCAAAGAGGGACTTTCATAAAATTTCCATAATTCACACAGTACACAGAAATCTTTTGGCAAATGTATCCCATGGACTGACTGAGTTTTGGTAATATGCTCTTCATACGACTTCATTACTATTATTTAAGTGCGGCCCTGAAGTCATCCAAAGCCTAAGAGTAGTTTAGATTGTCAGAGATGATTAGTTATGTGTCGCTTAATGCCCTTCTGCATAATGTTCGTCCGCATATATGTCTGAGGTCCCATAAAATTAAAACAAAGTTGAAAAATCCTTATTGTGTCTAACAGGATGCAGCAGACAAAGGCTGTAATGCACTACAGTACATGTAGCTGGTGCAAACAAAGCAATTGCGCTGCCAGTCATAAAATGATACAGAACATATCTAATTTATAATACAACACTTGATAATGATAATCAACATCTGTGTTAAGCATTAATATATTTACGTTACTGTACTTTTGTTGTCATTTTAATGTGTACTTTCTCTCTTACAAAGAAACTATATGGGTTTGCGTACATATATATGTTTGCATCTCACCCAAGTAACCTGTCGTCCTATTGGACAGAACATAATCTGGGCATTAAATGATGAATACTATATAATTCTTAATTCCTGCAAATAAGGCAAACACGATGTAACAATGAAATAAAACATGTGGAGCATCAACCAAAGGAAATGAAATGTTTATTTTTCACTGACTAAAGCAAAGTCCCCTCTGTCCATGCCCCTACCCGTACCTGAAACACACTGCTCTGGATGATGCCACAAACACTCCTCGCCTGCTGCCTCCTCTGGGGGTAGGTGAGACAGGGGTCGCCTGACACCCCCAAGGGGGGCATGCAGCCGCCCAGGGTCATCTTGCTGGCAAAGGAGGTGACGCTGCTTTCTATGTCGCCCTCTGGGGTGGTGAAGTCGTCATGCTGACTCCATGTCAAGGTTCCACACATCCCTCTTACCTGTAAATGCAAGTGAGAGGGCAGTTAGAGTCTGGACGAGCACCATGTGATCAGAGCTATAAGATGGACTAACGTGGAGACAGAATTGTATAACCGGATGGTGACCCAGGGGGTTAGAACTCTGTACTTTTGCTGCTGTACCACTATTCCTCCTGCCATCTGTAGCAGCACCCAGCACCTGCCTGCCCCCCGAATGACATTCAAGTGTTAAAATTGGAACAGTGTGATTTGGACTTTTACCATCTTGCTTATCTGTTACAACCGAGGAGTGGTTGTAATCTTAGCTACACTGTTGCCTTTGTATATAATAGGATGTTTAATTAGATCTCTGCAGATTGTGTTTTATATCTCCTGACACCCCCTGGGATTGGAAGGTTGAAGGTGTTTGATCACCATTACAATTCCGATTTTGGCAAAAATGTCACCGAATGCTTCAGCTCTCTGGTTTGTGGACTACTGCACACCTTGTGGGCAAATCCCGGCTGTAGAGTGACAAGAGCATAGGGTCCTTCCAGGTGCCACAGTAACTGTGCGCCAAATGTCTGGACCGCGATGAAGGAGGAGGAGGCACGCCGCACAGTCAGGTCTGACGTCACCACAGGGAGCACCATCCTCTGGCCATTCACTGTTACCATACCTGTAGCAGGCAATAACAAATAGGTGGTGATACACAAGTGCCACACACATGAGTAGAACAGTAGACCTCAAGGGAACAGCCTAACAGCTTTATAGATCTAGAGAAAAGACTAGACTTGTCTGCTTGCATCACATCCAGAGAGTCAATGACCTTAGTCATATTAAACAAATAACTCACTTCACCATCAATAACCATGGACGATTCTAGGATTTTTTTTATGGTGGGTGGCAAACGAGGGGCCATGATTACATAATTTAAATTATTTAATTTGGCGAGTGATAGACGAGGAGTCACTCTGGGGGCCAATCAGCTGAGCCACAGCTGTTGTATACATTCCTCTCAGTAACTAACTGTCTCCCTCATTTTGTAATGTAAGCTAACTTGGAGACACTGTTTAGATACCCCTGCAAAAGGTTTCAGTTGGGTCTATTAATCAGCTGCCTACCGGAATCAGATATGGTCACAGAGGTACGGAGCACAGTGATGGCCATCTCCCTCAGGCACCCCTGCCCTGCTCCTGAGGCACATGGCCCAGCCTGGACAGTCACCAGAAGCTTATGGTCCACAAAGTCCTGCAGATGGACAGGCAGGCTGTCAGATGGGGCACTATTAACTCTGTGAGTTTTAGGGTTTGGAAATACCACAGCTCAACCATAAGGCTACTCCTGACCTCCACCGCAGTTAATCCGCAGTCGCCGGTCAGCACGCTGTACCACTTCCCGTCGAAAGTGGTGACTTGCAGCGCCCCCAGCATGGTACACTGTGCAGCGCACTTTTCACTGGAGCACTGCCACTGCCCTGCTCTGCACACACTGAGAGACAGAAGGAAAGAGCACAGATGTGTACAAGAAAACCAAAATCGAGAAGGGATGAGGACATTCACACATAGTATCTGTTGTGTCCCAAAAAAATATTTTCCAGACCTGATGCTTGATCCCATACACTGCTTTAACTCCTAAAACCTCTGTATCTCTTAAATAGGGGCTATTCTAGTACTTTAAGGTGGGTGCATAAGAGGGGTCATAATTCATACACAGGGGCCAACCAACAGGGGCAATTCTACGATTTTTTTAAGGTGAGAGGCATAAGTAAGGACATAATTCATGCAGAAGGGCCAAACTTATCATTAGCTAATGATATGCTTTGAATCGGTGCAAGACAGGAAAGGGGGGACTTAGTAGGCCAATCAGCTATTGGTTGGAGCCATTGTCCCAGTGGCACCACCCTTGTATACATCCTTGCTGTTAACAGAGGTGGAAAGTTCAGGTCCAAAAAGTACAAATCCAGACCATGGTTTTGATTCAACCAACCAGCTGAGTATAAAGAGTCACAGTCATAGAGTACTCAACTGGTTGGTTGAAACAAATCCTTGGTCTGGATTTGTACTTTCTGGACTTTCCACCTTTGGCTGTTAAACTCCACTCCACTTTTATATAATATATTCCAAATTAAGTCCTCATTCCATCTTCCCATCCCTATGTAATATGGCTCCATTCACAACCCCACCAGGGGACTAAAATTTCTAGGCATCACTGTACATAAAGACCACAGTTATGGACCAATGATAAGCTTCAGAGGGCAAGCAAACATGTATTGGGCAGTTTTTAATCATGTGACTAACTGATGGGAGATGTGACCACACACAGCAGCAAATATTGTAAAGAGGTGGACTCACCAGGTGTTACACCTCTGCCGGATGGCATCGCCAGGTAGGTAGGTACGCCGGCGGTGGAAACAGGGACACTGTTCCCGGGGCAGGCAGGTACCCTGGTGGAGATATAGACCAGGGGGGCACTCGCAACCACTCACACATTCCTCCCTGCACTGGCCAGACATGGGAGGGTGTGGGGAAGAGCAGCTGGGGGGGCAGGACGACACGCAGTCAGAGAATACCTGCCCCTGGGGGCACTTCCTTTCTGGAGAAGAGGAGGAGAGAGAAAGTCATGGGGTTATAAGGGTGTAATGTGAGGTGAGCCATGGTTCTGTTGCTGTGACAACCTACCACACAGTCTGGCACCCCTCCAGCTGATGCTGACATGCTGCTGGGCGCATTCGCGGGCGTAGCTGGCCAGGGTGTCACAGCTCTCCTCATCCCGCTCTACTCCCCTCAGGCTGCACCGCAGAAACAAGCAAGTGTCCGTGTAAGGCGCTGGGTCCACCTGATCAGGAGAGAGAGACACAGTCCAAAGAGCACCACCTGGCCAAAACGGTACCCTTGAAAAGCACAGGAAGGGTAGTTGTAATGAAGGTAGTTTGTTTGCATGCATCCCAATGGAAGGGATGAGGGATAGTGCTGGTCAACCCTTTAGGTGACACAGGAGGTTTCCTGGGGTGCAGACGATTTTTCTCTGTCTTGGACGGGAGGCACCAGCAGTGAAGCTTGCCTAGGGCACCATATTGGATTCGACCAGTACTAAAGGAGGGGTACTGGTTGGGGCAAACGTGCCATCAGCCTCATACCTGCTGATGACACTGTGTGAAGGGACTCGCCAGCAGCCTGTGACACACAGCCTCGGCCTCCCGGCGCAGGTCTGCATCCCCGACGATGTCACAGCTATGGCCAAGCTCAGCTGCATCGTTGCATCCCTGGGAGGGCAGAGGGCAGAGAGAAGAGAACATAACTGGGTGGTTGAGAGGCTCTGATTCCATGAGTCTGCTATGCATGGAAGTGTCTTTGGTTAAGTGCACTATATGGCTCACAGTTATTCACAATACAGAACTCCGATCCAACCTCATACCTCGGACTGTTCATCTGGCACACGCCATGAGTTCCCGAAGCTGGCAGCATACTGGGTCACGGTGCCTGACACTGTGGTGAAATCATCTGTGTGTATGAGGAAAAAAGTGGGAAAAAAAACAAAAACCATGAACCACACAGGCTAAATCCAGAAAATACTGTTAAGTTATGTAGCTATTGTGGCTCATAATGAAATGTATTTAAACTAAACAGATGTGATTCTCATTTATTGGTAACATCCATCCATTCATCCATCGATCATCTATCGGGTCGGGTCACAGGGGCAGCAGTCTACACCATGTTCCAAATTATTATGCAATTCGTTTTTAAGTGTCATAAAGATTAAATATTTTGTTTTTCAATTCAACTCATGTATAGTATTGTGTCTCAGGGCTCTTTTGATCACTCAAATCAATCTTGGACACCTGTGATAATTAGTTTGCCAGGTGAGCACAATTAAAGGAAAAACTACTAAAAAAGGACGTTCCACATTATTAAGCAGACCATAATTTTTAAGCAATATGGGAAAGAAAAGGGATCTCTCTGCTGCCGAAAAGCATGAAATAGTTGAATGCTTAGGACAAGGTATGAAAATCTTAAGTGTATCAAAAACTTAAGTGTGATCATCATACTGTTAATACGGCTGGCTAAGTCAGAGCACGGGTTTGTGTAGATAAAGGCACAATGAAGAAGTTTTCTGCAAAACAAATACATCGGATTAAGAGAGCAGCTACAAAAATACCATTACGAAGCAGCAAACAGGCATTTGAAGCTGCTGGTGCCTCTGGAGTCCAGTGAACGTCAAGGTGTAGGATCCTCCAGAGGTGTCATGATCCGCTTCGTTCGATCCTCCTGTGTGCCACGCCCACCTCATTACCTTGTGTTCCTGCCCGATTGTGTTCATCTGTGTCCTGTTAATCCCTGGTCTGCCAGTGTATATCAGTCCCCGTCTTCCTGAGTCTTGCGTCTGTCATTGTTGTAGTGTCATGATTGTTCGTGCCTGTCTGCCTGCCTACCCCAAATAAACCCTGTTCGCCCTGTCAGTCTGGCTCCATACGTCTCCTTGCCTGCTCGTCTACCACGAATCGTGACAAGAGGCTTGCAGTTATGCATAAACCTTTTATTCGGCCATCCCTAATCAATGCTCACAAGCAGAAACGGCTGCAGTGGGCCCAGAACTACATGAAGACAGTCTTGTTTACTGATAAGTGCTGTGCAACCCTGGATGGTCCACATAGATGGAGTGGTGGATGGTTGGTGGATGGCCACCATGTGCCAAAAGGGCTATGACATCAGCAAGGAGGTGGCGTAGTCATGTTTTGGGCCGGAACCATGGGGAGAGAGCTGGTCAGCCCCTTTAGGGTCCCTGAAGATGTGAAAATGACGTCTAAAAAGCATGTGGCGTTTCTGACTGACCACTTTCTTGCATGGTACAAAAAGAAGAACCATGCTTTTCGTAACAAAATCATCTTCATGCATCTTCATGTATGACAATGCACCAGCTAATGCTGCAAGGAATACCTCTGCATCATTGGCTGCTATGGGCATGAAAGGAGAGACACACTCATGGTGTGGCTCCCATCCTCCCCTGATCTCAATCCTATTGAGAACATTTGGAGCATCCTCAAGCAAAAAATCTATCAGCGTGGGAGGCAGTTCACATCCAATCAGCAGCTCTCAGAGGCTATTCTGACATCCTACAAAGAAATTCAAGCAGAAACTCTCCAAAAACTCACAAGTTCAATGGATGCAAGAATTGTAAAACTGTCCTATGTTAAGATGTTTTTCATTAAAATAGCTTTGGATTTCAGTAAATATGACCTCCTAATGCTGCAAATTCAACAAATGACCATTTTCAGGTCCTTACTTATAAAATGTTTTGAAACTCTGTTGTGCATAATAGTTTGGAACAGTGCATTTTAAGTTTTTTATTTTTGAAAAAACATACGGTTATCATTGGGAGGTTTGTTCAGTAACATTCGAATTATACTGTAATGGTTGATGACTCGAAAATTATGCTGACTGTCATTTGCATGGACTATTTGGAAAAATCAGAGAAAAATATCATTTGCATAATAATGTGGAACGTGGTGTAAGCAGGGAAATCCAGACTTCCTTCTCCCCAGCCATTTCATCCACCTTCTCTGGGGGAATTCCAAGATGTTCCCAGGCCAGCTAGGAGACATAGTCCCTCCAGTGTGTCCTGGGTCTTCCCCTGGACCTCCTCCCAGTGAGACATGCCCGAAACACCTCACCAGGGAGGCGTCCAGGAGGCATTCTAAGCAGATGCCCGAGCCACCTCATCTGGCTCCTCTCAATGTGGAGGAGCAGCGGATCTACTCTGAGTCCCTCCTGAATGACAAAGCTTCTCACCCTATCTCTAAGGGAGAGCCCAGTCACCCTGTGGAGGAAACCCATTTTGACCGCTTGTATTTGCGACCTTGTTCTTTCGTTCACTACCTACAGTTCATGACCATAGGTGAGAGTAGGAACGTAGATCGATTGGTAAATCAAGAGCTTTGCCTTTTGGCTTAGCTTCTTCTTCACCATGACAGACCCGCATCACTGCTGACGCTGCTGTCGATCTCCCACTCCATCCTTCCCACACTAGTGAATAAGACCCCAAGACACTTAAACACCTCCACATGGTGAAGGACCCCCTCGCGAACCTGGAGAGAGCACCCTTTTTCGGCTGAGGACCCTGGTATTGGATTTGGAGGTGCTGATTTTCATTCCAGCCGCTTCACACTCAGCTGCAAACTGCTCCAGTGAGTGCCAAAGGTCACGGTCTGATGAGGCCAACAGAATCACATCATCTGCAAGCTGTAGCCCGGCACCCCATATTCCCAAAGCACTCCCCATAGAGGGACGCGGGGAGGATGCCTTCTCCAAGTCTACAAAGCACATGTAGACTGGTTGGGCAAACTCCCATATACCCTCCAGGACTCTACTGAGAGTATTGAGCTGGTCCACTATTCCACAGCCAGGGCAAAAACCACACTGCTCCTCCTGAATCCGAGGTTCTAGTATCCGATGGACCTCCCTCTCCAGCAGCCCTGACTAGGCCTTACCAGGGAGGCTGAGGAGTGTGATCCCCCTATAGTTGGAACACACCCTCCAGTCCCCCTTCTTGAAGAGGGGGACCACCTCCCCATTTTCCTCGCCAAACTCTTCTCATACCCAAGTTTTTGCCTCAGCGACCGCTGAAGCTGCGTTCTGCTTGGCCCGCCGGTACTCATCAGCTGCCTCCAGAGGCCCACAGGCTAAAAAGGCCCGATAGGATTGCCACCGTGACAGGCATTGACCACCTTACGGCCACAGTTCCAGTCAGCCCACCTCCCCGGGACATGGGTGAAGTTCTGCCGGAGGTAGAAGTTGAAGCTCCTTCTGACAGGAGATTCCCTCAGACGTTCCCAGCAGACTCACACTATATACTTGGGTCTGCCAGGTCTGACCGGCTTCCTCCCCCACCAGCGGAGCCAACCCACCACCAGGTGGTGATCGATTAACAGCTCCACCCCTCTCCTCACCTAAGTGTCCAATACATGTAGCCGCAAGTCCAATGACACAACCACAAAGTCGATGATCGAACTGCGGCCTAGGGGGTCCTGGTGCTAAGTGCACATTTGGACACCCTTATGCTTGGACATGGTGTTCATTATGGACAATCCGTGATGAGCACAGAACTCCAATAACAAAACACCACTCGGGTTCAGATTAGGGGGGCCGTTCCTCCCAATCATGTCCCTCCAGGTCTCACTGTCATTACCCACATGAGCATTGAAGTCCCCCAGCAGAACCAGAGAGTCTCCAGGAGGAACACTCTCCAACAATCCCAAGCCATGCATTGAGGCGAGCCCGACTATATATAATCAGAACCTCACAACCTCGCACACCAGCTCAGGCTCCTTCCCCGCTAGAGGGGTTAGTTAGCCACTGCCTAACTCACACTGCACCCGACCGCTTTGGCCCCTCCTACAGGTGGTGAGCCCATTGGAGTGGGGACCCACGTCCCTCCTTCAGGCTGTGCCTGACCAGGCCCCATGGGTGCAGACCTGGCCACCAGGCACTCGCTATCGAGCCCCACCCCCAGGCCTGGCTCCGACGGGGCCCCAGTAACCCACATCCGGACGAGGGAAACTGTGAGTCTATGTTTTTACTCATCATAAGGGGTCTGATGAGCCACACTTTGTCTGGTTCTTCACCTAGGACTTGTTTACTTTGGGTGACCCTACCAGAGGAATAAAGCCCCGGGCATCTTAGCTCCTGGGATTATTGAAACATGCAAACCCCTCCACCATAATAAAGAGTCGGTTTCATTGGTAACAAAGACAAATAAGTAAATCAAGTCTCTGTGGAGCAGAAGTACTTACATTGTTACCATAATATGTGTTACTATTCTCATACCGTCAGCTTTGTTGTTGTAGATTCCACATAGCCCCCTAGTGGCAGTGAGGTGTTCTGCAGTGACGGTCAGATGGATGGTGTTTCCCATGTCAAACTTCACCCGAACCCCGATGCCGCTCTCCACAAAAACAAAGTCTCCCATCCAATGAATGCTCACCCCTGCATAATATGGACACATAGAAACAAATGCAAGCTATTAGCTGCCAGCATTGAGGGCGGGCTCATCAGGTCTGATAAATAGCAGAGGTTTCAGAAAACAAAAAATCTGTGGGAAAAAAACAGTTAAATCAACTGATGTAACGTGGGCATAGGAGTAAACTTACCACCCCTAAAAAGGGCCTTGTTCTGAGGGACCAACAAGCCATTGAGTGTAACATTTCTCTGATGGATAGATACCAGGTCTAACCCCAACATCATCCGCAAGGCCTAAAAGGCATAGAGAGTCAAAGGATATCAGTGTTTCCATTCTGGACAATAGGGCAATTCTAGGATTCTATGGGCATAAGGAGGGTCATTATTCATACAGAAAGGCCAAACTTATCATTAGTCAATAATATTTTTTGAATTGGCGAGGGGCACAGAAGGGTGCACTCAGGAGGTGAATCAGGGAGCCAATAGGCTTTCAGCTGGGGCCAGTGGCCCTGCCCCTGTAAACATCACTGTTGAACAAGCTACTATCTATGGCATCATCTTGGAACATAGAATATTGGAAATTGGTTTAAATGAAAACACATTTAATGAAATAACAGTTTATTCAATTAATAATGTTCCAACCAGTGGTCATGGGTTCAAGTCCTTGAAATGGCTTATACAGCTGGAAGCTACATGCATACCAAGTTCCCTAAAAACGCCGGGGGACACATCTAGCTGTGTCCATGTGCTGGCAAGACACAGAGTACTGATCCAGATGTCTGTGTAGGCTCACAGTCAGTGCCTTGCCTGACACTGCTGGGTCAGTGATCCATTACCACTTGTCACAATCTGCTCTCATTTGCCGCTGAGCTATTTTTATCCGCTGCTAATGACTGTGTCCATCCATCATGCCATTTATAGGTATTGGTTTCTGGGAGCACTACCCAGGTGTAAAGGAAGTCAGGTATCAGGGAATCATTTGCATTTTTACCCTCCAGTTAGCATTATATTAATGAATACACTTTATTGATCCCTGTGGGGAAACTCTCCTTTTGCCTACCCCATCTTGTTCTCTACCCATAGCAGCACCAAAGGGAGCTGGGGCTTAAGGGCCTTACTTAAGGGCCTGTAGACGTTCCAAAGACAAGCTTGAACTATTGACCTTCCAATCACAGGCACAGCTGTGATTGGAGCCCACTAAATTGCACTCTGCCCCCAAATATTAGCACATTAGCATTTGACTGTTCTGCAACAAATATTGCAAATCTTATTAAAAAGGTGCAAAACCAAATATCGCCAAATCACCAGACTGATTTGAGACTAATAGGAGAGCAGAGCGATTAGTTAGCGGTTAGTGGTGGAAATTAATTATGAGCTTTGCAAGGCCTTGGGTTGTACCTTATCACAGCGCCCTTGGCCGTCACAGACACTGCTGATGTACACGGCCCACGTTCCCTCGATGGATGAGGCCAGGATGTAGGTGCAGCTGCCCTGGAAGTGAAAGTGCTTACGGTCGAAGGTACGGTAATGTGCCCCGCCCCAGGCAAGGCATGTCCCAGAGCCCTGTGTGTCCCAGAGCCCCCCTAGAGCCCCCCCACGAAGCCGAGGGTAGGACTGGGAACCTGTGCACACAGAGAGATGGTGTCTGATAAGCAAGGGTGCAGTTACAGGGGTGAGGGAACACTTCCAAGGGACCCCAAGTAACCCATAACAATTTTGAAACATTACTGGATTGATCTGTGTTTTGGGGCCTAATATGATATCCTTTCATGGGGTCCAAAATCTCTAGCCTAGCCCTCGCAGGTTCTCTAACATTGACCATGTTGTTGTTAGACTGGCTGTTTTTAAAATTTATCTTAAAGCAGTCCGGTTGTCTGAACAACGGTGGAAAATAAAAACAACAAAATATGTCAATGAACCTTACATAATTGCTTTTTGAAAGCCTCTCAGCCAAACATGCCTGAAATCAAAGTTTTATTAGTTTATGAGAGCAGGTTGAAGTCATATGACTGCTAGAAGCATTAATGACGGCTTGTGAGGGTTTGCTTGCAAGATGGTGCACCTGTCTATGATATACACTTTTATTGACTTACATAACTGGTGAATGATTAGTAAAGACTTGATCAAAGAGAAGCACTGTGTACATAAAAAGTTAACAAACTAAAGCTGATTCTGGTCCTGATTCTACATGCTGCACCTGTTTTGATGAGGAATTTACATAAAACTTCTAATTAAATCTTCTGTATCTTTTATAATAAATGCACTTCATAACTAAATGGTGTAAAACCTAAAAATGGTTTACCTTCCACAGTGTAAAATTAAGGTAGACGGCAGACAGCTGCATACAAATGGCACAATCAGAGCACGATGCTCCAGGAAAACCAAAAGGGCGGCGCTGCAGTACGACTGACCAGGCAGCAGTGTGTATGAACAGGAAAGGCAGGTGTAGTCCGAGGCATTTCTCCAGCTGAGGCCCCACAGGCTGCTGCAGCACTGTTCCAGGGGCATTAAGGAGGAGTTGTGTACCCCAGGGAAATCCTCACAGCTCCACGTCGAGTAACACAATCCTCTTGGACTTATCCCTGGGGCAGTAAGATGGAGAAGATGGTGTAAACACATAGATATATAAATAATTTACAAGAGAATTAAAAAACAAATGTTCAGGGGTTGTTTTTCCTCAGGCTGATCAAAAGCTGAGGTGAGGGGGAGGAGTTGGAAGCTGGCTGAATTGAACTGAGCCCCCCTTCTTGAGAGCAGTGGTCCGTCTGCGTACTCTGTGAGCAGTGTGACCCGACCCAGCCTTCGCAGCACCCCCGCACGGTGTGGTTCACCAGCCGCCTCTCCAACACCTCCGGCCTGCCAGAAAACACATGGGCGGTAACCTCCGTTACATCTCTAAGCAACAAAAATGCACTGATGGAAGACAGCCCAGGAGGCCCTCTGACTGCAGGTCACGGATGGAGGGACTTATTACAATCATTCATAGAGCAGACACTTTTATCCAAAGTGACATTCAGATTGAGAAAGCAGGATCAGACAGTCCCAGATCAATTGATGTAATGGGCCTTGCCAACAAGAACCAATGGTAAAATCAATCTGCCAACTCTGGGTAGAACCAGCAACCTCCAGAGAAGAGGCACTGCATCCTAACCCACAGAGCAACACACTGTCAATGGCTTCTGCATGTGTGTTTTAAAAACTAATGTTTTTAAGCTTTTATGCCCGTCTCTAAAAAATAATTATTTTGTTAAAATCAGATTGTTTATTTGTATCTTTCTTTATTGACATGAATACTCTTCAAATCAGTGTCATTGATAAGAATGGGTAATTATTTATAAGGAATGGTAAATTAGCTCACTTGTACATGTAGCAAGATGGCCTAGGACCCTGTTCTTTGTAATACTGTGCAATGCCATCATCCCCCCCGAACTCGTGGCGCATTCTGTCCACATCCAGTTTCCAGCCCTGCAGGTTGAACTGAAATACGGTGGAGCAGTCCACTTCATGTTGCTGACGGGGAGAGATGACCCTCTCCACCTGTTCTTCTATGGTGTGTTCACACCAGTGCCTGGAACATACACAGAAATGCTGTAAGTGTAGGAAAGGTCTGGCAAAAACCTTAAATATGAGCCTGTTTAATCAGTAAAAGTCCAGATTCAAATGAGTTTCCAAGTAACAGATTTAGCAGTCAGAGTATAAGTGAGCCATGTGAGGATCGGAAACAATTTTTTTAGGGAAATGAAGAACTCAATTTTCTGAAAGCATAAGTAATCAACAGCAACATCCAGTCAATATTTAATCTACATGCAGTCATCCATTCATATCACTTTGTAAAGTATATTCTTGTCTCCTGTTCTTTTACGTTTTTCACCTTCCACTGTCTCTATCCTTAGAAGCCCTTTTTGCAATAGTTGGACCACAGAACCAGTCACAGAACCCGACCCTCACCCCGTCTCCATTGCCATCACCAAGCGCAGGCCCAGCACCAACAAGATCAGGGCTTCCATCTTGCGCGATCAGATTGCTTTGGAAAATCCAAAATCAGCCTGGGCAGAGAAGAACTCATGAACCAAGGGTTACACATGGAAATCCCCCACAGAAACCATACTGTAACTTTACAATGCTCCCCACAGCTTGTTGTTCCCCAGAAATGGTGACATGACCTCCCCTGGTGTTTTTCTGCTCTAATGGCACAGTAAAAAACTTTTCAGCTCGGCAAGAGTGAAATGACTCACTAATTATAACCTGCGCCGACTTTGAATCCACTTCATCTGCTAAGCCTGCAGCAGAACAGAGACGAGTTACACAAAGACATGTGTTTCATGGGATAATGGCAATTCAGAGGTGGGCCAAGGTTATTAATCCCAGCTTAAAGCAAGTCTAGACTTCTGCAGACCAACACTTCTGATGCGTTTTTGATGTACCTGTGAAACCTTGCATGCGGAATAAACTTAACACAAAAATATACATATTTATAGGATACTGTATTCATATTTCCACCAGCTTGCCTTCTTCAGGCACAATATTTGTGGAAAACCAGGAAAATCTATCTATCTATCTATCTATCTATCTATTCATGAAAATTCAGCATCCTGGGTTACCTGTGTTCCCCTTTCATCTCCCTCGTAGCTTTATTGTCTCTGGTGTCCTGTGTCTCCTCGGTGATCTGTGTGTACTGAGGCGCCCAGCACCCCAGCCCAGGCTTTAAACGGCCAGGGAATCGCTGGGGGTGCCCGCACCATCTGAGACAGTGGCCATTGGAGGAGCGGTCTCCTGAAACAGCTGCCACGGGCACCATTAGCCGCCCCACCATGACGGGCGGCCGGACGGCCCCCGGGGTCCAATGGCATTCCCCAGATCAACGGGCACAGGGATGGGGGGGGGGGGTGTTTACGCCCATTTTAATCTTATAAAGAGCAAAGCTTGGTAGCGTTTATTTAATAAAGCTTATCCATAGCAGAGAGTGCGGAATCTTCCAGACTGTTCCCTGAACCTTTTGACTTGGAGCTGGGCAACAAACACAGCTGCTGCGACCCCCTCCACCCCCCACCCCAGTCCACTGCTCTTTTAGCCTGGGACACACGCACACTCAGGCACGCACACACCCACTCTCTTTAGCACTCTTGTACAGTCTTCATTGTTGCTGTTGATGCTCACCCACCAATCGAAAGAAGCCCCCCACCACAGGACATCACACAAAGACTCAAGGAACAGAAAGAATTATGAAAACAAATATATTAACAACGTTTGCTCCACCCAGTGGGCTTTAGAAGACTTTAGGAATTTCCTACAGAAAGTTATCATTACAGATTTTCTTGATTGCTTTGGAGCATTTTTCAAATGGAAGTTAACATTTGCAAACCATCAAGTGTAATCCTCATACCATAATCCATGTATGCACAGCAGAACATCATGTTTCATTGCTTCACACAAATTTTCAGATGTTTTAGTACATATATGCAAATGGTTTTGTGCAATTGTCATCATTTGGCACAGTATTCAGTTACTTTAGTTTTGTTGGTCAAAATAGATTATATAGTTTCTCATTGTAATAATATACACCCCATATTATATATGTATGATTGTCATGTTAGCCACCACATGCAAAACAGGTAACTAATATTTCAAAATGATTTAAAATTATCTTCCATAAATCACAGTGATACTCCATTGTTGTGTTTTTGGTTCTACAGTACATGATTTCATTGTCATTTTGCAGTTTTGTGTTATATAGTGCAGTGACTATTTTGCTATTGTACTGCATCTTGAGATCTGAAAAATGCCTGTGAGTGCAATCAAGCGAACTTTGTATACTGTAATGTACAGCCTTGCAATGTTGAATCTAGTCTTTGACATAAGTATCAGTTTGATACAGAAAAATGATCCATGTCCATGACAAAGAGAAAGTGCGAAATGACTATAATTCAGAGTTATTTATGTCAGGAACATACTTACACTGATGTACTGACAATACATCTAAGCATTTTAACTCCCGTGGTTAAAAAGACGCTGATTGTACTTTTCATTTTGGTGGCACTGACTCATTCATTGGTGGAATTATTTGTCTATTATTTTGACTACCATTCAAAAGTTTTAGCACAACACAAGTTTTTACCACTATTTCATAAATATTTCATTCTTGTTAGAAAAGTCAAATAAAACAAGTTTCCTTTATTACATGGAAAGAGTATGTAATAATGAATGTCTGACATCCTATTGATTGGTTGTATGGTGATGGCACAGTTAAATTCTAGGTTGTCCTTTAACTTTAAACGTATTAGTTAACTGTTTCATCCCATGAAACAGAGCAGTATTTAATGTCCCTTGTACAAAAAATGGCTCAATTTTTCTCTAGTGTTATAATTGCTAGAGGAGGTTACTTTGATGAATCAAAGACATTTTCTTGCCAATAAAGATACACAAATGATGAACATACTGTAAATTTATTAGTTAGCAAAGAATACTGAGTGTATTTTTAGCAAGTGTTAAGTCAGTAACATACAAATATAGAAAATATCAGTGTCTGCAAAAACTGTTGACTGGGAGAGCACTTTCTTCTAAAATCCATATACATGACAGAATATGACTGAGTTTAGCAGCAAGGCCAATAGAGCGATTATCGATGTGAACTTTCCCTTTCTGTCATCACAACCTTCACTCTACCCCCCTCCCCCCCCGCACCCCCCCAGCTGGGCACAAGGTCTGCGCAGTAAAGATGATAACCAAGTGCTGAGTTCAGCTCTCTCGCATGCTCCAAGACAGGTGAAGAGCAAATCAGGGTGCATGCTGGGGGGTGCTCGGGGGCTCAGTCTCCACCCAACCAAAGCATATTACTCTCTCTGCATGGATACAGAAGAGGGGAAGAACACGCTCACAAGAGTTGCCTTTTGGTCTTCATCCCACCCAAGTTGATGTACCTTCAATATGATTAATTAACCTCTGCAAAAAAAATCTTACTCCAGTATTTTTTGCAACTACATAAAAACCTTGATATTGAAACATATACGATCAGATTTAATTATAATCGAAATGCTGGGTAATTATATCAGATAATACTTTATTAAATATGCAAAAGTGCCTAACTGAAATGTTTACAGCTGGGGAGAGACCAGGGCAGGAATCTTTTGTCATGAAGAATATTACTGTCAGCGCATTAGCTGTTCAAAAGCCATTTTTCTCTGTGAATATGTTTTCCCAAAATATACCCACATCAACCCAGGTCTCTGTGAGTACTTTTCATACTTAATGTATTCCCCATTTCAGAAGGCGATTCAATCAAACAAGGTCGTGACATTTTCCAGGAAAATGGGCAGATGACATGGTTTAATGATTTATAACGAGGCTCACGAATTTCATCATTTTATGATGCGCTACTCTCCAATCACAAACTCTGGGAAAAGGAGGTGGGAGAGGGAGCTGTTAAAAACAGCTCCAGAACATATCATGTTCACTGTGCTCCAGCAGGGAATCAGAAGAGGGAGTGAACAGCTACAAAAACACAAAGGAATACCAGTAAGCAGAAGAAGCAGCACGCTGCAAAACACGTAGGTACATTTGCACCAAAAACTGGCTTTGGCTTTGTAGCAACATATGATTTTTTTTGCATTTTTTATATCCATAAAGCAGATTAAAATTATGAGAGGGGGGGTTTTAGACAGATGCAGTCAGTGTGTTTGGAGATGGGGGGGTCGATATCAAGCTGTGCCTGTCTCTGCAGGTGTGGACATGTTGTTCTTCTGCTTGCTGCTCGCGGTTGTAATAAATGCCTCAGCCGCCAGCCCCCGATCGCGGGAATGGGCTCACCATGGCGCTTCCATCTTCGCCGACCTCACCGCCCAAGAGATGCATGTGGTACGCGACTACCTATCGTCCCGTAAGGAGCTGGGCCTCTCGCCAGCGAAGGACAAGGAGCTGAAAAAGAACAGCATCCTGCTGATAGAGCTGCAGCTGCCCCGAAAAGAAGAGGCACTACGAGCGCTAGACCGGGGCCGTGCCAAACCCCCCCGCCAGGCTCGGGTCGTGGTTCAGTTTGGCCGGCAGCTGCAGCCCAACATCACAGAGTACATTGTGGGGCCGCTGCCGTTCCCCAACTCCTACCAGGTCAGGACCTTCAGGAGCAACCGACCAATTAAATTTGAATCACGGCCGATTTCCTTGGTGGAGTATGCGCACTTGGACGCCATGTTGAAGAAGGTTACTGCCAAGGTGCACCGACTACTTGAGGAGAGCACGGGTTTCACTTTCAATAACTGTACTGACCGCTGTCTGACCTTTTCTGACATTGCACCCAGGGGACTAGCCTCGGGTGAAAGGAGGACCTGGATAATGCTCCAGAAGTTCGTGGAAGGGTACTTCATCCATCCAGTGGGCTTTGAGGTCCTTATCAACCACCGTGACCTGGACCCAGAAAATTGGACAGTGGAGAAAGTGTGGTACAATGGGCAGTACTTCAACAGCATGGATGAGTTAGTCGAGCACTACGACAATGGTGACCTGCTGAAACTGAGGCTCCCGGAGCATGACCAGCAGGACCTGTATTCTACTTACATCCCGCGTGGCCACAGCAACACACCGACAGACATCCATGGGCCGAAACTGGTAGAGCCACAGGGACGGCGCTACCATGTGGAGAGGAACTTTGTGGAGTATGCCGGTTGGTCCTTTGCCTACCGAGTCCGCTCCTCCGCTGGACTCCAGATTTTTGACCTTCGGTTCAATGACGAGAGGATTGCCTACGAGATCAGCCTGCAGGAGGCCATCGCCTTCTACTCGGGGGACACCCCGGCGGCCATGCAGACCAAATACATTGACGCTGGCTGGGCCATGGGCACCGTGTCCTACGAGCTGGCTCCGGGAATTGACTGTCCTGAAATAGCTACCTTCCTGGACCTTCACCACTATTACGACACGGACAAACCAGTGAAGCACAAGAACGCACTCTGCATTTTCGAGATGACCACCGCCATGCCCCTCAGGCGACATTTCAACAGCAACTTTCATGGAGGCTACAACTTCTTTGGGGGTCTGGAAAACCATGTTCTGGTGATCCGGACCACGTCAACAGTCTACAACTATGATTACATCTGGGACTTCTACTTCTACCAGAACGGGGTGATGGAGTCACGGGTCAGCGCCACTGGCTACATCCATGCCACCTTTTTCACGCAGGAAGGGCTTCACTATGGGAACAAGGTCTACAGCTATGTGCTGGGTAACCTGCACACTCACCTTATCCATTACAAGGTGGACCTGGACATTTCTGGTAAGCTTTGGGGCTATCAGTATAACCTGGAATAAGGCATTATTTTACCCAAAAAAAGGTAACTGCAACAAAGTCAAACATGATAAAATACAGAAATAACCCTACTACATAATCAATTCCTGCACCCAGTTTCCTTGAATTGGTTGGGGAAAAGCTGGGACACTTGCACTGCAACAAAAATGTATGCAGATTAATTGCTATCCATATATAAAAGTAACTATACATATAATTTTTATGTATAGTAATAATAATAATAATAATATTAATAATAATGATAATAATGATAATGCATTTTATTTGTGGGCGCCTTTCTAAAACCCAAGGTCACCTTACATAGCCCAAAAAAACAAACAATAAAAACAAATAGTTTAAAAGAGTTATTTACATAATAAGACAACAATTGGGTTAAAGCAAGTATGCCAACTTAAACAGATGGGTTTTGAGTTTTGACTTAAACAATGGAAGAATCTACATATGATTAGCATTTTACAAGATGTTGTGCTAGAAATGCCACAAATAAGCCAAATAATAATAAATAACTGAATAATAACAATAATAATACATGAAATATTTTACTTAAATTATTCCACTGACAAATTTAAATTCATGACCATGTGATTAAAACCAAGACTATTTTCACATACCGTATAAATTGCCCCTGCTTCATCTAAAATGGCTGTCTCTGCTCAGGCCGGGAGAACAGCTTTGAGACGATGAGCCTCAAGTTTGAGAACTTCACCAACCCATGGAGCCCCGACCACACCATCGTGCAGTCACGGCTCGTCCGCACACAGCGACCCACGGAGCGAAGCGCCGCCTTCCGCTTTGGCAAGAAGATGCCACGCTACCTGCACTTCTATAACCCCAACGAGTCTAACAAATGGGGCCACAAGAAGGGCTACCGTATCCAGTTCAACTCCCATGCCCACAGTGTGCTGCCCCGAGGCTCGCCGGAGGAAAACGGCATTAGCTGGTCTAGGTATGGCCACCGGGGGCTGCTTCTGCTAGCTAGGCAATCTGAATACTGGGACCTGGTAAATATTCTCACACCATCAGAAAAAAAGCACCAATTTGTACCTCTGCTTACCACTGAGGCTGTACGCTCAAGGGTAACTGTACCTTATAAGATACAGAAATGGACTATGAGGTACATTTTTGCACCATTGGAGTATATTAATGTTGTTTGTACCTTGGGGACGCTCCTCTGAGTCCATTTCTGTACCTTAAATTAGTATACTTACAGTACCTACAGCTAGGGTACAGTTGGAAGACCCTTGAGGGTACAGCCCGAGTGACAAGCAAAAATACAGATTTGTTCTCTTTTTTTCTGACAGTGTGGTGCTTGAGCATTGGAACATTCTGAATACTATCTGTACTATGAGGTTGACTCAGTAAATCCATATTCTGAATGCACTGTACTCCAAATCCAGGCATGCAGTAATGTAGTAAAATAATGGGTTTGACCCCCCTGAAATTTTAATCACTCCAGATTAGGCACTTAGCCAGGTAGTTGTAAAATGAGTTTCAACCCCCCTCGTATTGTGTTCCCCCCCGCCCCCACCTGCTTTAAAAGAGCATTGGTAAAATCTACCGAGAGGGGCCAATTGGTACTTTTGTAAATTTATTTCAGGCTACGAGCCAGTTCAACCTACATTTTTTATGCAGGTATCCCCTGGCAGTGACGAGGCACAAGGACAGTGAGGCAACCAGCAGCAGCATCTACACTCAGAATGACCCCTGGGAGCCTGTGGTTTCCTTTGAGGATTACCTGCGCAACAATGACAACATTGTCAATCAGGCAAGCTGGGAGCCACCGTGAAACACATTATCATTCTTTCCAAACAGGTTTAGAGGTGGCCAAATCATATCCTGAGCCACTTTTCGAACATAGTTCAATTTATAGTTACAACTGCTAAATAAATGTACATACATTTAATTATAAATGTGCATACACTCACTGGCCATTAGTCGCAGCTGCTCGTTAATGCAAACAGCTGTCTCCTTCAGACAGTGAATCATACAGCACACAGACAGGGTCAAAAAGTTCCATTACTGTGTGACAAAGCTTTTGAGAGGCCAGGGTGTGTGATTGAAGTGATTTTAAACATCATATGACTGTCGGGGCATAACACTGTGGTTCAAGTGTCTCAGAATGAGCCACCACTTTTCATACAGCCAAAGCCATTTCTGAAATCACTCTTATTAATGAGAGAGTTCAGAGGAAACTAGTTAAAGGTAACAGGAAGGCTACCAGTGCTCAGTACCTTGAAGCGGCACTGAAGACAGAAATGGGTTGTACCTGGTATTATGTATTGACCACTGAGTGTGTTAGTGTGTGTGTATGTGTGTGTGTGTGTGTGTATATGCATATACATACTGTACACACACATATATATAATACCAATAAAAAATCTGGACACACCTGCGTTTAATGCATTTGTTTTAACAGCTTATAGGCATCAAGGCAATAGAGTAATACACATCACATCAAATATTTCAATGACCAGGAGAAATATTCTATATCTCAAAATTTTAGGCTATAAGTGGAAATTTGTGGGAGAACATTTTAAAACAAATTTGAGGAAGCACTTCTTTAGACAGCATGTAGTTAGGGTATGGAATAGTCTTCCTGCTAGTGTAGTGGAAGCTAAAACCCTGGGTTCCTTTAAATCAGAGCTAGATTTTAACAAGTATGCGCTATTAGTTAAATTTTCCCCAAACAAGCTTGATGGGCAGAATGACCTCCTCTCGTTTGTAAATTTCTTATGTTCTTAAATTGAAACTTGAATCTGTGAAAATAGCTCAAATAAACCCTAACCCTTTTAACGGTATTAACGCCTTACCCATATGCGCCTCAGACAAATAATCCCTCATAATCCGAAACAGAATGGTAACCAAGAAAATTATACTGAGACCATGTGTTCCGACAGGACCTCGTTGCCTGGGTGACTGTAGGCTTCCTGCACATCCCACACTCAGAAGACATCCCCAACACAGCCACACCTGGCAATGCTGTGGGCTTCTTCCTCCGGCCCTTCAACTTCTTCGACGAGGACCCATCCCTCCTCTCCCGTAACACAATCATTGTGCGGCCCAATAAACAGGGCAAGCCAGAGGTGCAGCGATGGACCCCCGAGACTGTAGGTCACTGTGTCTCAGACAAGCCTTTCTTCTACAACGGCACGTATGTCGGAATCTGAGACGAGAAACCTCCAGATGTCCTGTAGGTGAACCACAAATACGTGCCATATCTAAACCGTGAAATGATGCTGGACTGAAATATTGGAATCAAACTCAGCTCAGATGTAAATACTTTCCAGGCTCTGCGTGTTGAGTTCTGGGCATTCTATATCACAAGGCAAGATTTGTTGCTTAGCTAGATAACTTATCAGATATAAGATAACCCAGTTTAAATGGACTTTATCTTCGGTCACTTACATTTAACCCAGACTACCTTAAATCCGACAAGTTATCCTGCTAAGAAAGAAATCTAGTTTCATGATACAGAGCCCTGTTTTGTTGTTTTTTTTGTAATGTGAACTTCATCTACATTCTGTGAAACAATCAAAACATCCGTCACCTTCTTGTACTATATTTTACATATCTGTACCAATTTCCCAATATATTGCTTTACAAAATGGATCATCTTTTTCACATACTTCATAGTTTATTTCTAACAACTGCTGTAATGATGATGGCATTAATCCTTGGAGGGGGAACTGACACAAATGACTCATTCTTTCATATACTGTATTGTTCTCAGTAATACATCACATTTTAAAATTTAAATCTATATTCTGTATACAGGTGAGCCATTTAATATAAAAAATAGTCATTATATTACTGATGAACATTTACCATTTCAACCATACACCATTTAACTTTTTCAACCATTTCCAAAACATGAATTAACACATAATGAATTAAAAGTGGGAAATCATTAAAATAGATAAGCCTGAAGTTCGCATGCATATAGTCTAATCCAAATGTAGCAGACTTCACGGACCTTTTATTTCTCTAGTGTTACCACGGTCACGCCTGCTTGTCCTGCACCTTGTCGGAGTGAGTGTCTGAATCACCATGGGTGAAGGTTAGAGCTTCCGAGCATGCCGGATGCGGGGCTTTCAAATCAGCCACCGTCCGGCTGCTGGATCCCACCAGGCTTTCCGGGAATGCTTTAACCCCCCCAGAACAAGACGGGGCTGCTTAAGCAAATCCCCCCCCCCGACCTTCTTGCCGGACCCAACTCACAGACAATCCAGGATTTACCTGCTGGGTTGCCCCGGGAAACTGCACCAGAAAACGGGAAAATAAACCAAGCGTCTGTCAGCCTGGATGCAGAGAGGCATGGCGTTTGTTTAAAATTACATGCATTACATGCTTAGTACAGAACCTAATGTTTTAGATTAGTCCAAAAAACCTCAAAAAGACAATAACAGATCGAGGCTGCGTATTCATATTTAATTCAAACATCTTCCCCAATAGACGTAAGCATGTTAATAATTTTAAATAATATTTATACTTACATTTTAGAAATGAAACACGTTGGCCATTATAATTATTACAAATAGCCAAAGAGCATTGTCTGTCCGTGCATTGTTATGGGGGGTCACCGCATCTTACTGTAAGTAAAAATGCTGCCACTACATGATAAACTGGTGAAGCTCGCTAAGAACTTTGAACGATCACAATACAAATACATAAACGACTACCCTTCCTCACCTGCTGAAAACACCAGCACACTGCATGCATTTTGCGTTTTGGTGCTGTGGGCCAGCAACATTAATGAAATATTGCTGGTGGACCAGCTTCATGTGTCAGTGTTATACCGATTTCTGTGACCCTAGCTAGAGGCGCTGCACCTGTAAACTAGCACAGCCACCAGTTATTTCAGCAGTGTTATCACCCGAACCGGATGCGATCGACATCCTCCCGCAATAAATAAACAAATAGAAACAAATAAAAATATTACCCAACCTCCTACTCTTTCCAGTAGTGGTGTGCGATACTACAAGATTGGGTATCGATCCGATACCAAGTAAATACAGGGCCAGTATCGCAGATGTGGTACCGATATCGATACTTTTTATTACTTAAGGTGGATGCATCATCAAATTCATTTTCATTACATTTAAATTTTTTGTGATGTTTTTTATTAATTAGTTAAACCCAGGACAGAATTTAGGCAAAGTTTATAAGTAAATAAATACTTTATTATAAATATTGTACTGTTTGTGTGAGTGCGTTCACAAGTGAGCTTGTTTGCTTGCCTGGCGCCACCAGTGTTGCCAACCTAGCGACTTTGTCGTTATATATAGCGAGTTTTCAGACCCCTCTAGCGACTCATTTTCAAAAAAGCGAAACTGGTGTTATTGGACATTTTTTGAGACTCTAACGTGAAAGCACGTATCATTCTTACTCTCCTCACTGAGCACTCTCCTCCCACGTCCCCAAGCGCTCACAGACGGCAAGGAGCAGGAGATGTTCAACTCCCAGTGTCCAGACTGCAAATGAACGGCTGATCCTGTCCTGGCTGTCAATCCGGCAAAGTATTCAAGACATAATTACTTATAAACGCACAACACTTTACATTGAAAGATGGATTGATAATGGTTTTATTTTAGTCACCTATTGGATGAAGATGGTCTGTTTACATTTGAGAGGTTTTTGTCCAAGTATAAGGTTCCTGTGTCTTCTAAAGAATATTGTATGACAAGATACCTAGCTGGACAGTCTTCCTGCTATCATCAGCTGTAAAGGGCAGAAACTGTACTCTCCCTCATCTACAGTGTTGGGCAAGTTACTCTAAAAATGTAATTAAACTACTGATTACTGATTCATCCCTTTAAAACAATCAAATTAC
>JAABNX020000038.1:11947961-11972140 GCA_015163995.2 Mormyrus lacerda
GAGTTGTTAAATGGGTATTCTGTTTTTGTTATTTAGTCTTTGTTTATCCTCTTTAGTTTTTGACCCCTTGTGGTCCTTTTGATTTTGTTGTGTTTGTGGTGTTTCTTGTTTTGTTTAATAAATCCAGTTTTGTTCTTGGAGCTGTCAGTGGGTCATCCACCTTTTTGTGCCTGTGTCATGCCACGTCCCTGCTCCAAACCCGCCCGAGCCCTTGACAAACATATCACTTGTCCATAAAATAGACTAGGATAAATCATTATAAGAAGAAGATGGACTTGCGTCTAGGAAGATTTAGTCTGGTGTGGCTTTCAGATCAAACACTGTGGCATTAAAAAATACTTCAAAGGAAATCTACATATTTCTAGACAGGGTATCAGTGCTTTCGATGCTTCTTCTTTGCTTCTATGGATGTTTTTGTTGACTGGACGATACATGCCCAATGTATGTTCTGTTTTCCAACATAAGTGAGATGGTCAGGCATGTTTTTAAGAAATGTAATGCTATAGCCAGTGGAGTTCATTTCTGGTTATCCATTCTGCTGACAGGCAAATGATATGGCAATGTAGCAAAATCTCTATTGTGCTGAGACATGCTGTGTACAGTACAGATTAAATTGAGTCATTCGCATTGACAGCAGTCTGGAAACGAGCTTGGGTAATAACAGAAATACTAGGACTAAATTCAGGGGATTAGCACCCAGTCATATGTGTACCCTAGTCTTATGCAATCTGGGATGGGTCCCAACCCCCCTGAGACCCTTACCAAGATAAACAGTTACAAGATGGGTGGATGGATGGATTTACAGACCTTCACAATTGCTCCTCTGTAAAGACCTTAATCTCAGTTGATGGCTGAGCACATATGACCGAGGCACATTTTCTTATTCCTAACTGAACCAGACAAATAGCTGTATATAACATAACTTTCTGAGTTACAGTACATAAGGAGCACAACACACTAAGTAAATATATAATTGTTTAGCAGAATAATAGTAATAATAGGCCATTTAATGAGTCAAAAAAGCAATTAAACTGTAAAAATATAATAAAATACATGCCTGTGGAAGAAAGATAAATTTTGAGATTAAGAAAAATTATTGGTCCACAGGAGCTAGATGAAAGGGGATCAGAAAATGGACAGAGATTAACACAGAAGATAAATTTAGCCTAATAAATAAGTATTCACAAGTACACTACAAAGAGGAAGAAGGTCAGGCCTAAATATTTTACAACCAATGACACTTTGTATTTTAGACAAGTACTGGGAATAATGCTAAGAACATCATTTTTTACTTCTCCAGCGTGGTTATGAAATGACAGGAAAATCAGTACCGCTCGTGACCCGTTAAACTGTATTGTGTGGTTTTAAGAGTCCATTACTCAGAAAGCCACCATGGAATAAAACACAGGAGAGGCTTTATATTTCTGAACTTGGTATTTGAATTCCAGACTCAGGTGAACTTCCTAGCTATGATTTTTGTCCATGTATCATCACGCCACAACATTATTTTTAAGAGTTTGTCTCTGCAGCTCAAGGGGTCTCAGATTGAATGGCTATTTCATACATTTTGTTGACTAAACTGAAATGTCAACACAGCATGCAAGATAGCTATCAAAGGGATATATCATATACTGGCTCATGGGAGTTTTACTTACATAAAAATATTATTAGGGCAGAAGGAAAATGATTGATTCAGAGAGATAACCAATCAGATTGTAGAAGAGGTGGGGCCAAGCAACTGAAGGAGGTAGGACCAACCACTCAGATGTCTTAGTCTCTCCTCCTCTAGTTGTTTGGACCCACCTCCTCTACAATCTGATTGGTTACCTCTCTGAACCAATTATCATTCCTTATGCCCTCAGAACATTTTTGTGTAAGTAAAACTCCTATGAGCCATATACAGACCAACTGCCTACCTGAGGAAGCAGCTCCAAATAGTCAGCAGGTATCCCAAGAACTTGGGATACAACATCTGAGCTTTTGATATCTGTGGGCTCATATTTGCTGATGCCAGAAAACTGCCTTCCATGGGAAAAGAAAACTGCTCCAATGGTCTTCTGCATGGAGTGAATAATCTGTTCTTCTCAATCTGTAGTTTTAACTTGCAGAATCATTAATAGGGATCGATGTCCCAGTGGTTTCACTTCCCAAATTTTCAGAAATCAATTTGCTCTTGGGGCATACAAGAAAATGGAAGATTTAAAATGTCTAATTAAAATAAAATAAAAGGTTGATGCACTGGCTTGCAAATGTGTTCTCAAATGGATGATAAATGTGTGGTGTCAACTGAGGTCAGCAGACAAAAAATCTTGTGTAATTGAAAATATAATATGGCATTTTAAAAAACAGTTTTTAACAACTTGCTTAAAAAAGAGCCTTGGAAATAAATAATGAAAGTGGGAATTGTGGGTGTTCAGAATACGTTTATGGGATGTTTTTGAATTTCAAGAGAAAATGTCTGTGACTCTTTTTTTCCACTGGCCCACAGTACACGTTAAGAGAGCCACATAGTCCAACAAAAAGCATGAAACGTTAAGAAAATACAGCGGTAAATGATGCCATCTAGTGGCGAAACTGAAGGATTGGCAACAAACCAAGAAATTTTGAGAAAATTCTTGGGAAAGTTTGGTGGGATCTTGGCTTAGTGAACAGCACTATGGCTATAGCATATATGTTAGAAGATATGTTTGTAAAAGCAGAATATTAAATTATATCTACAACAGTGGTGGTTGGCAGTAACGGTCCTAGCCAATATGGCGCCTTAGATGAGCATCACCCCCAGGCAAAGTGAAATTGGTTGGCAAGTCGGCACCCCCTTAAAAGTTGGCATCCTAGACTGCAGCCGATAGGATTGACCAGCCCTGGCAACTAGTAGCTAAAAAATTAGGTAAGAAGATAAATTTTACGGGCAGCACAGTGATGCAGTGGTTAGCACTGTCGCCTCATAACTTTGGGAGCTGGTTTTAAGTCTTTGCCAGGGTTCTATGTGTGGAATTTGTAGGTTCTCCTCATGTTGTTGTGGGGTTTCCTCCAGTTTCTCCCTGCAGCCTAAAAAAATGCTGAGGCTAACTGGAGCTGCTAAATTACCTGTAGGCATGTGAGTGTGCTCTGTGATGTGTTGGTGCCCCATCCTGGGTTGTTCTGTTTTTATCTCAAAAACAGAGGAAGTAGGATACTACCTCCTCTGCTTCTATGAAGCAGCCACCCCTGCTTTACAAATACCGAGCAAAATGACCCACAAGTCCATCAATGAAAGCTGTACACAAGTTGCACATTGCAGCATTTTTACAGTACTGCACAGAATAATCTGAAAAGCAGACCAGATGATGGCACAGGATTTAAACCTTGCTTGAGATGTAGTGCTTTTCACACATCCATATTATCCCATTTGATTTGCATTTTGGAAACCCCTTTGTGATGAAGAGCAATCAAGTACATAATGAAAATTGAAATTCCCAACAGAATACTGTCAGGGTCAGCTCATTTTGTCTCAGTCTTTTGTGTCACTTCCCTGTTAGGTTAAATTCTTTGTGCCCATGCTTGTGTTTCTACCTGTCTTATTCCCCAGTGTTAGATCCTGATTTTCCTGTTTTCTTGATTAGTTCTTTAGTTTGTTTCCCCATTTATTTCCTTTTGAGTTAATAAGTTTCATCTGTTTTCCGAACCCTTGTTAGTTAATCACACCTGCCCCTTGTTAGTCTTGTTACCCCTCTGTATTTAAGTCCCTGCCTCTGTTTCGTTTGCAAGTGGTTTGTTAGAAGTGTATCATGCGCAAAATTGAAATGAGAACGTCATAAATACATGGGGATTTAAAATTAAGTAAAGCAGTATGCATGATATTTTCTTGCATTGTATGAATAAATTTTGAACACTATACTAATTAGATGTGTTTCAATACCACTGAACTTGGTTTTGTTTGAATTAACTGCGGAAAAAAAATGCCAGATTGCAAGCGGTAGACTACTCCGCCGCATACTCTGTTACGGTGATAGTGCTGGGAGGACCTCTTATAGTTTCTGGGTTTACCAAAGACCCTACAGCAGCGTGCACGGTGGCTGTCTACGGTGACGCGCATTGGGGTTCGACGTGTCAGTTTTGGTATGTCAGCTATCCCGATGCTATTATCCAAAGCTGAAAATAACCCGCAGCAGCTGAGACAAAGTCTCGGAGACATTACGACCTTTCTGGCCACTACGGCCGGATGAATGTAGTCCCAGGAGATCATCTATCGTCTCTCTCTGAAATTAACCGATGGCCGCAATTGTTTTCATAGATAGGATCGATCGATGAGTCATGATTCTTAGACCGGTGAGAGGTTTTGCTTTTTTTCATCGGGAAGCATCACGCCAGGTGGTTGCCTTCTCCGGAACCCTCCTTGGTTGCTTTGTTTAATTTCAATTTCTATTGGTTAAACACCATTCCGACATTCCTCGTGTGTGAAGATACAATTTTGAATTTCTCATGAACTTGCACTTCTTTTAAATTACATATAAGACATGATTTTTTACCCTCGTAAAATGCGGGCCCCTTCGGTTAATGTATCGTTAGTATATGTGAACCAGTGTTTCTGTATTACCCATAGTGTGTGACTATGTGCGTGTGAATGCCCTGTCATGCACTGTTATGCTGTCTGGGGTATGCTGTAGGGTCTTTGGTAAACCCCATGTGCGTCATGTTCCTTATTTTGTGTGGATTTCTTCTTGACTTTCCACATTCCTCCAGCAAGACACACAGCTGGGCTAATCTGTAATTTTACATATAAGTATATGATTGTGTGTATGAATAGGCCTACGTACATACCTGTACCTGGTGATGGGCTTACTTCTCATATCTATGAGTTGGAGGCTCGATAGATGGATAAAGCTGTGATACTCGCTGTTCACTGCTTAGAGCCAGATCTTGGAATACATTTATTTTTGGAATTAGGTTTTGAAGTAGCTTACCTGTTTTGACATGTATTTCATAGTGTGCTAAAATAGCCGAATTAGAATTTTGTGTATTAAGATGTAATAATCGATTTGAAAATCTCACACTTTGCTTCAAGGAAATTAGCATTTTAAGTGCATTACAAATGCATAACTGACATAACAAGTAAAATGCTAGCTTTCATTGCATGCTGCTGTGCCTTTTCACACTTGACTGTAGCCCAATTTTAAAGCTGTTTGGGAGCCTTTATTGAAATGCTACCTAAAGGCATGGGTTTAAATTCAAGGGTGGATTTAAGTCCTTTATTCAACACAGACTATTATCTATTTGCGACTGTAAGTATTAGGTTTTAATCAAAGAAAGGAACTTTTGTTTTAGGCTGTTCAGCTTTAATATTTAATTTGAAAATCGAGTTGTCTTTATTATAAACTTCTGAGTCTAAACGATATAGATGCTGATATCCATTGAAAGCAATTGACTATCACTGACTTAATATATATAAAATCACCAATGCTCTACAGGTTATACTGTACCTAAAGCTTACTCTTAATACTTGTCAAAAATGTGTGTGTATCTTGACAAATAATTGCATCCATGTATATATCAAAGAACTTACCGAAAGAATGCTTATTATTATGATAAATCAACGTTGATGCTTTATTGATTATAAGATTCTCATTAAAAACGGCTATTAAGTTAGTCCAGACAAGTATTTTGCTATAATAATGGTTAGAATCGGTGTTTCTCTGCTCTGATTGGTTTTCGCCACAGATTGACACTGCTCCACAGCCAATAGGAAGGCGCCGCGGAGCGGCACGCCTCCGATGCAGTCAATCAGTGATTCTGAGACGCCGAGTCCAAGCACCACAGTACCGTGTGCCCGCTGTACCGGTGCGAAGTGCTCCATCTGCAGTTGCTGCATAAAGCTCTCCGATACTGCAAGTTTCTCTGTACTCGACCCCCGGCGAAGCCGATAAGGCGTGGTATGACGGACAGATTTGTCGTTATCCCTGTTGGGAAGGACGACGAGGCTCCCAACGGGAGCAGCGATGACCCCGTTGCTGGAAGTGGAGGGTCTGAGGGTGACAACACCGACCCGCAGGACGCTGTTCCTATTCTGGAGTATAGCAGGGAGCCAAATAAATACGGTAAAGACGTGCCGCAATATGCTGCCATATAATTATTACTACTACTTCTATTAATTATTATTGTTATTATTACTACTACAACTACTATTATTATTGTTATTATTATTACTCTTGTTATTGTTGTTATTACGCCATGATATGCTATTTTGTCATTTAGCATTCTGGTAAATTAATTATCATGTCATTGTTAGAATGAGGGTTTTGTCGCAGGCTGATCATTTGTCAGGATCCAGTGAAGCGGGTAAATCTGGTCTGCGCGCGCCGCGATCTAATAACCCGGCTAATTAGTCACCAACTTAGGACTGACCCAAGTGAATAACGCCAGCTTCACTGTTAAACCCATTACGGTGTCTTGAACCAAAGCTGTGTACAGAATGAGAATACCGTAACCACGCGGCAGGAAAACCAAACTAGCTGGATAACTGTCTCCGCTGGGTAGTGAGTACGCATTTATAGCTAACTAGATGTTGCCCTTGTGAGACGAGGTTACACCAATGCCCGTTTTACGGCTGAAAATTTGCTTTTTAATAACATCTAGCGCTGGGACTCAACTATGTGTGTACATCTTGGCGAATTTTATAAAACTGTCGTAAAGTAAGATTATAAAAATTACGAATAGTTGCGCTCATAACCAGCAATTACGATTTATAGGCCTAACTAATGTGATTTGTATAGTTTTTGCGTTAAGTCTAATCTTACCTGGATTTTTAAAAAGGCGGAATTACTTTCATTTTATCGTCATTGCAATTCATAGTCAGTGGTCTTAAAATATTGACCTGCATTAGCAAAATTTATAAGTTGTCTTCAATTTCCGATCATGTATTATTTACAGAGCACAGTCACATACATTCTCCATACCAAACTGTATATTAAGGTTTTGTCATGCTTATTAATTTAAGCAAAAGCATATGTAAAATTTTTGTATAGTCATGGTGTTGTATTCTTGGTTAATTTTGTTTTTAACGGTGGATTTGGAGAACTTGTGTTCAGTTGGTGCCAACTCAGTAGTACTGGTACAACATAAAATAGAATCGAAACATCCCTAAAAAATTAAGAATTAATTTAAAATTATTTAGTTGGCACTAGGTTATAGAGGTAGTGATGGGTTGGTGCCCCATCCTGGGTAACATATTCTCTGCCTTGCGTCTAGTTTGTTAAATGGATTCCAGTCCCTCATTGCCCCTGAATTGGACAAGCGTGTATAGAAAATGGATGGATGGGGATAAGGTTATACGTGCAAGTTAAATCTGTTTTATGATGCAGTTTTCATAAAATGATAAACGACACTCACTTGTGATATCAGAGATATCGATTCTGCTGAAGTTCTTATGCCCTGCCTTGTCGTCATTGTGTTGGAGTACCTGCATCCATGACGATCCTTTTTTTCTATTCCCCTAGACTTTGCCTGTGAGGCAAAGTTTTTGGTTATGACTGACATTATGTTAAATGATAAATACAGCCAATTTCCAGTTTTAAAACTGTTCACTGGTTTGCAACTCTGTATATAACGTGCTGTTCGTTTATGTGAACTTGTGCTACTGAACACAGTTCTGTCTTTCGACTGGCAATAAATTGATTTTTTTGGCACGTAATTCACTTAAGGTGAAAAGTAGTTTTGCCTTTTCAGTGTCAGTGTAATTTTTCACTTGCACAATCCTGCCTAATTTTGCACAGGGATAAAACTGGCAGTTCTTCCCATGAATTGCATGGCAAGGTGTGTAGAAAACTATATTTTTGGAGTATCGAATCTGTACCTGCCGTTATGCTTCCTTTTGGCTTTATGTATTGTTCCTTATTGATGACTGATCAAAGTCGGATCTTTTCGCTATGGTGCTCCAGCTTACTGTTGAGGTAGGTGTCCGCAGAGGAGAAGGTCTCTGAAGACCACCAGGGTTATGCGTGTATGTGCTTTTTAACAGTTCATCTAAATCTCAGGGAAAAGGGTTAGGCGGTAAATGCTTAGGCTTGGGGTAATTGCATTACATCGCACTCATTCCTAACAGTAACTGAATCTGAGAGGAGTGTATCTGTTCTTGAATGAGATCTTGGTGACCACTTGGCACCAGACTGAGGCTTCAGCTGCTGAAGCAACCTGAATGGAAATAAATGTCATTTACTTCCTGCTCAGTAACCCACAGAGTCTAAGCTTTAAGTTCCATTAAGTATGTGGCTTTTTTAGCACAGAGAGATCTGGTTATTTCATATTTGTAAATGGAATGAAAGGAGTACACAGAGAATGAGAGCATTCCCATACAATGACATGGCATAGAGCATTCTGGGAAAAAATTGACTCTGCTAGAGGGTTGGGAACATCTCCTTGGACCTGTGGGGTCTGAGGTCATAGAAACCCTTTTCAGGCTCCAGAAGGTCTTCCCAGCTTCATCGGCTAAAAAAAGATGATTAATCATCGCTCATTGCTTGGTCTTAATGGTCTTCTGATAACGTTATTCATTGTGTCCTTGTTTGGAGCTCAAGTTAGGCTGTGGAGATCAGCTGTTGCCACCATGTCTGTCCACAGCACATTTTCACTTTGAGTAAACATTTACTGTAAATCACTTTGCAGTCATAGTGGGCAACTTTTAGCAGATATCAACCTCCCATCCACCCAGACTGATGTACAGCTTTAACCATTTTAACCACTTAGCGTTTCACTGAAGCGGATCAGGGCCGAGTACGTCACTGAAAGATGTTACATCAAGACCTCTCCTGGGATTTGAATTCGGAACTTTTTGGTTATAGTGTCCTTAGCCCCCATGCTGTGTGCTGAGGCCTGCATATTTTATCCACTCAGTCACACTGCACTTTGGCAATTTGCCGAGTCACCAAGGAAATTGCTTCAGTAGTGTTTCTGGTAATAGTCACCAATGCAACCTTCACTTCATTCTCTCTGTTTTATCAAAGTTGTTGGTGGTCATGTTGGTGGCCATCCCCTACTCCACACTGGAGGAATTCTCCAGATTCCCACCTTGAGCTCCCCCACCCCCATCTCACGGACTCTCCCGAAGCACTTAAATAGAAAGCCTGTGTGCCACCCAATGATTATGGAATTCACAAAATGTGGCTTCTGTCACGAAAGGCAAAAATACCAGCATACTTTGGGCAGATGAATCACTGACAGGCAACGTCCAGCTATTTGAGAAGGTCTCTATCCTGTAGCTGGACACTCAAGCTAAGCCATGTGTTAGGGAGTGATTCCTTCTGATTTTTGTGGCTTATAGAAATTTTAGTTTTGCAAAGCTCCCAGTAGTTAACTTCTGATTAAACCAGAATTAATAAATACACATGCACACATCTTCTGTGAAGACTCTCCATTCATTTCTGTGGGGGAAAACCCAAAATCCCAACAATGACCCTACCCAGCCCTTAACTTAACCAAGGTACCCAAACAAAAACTGAAGACTTTTTGCATTATTAGATATATTTGATTGCAGTGACATATTTACATAATTGAGTTTCCCCTTGTGGGGACCCAAAAGATCAAGATAACAGGTTTTTATCATGTTGTTTAGACATTTAGTTCCCAGAATGTAATATATACATAACAAGTGCACACACACACACAAAATGTTAGGTCACGTTATCATTGTGTTTGATACAAATCTGAGTGGATTTATTTTTTCCTTACATGCACTGTTCCAATCATTATATGTGTGTTATATTTATAAATTACAATCAGATCTGATACAGCTTTTCTTCCTCTTGTGGGAGATGAAGTTTGAAGTTGTAGTATAATAGCTTACCCTGAATATTCACAGTGGTCTCACACTGGTGTGTTTTAGAGAGCGCAGAATGCCATTAAGCCAAAAATGTCTCATTTAGCCCCAAAACAGTCACCGCTGTTGTCTGTGGTTTTGTTTACGTATGCTTTGTGGCTTCTTTAAGTGGAGAGGTCTGCTTTTCTCAGTGGTTAAGTAGTTGCTGGACTGTTTTCGTCTTGTAAAAAATGCACTGGAAAATGTGTAATGGAGTTGACTGGAGTGATTTTGTTTTTCCTGGAAAATGTTACAGAAGAAGTCAACAAGTGAGAATGACTGTTTTCTTGGGGGTTGAACTGTTTTTATGCATCCTGAGCATGCGAAAGCAGACGGATTCTGTGTTAATTTCCGCTTTGTTTTCTGTTTGTAATTATATCTAATGGTCATGATTTGCAGCACTGCATGAAATATAGTGTCTAGTAATAATTGTATTGTACCTTTCCATCTTGATGTAAACATTGTTTATTGCCTTGTGTGTCTAAGGGTAAACGCGCTGTATTGTACCAGATTGCACAATATGTGTAGTACACACTAGGTGGCAGCATTTTATCAGAACTTATTTAACACTCCTTGAATTAATGTGCATATATAGCTTATAATTGTACAGGGCTGCAATTTTGAGTCAACATAATCAACGACGCGGATTTTGTATTGCCGACCCGTCAGAAACAGAACCTGCACTGCACTGTCTGACAAGCCCTCATTCGCCATTTTGAGTGTATCGTGGATGTAAACACATTTGGGTAATTATGGTGGTTATTATATAATTGGTTAACTTAATATTTCATATTCAGTGTTTTTTTTCTTCACAAAAATGTAATGTTTTATGTAATCAATAATAAGCCATTTTCATTACCAAAACACACTAGTAATTTAGGTGTTTAAGAGTCAAGAACAAAACAAAAATGTCATTGGACATAACTTTATACTTTATACTTAAAATATAAGTGGCAAGCAGTATACAGGCTCGGTATACAATGAGCTTATACAAATCCTTCCAGGCATCATGTGAAACGTTAGAAATCGTACTTGGTAATGTTCATAAACTTAAACTATAGTTGGGCATTGGTTTGTCAGGGCACAGCACACAGTAACAGCCTTGTCCAGCATTGTGTCTTATAATCCATGCACACAAATGTACACATACATGCACTTATAAACGTGTCATTACAGTTCTGCTGTTTACTTTTGTCTTAAACTAGCGTTACAGTGAATGCTTTTTAAACACGAACAGATTGATCCATTTCTTTGACCCTCCGTAGTGAGGCTAGCTTGCTAGCGTAGGTTAACCAATGTGAAAATACCAGATTCAGAAGACAAAAAAATGCATATTCATTAATATTACTCAAACAAAAAAACATCTTAGTTGCCTTTATGAAAATGCCAAGAGCAAACGTACATTTAGGGAGATATTGTGTTGAAAGTGATCTCCTCCTGTCTCAATGCTGCAACCCAGGCCACCCGACGCCTCTTCATTACCTCCTCTACCTGCTGCCCATATCTTCTCTTCCATGTAGGAATATCTGTATGTTTCACATAAAATATATAAAATATATTTTAAAATTGTACTTAGTCCTGGAAAGATCATATCTGGCTGCAAAAAAATGCTTTCAGAACAATTCAGGGTATCTGACTCATTTACAATCTATGTCAGCTGCAAACTGCAACCTCATGGTCTTTCCCTATCCAGATCAGCTGGGGATAACTGGGCTGTTGCCCTGCATTTTCTTGCTCTCTTTGTGAGGACAAGAGAGATACAAAGGACAGAGAAAAGTAGGTCTACTGACCAACTGACCAAATGTGCCGCTTCTCAGAAGCTTTGCACTGTAGTTTAGGCTGCTTGGTTGCGCTTACACAACTGGTGGTGCTACATTTCTGAAGGGATCTAATTATGCCTGTCATGACAGTTTTTGTGCATGATGATATGTTCATGTTCATACCCTAGAATATAGTCTTCAGCCTGGTTTACCCAGTAGAAAGATGTGTTATGGTACTCACATGTGGGGCCATGTGTGGGCAAAAATATATTTCAGCAAAATCTTTTGCCTGTACATTAAAATTATTTTATGGCTAGATTGATGATACTTGGAAAAATAGCAAAGATTGATTTAACTTTTTGAATGGTACATTATTTAAAATAAATAGCACCATTAATTTAATTGTTAAGTTGCAACTGAGTATTAGCACACTGTTGGTAAGATATGGAGAAATTTGATGTTTGTTACACCCTTCAAAGAAAAATTGACAGTTGATCCAATAAATATGGCATTATATAATTGAACAGGCATCCCATCTGGAGTGCCCTATGCGGCTTGGGATTGGCTGTAGTACCCCTCTGGATAAGTGGTTGTAATATGGATGGAGGAATGGACTCCATAACTGCCCTATATCTTATTTGATTATTTTGACCAATGGGAACCCCTGATGTCTAATCTCAAACTCCGTTTATATGTAATTTTTCCTTTTCGGCTGCACATCTCTCCCAGAAGTAGTTCAAGTCTAGTTTTGTTTTGTTGTCCCTTCATTTGACCGGGTTATTTCATAAATTCATTTTGGTTCAAAATGGTCTTCTTGAACTGCAAGGTGGAATAGATTCACTAATAGTTTGAAACTCATAGCCTGCTCCTTTTTTTGGCTGGAAAATATACTGTCAACTAACAAAAAAACACTGGATTCTGGATACCCAATGCATAATCCAGGAAGTACAGGAAGGATGTGAACACAACCCTACAGTACTATCTGTTTAATCCCCTTTAACCTACTTTCTGTCTAAGTACATATTTCACAAATTAGCTTTTTTTTTAAAAATATATATGTATTTGGGATTTAGTAGATAAACTTCAGCCGAACCTTACTATTTGTTTCAGACCTTCAGCAGCTTGAGTTGTCTCGCCCACAGTATGGCTGGTGAGGCTTCCAGGCATGGGAATACGGATGGCTTAATCCTGTTAGCAGATTCCCCAGCTTCCTAATGACTGCCCTCTGATGCTCGGGCTGGGGGTTAAATATGGAAGCTCACAGCATGTGTGTCATTGTCAGTATTTTTAGGATGAACACGTGACCAGCAGACAGGACAACATTAGCCAGACCACAGTGGAAATCTGGAAAGAGACTGATTTTCACAAAAGGAGTGGCCTGGCTTCTAGCGCAATCCATGTTGTACAGATTCCCCTAGCTGGTCACACATGGGGCAGAGTGGTTTAGATCAGTTCTCATCTACATCTTTTTTTCTCATCCCAGTTCAATTTTTAGTATCATCTTCCATTTATGTAACAGTCTACTCCACAGTGTTTTACATGGTATAGGCACCCTACATGTGTCGCAATAATATCCATGACAAAACATCGACTGTCATGTTAAACAACATTGTTGTTGTATTTTTGTATGAATCAAGTATGAGTCGAGTTGTTCATCCCCTCTGATACAATGTGTGATTTGTAGATAAATTATTGTGTCTTTTGTTAGGAAGACCCAGCAGCAAACCATAATCATGTTACTGAGCCTTTGTATTTGTGAAGAGAATTTGAGATGATTAGAGCAAGGTTGATTATGAAATCTTTCTGGCAGTGCCTCAGATTCCTGGCAGTTGTTCCCATAACAACTCGATAAATTGAAAAACTAATGGTTTACGTGCTGTATTTAAATGTATCATGTTACAATTAATTGAAGAGAAAATACAATTACAGTTACACAATACGGTTACAATTAATTGAAGAGAAAAACATCACAGCTTGTTGAAGGTTGTTTGTTTGCTTTTCCCACAATCACTGTCCTTGTGTTCACACGAGCAGCATAAGCCCCTCCCCTTATTTGATCTTTGTCAATAAAGAAGGATACATCATTGTCAATGAATTTCATAACTTTATCTTATTCTGCTGGTGGCCTCTGGAGGTTTCCTACAGAGATCCTGTGGTGTGTGGGGTTTTCATCCTGGAGGTTTTCTGCTCTGACCTGTTGGTTGTCTGTGTGTCTTCAGCACCATTTGTGCTACCTAGTGAATTGGTTACTTCCCCTTGAACAGCCTGGCTTTGAAGTCTGCCGAGAAAACAAATGCAAGCATATAGAGAAGAATGGCTCACAGGCTGCGTTTATCACTGATTAGCCATCCACTGGGACCCCACCACATGTAACCAGACACACTGTTATTCTAAGAAACAGCACAGATTGTTGTGTCTTTCTTTTCAGATCTTTACAGTTTTCGAGCTCTTAAGTTCTCTTGTGAGTTTTAAAGCATCACAAGAGAACATGCATGTGACCTTCCCCTTTAGTTTCTGCTCCACCTGACATTTTGTAAATTCACCCTCTGTGCTTCTCAAAAACAGAGTCTGTAGCTTCACACCTGAACAGATCCCCCGAGGCGCTGTGGTTGAGGAAGGCAACAAGGTGTAGCTAAGGGTGCTTTTTTAAACAAGGGTTGAACATAGTTGGGCTCACTTTGTGCAGGGGCCTTGCGGCTATGGATTCTCATTCTCCAGCCTTTCTCTCGCACCCAGAAACGTTTAATTAAAGCCTTTTCATCGTCCATCGGGTGGAGTAGCACTTAATGCAAGGTGGTTTTAGCCGGCAGCTCTGTTTTTAATACCGGGGGGGAGGCAGCGTGTAGCTGTTAGAGGTCTTCCCCTAGGGGAGGAGTTGTGCAACACTCCTTATATGGAGGGAGGCTGGGCACATAGTCAGTATCCGAGCTATAGAGGTGAAATTGAGAACTTCGAACTGTAGAAGAGACAGCTGAGAGAGAGAGGAGTGGGAGGAAACGCGATCAACCCGACAAACCCGCACACGCACCCAGGAGGAAAAGCACATGGTGTGAAAATGCCTACCAGCTTCACGGTGGTTCCGGTGGAGGGCGGCAGGCAGGCTGCTCAGGACAATGACTATATTGTGCTGGATGATGAGAAGGATGCGGTGGACCTCTCTCCAAGACCCCTGTCAGGTGAGACAGATTCTAAATGACATGCTCCTCCCTGCTGTCACACTCCCGCTGTGAAGCGAGTCTTTTATGGATTGGCAGTTCTTGTTTACCAAGCCGCGTCTTTCTGTGTGTGACCATGGGCCTCTGTTCGGTAAATTGGGGATGTCTCACTTTCTAAATGTTTCACTTTCAGTATGCAAGTTTTGTTTTTCTTGTTCGAAGGGGTCTGTCTTGCCTCTGGTGACTGAGTACTTTGGTTCACTGCCCTTACCTCAGCATCTGTTTCGCGTAGTCCTTCTGCCTCTTTACATCTCTGCTTCATAGGGACACTTCTCAAGTTTTCCCAATGTGATCCAGTGAACTTCCTGCTGGGGACAAGGTTCATATATCCAGTGGGTCGTTACTTAATCTCGTTGCCAGGGTCTCTCTTGCCTTTCGCCCTTGCTAACGGAAGTCATCGGCCCGTTGATCTTATCGATCAGCTCACTTGTTTACCTTACCAACGGAGCTGGCTGGGCTTAGCCTTCACCTCTGCCTCCCCACCCACCCCCCCCCCGGTGTCCTTGGCACATCCAAAAGTGATGGGATAGCGCATTTTCAGAGTGTATGATAGAAAAATGTGACGTGGAATCCAACATCTGCGTCAGATTATGGCTCAGTAGAATCCCGTCAAACTGCCACGGTAGCCGTAAGCTTTTTCAGATGTATCCTGTGGTTGACTCCCACTGTAGGGTTCATATAATCCAGCTGGTTCAGAAATTAAAAAGAAAAACCCTCTCAAAACTGGGAGCTGAAAATGTAGACGTTTCAGCTCCCTTCTGTAAGTCACAGTTACATTTTGGGTGGGACTAGATTGTGGTCACGTCCCGGAATAGGAGTAATTGCACCCGTTCTGCCTCTGCTAGCTCGTGTGATGCAGATTTCAGCATTCATCCTACATTTGAGAGAAATCCCCAAATCCTGCCCCCAACCATTTTTTACTTGCCGTTCATTACTAACCTTAGTTATTCAACTGCATTTCTTTGTGAGAGTTCCTGTTTTTTTTCTGAAATGTAGCTTTTTTGCTACCAGAAACACAATTGGAATTTGTTTTTCATTGGTGTAGGTTTTCTTAAATTAGTATTTTCTGTTTGTTCCAGGTTTGACATCAGGATTTTACTTATTATGCAGGAAGCACTTGAAACAGGCAACATGAAGAAGCAATTAGAAAAATAAACAGTAAGAAAATCAAGTCTGTTTTTAGATTAATTCCTGCCTTGTGGTATGTGAGATGCCTATGAAGTTGGGGACCATACAGTATCATGGTCTCTACAGGTGGCAACAGCAGCCTAAGAAGACAACAATACAAGGATTGCCTTCTGTGAGATCTAGGTGGGGTGGGATGGGAGGATGGAACCAGGACTTTCTCTGGGCATGTAAGCAAGGAGGTATTTCACAGAAATGATGAATAAAAATGAAAACAAAAGGCAGTTGTTTCAGCGTTAGCATAAAGAAAAACGCACAGGAAAATGGAACTGACTTTGGGTCAAAGAAACGACCAGGGTATGGTACTAGACATCAGGGTCTGTGCATGTTCTGGGTTGATAGGAAAACAGATCCCAACTCTTTTATGGGTGACAGTAAGATAGGTGAAGGTTAATGAATTTGCTCATCACTGGGATGTACACACCACCCTCCTCCTGTCTTGTGTTTTTATTACTCCTATTGCCAGTATACAGTTTAGCTTCTCAAGCCCCCAGTGTAGTTATGACCTAGTAATAGTTTGTTCTCAAAACAAAAAGTACTTTTCCAGAGGTGGTATGTGGTTCCGTATTTGTGATTGGAAGGTTGCCGGTTTAAATCCCTTGATGGGCAGGGTGACCTCATCGTTTTGCCCTTGAGCAAGGCCCTTGCTCCAAGCCCAGTTGCTCCAGGGACTGTCTGACCCTGCTTGCTTGTATTACACTTTCATTAAAAGAAAATATCTGCTAAATTAAAAAGAAACTCGTAAAACTATTTTTCAGTTTCTCAGGAATCTGCTTCATTGTGCACACTGTGTTCAGCACGCCTGCCAGTTGTGAAGTTCTTGGCTTGTAGAGTTCATTGGGTTCAAATTGATTGCAATCTGTAGGATCATTTTTGGACTCTGCGATCTTTCATTATAAGGTACACTCTTGAGGACTGTGTTTACTTTTAGGTTATAAAGTATGTATTTGTGCATGTGTGTCTCGGTCAAGGGATGATACTTAGCCTCAAACTGGTTGTGTCTGCTAGTTCAATCTTTTTCACAGGGAAGTCATGAATAGAAAGTGAACAGAAGCAGACTGTATTCAGTGTCTTTGTGTTACAGTGCATTTATGGTACAGTGCTGGAGAGTTTAGGTTCTGTTTTGTTTAAGCAGGAAGGCAAAGTAGCCTCACACCTCCAGGGATAGTGGTTTGAATCCAGCCTCCACTCTGTATTTGGTGTTGACATATTCTTCCTATGTTGCTTGGGTTTCTTTTGAGTAACCGGGTGTCCTCCTGCAGCCCAATGACCTACAATTAGGCTAAATATTGTCAGTTGCTCATTGCAGGTGCCCAATGATAGATTGGCTTCTCATTTAGGGCGTACCCCTGTCATGTGTCTTACGCCACCTGGGATAGATTCCAGGGCCACCTGTGACATTGACGGGGATAAGCTGTAGAAGATTGATGAATGAATGGTACAGCAGATATGAGTTGTTCTGAAATGTTTGAGGTCCCTTGTGTTATTTGACAGCACGCTAAAGGTTATGCATGACTTCATGATTTGAAGGTTCAACTTGATGATGAATGACCTTTCTGTAGCAATGTGTTAGTTCTTGTTCTGTCTAACTTAAGATGAAACCCCACAATGTTGTGTTGATCAGTGTAATAGTTTTTGAGTTGGACTTAATGACTTCTGGTTGATGGGAGAATTTCAGGCTATCTGGAGGGAATTATCTGTTTAAACAAACTTTAACTTCCATTACGTTTCAGTGTAATAGTCTTTCTGTTATTCTATTTTGACGACTTATCAAAATCTCAAAAATACCATAAACGTATATGATTAAAAAAATCCACATTTTGCAAAATTGAAACTGTATATAGCTATATCTGTAAATGGGAGTCTTGTCAGAGTATTTTATAAACAATATTATGAAAACAATTGCTTAATGTAATATGATTTCAGTTGCTATTTGACTTTATGTATGTGTTGATTCAGTTAATTAACATTAATTGTCCTACTGGATGATAGCTGATAACTGAGGACCATGAGACCTTACATGATAATAATCAAGTAACAGTTTCTGATGTTATTCTTGCTTTTGTTGGCATAGATGAGTCATTAGCCACCAGACTGAATGGACTTTGTAACCCGTTAGCATAGCATTTGTTGCCAAGGAGAATCAGTTGATATGGAGTGACACCAAGTATGACGTTCCACTGTCAAGCTTAAAGAATCGGTGTACACTGTTTTGGATATTTCCCCTTTTCAACAGTGGAACTTTGCTCTTTGTCACTCTCAATCAAAGCAATTAATTTGACTTTTGTTTCTTGCTAACCAATTGATTGAATGTATGCAAACTAATAGTATTACATAACCATGACCGAAAAAAATTAAGTACTAGCATCCAGTGTTGAATCCAGCCAATTTAAAAAACTGCCCACTATGAATAACTTTTGAGTGGTATTGCAAACCTTTCTCTGATGCTGACATTTTAAAATATTGCTATGTACCACAGTATTCACTGGAATTCACATGAAGACATTTCCCACTGAAAGTCTGGTAAATGACCCCAATTCTTGTTCCCGCTAAACAAACACCAGCCACAAAGATAATTTAGCAATATTTTGTAATAGTTGAACTACTGGAGAGTTCTACTTCTGATATTTTGTTTCCAACACATTTTTGCAAGTCATCACTGTATGTACATCCTTCTTCCTTTTTTTAAAAAATCTGTCTGCAAGGAGTCATTTGTGCATGCCTTGTTACTTTCAGAGGCAGGGTCAGGGTCAGATCTGTACTTGGGGGTCCAATAGATTGTCTGAAAGTATCTTTCACTCATGTGCTGACTGTTGTTTTTTTACTTTTACTGATGGAATAACTTATACAAATAGAGTAAACCCCTATTGCAGAGGCAGTACAAATACCATGAACTCTTCTTCTTCTCCACTCGCTAAACCTGCTGTTCTTGGATTGCACAGGGCACATATCTAATTACTTTGTCCGAAACGGCTTCTTACAGAGTCAACAAGAATCAGCAAGCCTCACTGTCCTCATTGCACCCAACGAACTTCGGTCATTTACTCAGAAGCACAATTGCCTTCAGTGGAAATTAACCAAAATTAAATTAGCAACTCTGTATTAGTCACCACTTTACATTATTACAGTTGGTTCATGTGGAAACAAGACATTGCTCATTCTTTGCAAGCAGCATTTTCTTTTCAGCTTTCTATTTTACTTGTCAGTTAAAGCAATTCATTTTATACACAAAATGCAAAATTGTGACAAGGTGACAGCTGTCAAATATTACAGGGGAAAAATGTCATACTGTAGTAATAGTAAAGCGGGACCTCGTGCCTTTTTGACAGAAGGAACCGGGGAGTGTTTCTGACAGTCATGGTGTTTTTGTTTTTTGCCCTTTCTAAACCTCTAGACTGTGCCATCAAGGATAGCAGAGGGCCTAATGTTGCGTCCTTTGAGGAAGCGGCTGTTTTCTGACCTCTGCTTTCTCCTGTTTATGCTTATATGCCTCTGGTGGCATGTGGCTCCAGATAAAGACCCTGGCTGGATTCCTTCCACATCAACTGCTTGCTCGTTTTCTGAGTGGCTGTCCTTGCTGCAGCTCCGTGTGGGAAGTAAACGGCAATGGCTTAACCCTATACTTATCTTGGCTTGATGCCGTCACACCTAAGTCCACTTGCTATTATATGTGCTAGTTTATTGAAGAAAGAAAAAATGTAGCAGTTGAAAAATTACCGGGTAGTGTTTTTTTTTCTTCAATATAGCAAAGAACACTTTTTTGAGATCAAAAACAGATACCTTCATGTCACAATATCTGCATATGGATCGTCCATATGCAGATATTGTGAGCTAAATGCTGATGATCTCTGCACTGTAATCTCTTGAAGTTTCCCCCAGTTTGGGCCTATACACATTACCCCCCCCCCCCCCTATTTTTCTAACTTTCACAAAGAAAGAGAGAGAAGAAAAGGAAGTTGAAGAATCTGAGTAGAAATCGCATCGAAAGATACAAACTTTTCAGTTCCTCACTTAACTGCTGCTGAATCTCCCACGTTTTATAGTGATGTTTATTCCTGTTAGATAAGTGGGTTTACACTGCTAAACAACGCTGCATGTCCCCCATCTCCCAAAAACAGTGTGTGTACCTCCAAGGGTGCTTTAAGGATAGGAGGCCTACTTTCATTGGCTTCATGCAACAAAACAAGTGGCCATCAAATGTCGAGCCAAGTAAAACATGCCATCATGCTGAGAGTATTTCCCCTCAGCAAGATGGTTCAAAAACATGTCACAGATTGATGAGTACCCCATGTACACGCGTGATGATATTGGAGTTCCCATTCATCTTGTCAGATTCCAGTTTCATTTCTTTTTTTCCGGTCCTTCTTGTTAAAACATTTCAAATCTCAATCCTGACTGCTGTGCTGAATCCATCAGTACCTTGCGTTTACGTTTAAAATTTTGTGTATTTTTTGGTTCAATAAAATGTTTGAATTTGTTAGGCCTCTGTACCTGTGATTGGAGAACTGCCAGTTCCAGTCTCATCCTTGGGAGAATAGTCACATCTTGGTTCCCTTCCACCCCAGTTCTGTTTCAGATGTTTGAACAATTAGAAAGAGAGGTTAAACAGAAATGTGCCAGGTAAATGGCTGACCCTCCCCTCAAACCCCAAACTTTATTATATACTGTATGTGTGTGTCTAAAAAGGGGAGCAAGATGGGATTTCTGAAGCAGGATATCTAAAACTAAACAATTCCAGTGTACCTGTGCTCGTGGAAATGGCAAATAAAGCATCAGTTGTTTTTTGTTTTTTTTGAAGAATCATGGAAAAGCAGTATGTTTCCCCTAATGTGTCATGACCAACAGATGTACAGCTTTGATGAATTCGACGTGAAATGTTTTGTTTCTATATGATTATTCAGTATTACCCGAACACCTTTAGCAATTTGGTTCCTTCATACGTCTCATTATTTTTGGTGAGTTTCCAGTGCTTGTAGCAGGAGCATAAGGGCCCAGGGTGGGGCTTGGGCACCATCACACGTTGCTGTAGTGATTGATAACCAGCCCTTGCCTACAGGTGTCTCTGTTAATGAATCCCAGCTGGCTTTCTTTGAGCTCAGTTTCTTGCTATTTTGGGTTATTTAGAGGGTAAACTGGGTGGATAAAGAAAGAGAGGAGGGTGGATGAGAGGTGGGGAATGTGAGGATGCTTGAGCCTTCAGGTCTTGAAGTCATATTGGGTCTTTTTTCTGCTGCTTCTTTGGTTCATTCAGCCCCTGCTCATATGCTGCAGTCCTTTGCCACATAACCCTGGCACAATAGGTCAACGCCCTTATGCCCTTAAACATAACATAATACGCTCTTCAAAAATGACCCTGAGTAAAGCACAAGTGGAGCTCAAGTATTCATTCAGTTCATTTAATTTTATTTCAATTCACTTCAATTCAATTCATTTCAATTTGTATATAACGCCTTTCACAGCTCACCCCAAGGCACTTTAGATGGATGTTTTGTGATACATTACAACATCATTAAGAGAGAATACAAAAACAGGGAAATGATAGACAAATAAATGAAAGAAAGAAAGCCAGAAGAGAGGGGGAGGATATGTCCTTATGTGGCCAGATGCAAGGTCTCCTCAGCGTCACGGACCACGGTGACCCACCAATGTTAAGCAAGTGTCAAGAACTGGACAGTCTGAAAAAGGAGGCACCCATCCCAAGGTGATTGTACATCAGTCAGAAATACAAAATCTAAAATGGCAGTGAGTAGAAATACTGAGATGAAATAGAGAGGTTTTGCATACATGTGCTGTGATGTATGAGGTTCTTTAAAAATGCTTTAATACACTATGTAAACGGGTTCTGTGGAGACCCACTGTTGATGTGGTGTTTATGCCCATCTGCGATTTGGCTTATTTCAGAAACATTGGAATGCATGTGAGCTCACTGCAATTAAACAAAGTTCAGTGCAGACAGCCTGGATTCCTGACATTGTTGCCCCTGGTATTAGATGAACTTCATTCTGAAGCATAAAAGGATATTTTGCTGCAGTGAGTTCCTGAGAAAGATTTTTAAATAAACTGTCGTGAGAGTCTTCAGTTTGGACACAGAGAACCATGTGACACAGGAAGTGGTGGAAGGATAGGGACCTTTTTTCAGGATGCAGGAGGGAGAGGGATGTAATGAAACACAGCTGTTTCAAGGTCAGTTCAAGGGCAATACAGCGAAATAAAACAGGTGTCCAGTCGTGGGGAGGGCTACAGCGGTGTATGCAGCAGTCGAGTTGTAAAAATACAAGTAAAATAAAATTTATCGGGGGAATGATCACACAGTTCAGATGAAATTGTTTCAGACAGGAGCTTTCCAGTTGAGTACCCCTGATGTACCGTAGGTCTAGTTGGTAGATATGTCATTACATCAGTGTTTCTCAGTTTGGTCCTCAGGGACCCACAGATAGTCCACATTTTTTAAGACGGAGGAAAAATGTTGCCTATCTGGCAGGGAACTCGAAGGGAGCAAAAACACAAAAACATGGACCGATTTTAGGTCCCCAAGGGCCAGATTGGGGAATCATTGCTGCACATGATTGAAATTACACAAAATAATTAAGGAGGATGTGAGGGCAATGGTGTATTTTCAAAGGGGATGGTTTTTGCCAATGGGAGGATAGTATCCACATGCATCCTATGACAATTTGAGCCCATGTTTCAACTGCTTATCCTTGTATGTGCTGCGGGAACCAAATTACATATAACTGGCAATGCAGAATTAAATTGAATGAATATGCCTGTTACCTGATTTTTTTGATGGATGTCTGTGAGCTGTAGGATTTGTAGGAATCGCGTTGCAGTCTAGGTATCAGAACTGAAGAACTGATTCTTATCATGGCTTCTGCCAGCTGACATATTACATTTGCTCTTATAGAAAGCCCTGCATGACCTTTTCTGCTTCGTTCCATAATATCCCTTGGATTTGCATAAGAAGGGTGTTGGCTTCTCTTGCTCGCAGCTTTATTGACCTTCAGCGGGAAATTTTGATGTCCTGCAGCATTAGAAAAATATGTGACTCGCAGCCCAATGCCCCCCCTCCACCAAGAAAACTATGGTTAACATGAAAAACTGCTGAAGTTTATAAGACTGGGCAGAAGATAATGATGAGGTAGAAAGCTACCTTGTAAGCACCCAAGGTGCCTAATTTAGGGCAACAGTAGTGTCATGAGTCAGAGAGATGAATGTTTTACAGATGCTTTACAGAAGCTACTTCAGCCACGAGCACTGCGTAACACCCAGTTGGATGATGTGACAGCAGCCATTCTGCGTCAGTACGTTCAACACACAGTAGCTATGGTGCTGTAATGACAGCAGAGAATTCACCAGTTGGATATAGGGGATGGAATTTGGGGATTTGGAAGCCAGATTTTAAATGACCACAGTGGGCAACTTAAGCCAAGACATCAGGGTACCCCCCATACTGTTTTTAAACATGGGTCTGTGTCCCCTGACTTGGGTTGGGTTAGGAGACATGAGGACATCACTGAGTGTCAGTATCCACAAAGGAACATCAGAATCACTCAATCATGAATCTCATAGACATGAATTTATGGATGAAGGTGCAGGTACCTCTACTGGGTGCTGGATGGCTTTTGTTTCCCCTGTATTTATGGCACACTCAAAGACATCGTTCTGATACAGTGCACATCTGCTGCTGATGCTAATATTAATAAGAATAATAATGGTAATAATAGCAACAACAATGTTGTATTATAAGATATCTTAAGTGGTCCATGTCCCTTGAAAGAGCACTTTGTTTTTATTACACATACTGTAACACCAGTTGTGTTTGTATTATGGGGCTAAATCTGCAACTTAATAATGACGGCTGCAGGGAAAGCCGCTCTCACTCAAGGTGAAAGAAGATCTCACTTTTGTATTTAGAGGATTTATTTTGATGTGATGAACATACCAAAAAAATCACTGACAGGAGGAGAGACGACACCTTAGAGTGCCATGCTGATGTTTCCCAGAATTATTCCTTTGAAGGTAGCATTAATGATACTTTCTAGCTGCAGATTAAGTAACATAAAATAGAATACGAGAAGTGGAAATCTTATTGGCTGCTAAAAATGGACTGCAATTATTAATAGGAGGGTAAAGGCCATCTAGATACAATGGCTGTGTGTTTTTGTGGTTTTATATATGTATGTATGTATGTAT
>JAABNX020000038.1:11972240-11986132 GCA_015163995.2 Mormyrus lacerda
TTCGCGAGCTGGTTGCTGCTGCGGCGGGGCGGGGCGGAGGATCGCGATGCCGGCTCAGCATCGTGATGTCTATCGGCGATGGACGATGGCATCGTCTATCAACCCAACCCTAGTGTATACAGTGTGTATGTGTGTGTGTATATATATATGTGTGTGTGTGTGTGTGTGTGTGACTGCAATCAAAAAACTAAAAATGTCAAAAAGTCTTGTATTTTGTTTGGTTACTTATGGTTAAGGTTAGGGCTGGGTCGTGGTTAAGGTTGTTATTTTTGGGATTAGGGTTATGCCCATAGAAATGTATGGACATTCCCACAAAGATATGAATACAAATGTGTGTGCTTGTTTTGATATGTGTACACGTCTGTGTGTGGGACCATCCAGGGCTTACATCACATTTTTGGCAACCAGTCTGCTTCACCTGGGCAATCTTCTCCTCCTCTTCCTCCTCTGGCTCCAGACCTTTCGGTTGTACAATCAGTAGTTGTATTTACATGGGGTGTGGTAAAACACAGTAGGCCTGCTGCACCCAAATAGAGGAATGGTCCCTCTTCCTGGCGATCACCCCCTGCCCATGGGCATTAACAGCTGAACAGACACATCATCCGAAATGGGACACTGCATCGGCGCAGTTCACAGGATAAAACAAGTCTTTGTCTGGGCTGAAGTATTCATAATCACCCCTGCAGCCAGTCCACGGCATCCTCTATAAAAAATGGCTGGAGTAATGCTAATCGAGTAATGAGATTAGGGGGGCTATTAACAGCTAGGTGAGCTGGGCTTCTCTCGTCAAGGGCTGGGTTTCTCCCGACACATGTGACGATAGTACTTGTAACCTGAAACTTGAAACTCGAGCGACGAAGTGTGTGACGTCACGGCTTGCCTTCCTCCGTGTATGACAGCTTGCAGTCAGATGGGGAACGCAGACGATGCTGAGGATTTAAAAGCGTGAAGAATCCAGCCGTTTCCAGCTCTCAATGTTTTTGTTCGCCAGTGCGTTTGGATGACGGTTTAGGGCAGGGATTACGGGATAGGCGCGGATGATGAGCAAATCTGGAGAGCCCTGAGAGAGCGAATCCAGAGAGCTCAAGCAACACAGAGTACCTGCGTTGCGTCTGTGGCTTTGGGCCCTCCTCTTCCTCCTGCCCCACCTCCCCGTGCCCTCGATCAGTGATCAGGAGCTCAAGGGCTGATGCGACTCTGTCGACTCGCTCAGTGTCGTGGCGGCTGACCCCAGGATCAGAAGCGGGAGCGGACGCCGAGCCGGGCCAAGACTGTGCAGAGCCAGGCGGCATGGATCACGGGCAGGGCTCGCGCCGAAGGGGTGAGTGGTACCTCCAGTGACCCACTTATCTTTCTTCATCCGACCACCCCGACATCACCTTCACCACCATTCTCATCAGGCCACGGAACTCCACCTGGCCCCACTTGCCTCATGAAGGCTTCATTCTCCTCTTGGATGACCTCTGCTGACCCAGACAGGTCGTGGTCCTTTTTGGGGGAGTCATAAGGAGCACAAGCTGCCTGGCATTTTCTCATCGTCATACTCAGCCAGTACCCAGCACAGGTGCGGTCGTCAGCTTGCACACCTGCTTTAGTTGCTTAATGGTCACAAGTATCATAAATGTTCATTTATTGCTATAGAAACGGGGATCCCTAACCTCTTACCCAAACTCTCACCCTATGCAGCTACAGCTTTTTCCATCCATGCCTTTTTCAATTAATCCCCCCCCCCCAAATATATTATGCTTATGGTATGTAAAAGGAGTTTAATTCAGCTCCCTTAGTAGATCATTTTTAAAGAGTGACATTGTAGCTGAGGGCTACTTGTCTTGCGCCTACCGTTGACTGACCTGTGGCTGGGGTTAGCTGCCTGCCCCCAATTTGTTTAGTTGATATTAAGTCACCTGGTGGCTGGGGTCAAGTGTTGAGATTTTCTGATTTATAATGCAAATACTACATTCCAGGTTTCATGTACAATAAGATTTTGGCCTTATGAAATAAAGGAAAATGGCATGTATCTGGAGTTTCATTCCAATATTTATTTCTGGAGACTCCTGGCTTTATCTCCTTGTACCCCTGTATAAGGGTGGTTTTCTCCTGAGACATTTGCTGCAGTTCTGTATGGTTTGTGGTTCAGCAGTTCCCCTTAAGTAAATCAAAGATATTTGCTGCTATAGTTTTAGTCTATGCATCCAATTGGGTCTGGATATTGCTGTATTATATTTATAATATAAGGTGTTCACTTGACACACAGGAGTGGGGCTAATGTTATTTCACTGTTTAGATCAGCTTAATTCCAGCATGAAATTCTAATTAGTGGGTTTATAAATCTCAGTACATTTGTTTGCCATTGCCTTTATTATATATTGTGCTAGAAATCTAGAGATTATTTACTTCTACCTGTTACATGTATACAGCAATTATTTTCACTTATATACAATGTTCAGGCTTGAATTATTGATCTTGACTGTTATGTGGTCATGATTTTTATATTTGTTTTATGGGAGTTCCTGAAGAAGTTATTAATATAGCTTTGAACAATTGTGTCAAATTTCCCTTGGGATTTATCAGTCTTCAGGTCATTTACTTGGTGTTTATGAATTATGAAATGCTCATCTTGAGGCCTTGCAGTCTAAAACTGGGCCTTAGAAAAAATCAAAGTTTTATTGATATCCCTACAATTGGTTGTGTATGATAACTTTTTTCAAGAAAAGGTAATCTACAGGACATTATAAGCTCACAAAAACTATTTTCTTTTTTAATCATGGGATGAACGATAAGGCTTTGTTCATAAAACTACTCCCTTAATGTTTTTGGTGGTTATAAACCAGCCATGTTTTCCTTATTGAAACTGAGGCGTGAAAGAGCCCTCTTGTTCTGAGAAAAATATAAATATTTTAAGCATTACAATGCAAAACCTAACTGTCGAGAATGTGACCAGTCATCACAGGTATTAAATAATGAAGACACTTATTATTTATTTATTATTTTATAAATAGCTCTGAAAAACAAAAACAAGGCAGAATTATGAGCCGTGATCCATGGTAGACTGTTGTCTTTGCATGCATGGAAGTGTTGCTTGACTCTGATGAGATGCTATTCAAGTGAGGTATGAATGTTGAGTCATAAGCATGTAATTTATTGCAGGATTAAATGTTGAATTACTAATGGATGCTTGATACCAAAAGGATTATTCTTCTCGTGTGGAAGATTACATTTAGGAGACACAGAAGGAATGAATGGGGCGTTTTTGAAAAAACAAGTGCAGGTGCAAATAATAATGATAATAATAAAAAAAAACAAGTAAATCAGCTTGCTGCATGGTGAACTGAGTCAGGCTCTTACAGGGGGAGACCTGCGATGGGGCAGCTTCAACAAGGGTCTTCATTTTGGCTTTCAGTAACTTACGAGCTTTACTGGGGACATGCCACTGGCTTCTGTACGTCTTTTGGGGACAGGAGGAGATGGATTTTGGCATAAGTGTAGGTAAGAGAATGGAACAAGAGCTGAAACGCGCTTTGGGTAATGGAAGGAGGCCTGCGCGGACCTGGGAGTGTGCGCTGGGGGTGACAGGAAAGGAATTCTATGAAGCAATGCTATATACTTGTGGAGAGGGAGTCACAGGTGAGTGAGAGGGCTCCTCAACACATGACATCCAGCAACAAGACACCCGGTTTACACTCAGACATGGACATGGACCGAATCACAGCAATTAACGTGCTCCATTTGTGCAAAGAGAAAATCCCACTTATTAATCCCTCCATAATCCAATGCCCTTTTAACCCATAACAGCACTGCTTTCCATCTGAATTTCTCAATGAAGATGTTTTGAAGTATGTCATGCCATACCAAACTGTTATCATGTCGCTAGTATTGTTATTGTGTCATATGTCAGATTTACATATGTTTAGTGCTAGGACTACACTTTGGTGCCTTGCAGTATGGAATTCATTTAAGTGTGTGTGTGTGTGTGGGGGGGGGGGTTATGTATATATTACATTGTGGAGACCAAATACCAAATGTCTGGTTATTTTGATGGTGTGGGGGATCATTTTTATAAACTCAGTTTATCTGTAACTGTAATCAAAAACCTAAAAATGTCAGAAGTCCTTTCTGTCACCCTGTTTGGGGGGGGGTGGTTGTTCAGATATGATCTCTGCTGACATCAGCCCTGGGCACCTTGGTCTTCACAGAGGAGCTCTGGGAATGCCACCTTCCTATCCCATGCCTGTGAGCTGCGTTGCCCCCCCCACACCAGCACAAAGTAGCCCACACCGCTCTCCAATTTGGACCAACAAAAGTTAACTCTCTTCTCAGGATCTTCATGTCTGAGGTGGAATCTCATCAAACATGGCTCACAAAGGATATGAGCTGCCCATTGTCTCTCCTGGGAATGTCAAACGGGGTTTGCTGGGCATATGGGATGTTAATGGCTATCGTCCTGTAACTGGGTCACAATGCCCCCCATTATATTAAATTAAATTGTGTCTCATGGGGATTTGTCATACTGACTGCAGGTTTTTCCTTGCCTGTTCTTTTGAATTTAAAAAGTTCCCTTGTTAGTACAGGGACCTTTGTATCCGATTTCATTCCCACATTCATGTTTTCCATGCGTCTGTGAGCTCCCAAGATGTTACCTGGAAAACAGAGAATCCCAAAGGCAACGGCAGCAGTGTCAGCACCACATTCTGATGACAGGCGACAATTTTCAGTAACCACATCCTCATGCTGTGATGAATTACCCCCAAATCGTATTAAAATGATTTTCAAAAGTCTGAACTACTGGACTATGCAGGTATCCTGACACTGTTGTGGTTTCTAGCCATGTGCTTTCAACATTTCTTTATTTCAGTCCATAAAACACTGTGAGGAAAGCATGCAATAAAAATCCACATGATTATAACTAGCTGAACATCCTCCATTGATTTACAATATCAGCTGTTTTCTTGTTTATCAATTATTCTCCAGCCCTGTGTAGAGTTTGCATGTTCTTCCGATTTTTGAGTACCTTTCCTATGGGTAACCAAATTTCCCTCCACACTACAGAAAGACGTGTGAAAGTGCAAGTGTGTCCTATGAGGGTCTGCCATCGCATGCAGGGTGTCCCTTGTCTTGTGCCCTGGTTTTCCTGGAAGAGGCTGCAGGGTCTCCATAACCCTGTATTGAATAATCATCATATTTGTATTGAATCACATTTTATTAAAGGAATTTTAAGAACATAAGAACTATACAAACGTGAGGAGGCCATTCGGCCCATCAAGCTCATTTGGGGAGAACTTAACTAATAGCTCAGAGTTGTTAAAATCTTATCTAGCTCTGATTTAAAGGAACCCAGGGTTTTAGCTTCTGCTACACTAGCAGGAAGACAATTCCATATTCTAACTACACGCCACGTAAAGTGCTTCCTGAAATTTTGTTTTAAAATGTTCTCTCGCTAATTTCCACTTATGGCCACAGGTTCTATTATTTAAACTAATATTGAAATAGCCATTTGGCTGAGCAGCATCCAGACCTGTTAGAATCTTTATATACCTGAATCATGTCCCCCTTTTGTCTCCTTTGAGGCTAAACAGATTCAGCTCAGGAATCATTCTCGTAGCCCTCCGTTGCACCTTTTTAAGGCAGCAATGTCCTCCTTAAGGTATGGTGAACAAACCTGCACACAATATTCTAGGTGGGGTCTTACCAAGGAATTATATAAATGTAGCGTCACCTCCCTTGACATAGTCTCTACACACCTAGAGATATAACCCAACATTCTGTTGGCTTTTTCTTATTGCTTCCCCACACTGGCGAGAGTTTGTGATCAATTTATCTTGCAGCTTCCTCAAAGAACTCAAGTAAATTCGTTTAATACTGTAGGATGTACCTCTCCTAAATCCATGTTAAATCCATGAGGCTGTCCCTCAGAATATTATTATTATTTTTATTAAAGGAATTTTGTAGGTTTGCAAGTCAACCTCTTGATTCGGACTAGGAAACATGAGTAAAATGGTGGCATGAGCATTAAGGGACCAAAGCACATGAAAATTTTGTGCTCGGCTTTTAAGGCCGGTGCATGCTTCAGTGGAAGCCAGTGGAAATGCTTGTGGGGCCTTCCGGAAAAGTGCTACCACATTGCAGATCCTGAAGAGCAGGTCCTGAACAAGGTTTACCACGGTACGGATATTTTTAGAAATTTGCGTAAGAAGTCACCGATCACCTGTCATAGTGGCAGTTGGCCACTCGCACACCTAATCTCAAATACACCAGTCCCCCCAGATGCCCTGTCCAGCCTTTCTAAAACCAGTGGCTTTGGTCGCTTGATTCACTGGGTGCGCTGATATCCAAGCTATTCATCTCCACTCAAGACTCCCCAGTGGTAAAATTGGAAAGTAAGGAGACGATACGGAACACAAACTTAACCACCACCCTCATTCCAAGAAGATTTGCCTAGGGTTGGATTTGTTGTAATTACAGCCTCAGAATATAGGAAGTGTCTCCCAAGCACACTACATTGTTCTCTGACAGCGTCTTTTGTATGGTGGGGCTGTTTTTCCTGTGCGCTTGGATCATTTTGCTCTTTTGGTTCAGGTCATCTCCACACCCTCCCTGCTGTACAATGACACATGGAATGGCTTTCAGTTTGATTACTGTGCAGCTTAGAGTGGAAGCCTCATATTAAGCCCTTACAGGGATCGTTTGGCAACACATGGATAAGGTACAGATAAAACCTCATGATGCCAGTGGTCGCCGAGGAAATAACACATATAACACATATAAGGCTCCACATGAGGCTACTCCATGAAATTTCTAGGAATTCTGGGAAAATTGATCCTGACTTGAGCTGTGGAGCCTTACATAGACTGGGGTCTTGTTCCTCTTTGTCCTTATTTTTGTTTTCAGTTTTCAAGTCAGGACTGACTTTTGTTTGCTCGGCAGGTGCTTTCATCCACCGTGTCATTTCGAATGGTGAAATCCCCCTCATTGTTGTCACTTTCCTGCATCTTCCGTTATCTCTGTTATTTTAGGGCCCTTTGTGTAAATGAGTTTTACTTATCTGTGGCAGTGTTTCCCAACCCGGTCCTCCTGGTTACACCAAAAAGAAAACTGAAAAGATGCAACTGAAACTGAGTCTGGTCTCATAATTGTTGATGATCATTAAGGATATTGAAGGATTTTTGTGATCAACAGCACATGCAATTTTTTTTTATAGATCTGGTTTATTTTGTTTGGCTTCATTTTCCAGCTTCTTTGGCTTATACATTAAAAGAATATAATAATTGAATGACATTTCAAAGTTTTTTTTTTTTTTTAAATACTTTTATACTATACATGAGGTCTTTAATTTTCTAATTTTATTTTGTTGTTGCTAGCAGGAGATGGCATTCCAAAGGAAAGCAGTCCATTCATCAACAACACAGACAATGACACAGGAACCCTCTACGATAGGAAGAACATGGCTCTCTTTGAGGTATGTTCACGTGAAGTAAAAATTCATACCACCATATTCTGCGTTTTTCCGATGCCTCTGTTGCTCTACGATACCGTCAGCTGGTGTCTGTTTCTTGTCAAAATCACAGATGCTGCCAAAATTTTTGTAACATAGGGTGAAATGAGTAGGAAAGGCTGCTGTTTTTTTCAAAAAGATAAAATGGGCATTGGGCCATGGGTGGGGTTCAGGGTCTAAGTCAGTGTTCTAGGATTAAGAGCAAAACCAGAACCTGGTTGCATACCATCATAAATGATATACAGGTGAATGTGTGAGATTGTCACCTGACTTTACCACACATTCTCCCTCCCCATCTTGCGAGATACGTTCAAAAATATAGTCAGTGGTTGCTATTGCGAGAAATGTATCCTGTCTAAAGGTTTTATGTTTGGGATATTCTAACCACTGATCTGCAGGCAGTATTGGCCTGTGGCCAATATTTCACCAGACTCCAGAAGACTTGGCTATATGCAATTTTTCAGTATATTTTTGTGCACGTTTGCCTGGTCGACAAGTTTTATAGTATGCTGCATAGTCCAGTACAAGGACGGGAAAAGTATAGAAATCTGTTCTAGGTGAATACCCTGTACTACCCTGGTTCTAATTGATTGGTCACCTGGAGTACTATTTGTTGTGAGTTTGTTTGCTGTATGGTGTTGTGCAAGATTCCAGTTGCTCAATTCACCAATAAAATAATGGGTTCAGCATTACATTACAACTTAAGTATGCTAACATGTGCAATGTTGCTTATTCAGTGAATCAAAGACCTCATGGCCCTTTGGTTCTGTCCCTGGATTTAGCCTTTCATTCTGCAAAAATGGCCATTTTCATCTTATAGTGTATAAATAAAGTAAATGACAGGGTATTGAACGTATTTCTATATTATTTCATGAATCTGGAAGAGTCCTGAGTCTAGGGAGTTATTCTTGGCTCACAAATCCAAGTGTTTTCTTAAATCTTGACTTGTTTTTCTCCTCAGAATTATGACTCTATATACAAAAAGCTGTAAAAGGTCCTGCACTATGCAATTAAAGGGAGCCGCTGGAGCCATTTGACGTGATGGGGGCAGGTCTGGGGTGCAGGGAGCCCAGCGTATCTCTAACAGCCCTGACTTTGGTTCTGCAGGAGGAAATGGACAGTAACCCCATGGTCTCATCTCTGCTCAGCAATCTGGCCAACTACACCAACCTCACCCAGGGGGTCATCGAACACGAGGAGGAAGATGACGACGAGGGCCAGAAGAAGAAGACTGTCAAGGTGGCCGCTCTTGCTGTGGTCTTCTGACTCTTTCCTTTTTGAGATGGCCAGTTTCAAGTTGTCTTGTCCAAGATTTGGGCGTAATTACATACCTGAAATTACTTTTGAATACAAAAAGCTTAAGTACCATGCGGTCTCTGTAAAACTGCTGAAACCACTTCCGCATTGTAGCTTTCCCCAGTTTTCCCCAGCGAGAAAGCAGAGTACAGCAAGAATGTTGTCCCTCCATTAACAGCCTTGCCCATTCACTTCTTTTTCATGCTGGGGCTTCTCGGAAAGGTTTCCCACATGAGAGGTGCCGGCATCTCCATACAAGTGACACGCAACTTTCCCCCTGAAATGTACCCTCCAAGCCATAAGGACTGGGCCCATGGCAAAGTGATGTGGGTTATATTTCGCTAAGCATTTTGAAACAAAACATGCAGGAATTAGTATTAAATTGCTGCTGCTAGCCTGCAGTCTTCCCTGGCTTTTTGCAGTACATTGCAGATTGGAGGGAGGGGGGACTCGGAGACTCTGAGATCCGGGGAAAGTTATTAATATTGTTTAAAATATTGATTTGACAGGAAGAGGAAGTTGGCATGGTCACACCCCCGCAAATGTGATGTGTTATGTTAAAGCCCTAGCTGCCCTTTTTAAGGAAAAACAGGACTTAGAGTGGCACCGCCACATTGTCAGTCACGCTAATTCTACGCTAATATGCTAAAACTTGGAAATTCTGAGATGAGAGACATCATATCTGACAATCTCCTGTTCGAGCTACCACATCTCGAACATACATGGCTTCCTACATGAACACACTGTTGTGTGTTGTTACTTTATCTTAGCAGATTTGGATTGAGATTTTTTTCAAAGAGACGACAACAGCAACAAACAAATTTATTTTTGTATAGCGCATTGTCACAACATTACATTATCACAAAGTGCTTTACAGCATCCCCACCCAAAGCCCCCAGTGAGTAAGCCATAGGCGACTGGCAAGGAAAAACTCCAGAGAAGGAAGAAACCTTGGGTGAGACCAGAATCAAAGGCAGAGCCTATCCTCCAGGGGCCGGCAGGGAGAGTCAAATAGGAGAGATGGCTAAGTGCCGAGTCATACTGTCCAAATCGTAAAATTTGAGACACAACCGGGGAGCAGGGGGGAGATGACAAGCCAGTGCCGACGCTCCCTCCAATCGCCAGGCAACCAGAAGGAAGGCAGTGGATCATACATGGAAGATGACACAGGCAGAACGGCGAGCTGAATGCAGGGACATCATTGGTAGTGGCAACATCACATGTAACAGAGTGTGCTGGACATTTTGATAGATTGAGCAGCACCCCCAGGAGGAGTACGGGAAATAAAATGTTCAATTAAACATACAAACAAGAAAAACAAACTAGTCAAACCATATTAAAACGTTTTTAAAATATGTTAGCACATTCATAGCGATATTCTTTTTTGTAGAGGCAAACAAACTACAAACAAATTAAGTACACTAACAGGTCTGGTAAAAATCTGATATTGCATGCTAGGATAGTGATAGGATCATGATATGGTATCGTCTAAATCGAACACGTGCAATTGCATTTATAACTATTAATACATTTATAAATAATATAAATATTTATAAAATGGAATTACTGTTGCGTGTGTAAGCTGCCATGTTGAAATGAAGTCACCGGGGAAACTGTCAAGAAAATTCTGTCCGACATCAACATCATAATGTTTCCGATGGGAAGTGGCGCGTTTCATGACGTTTTCATTCGAGTTCCAACTCAAAGAGAAATAATCGAATGCAGGATAATAGTACTCCTGAATGCCCTGCTGTATTCATTTTGTGAAGAACTCTGATCGGCCAGAGAACAATCGCTTTTCTGAGTAGAGAGCGAATATAACTTCTCATATTGTTTCATAACAGAAGCACGAAAACGGTACTACTCAACAACAACTTTACTGAATCAACTGAGTAAATTAGAAGTGATGCATTGTTTAAATTTTAGTTTACATTTGATTGTGAAATTCCACAATCATGAAAAAATGTTTAACTTAAAATGTAATTATAAGCACTATATTTTGTGGTAGTTTAAGCACCAGTATTCATCAGACTGTGTTTGTAAAGTAAATATTTTTCTAAATTGTACTAAAATTGCAGTTTAGCTATGAAGTTGTACGCAAAAGACAAACATCCAGTCATTCTAAGTAACCATTCAGCTAGTTGAGATCCAGGGAAATGCAGGAAAGGAAAGCATGCATTAAGGTCAGTCGATAGGCAGCAGTTTACCTGTATTGCACGTCTGTGGATATTTTGCTAGAAGGAACCCATACAAACACAGCAGAAAAATAAAATCCTAAGTTTGCGATAAATGGAGCTGGATTCAAACTGTGACTTGCCAGGTCACTGCAGACCTTTTCAAATATTTGTTTTACAGCTTGGTTATGAGGATGGTCGTTTCATCCTGATGTGGGTATCGTAACAGATACTAAGGGGATAAGGTGTCACCGAATTTGACCAATGTTCTGGACTACAAATTGCATACTTTTTTTTTGTGTGTCCCCCACCACCACAGAGCCCCCAGATGGGCACCTTTATGGGTGTGTACCTGCCCTGCCTGCAGAACATCCTGGGCGTAATCCTGTTCCTCCGGCTCACCTGGATCGTGGGCACGGCGGGAATCATGGAATCCATAGCCATCGTCTCCATGTGCTGCACATGTGTATGCTGTATTTCTCTTACTCTTTCCGTAACCTCTATTTGTCACTGTAGCTGACCTGGGCTAATATTCATTTTATGAATATTAAAAGTGTTTATGAATAATTAAAGTGTTTGTTGCAAATTTGACCTTTCAATCACTTTTCTGTTTACTTTCATTTAGCAGACACTTTTGTCCAAAGCAATGTGCAATTGAGGCAAATAGCACATTATAAACATATGGCTGTCAAGGAGTTTGTCGGGGTGTAAGTGCAGCTAGGCTCAGCTTCCAATGAATGCCCAGGTTCGAGTGTAAGCAGTACTGTAACAAGAGCTACACATCTTCCAACAAAGCACTAATTTCCTCTGTGTATTTGTACGTGTGCTTGAATGGCCGAGAGTTCGTTAGATGTTGATCCCCAGCTAAATGTATAATGCCGCTTAGTTGATTACACCTGGCAGGGAAGTAGAAGTAATCTTCAGAGCTTGAGTGTTTGCAGCACAAGGTGCTATTTATAACGCTAGGACTCAGTGGAACTTTGCCCCCTGGTGGACATCTTATGCCCTTTGCCTTTAGATTAAATGCATTCTGTTGCAGTGCTGCTTTCACATACGAGACAACCGATTCACTTAAAGCTTCATGCCAGAATGCATTACTTTTTGGAGAATGGCTTAAAAGATTATGCGTTTGACAGAGAGGCTTGCTAATAATCATCCTTTGACAGAAAGGCTTGCTAATAATCATCTTTTGACTTTCCTGTTAAATTCTTACAGATCTATTCCTTTTTTCCTTTTTTAGTCCAAAACAGTAATTAAGGGTATGCTTTTATTTCTACAGACACTCCTGACGGCCATATCAATGAGTGCCATCGCGACGAATGGCGTGGTTCCCGGTACGTGCTTGTTTTTGATTTATTGTGGGTTTACCTCTGATTTTTTTTATATTTCTGATTTTATTTCATATATCTATATATGTATTTATTTTTGATTACAGGTATAGTTTATGATTGCACAGTGGTAATGCTGGCAGACTAAGACACTTATTTCTATGTATTATTTTTTAAAAGGGATTTCCAGCTTGACTCCTTTATACTTTGCAGATAATTTACAATATACTGTATGAGTTCCCCCTCCAATGGGCTCACCACCCATAGGAGGGGCCGTAGGGGTTGGGTGCATTGTGAGCTGGGCAGTGGCCAAAGTCGGGGACCCTGGCAGACCGATCCTCAGCTGCAGAAGCTAGCTCTCGGGACGTGGAATGTCACCTCTCTGATGGGGAAGGAGCCTGAGCTGTTGCACAAGGTTGTGAAGTTCTGGCTTGATAAAGTCAGGCTCACCTCAACGTACAGCTTGGGCTCTGGAACCAGTCTCTTCGAGGGGGGTTGGACTCTCTTCCACTCTGGAGTTGCCCGCGGAGAGAGGCGCCCGGCAGGGGTGGGCATACTTATTGCCCCCTTGCTGGGCGCCTGTACATTGGGGTTTACAGCAGTGGACAAGAGGGTAGCCTCCCTTCACTTTCAGGTGGGGGGATGGGACACCCTAGGCCTCAGTTTGATGATCAACTTTGTAGTCGTGTCATTGGACTTGCGGACGCATGTCTTGGTTATTTGGGTGAAGAAAGGATCAGTGCTGTCAACTGATCACTAGCGGCCAAGCCTGGCAGGCCCAAGCGTATAGTGAGGGTCTGCTGGGAACGTCTGGCGGAATCCCCTGTCAGGAGGAATTTCAACTCCTACCTCTGGCAGAACTTCTCCCATGTCCCAGGGGAGGCGGGGGACATTAAGTCCAAATGGGTCATGTTCTGTGCCTCCATTGTGGAGGCGGCTGACCGGAGCTGTGGCCAGATATATAGTATATGTGGCCATGTTGCCAGAGTGTGGTCCGCATGGCCAGCAATAAGTCAGACTCATTTCTGGTGAGGCTGCCTTTCACCAACAGAATCACCAATTCTGTTCATACTTTATATGGACAGAATTTCTAGGCGCGGCCAGGGTGTTGAGGGTGTCCAGGTTTGGTGACCTCTGGATTACATCTCTGCTTTTTGCGGATGATGTGGTCTTGTTGGTCTCATCAGATCGTGACCTTCGGCTCTCACTTGGACAGTTCGCAAGCCGAGTGTGAAGCGGCTGGGATGAGAATCAGCACCTCCAAATCCGAAACCATGGTCCTCAGCCGGAAAAGGGTAATATGCTCTCTCCGGGTCGGGGATGGGGTCCTCCGCCAAGTAGAGGAGTTTAAGTATCTCGGGGTCTTGTTCACGAGTGATGGGACGATGGAGCGGGAGATTGACAGGCGGATCGGTGCGGCGTCCTCAGTGATGCGGGTGCTGCATCAGTCTGTCATGGTGAAGAAAGAGCCAAAAGGAAAAGCTCTCGATTTACCAGTAGATCTACGTTTCTACCCTCACCTATGGTCACGAGCTGTGGGTAGTGACCGAAAGAATGAGATCGCGGGTGCAAGTGGCCGAAATGAGTTTCCTCCACAGGGTGGCT
>JAABNX020000038.1:11990886-12014093 GCA_015163995.2 Mormyrus lacerda
CACACCCCGGGTGGCCAGTTCCAGGTCGAGGGGGTCCTCCAGCACCTCGGGCTGGGAGGGCCAGTACACAGCTTCTTGCAGCAAACCGAGCCTCTGGAGCTCAGTCTGCCGCGCTGTACTTTCTGCAAGATCTGTCATTCTGTCACGTTCGTGAGCAGGCAAGGAGGCGAGCAGAGCTGGACGGACAGGGAAACAGGGTTTATTATGAATGAAAGGCAGACAGGCACGAACATCAGCAACAATACAACATGACAAGCCAATGACAGATCTGATGTACTGGGGAAAGATGCGGACTAAATACACAGGTAGGTCAGGAATTAACAGGACACAGGTGATCACGATCAGGGTATCACACGAGGTAATGAGGTGGGCGTGGCACACGGGAGGATGGTATGGAGCTGGGCGTGACAGTCACACAAATCAGCATCAGGTTAAACAAAGAGAGGGGCAGGTTTTTTAAAAAGAGCCGTTTAGGAGCCGAAAGAGCCGGCTCTTGGTGCGCTGAGCCAAATTAGCCGATTTGTGAAAAAGACCCGATATTCCCATTTGGTAGAGACACGACAAAAACAAACAAGCATGCAAATGAAAATTATCGTGGCCGGATAAAATTATCGACCTTATTTTAATTATCATGCAATTAATTGATTTATCGTTTATCGTGACAGGCCTAGTTACAATAGTACAGTATAATAATTCATACACTGTAGTACAGCTACAGTATGTTTTTTAACTGAATTGTGACCTGAAGCTCATTTGTGGAATTTAAATTTTGTAGTTTAAAGTTTGTGGCTTTCCAAAGACACTGCTTGTAGTGTTAGGGTTAAAAATTTTAAAACATCATAGAGAAACAGAAACTTGTAGCTGTGTACGTGCAAAATACACCCTCAGGAGAGTCACATTTATTTCCAGAATCAAGCCAATGTAACATTGAGTCCTGTTTGGTTAGTTTCCGTTTGGAGGCATTTTATGATTGGCAAGACGTTACGAAATTCAGCACTTGCAGCAACTGACGTTCATTGTCCCTGCAGGGTCTGCTTGCTGGGAAACCGCACTCTGAAAAACCACAACTTCGACAAATGCCTTAAGACAGAGGAAGTAGGCAATGGGACAGTGACTACCAAGCTGTGGAAGCTCTTCTGTAACAGCTCAGAGCTCACTGCTGCCTGCGACAAATACTTTGAACTCAATAACGTGACCATGATCCAGGGCATTCCTGGACTGATGAGTGGGGTCATCTCAGGTGAGTAGGATTCACCTCAGTCCAAGGCATATCTGGATTGGTTCAGGGAAGGGCCTGACAGTCATACAAATGTTAAGTTATGGACATTAGGTCATTTAAGTTACGCTCACATTACCAGGCTGAAGTGACTGGTGAGTTTTTGCCTTAATGCAACACAGACTATTTTCATGGCTGTGTGGACACAGAAGTCTAATCTTTTCAAATTAGATTTGAGTAACTTCTCATATGTGGTCCTAGATTGGGGATGTATTCCAATTTGTGGCCATATGACATGAATGAAAACAGTCAGATATGCATTCATCTGATACTATATGCATGAGCAGAACATTTTTGTTGTTGCTGATGCAAATGACTTGAACAAAAACATATAAATGTGCTCATACTTGCCATTTCAGAGGACAGATGTGTTCACATTGCAGTTAAATACAGGTCACTTGTAATTATAAATGTTAACTGCCAAGATCCAAATCCAAATTGAGTAAAAAATAGAAACATCAGAATTGAACATTGAGGCTTGTAATGTGAACATAGTCTTGGATGTTGGCATCAAAAGGTTGTGATGGAGCTTAGCTGGACATCTCATTGAATCTAGGATTAGTTAATACTTCCATCCATCCATATGTGTGTTCTTCATACTTATTATCCGGTACAGCATCACAGTGAAGCTGAAGCCTAGCTCTAGAAGAACAGAACATTAGGCGGGGAGCAGTGGGTGGGTTGGCAGTCTATCTCAGAGCACGCAGGCAAACACTTTGAGCACAAATTCACCTAACTGCATGTGTTTCATTAATATAGTCATGAAATATCTTCTTCTTGCATCTCAAAAACAACAAATAACGGGTAACAAGACCCCAGACAAATGTTTGCATAACAAGATGGTATACTTTGTAATATGGTTCCGTGTATTTTTTTAAATTATTTTTTATTTGAAATGGTCCTGCAGTTTAGTGCATGATAGGGGAGCAGTATGTGGTTCAGTGGGCTAAGCCTCTGTGCCTGTTATCAGAAGGTTGTTGGTTCAAGGCCAGACTGGCCACCTTTATGGGTAGTGCCCTTCGTTGCCAAGCTTGCTTTTGTGGAGAGAAAGATGGGGGAGGTTAAAAGAGACTATCACCCCAGGGATCAATGAAAGTATGTATGTATGTATGTATTTATTATTATTATTATTATTATTATTATTATTATTATTGTTACTCAGAATGGACACTGAGCACTGCATGAAGGCCTGACTGGGCTAATTCTTATTCTAATGCTCGTTCCCTTCCATTGACCTTGAAGGACCTGTGGTCTTTTCCATCTACATGGCCTAATGATGCAATGACTGGTGACTCTCCACCTCTCTGCTGCAGAGAACATGTGGAGTAGCTATGGACCCGTCGACATGCTGGTAGAGAAGAAGCATTACCCGTCTATTCCTGCTGCAGACTCCTCCATGGATATCAATCTGCCTTATGTGTCCAATGACATTGCCACTTTCTTTACTCTCCTGGTGGGCATCTACTTTCCTTCTGTCACAGGTGAGAACAAATATTTGTATCTTATCTCTGATTACAAAGGATTCATTTGACTGTGTCAGGCATTGGTATGAACAAATATTTTATCTTTAAATCTGGTAAGAAGGTATTTACCTCACTTTGTCACTGGTAGGAATATATCTTTTTATCTCTGTGACTTATAAAAAAAATGCATCTGCCACTGATAACTGTACATGCTATTATCTCTGCAAGAGAACATTTATCCCTTGCTGTGACAGGTAAAATTATATCTCTTATCTCTGTGGCTCTTAAAAATAAGTATTTTATGTCTGCTTTGATAAGCTCAGATGATGTAGCCTCCATTCATCGAGTTTGCTTGGTCCCTCAGGGTTTGATGCAGCTTTCCACCCAAAGCAAAAATGTGTGGTTAGTGGAACTGGTGTCTGATAATTGCCCTTAGCGCATGACTGAGCGAGTGTGTGAGAGAATGTGTGCATACCCTCATACCACAGTGCTCAATTATTTTTTACGAAGGACCATCCAAGGTCCGCTGCTCCTGGTTAAATTTTCCAGCTGGGGGTTAAGGGGGTGTCGATGATAATATTTGTGAGCTGGGTGGGTGTGTGCAGAATGTCTGTACTGCTCAAGCCAAACTTCTGACTCTCGTGGGTCATCTTCTGGGGGACCCTGATATAAGCAGTCCACATTAGGCTACAGATGCATCTTCTGTTCCACTGTATTTTCTGGATGCAAACCGGAGTCTGCATAATACATATCAGTTCCATACCACATAAGTCGTTACAAATGGTGGATGGATCTTTTTTGCATATACAAGCAGATAATACATATACCATAAACATAGCACACGCATGTATACATGCACATACACGTGCATGCACATATATACAATTGAGAGCAAAGCTTGGGGTCAAAGTGAAACATTTATCCAGCGCTCTTTGAGCATTTTTGGGGGGTTAAGGTCCTTGCTCAGTATTACAGTCAATGCCCAGTGATGTCCAGTTCATGGATTTCTCAGCACCCAATGGGCCTGTGTCTTAACATAATCCGGCCTTTGTTTGTTACAGGCATCATGGCTGGTTCAAACCGATCCGGAGACCTGCGAGATGCCCAGAGGTCCATTCCCATAGGAACGATCTTAGCTATAGTGACCACGTCTTTGATCTGTATCCTTCAGCGTGTGGAGACAGTGATGCTGAATGTGGTGACATCACTGGGAAAATAGCATAATGGCGCAAATGGTGTGTGGAGATGTGGGGAATCCAAGTGTCAAGTGTGATACCCTTTGACGCAAGAGGCTGTGTTTTTCTCAGTCACCCTCTGCAGATATCTCCTGCGTCGTGCTGTTCGGCACCTGCATCGAAGGTGTGGTTCTGAGAGACAAGTAAGCCTTGCTTTTCACATTTTTTGGTGAGATCACATCTGTGAATGATTATACAAAACAGTATGTGAGAAGAGAAAAGACAACATGATGTCTGTCTTCAGCACATTGAAAACATGCAGAAAAACGAGACCTGCTAAAGAATTTTGATACATTAGATGTGAGTCAGTTGCTGTTAATTTCCTTTGATAGGTCCCACCCTGTGGAGAGAAATTGGAAGGGTTACCCAGCCAGGCATTTCATAAACACAAACACACACACACACACACACACACACACACACACACAGCCATTGCATGTTATAGGGACATCTGTTCTGTACATGAGTATGATGAGGCATTAGAGGCTTGGTCCGGCCTGGAGTTCTATAGACACACCATTGCATGACCATTTTGTCACTACCAGTGGTAGCTTTTGCTGCCCTATGTCCAAATAATGACAATTAAAAATATATATATATGCACACGTGTGTCCGTGTTGCAGGTACGGAGACTCCGTGAAAGGGAACCTGGTGATCGGCACTTTGTCCTGGCCCTCGCCCTGGGTCATTGTCATTGGCTCCTTCTTCTCCTGCTGTGGGGCCGGGCTCCAGAGCCTCACAGGGGCCCCGCGGCTCCTGCAGGCCATTGCTCGTGATGGCATCGTTCCCTTCCTGGAGGTCAGGCTCCGACACGTGCTCACACCCACACACGCATTCATCTCACAATGTCTCCATGACTGAGGCCGCCTTGTCTGTCCGCCTCCAGGTTTTCGGTCACGGCAAAGCCAACGGGGAACCAACGTGGGCCCTGCTGCTGACCGCGGCCATCTGCGAGAGCGGCATCCTCATTGCCTCACTGGATGCCGTCGCCCCCATCCTTTCCATGTGGGTACTGCAACGTCCTTTTATGGCAGTGACTTTGCTCATGATTTCCCTGTGGTGCTGTGGAGCAGTTGGTCATTGAGTCATAAACCCAGATTTTTAAATGTTCAACCAAAATTAATTTCACAAAGTACAATCTTCATGCCTTTTTCAGAAATTGCACAGTTTTTATCATTCCTTTTATTGTTAATACTGTTTTTCTGTAACATCTTTTGTTATTTTGTGGGAAAAGTGTCTCTCAATTTAATTCAAAGGTCTGTCTTTTCATGTTTTGTTCTGGAGATCGACCATCTGGAAAAAGCCTTCTTTTCTTTTTCTTTGCAATTTTGCAGGTTCTTCTTAATGTGCTACTTGTTTGTCAACTTGGCCTGTGCGGTTCAGACCCTGCTTCGTACCCCTAACTGGAGGCCCCGCTTCAAGTTCTACCACTGGTGAGCCGTTTATTCACGTCAAGTTCCTCGTATATGAGGAAATCCACAGGGAGAGCTCCAACCTTGGCCCTGAAGGTCACACCTCAGTGTTGTATGCTGAGCCACTAACCTGGCTGTGATATAACAGAAACTAAAATCTAATGATGCATATACTCAAAGCGATATCACCTATCACCAAAAATTGCGTATATGGACGTTGAGTTTCCATGGTAATGAATACTTCCATAAACGTCTAGTTTATGCCACTTCAGACTTCAGCTGAGCTGAAACTAGCTTTCTGAGAGACTTGGGGATATAGCTCCCATTACGGTGGAGATAGCACCCTTCCCCCCTTTCTGGTTAGATTCTCTGAACCCACCATCTCATACCGCATGGTACATTCCAAGGATCCCATCAGGCTTTGTGAAGGAACCAGGTATCAACCTTTAGCCTGAATTTTTGAAGTATTTTGTGTAACTTATGAGGCATTTAGGGCATCCTGTAGGCTTTTGGGCCTTTCTCCTAGAGAGCCGTATGGCTGTCATGTTTCCCTTCGTTCCCACAGGGCACTGTCCTTCCTGGGGATGAGCCTGTGCCTTTCCCTGATGTTCATCTCCTCTTGGTTCTACGCCCTGGTGGCCATGGTGATTGCCGGGTGCATCTACAAGTACATCGAGTACAGGGGGTAAGAGGAGCATCTCCCTACAGCAAAGCACGGGTTGGATTTATTTTATAAAATCTGATTTTCCAGGAGAAAGAGCAGGGGAATTAATGCATCTGAATCCTTTGAGAGCACCCGTTTTTATTCTGGAGCATTAAAAGGCTCTTAACTATTGGAGATAATGAAAATGATGTATTTTATTTATTTCACCTCATTTTTTTCTCAGCCTTTCATAGCATTTCTTTTTGGTATGTTTAAATTAAGCACCATTTCACTGATTACACTTAGTGTGACATCCAGGTGATGCTTATAAGTAGATCTCCTCTTGTCACTCTGGCAATCACATGTGCTGTATGTGCTTTTTTGGAGTCCAGCCTGCTGATGATGCCCTAGAAGACCTGATGTCATAGTAGCCCCGCCCTTTCTCTCTCTCTCACACACACACACATACACAGGCACACACCGCATTAGTGCCCTCTTTTATCTCCAGAGCTGAGAAGGAGTGGGGCGACGGGATCCGGGGCCTTTCCCTCAACGCCGCCCGCTACGCCCTGATGCGTCTGGAGGAAGCACCACCACACACCAAGAACTGGAGGTGAGGTGTGGAAGGCATGAAGCCCACTGGCACGTTCCACACGCCTCTCCATCCTCTTGGAACTGATACAGCTTTTCCTGCTATAATTCCCAGATTTCAGTCTCTGCCTTTGTGAATGTCAGCATACTCCTCTTTTTTCCATAAATTTATTACACTATTACTTAGAATTTATCTCAAAGTTTAGGGAATTACGTACATTAAGCCATCAAAGCAAAACCAGTACAGCCCATTGTTTCATTCTATTATAAATTGTCACCATGGTAATCTGGGGATGGCTGTATTGTTTTGTTTTTTATCCTGGAGGCCTATGAAATTACTCTGCTGAAAGATAAACCCCCAACATGGGAAGCCGCCAGACTCACGCATATGGGGACTTTGTGGTGGAATCGAGGTCACGCAAGCTGTTCTTCTTCAGCCCAATCCCGCGCCGGGCCTCTCCTGTTGATATTGATTTGTTGGGCCATCTGGTGCCCTTCAGCTCCGGCCCTCCTTCCCATTGCATTCCCGGCGTTCCCTAAGCCTCTTACGGAGGCCGGTTCACTTTCAATTCAGCCTCATTTGACCTAAATTATGCCTGTCTGCTTTAGCTGAATCTCATTTTGATTTATCTATCTAATCATTTTGGCAAAGAATGCAAGTTCAAACAACTGTATCAGGATACCCCCATAACAATATGCTGGCGGCTTGATTTCTGTTTAAAATGCATGACCACAGGAAGCCGGCTTGGTTCAGCAAGGCGTGAGCAGGAAGCCCATCTGCTTCTCTCTGCTTTCAGTTTGGGATTTTAGGATTTCAGCCCAGTAAATATGACTGAGAAATGTGTGCTCTAGCTGGGGAGGGGACCTTCATCTATTGGGGGTTTCCTGAGGGCTTTTGTTCCCTGTACTCTGCAGTAGCGGTGGTGCACCATCATCATGTTGTATCTCCCTCTGCACCCCCCCTTCCCCCTTTCCACTCTCAGGCCCCAGCTGTTGGTGCTGCTAAACCTAGACTCAGAGTTGGCAGTCAAGCACCCGCGTCTGCTCTCCCTCACCACCCAGCTAAAGGCCGGAAAGGGCCTCACCATCGTGGGCTCCGTCCTGGAGGGCACGTACCTCACTAAGGGGCTGGAGGCCAAACGGGCGGAGCAGGTGAAGGAGAGCGCATCCCGGATCCCATCGGCTGTCCTATTTGTTGCTGTCTTCATTTCCATTTACATGGTTCCTAAACCAGTCTAAACTGGTCTTAATAGGCCGATATGTGTGCAAAGGCTGCCCCCTTCTGGTAAACTAGCAGAATTCCTCACTCTGCCAAAGACAAGAAACTGCCTAGGACAGTTTTTGTATTCTTAAATATTGAATGATAATACTAGATTTTTTTTATTACTGCTTGACAGTTGGCTGACATGTCAGTGAAGAGGGATTATTCTGTGTTAATTGTTTAGGTGTTTCTGTACAGTAATTACTATTTACCAGCACATTTGGATGCTGGTGGTGCTTGTCATATGATGCACTAAGGAATTTATCAGTAAACTCTTTCTGTTTTCTTAACGAGAGGCTTTGCTTTCCCTACATTTTCACCAGCCCCTTGTCAGCCAAAGGCAGAACACAGAATTCAGCTGTGAAGGACTTCAATAGGCTTTCGGAAGACCAGGATTTCAATGCAGTTCATTATGGAATTTTACCACAGATTGTAGTTGTGTGGTATTGCTGATGGCCTATTTATTCATGTGTGACTTTTCAGCCTTATTAAATGATGTGTTCGTTGTTTCTGTACCCTATCCATGTGTGTGCAGAACATCAAGTCTACCATGTCCACAGAGAGGACCAAGGGCTTCTGCCATGTGGTGGCGTCGTCCAATATGCGCGACGGCTTCTCCCACCTAATCCAGTCGGCTGGCCTCGGTGGCATGAAACACAACTCAGTGCTGATGTCTTGGCCCGGGAGCTGGAAGCAGGGCGTGGACCATGCCTGCCTGACCAACTTTGTTGGTGGGTTTCCCTTTCTTTACTGTCGAGTCAGGTGGAACGTAAGTGAACGATTGGGGGGCCAGGGACTGGAATCCATGTCTGATTCATCCTACAGAGACAGTGCGGGAGACCACAGCCGCGCACCAGGCTCTCCTGGTAGCCAAGAATGTGGACAGTTTCCCCGCCAACCAGGACCGGCTAAATGAGGGGACAGTGGACGTGTGGTGGATTGTGCACGACGGCGGCATGCTTATGCTGCTGCCATTCCTGCTACGGCAGCACAAGGTGAGTCTCCATGGAGCTGGCGGCAGCTTCCGGCTAATGGGGCACCACTTAGCCAATTAGCCAGTCAGCCTACAAAACCCCTTCCATCTTTGCACTGTCTGGTATGTAATGTGCTCTTCCCAACCCAGTCCAAAGAGCTTAGACAAATGACTGAAGAGCAGATTTTCAAAACTCACTCATACATTTTCAAGCCTGGAAATAGCTGTATTGAGCTGCAGAACCCTGTCTCCTAACACCAGCCAGGAAGAGCATAACATTCAGCTAACTCCTGACCTGACCTGCTTGTCATCCTTCCCACCAGGTCTGGAGGAAGTGCAAGATGCGCATCTTCACCGTGGCTCAGATGAATGACAACAGCATCCAGATGAAGAAGGATCTGCAGATGTTCTTGTACCACCTCCGGCTGGATGCTGAGGTGGAGGTCGTGGAGATGGTAAATGTCAGCCTGGTGTCTTTCGGTATAATCATCCTGAATACCGTGAACCAGGGAGTTTGGGGGTAAGGCTCAAGGGTCTGACCAGTGGTGTTTAGCAGACAGAATTGCATGCAGCGAGGTGGTAATTTGGTTCCTGCTGGGATTGAATGATCAATTTAAACATTTCATTCAGCTGTTGTTCTTTTGTGTAACCCAGCACGATAGTGACATCTCAGCCTTCACCTACGAGAAGACTCTCATGATGGAGCAGCGTTCCCAGATGCTAAAACAGATACATTTGTCTCGGACTGAGCAAGAGAGGGAGGTACGTACAGCAGCTTGTGGGTGATGTTGGCGAGTGGAATTTATACAGATTTTTTTGGCAAACAAATTAATCAATATGAGGCTTAAATTTTGAAATAATCAACAAAGTGTTTGATCACAGGATTTCAGTTCTTTCTTTGCCTGGCAAATTACCAATACAGAAGTTATCGGTTCATATATATATATTTAGTTCTGTTCTGTCTTTTGGAGTCTCTGTTTTTTGTTGGCTGTGTGCGTTTTGGCTGCTGGGAAATGGCGTCCACATGGCATTATTGTTGACTTTAATATGACTGTTTGGTCATGTGAAGGGGATGCCGAGGGGGGCTCAATGAGTAGAGTTAGCATTAAGAGTGAGAATCGGAGGGAGGGGGCAGAGAGGTTGATGTGATAGCGACCGAATGGAAACTTGCGGACTCTCCGCTGGGGGGGGATGGTGCAGATTCAGAGCATCACCGATGAGTCACGCAGCTCCATCCGGAGGAAGAGCCAAGGCAGAGAGCGGGCCTCGGGCCGTGGCCAGAGGAACAGCGCACGGGAGGACGAGGTAGTCCTGTCCCCCTCCCCCCGCTGCCATGATGCCTGCCCTAAGATGGCTCTAAGCAAGTCCAAGGCAGTTACCCTTAGAGACAAGCTTCCCACTCCCCATCCTCCCATCACCATGTTAGACACAGCTGTGTCCCCCCCGCCCCAGCATTGTCATCTTTCCAGTAGTATTTCGGAACCCATCAGCTGGTGACCCGCTTGCTTCTGAATACCCAGCACCCCTCTGTAATGCATTCTGTTAATTTATTAGTTCACTTGTTCCACAACTTCATTGCAAGAACGATTTTGTGCCTGTGCATAAGTATACTATATTTTAACTGACTGACTGTGGCATAAGTAGTTCTGTTAAAGCTTTAAATTTAGTCATCTGTATCTTGTAATTTCTCACTATATGAAGTCTCCCTGTGTACACTATCTGTAAAAAAATATTTGAAAATATTGGATTCAAAGGCTGAGGCTGTTTGTAGAAGGATCACTGATATCTTGAGTGATGGATTGTTGCTGTGCTTCATCTGCCATTTGGGGCCATTTCTTGTGTGTTTTCCTCCATTGGCTGCAGCTTATCAGAAATACCTTTAGTTTTAAGAGGTTTTCTCAGCTCACATGGGGATAGACTCCAGTGGCTTCTGTGCCAGACCGAAGGCCGGTGATGTGCCCTCAGCCTCTTCTGTATGTGGCACACATCGCTGACCCCGCTCCTACTGACTCCACCCCTGCTGACTCTGCCCCTCAGGCTCAACTGATCCATGACAGGAACACAGCGTGCCACGGCTCATCCCACGACTCGCTCAACGACAAGAGTGATGCCACCCCAGAACGGGTGCACATGACCTGGACCAAGGAGAAGATGTTCAGCGAGAGGAACCGAAACCGCGAGGCCAACGTGGGCGTGAGGGACCTCTTCAACATGAAGCCGTGAGTGTCTCCGTCTAGTCCTCCTTCACAGTTTTACAGCACCCCCATAGACGATGTAATGGTGTACAAGTACTGACCTGAATTTGCACTGTTTTGAAGATTCCTCATCTGAGAAGGTTTTTTCTTCTTGGGGTTATGGGGGAAACAGTACCAGGCAAATGGCGCTTTTCCACAGCCACCAGGCTGTACCTGAGCCGTACCGTACAGTGAAGAGGCACTAATTATAGCTCTGGTTTTCCACTGCAGAAGAGTCTGTTCAGTAAAGGTGTTGCCGGGTTTGGAGAGTGACAGTGACGTAAAACTGAAGACACACTTATTTACCATTCACATGGGGCACAACATGATTTATTTGGTGCTAATTTCTAGTAGCACATCTGTGACAGTCGCCGTGTTATGTTAGCATCAAATGCTAGTGGGAATAGCATTAGCTTTTATAAATTGCATAATGAATCCATTCCGTTTAGCCGTTCTCTAGTATTTTAAATAGGAGGTTGATAAGTATCATGTCCTGAATTATCAACAATGCATCAGTACATAATGATATGCAATAGTACTAAAAATTAATAATATAGAAAATGCCCTTTTTTCCTTCAGATAATCCATGTGTGTTGATGTACATTAATTGTATTTGTGCATTTCAACCAATCAGATGCCGGTGATGCTTTGATCACGCTTTCACCCCTGCTAACCTAGTAAGCAGGGCCATGTGAGTTCAGGTACAGCTAGGGTGCAGCTTGGGTACATCTCACATAATGTACAATGGAAAACGTCTCTTTGCACTACGGCTTGGGTATGGTTCGGTTCTTGATGGCAGTAGAAAAGCACCAGAAGTTATTTTTAGAATGACATTTTCCTGGAGCCTTCACTGGCCCCTTTCTGTGCTCATACCTGTTCTTGTGGCCTTTCATAAAGGGTTAAACACTGTAGGCTCTTAAAAAAGGCACAGAATCTTCAGGTAGCATGAAAAACAATGGGGAGCATAATGCCTGCAGTGGGCTGGACATAGCTGGCATGGCATTGCAGGCTGAACTAACGTAGTTTGTGCATGGACACATCTAGCTGTGGTGTCCATATGCATGGCCTGTCGTGGACACTTCCATGTTACTTTCACCAAGCATCCCATATTCGTACAGATCATCCAAGTATCCTGTGTCCGCACATCTAAATAATTAAATATTTGTGTGTATCTGACAGGACGTTTTGTTCTTTTTTGTGCTGGATGTGAGACTGACTCCTACCTGGGTATTAAGTGAATACCATGTCGAAATATGGGGTTTCCTTAAAATCAAGAAACTTAAATTGGAACTGAAGAAATATATTGAGATCTAAAATACTGTAATCTTTATTCTTTGTTGGTCAAAAAATTAGTCATCCTTTCAGAGATGAAGGACATCATGTGATGAAAGCAGGAACCCTAAAGTTCTGGAGAAATCCTCTAAGTGTCTTTTTGTTGTTTTGTTCTGTCTTCCTCCTTCTAGAGAGTGGGAGAGTCTGTAAGTCACATTTCTCTTTGTCTATGCTGTGTGTGCGTGTGTCTGTATTTGCGTGCGTGTATGTGTGTATGACAGTGGTCATGCTCTGCTCATGCTTTTCATAGACTTGGGTCAGGCCACGAGGTCTGAGCGGGGATTTGGGAGTGGCAACCAACCTCCCACTCAACCACCCCCCCCCCCCAACACTGTCCTGTGAACTCAAAAACCCTTCTCTCCCCAACTGCTGTAACTGCATGTATTGTAGCATTTGTGTCGTGGGGCATTCAGCACTTTCCGGTTTTCTACCGAACCCCCTGAAATGGTCAAGAACATGATGTCATGACAGGGGGGATCCAGTTCAGGTTTACTTACCAGAGCTTTTGAGTGAGATATTATCAGGTAGGCTTAGCCAGGAAGGTGCCTTTTTCCACAGCATGTGTGCCCAAAAAGCTTTGTGGCTCGCTGTATGAATTATGAATGTTTTTCACGTGTTTTACACCAGGCCATATTCTGTCAAGAGTAAAACTTATAAGTTTGTTCCCAAATAACACCTCTGGTAAGGATACATATTTGACAGGCTCGCAAACCAGTTCTCAGTAGAGAAGTTTAAGTTCTAAGTGAATTCTTAAATTAGACGTGCTTAAAGGACATTCCATGCTGACTACATGAAATTTAATTTGCCAATCCAGCTTTTCTGGTTCTTTGCCCAGCAGAAGTACCTCTATTTCTCTCTCTCTCTGTCTCCCCCTTTTTGCTTTGACTGTGAATGGTGCTTGCTTAACATGTTATGAATGCTGCTTTAATTGTCAGTGAGCTGCTTAGGCTGGGGGCTTGAACGTGGGGGCACTCTTTCCTCAATGTTTTAAAAGAGTGCTGAAGCCTCGGGGGGTTGGGTTCCGTGTAGTAGTTTATAGATGTGGCATTAGGATTAGCGCTGACAGCTCTACTTGACCAGACCTCACTGCTGGCAGAATTAGCAGATGAGGAATGTGCCATGTTACAGCGGGGGAGATGCCGTCACCGGCATTCCCCTCTGTCTGTCCCCTGTCTGGTGAGCTCCAGTCCAGTGTCGTCTTCCCGGGAGCGCCTCTGAACACGTGTGTGGGCTACGCTTTGCTGCAGGAATCAATCCAACGTTCGCCGGATGCACACTGCAGTCAAACTGAACGAGGTGGTGTTGAACAAGTCCCAAGAGGCCCATTTGGTGCTGCTCAACATGCCAGGGCCTCCCAAGCACAGAGGTGGTGACGAGAACTGTATCCTTTTTACTCTGGTAAACGTGCCATGTGACTGACCACTCTGTCTGATTTATTATTATTTGGTTGCCAAGTTGATGTCAGCCCCTTACAACCATATAGACAACATTTCTCCTGCCTGGGTCTCCATGCCTCCCAGTTGCATGTTGATTCTTGTGATTACTGAATTAATGCTTCCTCTTTGTCATAATTGTATTCCATGGATGGGAAATACATATGATTTTGGGACTGGTCAGCCACCGCTGCTGTACACACATCAGCACGATAACTCAAAAAGTATTTGACAGATCTTTTTTAAAACATTATGGACACATTGCAGTTTTGAATCTGATCAAATTTTGAGACAAATCACTCCAAAACTGAAGCAGCATTGCATAGGGTTGCAAAGAGAAGGGGGCTAAGGATTGTGGAGGTTGGGGGTGTGAAAGAAGTAGGGATTAAATGAGTGTGACCGGGCCGATTGTTGTAATTCCGACAGCATCTAGGAGGAGGATGGGGTCCCCTTCCAAGTCTAGGTTCCTCTCACGGTTTCTTCCTGCCAGAGGGAGATTTTTCTTGCCACTGTCGGCACAGGTTTGCTTGGTGGGGTTCTGGCTGGTTGAATGTAAAGTGCTTTGTGACAATGACTGTTGTTAAAAGCGCTACATAAATAAAATTGAATTGAATTGAATCTAGTTTCATCAAAGTGACAGTCTGTGCATGTGACTGTTTCTAGTATCATGTGACTCACACTCTTTTCTTGACCTGCTGCCTCAGACATGGAGTTCCTGGAGGTACTGGTGGAGGGGTTGAATCGTGTGCTCCTCGTGCGCGGTGGAGGCCGTGAGGTCATCACCATTTACTCATAACCATGCTGCAGAGTTCGGTACATCAGAGCTGCTGGGCATTATGGGAGGCCTGTAACAAAGGGGAAGGGGCGGGGCCAGGTCTTCAGCATCACAGATTCGTTTCTAGACTGCAGGCTTATGACCACCAGGGGTGCCAGCTGAGGACAGAGAGCAGCCTTTTCTACCAGCTGGGTAGCATACTTTCTTACCCAGAACAGAAATTAATATTTATGGTTCCTTTGTATTCACTTCACTTTGTGCTTGTGTTCCTTTTTGAACACTCAGAAAAGATGTTTGTCATTAGGTTTATAAATTCAGCTGAGGACAACAGTGCAAATAAGAAGGTAGTCCAATGTGATTTTTCTTTCTTTAAGTCAATGGAAAATTGGTCATAAGACAAAACAGAACATTGACCTTTGACGTGGGATGACCTTTGACTCTCCTCTCTAAGAAGTTTCATGTGTCACTTGTTCCTCCTTTGTCCAGTACAGGACTTGTGCTTGTAGGGTTTAGATGTGCTTGTGCTTGTGTTTCTATTTAATGGTATTTACCAGTATGACAGTCTGAAGGGAATTGTAGAATGGCACGGTCCAGGCATGGCTGTCATGTGCTTAACATGTGCCCCACTTTTAGTTCAATGGTGTTTTTATTTTTTAAAGCAACAAATGAGGTACAAATGCATCGTTTATTAGTCATTCTGGTTTGATACCCCAGATCACAATATCTTCTCTGTATCTGATGATTAGCAAGGATATATCAAAGCTAGGCATCAAGACTTGGGATCACACCTACAACATCAATACACAATAGTCTTAGCGTTGAGGGGCTCAGGTGCCTTCAGCCAGATGGGAGGGTTGAGCCTGGTGGAGTTGTGCATGCAATGCACACTGGCCTCTCCTGTAAGATGAGTGCAGATATGGGTAAAGCCATCTCACGACAGTACTTAATGACAGTAATTGTCTGGTAAAAGTACCAGTCATCAGGAAAAAAGCCATAGTTCACGTGGTAATGCTGGACCTCAGGCATCGTCTGTTGTCAAGACTCATGGATTAGGTTATTGCCGGAAAAAACGTTATGGGGTTGAACCTTTCGAATCGTTACCTCAGTCTCCAGTGAAATATCATTTCAACCTCAGGCGACGGCCGAAGAGGCCAAATTTGAAGTCTGCCCTCCCTGTGGGGACAGAAAGAAAATCTATGCATTGTTATACGTTATGCGGTTGTGTCATTTTTATGTTTTAATTTGCATGAGTACATGGAGTCCAGCAGGCGTGATCCTGGAGCTTAAAGGTGATTATGTTGTGGCAAAGGATTCGTTTTAGAGGCAAAGTCATGGTTGTCCATTTTGACACTCACATGTATTTGTTGGCCACCAGCAGAGAGAGACCGTCTCTGTTTCAGTTGAAGGGATTTTATCACAGCACTTTGGGTCTCACAAAAGGCTTAAAGGCACTAGCGATTTTCATGTCAAACCCTGTGTCTTTGCAAGCTTGCATATATCTTACTTCATGGAAAGGCAGTAATCCCTTGCAAGTTAAACTTTACTAGATCATGAAGTACTGCGTAGGTCACTCGTTTTGTTTAAGCAAATGTGTCAGATCACAGGGAGCTTAGGTAACCATGCAGCTTTTAAAATAAGAATGAAGTAGATTCTCCTCTGCTCATTATGGGGGACCACACCAACATCAGGCTGAATGGCCCACATAAAGTTGTGGTTGACTTCAATCCTGATAGACAAAGATTAATTTGTCAAATATGATGGAAACGATTAGCTTATTCAAATGCTTAGCATCTTATTTGGAGTTCAGATTTATGGCCTCCCACAGGAAAAAGGATTGCAGGAATGGTGGAACAGAACAGCTGCTGTCCACCTCAGAATTACCTAAAACCTACGCACCTCCCTGTAAAGGTATTACAGGGTGGATTAGAGACACACGCAGAGTGCATATAGACTAGCTGGTGACAACCAAAGATTTTGGCCCGATTAGCTGTCCTGGTGCAGTGGAGATGTCTTCAACCAGCAAACACTAACTGTGAAACAGTGCATGTTTGTGTTACTAATTTGTCAGCAGAGGGCTGAATTTGACCCTTATTTAGTCTCACCACAGGACACCACATCAATGAGAAAATTCTTCATTTGTGGGTTTTTACAGCTGTAAAGAGGCAGTTTGTCTTGCCAAAACTGGCCCCTGATCTTTGGATTACATGTGAAATATAACATTTTAGGTCTTTAGGCATCTTTATTGTGTACAGAAAAAAGTGCCAAAAAGATTTAGAAGAAACTGTGGAAGGACACACCTTGTATGAATTCCCTTGGAACATTAAAAAACAAAAAAATCCAAACTGACAAGCTGCTTACTTTCTGCTGTGTAAAGATTGGGTAATATGATGGCAAGGTGCATTCTGAGAAATATAGAGGTTCAGTTAAGAGGTTTGGTCCTCCTTCTTTACTGAGCTTCCCCATGGGAATGTTCCACCATATCATGAGTTCTGGAGTTTTCTTTAATGGAGAATGAAGGGACTGTGTTTTTTGGCCTCCTGTGAACTGTAGCCCTTTTTCTCATTCATGAATGAGCTGAGGCCCCTTTTTTTTACCAAAATCCAAGTCAATACAAGTTTTCAGCAGAAGGCTTTGGTCATGAGGTCATCACCATTTACTCATAACTGCAGCATGGTTTGGTAACCCAAAACTGCAGTACATTTTGTGAAACCTGTATCAAGGGCGAAGGGGCTGGGCTGGGTCTTCAGCGTCACAGATGTGTTTCAGGACTGCCAGTTTATGACCACCGGGGGTGCCTGCTAAGGACAGAGCACAGCCTTTTCTACCAGCTGATTTACAAGCACACTGTATCTTCCTGCACAAAAATTCAAATTTATGGTTCCTTTGTATTCACTGCATTTCGTGTTTGTGTTCCTTTTAGAACACTCAGTGTTTATTACGTTTATAAATTCAGCTGAGGACAGCACTGCAAATAAGAATGTAGTCTTGTGTTGCCGTTATTTTTCACCTGTTTATTACAAGACAATACACGTGTGTGGCAGAATGCTCTGGTCATACCCCCCAGACAAGCGGACCGCTTTTGACATAGGCTGCAGATAATACCCCGCAGTAGTCATTAGTTACCACCAGGTGGCATCAGTATTCCACTCCTGAGCCAGACATCTTGAGGGCTCCTTGACAATGAATGTCAGTTTTTTTCGTTGCTCTAAAGCACATTTTATTTGTACGCTGTCTGACTAATGGAATTTCTCCCTGTGTAGTTCCACAGTTTTTTTTGAGCATTTCTTAGTTTTACGGTATATATATATTTTTTGTAACCATAACATTGTACTTTTTCTAAAGTATGTTGTGAACAAGGTGTGGCTGTTTTTAGGGCAGGCCTGATGTCCACCTAGATGTTTTCTGACTACGTACGTTTATTTCAAAATATGCATTTGTGTCATTTGTGGTCATAGTGTGTGCAACTATTTGCACGCAACTTCCTGTTACTTGCCATGTTTTTTTTGGAGGGGGGGGCGCAGTGGGGCAATGTTTGAGAGCTCTGGGTATCGTTGTATGTACACATGCTGTCCCCACCTGGAGTACCGTGCGAGCTGGACTTGCTGGTTCATCTCACCCAAGGAGAAGACACAGAAAAACTAGGACAAAGGGAACAAGTTACATGTGTCTTTTGAAGGAAATTGATTGATATATATATACTGTGTGTATATATATATATATATATATATATATATACACAGTATATATATATATATATGTATATATATTTTTTTTTTTTACATGTTCAATGTGTTATCCACCAAAGATAACTTATTTGTGAGTCGGTCACATATAACAAATAAAAGGGCACTTAAACTAATAAGCAGTAAATATCAGCTCTTCCTTCTCCAGGATGCATTTCAAATGTTCTGGTGATAAAGGTCAGCACTTAATATATAAGACAGAATGGTGTAATCTACCTCATGAAGGGAATAAGGTGGGGTTAACAAGCTCACAGCCCATACCGGCTGCGATGGTGGTTGGGGTGGGGGGGGGGCTGACACAACATGTTAACATGCAATACCTCCCCACCCCCCTGCTTTCCAGTAAGTGCATGGCTTTTGCTGTCCTTTCGTTATCCAAATCGGCTTTTGCTGCTTGTTCAGCTTAGGGGAGGATCCCAGGGGTTGGCGAGACAGTACGTTAAGATGCACACTTCGGCGGGAATGGCCCTTTAAATGGAATTTGTGCCTCTGAGTCATGAATAAAGTGCTGAATGATACCAGACCAAATGACCCGGCTGTTATTGGGCAAGCACATCCTCTTTATAGACACCCGCCTCGGGCCGCTATGGCATCCAGTTGACACAGAAAATGATTGATCTCTTCTACAAACCAGCCAGCAAGTTCAGGACATAGATGCAGACTTCTAATCCGGTGCTTGTCCTTTGAAGTCCCTGGAGTAATCTTGCTGTAGTACCCTGAATTAAATTAGCTAACCTATTCTTAATAAAAGTAAATAATAAACAAAATTCACCCATTCATCTTCAGACTGCTTCTCTTGGTGTATGGGGTAGAATAATTTTTTTACCTCCTTTGTCATGTGCTTTTTATAGTAAAACACTTAAACAACATTTTCAAGTTCTTCCAACATACATCCATATTTCTGTATAATTCCGAAATAGAGGTATTCATTAAGGGACTTCATCTATTTATAATTAGTGTAACTATTTTTAACTCCAAGTATTTGACATTTATTTTTTAACACATGAGAAAAAAAGAATATGGTATAGATAATTGATGCAAATTTGTAAATATTTGCAATTCTTAATATCTTAATAGCCAGTCCATCCCCGGACACATGCAGTCATACTTTATTAGCAATTCTGAGACAGCAATCAGGCTAATTGCACATCTGTGGACTGCAGGAGGAAACCCATCTAACACAAACGAAACAGAAGTGGATTTGCTCCCCCCCACCCCATGGTGTGGTGAGACTACAGTGATGTCACTTAGCCAATCCTTTAAAACATCGGCATAAGTGACCTTTACCAGCAGAGGGTATGGAGATTTACCTGATGCTGATTCCAAACAATTAGCTACTGTCAACACTATTTATCTTCGCAAAAAGATTGTAATTCTGTTATAAGGTAGCTGAACAAAATCATCACAAACTGCATTACAATTGTGTTGTTTCCCTTGAGAATGTTTTTTACTAATGACTGTCCAGTCATTATACATAAAAAAGCAAGACTGACCAGTTTTAGATCTAATACTGTTAACAAACTTAGTGACATTCCATAACATGCCCATAACAGCGAGAAAACCCCAAGAGGAGAGTCTGGCAAAGGGCTGGTAGAGAGAGCTGTTTCAGAGAGCAGGAGAGAAACAGATTTAAGTCTAAGACATTTTGAGATTTCACAATTGTAAAATCGGTGAAATCAGAAAATTAGCTGAAAATCAAATATGCAGCAGAAACATTCAAATCACATTCAGATTTTAGCTGTATCTGGTAACATTGGTGGTGGAGGATTTCCAGAATATAGAAGTTCAGGGCACTCATATTTTTCTTCAAAAGTACTATGTGCTGCAAGAGGGCCAGCTGTGGTTTCACAACAATACCTGATGACCAGTGAAGTAGGAAGAAAATGGCAGATCTGTGAATAATGAAGATTCTCCTTGTACTGATGGTTTCCCTCTCGGGTAAATATCCCTAATCTTTTCAGTTTTTTCAAGTGTTATTTGCTTTTCTTAACATGACAGTGACAAAGATAGAGTTGTAACTGCAGTGACTGTCGATTTCTGGGTTAAAATAGCACCAGAATCAGAATCTTTATTTGTAAACAACCAAAGCTGGTGGAAATTTGTGTTGGCAGAACCTGTTATAGTTGGAGAAAGCATAACAAAGGCAACAGACAAATAGCATAACTTAGAAAATACAATTACTCTAAACATAGCCTTAGTACAGCATTATTGATTGTGGAATTAACTGTTGGACAAAGGATGATCAGTAAGGAAGTATCTGAAAGCCACATTTAATGACATTTAGCAATTGTGAGTTCATGCAAAAGGATGCTTAAGGGTATTGAAACACATGTGCGTTTTCTAATCAGGTGTCCATCTCCAATACATCTGGGGTCCAGAGCAGGTGACTGGAGTAGAAAGGGGTTCAGTGAGCATTAATTGCTCATATGCCAGGTCTGTCGCAAGATACATGAAGTACTGATGTAAGGGTAAACTGCAAGACTCCTGCACAATTTTAACATCAACCTACAATACAATTCCGGGCAGGATAACCGATTCAAACTGGTCTTTTACGAATATGTGACCATGGCTACCCTCAGAGAGGAAGATATGGGCTGGTATCAGTGTGTAATAGATCAATTTCCATCCCTCATTGGCCACCATCACACCGTGAGTCTTATTGTCATAAGATAACTGATATTTTTGATAGGACAATAGAATTGATGCCATAATTAGTCAAAGACAGCAACAAATCAGATATCAGTAGTTGTGAGACTTACATTGTGTTTACACAATGGTTGTGTCACCAGCAAGTCGAACCACAACTGACCCCCCATATAAATCATCAACGGAAGCCAGTGACATCAAGGAATCGAAAGGTAAGCTCTCAATCACGGCACAGGTCTCTGTTTCTTAATAATAATAATGGAACTTTATTGATTCCCTTGGGGAAATTATTTTTACGCCTCCCTCAACTTGCTCTTTTTGTAGCACAAGTTGTCCGTGAAGGGCAGCCACCTGTAGAGGTGCCCAGGGAGCTGGGGGTTAAGGGCCTTGCTCAAGGACCCACAGACATGCTGAGGCTGGGTTTGAACATGCGAGCTTGTGATTATGGCACACATGCTGCCCCCTAAGTTTTTAGTTAAAACTTTCTTTCAGACATCTTTATTCTACATCTATTCAAGTCAGTGAGCAGGGCATGACGTGACTGCAAACATACTAGACAATGATAATAGAAGCTTACTATTGATACTTTATTGATCCCTGTGGGGAAACTGTCTTTATGCCTCCCTCAACTTGCTCTTTGTAAGGTAAGCTGTCCATCTGTAGTGGCACCCAGGGAGCTGGGGTTATGGGCCTTGCTCAAGGACCTATAGACATGCAGAGGCAGGGTTTGAACTGGTGACATTGTGATTATAGGCAAACAGGCTTAGCCCACTGAGCCACATGCTGCCCCCATCTAGCCAGCCGTCCATCCATCCATTTTCTGTAACCGTATTTCCTATTCACGGTTGTGAGAGTTCCAGAGCTAATCCCAGATACTATTGGAGCAAGGTAGCGAACAACCCAAGATGAGGTGCCAATGCATCGCAGGGCACAGTTATACACCATTCACTCATAGGCACACCTATGGGCATTTTAGTAACTCCAATTAACCTCAGCATGTTTTTGGACTTTGGACCGGAGTACCTGCAGAAACCCCATGATGACACGAGAAGAACATGCAAACTCCTGTGCATTCTCAGCTCAGATGTGAGTGTACACAGATAGCTCATGCATTGTTAGTTAAGCTATGCATTGTTACAAGAAACTATTGGCTTAAATAGACAGGCTGACTTCCCCTCTCTAAATACATAGGCAAGTTCGGTTGTCCCCCTTGTGCTGAACTGTATTTAAAAGACCTACAAAGGTTCAGTTCTGGGACAGAGTGTGTCCTATATATATTTTTAAACATATATCAGATTGCTAGCATATATATAACTAGTAATCTGATATATGTTTATAAATATATATCAGGTGGCCTAGTTTTTGGGGGGTTTCAAATGTAATTCTGAAGGTAATTTCAATTTTTGTGTTGTTTCATCAACGTTTATAGACTGAAAATATTAGATATTTTCTCTGTATCAGGTGGCAGGTAACACACTAGCTAACAACATGGACTGGTGAGCGAAAGTCACAGGTGGACCCTGGCTTTGGGCCCTTGAGCAAAATATTTACCCATGATTGCTCCAATAAGAAATGTCTAGTCATACAAATGGGTAAAAAAGCAGCTTTGAATTAAAGAGTGTTTGCTGAGGAACTAAACTGATGGAAAAAATTGTAAATAAAGACGTGTTTTCTTCTTTTTTTTTAGTCATCTAAAAATGAGCAAGGTGTGGTCTATCCTTTGCTGGGTCCTCTTTGCTCTGATGTTGACGTATACCTTAATGGTCAGATGCTGGAAAAGGTCTCCAATATCTCCAACTTCCACATCAGGGGTCACGCCCAAGACCAGTGTGCAAGGACTCCCCAAGAAGAACCCTTCTGACACCACTCTTGCACTCCACCTCCCATCTGACGCTAGTTTGCTCTCACAACATGTGTATTCAAATTGATAACTGGCCTTGGGATTTTCATTTTTTTTCTTCCTCAATAATGAATCCATGTTGTGCTGCAATTCTTTTGCTAACTAGCAATCATACCCTGATTAAAGAAATCAAATATAATCCCACAATGTGTGTTTCAGCTGTTTTTAAGAAGTGACTTATACCATCAATTCATCTTCCAGCCAGTTATACTGGTCAGGGCTGCACTGGGGTTAAAAACTGGCCCTTGAGTTTAGGGTTCCACACAGTGTGTGTGTGTGTGTGTGTGTGT
>JAABNX020000038.1:12017978-12033275 GCA_015163995.2 Mormyrus lacerda
TATTTTTTTTTTTTTTTTTTTTTTTTTGGGGGGGGCATGACGACGTATCCCTAATTGTTTGTGCTGCCAAGGAGGCTATGATAAGATCTTATGATTGTGAGCTGCGATAATGTAACATTTGATTTTAACCCTGTTTACACTTTAAAGACGTTTATTGCAATTGGATGTGAGGCATTTTTCTCTACATGAAAACAGACATGCTACAGGAACTTCCTGCTGATGAAGTGCCCTGATTTCTGAATGTGAAAGTAAGACCTGAAGGCTGAACGTATGGCTGATTGGCTGATTGCTCTCCAACACCGCATATGAGAAGTGTGGTGGTTGTGGGTGTCAATAAATATACACACACTGTCATTATCTTATGCCATTTGTCACCTGCCTTTAAATACTCAAGGAACAAAATGCTGGAAAACTAGTTCTGAGTGGGAAGTTGTGGCAGAAAGTACACTGTGTATGGAAAGTATTTTTTTGAAAAAATGTAGATCAACTGCATTGATCACTTTATTTATCGATCTGCCTTTTTAAAACTGATTTACCGCTCAACCAAAAGCATTTGTTTTTTTTCTTTTAATAAAAAAATATTTACAATATTTTCCTACTTATTCATGATACACTCATGCTTTTCATTTCCTTGGCTCCATGATGACATCACAAGTTGCGTGATGCAACTTGTTGGCTTTCATTGGCTGAGGGAACAGGTTATGTCTGCTGCCAAGTTATGTCTTCAGGTAAACTCCATCGTTTTGATCTTCCCCACAGCCCCAAGAGATAAAAACCCCCAGCCTGGAACAATGCAGTATACCTCATATGCTGAGGCTGGAAATGCACCCGATCCTTTTCCTGCTTGCCCACAAGCCACGAGCCTTGTCACACTCTGGCAAACCAGTCTTTCCAGCTGTCTGATGTTACTGTGATGGGGCTATAAGCAAGTGTCTTCGATTCCCAGAATGTTTACGCCCGGTTCAGCTCTCTTGCAGCAATAATTTTACCCATTTCATTATGCAATAGAACAGTGACAATTCTGCCTCTCTGCTGCTGTTAGAATCTGTCACTCCGAATTCCTTCCTTCCCATCTGTGAATAATGTATGGGTATTAACATATAAAAATTAAATGATCATTAGGCTATGTAAATTCTATAATTTTTTTTATTTTCAAGAACATTATCCTTTGTATAGATGATTCTGTTAAGCGGTGAGCTTCCCAAAGCCTTCTTTCCGCTATGTCGTTCATATGTTCTATCTTTTAAGCTTTAAGTGTTAGTGTTAAGAAGGCTTAGGGAAACTCACCCCAGGTTTGCATTGTTCAGTTTCAATATAGACATCTTTGCTGTGCAGTTTAACAGAAGACCATTTAGATTTCCGTACAGTCTAAACTCCTGCTGCAGTCTAAACTCATAATTCCCTTGTTCATCAATATGAGATAATACTTTGACTTTCGTTTGACTGTGGAAATGACTGCAGTTTACCCTTTTGCCTGTCATTGTTTTATGAGTGTTTTTTTTCCTCCCCTTCCCAGCGCCTAAGCCATCATTTCTTTTCAGTTCTTTGCTCAGAAAACCATTTCATGTGATATATCCTGCAATGGCACCTTCAGTGGTACATTGTTGCCATTGGTCTGTTTGTACTAAAGGTGTGTATCACAGTTAGTTCTAACCAAAACAATAGATTCCCTACTTTTACTTTAAATATTCTTTTTCTCATTTTTCTTATCACCTTTGCACATGATTTAAGAGAGAATCTATGGCTCAAGAATATGTATTAGGGAGGAGCTTACATCATGTCTGTCTACTCAGGTGCCGCCTTAATGGTCTTGCATTATATCTGTCCAGTCAGATGTCTCATTACTGGACAAAGTAGTAGTGGTGTTGCAAGGGTGCTTAATTATGCCACATTGTTATGCCACAACTGATAAACCTGTGTATTTATCTTGGTTGTATGGTTGTATTTGGGAGGGTTGAGAACCACACTTGACAAAAACCGCCCTGACACACACACAAACACACACAAATATAATTGTATTCAAATCTTTGAGGGGACTATCCATTTCTTTGGCAAAAACATAATGACAACCTTAACCCCTAGTAAAGTTTTTTTGATTGCAGTCACAGATTTTTATAAAATTGAGTTTTCCCTTGTGGGGACTGAAAAAAAATATCCCCCAGAATGTCAAAATAACAGACATTTATCACATGGCATATACATAACACTCACACACACAAATTGCTGCACTTCTCTTAAAAACCTGTTTGATTTGCCCATTTACCTGGCTAGGTCTTCTTTGGCCTTTCAGAGTTTTAGACCTAAGGGGATGAGGGGTGGGGAGGTATGTAGGGTGGGTGGGTCAAATAACCAGCTCATCTCCACTGTTGTACACAAGCCAGGCAACCCTGTCTAAGAATAGTACCTGTGAGACCAGCTGTGGCTGTAGTAGGTTAATTAGCATTCTACTGAAAAGGACAAGCTGACTCACTGCATTCGTTGTTAATAATAGTCATCTCTGAAGAAGTGTGTTGTGTCTAGGGCTTGTTTTTTGATTGCGCGGCTCTGATGCACATGGTAGACGTGCAACGATACATCTGCTGGCCCGTGTTTTCTGTGATGCCAGCTAGCCCAGTCCTGTTGAGAGGCGGGTTTTCTTTGCTAGTCCAGGGATAGTAATTCTCTTCCTTTCTCCTCCTTTCATGTCAATCATGTCTGTTTTTCACAGAATGGGCCACACTCTCATACACAAGGCGGCGTGATTTTGCGTCTCCTGTTGATTCACAGGGTTGCCTCCTGCTCCATCCAATTCATTTACATGCTAATTCAGACTAGAAAGGTGTCTGGGCTTAAGCTCTTGTAAAATGTCCTTTGTTTTGGGCCTGAGTTGGATCGCAGTTTCAGTTGAAGTTGGAGTCCTTGGGTTTGTCTACTGAAGGCCAACAGAGTGAGAGGTTCTGAAGAACCGGTCACTGTGTGTGGTTTATTAACAGAGGATGGTTATACTTTTCTAAACAATGTTTGTGGCCTTCATCCCCCAAGGATCCTCCTACTTGTAGAGTATGAAATGCAAAATGGAGGATCTTCAGTTTAAAACCTAACCCCGCCTCGCTGAGTGAAAAGTTTTGTTTTTTTTGCCGTTTTTTGTATTATTTTGTAGCGTAGAAGTGCTTTCTAATGCTTGGTCACATGATGTAGACCCTCTCAGCACATGGGCACAGATTCCTAACCTGCTGAGCTATATCCCACTCACCATACTGAATCCATCCATCTATCCTGATGAAAGTACAGTTAATGTATATTTGTATAAAGGTCACCAACTAGATAAAGCTCTGCTAACGGTTACCCCCCAAGGTGTTTTTCCTTGGCCTGTCCTGTTCAGTGACCAGCTTCTGTTGTATTGTCTTCTGTAAACACAAGGGATGGTGGCCCTGCTTTGAGACGGGCCTTAGTAAATGGCCTGGCTTCTGACTTTGTTTACTAAGGCCCATCTTCTGCTTATCAGGTCCTCCAGCTACTTTCTCAGTTTCAAAGGTCCTGTCACATTACTGATTTTTTTCCACACTGCTATCCAGCTTCTGCGTGACTGAAAATTTCCCGCTGTAATTTGCATTCCTGATTGACATGCAGCTGAGTCGTTGGAGCTGGGAGCCATTTTGGTCACATGATCCACAATCACATTACCATTTTAAAATGAAAGCAGGACGCTTGCCATGATTCAGCACCATGTCGAACAAAGGTGCTCATGTAATGACGTACATTACAGTGTGTTTCCTAGGAACCTTGTGCTTGTGATTTACTGGACAGGTGGATGGTTCCTGACAAACTCCTCAAGGGTGATTCTCTGTATGCTCCATGCAAAGCATCTGGTCATGTACAGCTGCACCTTTGTACATTTATTATCAGCCATGGTAAATTTCAGGCTTAGAAATACAGTCAGTTCTGTGGCCAGCATGAGCCACTACATAAATTAAGAAGCTGGACTTCTCATACAGTTTTGTCTCTCCCTTTGTAGACCACCTTTGTGAATCTGAATGACAAATTATTTATTGCAGTCATCAGTCCAACATCACTAAAGAGAGCACACTTATGCCTTTCATGACAGACTCATGTTCTTAAAGGCATTGCAATGCCTCCATCTGATCTGAGAGGTCTGTAGGTACTTCATGGTAAGTTTCTCCATTGCTGATTTGTTCCCGGTCCCCACTTGGAGGGCTGAGTTGATGTGATCTGTCGGTGAGTTTCTATTGGGTGGATTGTTTATTTTGTTTTGTAATGAGTGTGAGTTATGATCTGTGTTCAGAGTTAAACCCTTTAATGCGCTTAATTCAATGTAAATACATATTTTTACAGGTTACATAAATGTATGTTTCTGAATCAGAAAAGGCAATGGCATTTTTTAATAGTTTCTGTTTCATGTACCATAACATTATTATCGACATTTACCTCAACAGGAAAGCACTATAGAGTATTAAATGAGTAGGACAACATTGCTATACATATACATTGCTACATATACATTGTACTGATTGGTTTTAAGAGTTATTCTTTCCTCAGATGAGTTACCATTAGACTTCTTAAAACAAAATTAGCTTAAAAAATGCATTTTTGTAGCTAAGAGCTGCTTTTGCCTGAGTGGGAGGGGCTTTTCATGTGTCTTTGTGTCTGTTCGTGGGCATTGGCACCTCACCGGAGGTTTAGCCACTATCAGGAAGTGGGAGAGGAAGTGCCCTGCAATGCTGGCCTCTGAGGCCAGGCTCCTGGCGGTTTCCGTCCCGTGCTTCTGCGTAGAGGGAACTGCATTCAGGAGTATCTGTTCTCAACTGCTTTGACTGTTTTGTGCCCGGGTGTCAGGTACGAATGGAAGCTCACGTGGCCAACACTGCCATCAACAGTAATGCTTGATTGTCATCTCCCAGCGATGTTGGCTGTGGCTGTGCATGGGCCAGGTAAACAAATAATTAGACGTGAAGTTTATTACTTTCATTGCTTCCTCACCTTGCCTGGAACTGGAACCATCAGCTTTCCAAAGTCTGTAACCGCCATATTCGCTGCTGTCCTTAGCATCAATGAACCTCCTTTTACACTGGTCGATAATGAGTGATAATGAGTCTCCTCCCTGCTCAATGGCAGAGAGGCAGCTTTGGCTTTGTGCCGTGGTAGAGTTCCCAACAACCTCACAACACGCCGGTCGGTAAAAGGAACACTATGTTTCCCCACAATGGGCATGTCGGGTGTGCATCATCTCAGAACTCAATGAGAGGCAGTGTTTACAGTTTGGTATCTGTTCTAGGAAACTCCAATGACTGAGGTGCTGATTAACAATAGCTAAGATGAAGACGGAGAGATACCCACTGTTGGAGATGGGCATGTGTGGATCGATGCTGAAATATCAATTCTTTTGATCTTTGTGATTTACTTTAAGAATACTTTGTTATTTTAAAAATACCTTTTTTTATGAAGGGAGCAGAACATGAACTCCCACCACGCAGGGCTGCCCATGAGGGCAGAAAAGGGTAAGACTTTCAAGGGCCACAACACTAGTGTCTAGGGAAATGGAGCGATCGATCCACCACCCTTGGTGAAACTGGCCATCAGAGTTAGGTCAGCACTGAATTTCAATATGATGATTAATCATTTAACTGATAAATCCTCTTCAGAAGTGCAATTCCAACTTAGCTCTGTTTTCACCTCAAACATGTATTGGATAAGCTGATGATAGATTTGTCTGGATATATGTTAAAAATTACATGATCCTATACTTTAAAACCAGTTTTCTGAATGTCCAAATAAGGTTCCTAACTGTATGAGGTCTGGGTTTTGACTGCAGTTCTCTGGTTTTCAGTGTTTGTGTTGTCTTAGAAACACAATGAGCACATTGTCACCAAATACTCAGATTGGGCTAACGGAATTTCATTGAGTGCATTGCTATCTTTGTGCCAGTGTGTATTCTTACTGGCAGTGTAAGATGCACTAAAATGGAATGGAGAGATTTTTTTTTCACGTCACTTTGTGGGAAACTGATGGGGCACCATGTGAAACTTACTTGACAACGGATGGGAGCTTGCTGCCACAGGGGACTAATTGGGATGCAGGCTAATGCACCGCATGCGGTCGCCATGAGACGCCGGCTTCTAGCCTACCAGGTTTCACCACAATGCTCTTACAGGCATCTGAGAGGACGACTATTTTCTGTCACAGCCTAGCTGAGCAGGCACATATGAGGGACTGGTGGGGGCCATTGGCTGGAGAAGGTGAATGGGGAGCCAGAGCCAATCAAAGTCAAAATTTAAAAAGCAAAATTTCAAGCTGCTGTTTAGTAAATGTGCGGGACTTGGCCTCTCAGAGCTGCTGTTGTCTGCGTGTGTGTGTGTGCGTGTGAGCATGCTTACATGTGTCTTGTAGGGTGTGAAACATGAAAAGATGGATGTTGTAGGCAGGGTTCAAAACTCAACAAAAAATGTGCTATAAAGGTAACAATATAAAGGAATAAATTTGGCAGTTTTTATGTGTTAATTTTTTCATCTACATCTATATATTAAAGCTCTGTCTGTGTTTCACCCCATTGTGCTCTCCTAAACCCTTTTTTTGTGGCTCATAACATGTTTAATATTTACAGGACTATTACCACAGGAAGCCAGTTTAAACACTTCCTGTGATTTAAAATTGTAGGATTAATCATGCTGTTCGTTACTCTATTAATACTGGCTGCTAATGCGTTGGCACGAATATGGCTCTTACTTTCACATGCCCACCCCAGCACTGAATCCACAGCTTTTAGAAAAGAATGCTGTAAGTCTGCTGAATCAGTTAAGATGATGTGTTTCATTACAGTATTACATTTAATTACACTTTGAAGGTAAAGAATTATATATTGTTGGAAGTGAGACGACTTTAAAAATGGATGTAGTTCTCTGTCAAGCCATATTAAATTTCTTCCTGGTTTTACACTGATCATTTCAATTCATGCATAATGCGATGATGCCGGTAGTGTATGGTGCCCTTGGTGTCTGTTAAATTCAATTACTTCAGTGGCCCCCTATTTCTGGGGGAAATTGATTCTGAAAGGACAGCTGTCTATTGTCTATTCGTGAGGAGGGAGATCCTCTTCCGCATGTGGTGGAAGATGGGGCCGTTTGGCCTAACAGGAAGTGGTGGCCGTCATGGCGACCAACGGCTGTACTGCTGTAGTCCGCCCCCAGATCACAGCAACCAGAGATGGTTGTGGTTTCCCTTCTACGAGCACCACCCAACTGCTAATGTTTTTACTTGATTTTCACTTATCACCTACTCAACAGACACAGCCAACTATACTGTGTCTGTGTCCAAGGAGCCATTTCTGCCTTTGGTGACAGTGAATGTGACTCAGTGGAGATGTGTTTTTATGAGGCCCAGTCTCAGCATAACTGAATGATGCGTTTTATCATCTGCATTTGCATTAAGATCATCGGTAGGTGAGATCTTGGTTGTAGACTATTCTGAAGTTACTTCGAAGTATTCTAGGGGTTCTTTTCAATGCAGGGATGTAAGGGGGCAGGGTCTTGGGGTGTGAGAGCACCTGCCCCTTTTGAGGTCCTTTTTGATCACTGGTTTTATCCCCCAGTTGAAAACTAACACCTCATAGCCTCTGCACAGCCCTATCCCAACTCCCAGTGTTAATGTTCTCCTGGCAGAACATGACCTTGTCAACAGTGTGTCTATGAAAATCCCCATTTTTGTGTGTCAAAAGTCATATGACTGGTAACAACCTTTTCAATACCTAGAGCAGAAAAGATTTATCTGTATAAGCCGATGTTTTTTTTTCATTAACATAACTGTAAATCCAGTTCTAGAACATAAAGGGTTCATCCTTGCCAACCTGAGTGAAAGCCTGCTGTGGGAAGCAGATCCTGTGTTGCTAGGCTGGTTCAGAAGAGCATCTTACAAAGATTTCCTTCATCTGAACAATAAAACCAGCATTTAGAGGGCTGGAAAAACCCAAAGCTGTTTTTTTCCACCCAAAGGGCAGACATAAATACTCTGGACAGCACTTTGTTCCTGGAGGACACTGGCAGTAACCCTGAGAGAGCATCAATTACGCCCTACCAGCGCTACACATCTCCTGCTCTCTATTAGTAGGTGACACTGTTCTGACTGCATCCTTGGCTTTTGAGAGCTAATTAGCATTTAGAATGCATCAAAACACAAGTGCCCATCAGGAGCTCTGTGACCTGTTGATTTTAGCATGGATGATTATGACAACATTCATCTGTAACGACGGGGCACTGGGGCATCAGGCACTTTGTGGGAATTCTGTCATTCAGTCCTATGAAACCAAAACAGTATAAATTGTACACCCTAAATGTAATATTATGCAGAAGCTGTTTGACCTGCTGTAAACAAGTAACAGGAAGATGGCCTTATTCTTAAGGCTGTATTCTAATGAATCTAATTATTCTGGCTAATTTTCAGAGTGCTATGATTTTATTTTGGATGAAACGGCATATACAGAAGAATAAAATGGAGAGAAGGATGGATTAATACTATTTTTAATCAAAACTTTGATAATCTATTAGTGTTTTTGAAAGGAGTCTTAACTAGCAATGTGGATAACTCTCCTCAGCTGATCATACTGAAGAGTAGTCATCTTAATTATGACTGGGATCCAGGCCCTGACTCTGTTTAGGATAAATGTATGGATGGATGGATTAAAGTTTAATTCTTATAATACGTAAGACATGTATGTCAATACATTAATATTGCTGCCATAGCAGTCTAAGTATTGTATCACTAATCCCTGCTTTGAAGTTGATGTATTCAAGTACTGTGTTACATTCACAGCTGGAAAGACTGGCATCCCATACAATTTATTTCCAGTGCTTCCAAGGACACGTTCCAGGACCCTGCATTGGATAAGCAGTTATGGAAAATGATGGATGAAAACTGGAATGATACAAATATTTTTCTTTTTAACCTTTTTACTTTAAGGTAACTGCATGTCCTCATGGTAGCACACAATGGAAATAGTGTCTTTGTTGGGGTTAGAAACTAGCTTGCCGTTAAAACCAAATCCGTTAGTATTGCACCGTGAGCCGTACTCTCCTGAGTCACCATGACTGGCGTTGTCGTTCCTGAATAGGGGGCCACGAGCCAACAAGCAATCAGCTGGTTTTTCAGTGGAATTTGAAACCTGCTGGAAGTTAAAGGGTCACACGTGGCAACCCAGAGGCAGCATAGACTCTCTGACTGCTTTAAGCCGCATGTTGTGTGCTATTTAGTGAGAAATATGCCTCCCAGCAAAGGCTGGTAATCTCTGTGCTGCCTGCAAGTGAGTCTGCGGGCATTAGCGGCAGAAAAGCCCGCTAAGTGTTGTTAATGCCCTTCCCTCGTCCACACTAATGGGTTTGTCTGGGTCTGTGTTCTGCCCCCCCCCCCACTGCAAGGTGATTCATGTCATCCTTACAGGCTGTATGCACAGCTAAGAGAGTGTTACATTTTGACCAATTTAGCTATGTGACTCTAAGGAGCTTGGCTAGTTTGATAGCTGGGAGTGCTGCATGTAAGACTGTGATTGAAATTTCATTTACCATTATGTAAGCACCATTTGTGTGTCAGATTGAATGGTACCTTAGTGTTCTTGCACATTATAAATTTTATTTTTTCTGGCTGTCCAGCTATACTGTTATGCAGGAGGGATTTTTAACTGTATGAATCAAGTTAAAAAGTAGTGTTTAAATATTCATATTTCTGAAAACTTGACATACAAGAATGAGTTTTCAGGCAATAACTTTCATTAATTTTAAGCAATTGGAAAATCTTTTCCTATACACACACACACACACACACACACACACATTATATATGTATAAATAAATAAATAAGCTTGGACCTTGCAACTTCTCCACGTCTCAGCTGTGAGTCTCTTCTGATCAACGGACCCGGTGGAGACGGCATATTCCAACAATATACAGCTCTGAAAAAAACTTGAAAGTCCACTCATATATTTTTTGAAATCTGTATTTTAAAATCCTGGTTTAATGCTCGTTCTGCTGGCAGAGGCTACACTGAGCAACAGGTTGCTACCAGGTTCAAAAAAACAGCAGCACACTAGAACAAGGTGAAGCAGGAGATACTGTGAACGACCAGAAACCAGCTAAGTAAAGGGCGGAAGTGACTTCCTAATGCCAGAGATGACAGTTAACTTATCCAACAGTCTCTCATGAATTGGAAGATATCAGGTGACCAAAAGGAATGGGACACATTAAGTGCAGGTGTGAAGTGCATTGCTAAGACAGTTTGTATCAGGCTCCAAGAACAGGACTGAAGTCCTATAAAGCAAGGAAGAAGCCCTTCATTAATGACAAACAAAAGAACCAGACTGCAGTCTGCAAAAATAAATATATGTATATTACCTGGACCAAATTGCCCGTAGGTGTGCATGTGTCTGTGAATGGTGTATTAGTGTTCCTTGTGATGGGTTAGCTTTCCATCCTGGGTTGTTCCCTACCTTGTGCCTGTAGCCTCTGAGATAGGCTCTGGATCCCCCTTAACCCTGAATAAGAAAAGGCGTTACAGGAGATGGATGAATGGAAATGACTAGATTTCTTGGGCCAGAAAAGTGTGTGGGGAGTGCCATTAATGAAGTATTTCCATGCCTCTGCCAAACCAGGACATGGCAGAGTTATAGCCCTGTAATAGTCGGGGAACAGAAACCAGTTGATTCATGAATCCCACAAAGCACTATAGAATCCTCAATGGGTAAAACCAAGCAGATGTTTTACAATGCAGTACAGTGGTATCTGTGATATGGTAATAGTTATGTGAAGTATGTATTAGGTTTGGGTGTGGCATCTATGGCCCCTGAAGGCTTCTGCCTGTTACATATTCAAAAAGTTTCGGTATCTATTAGAAGAGAATGGCCGGGACTTTCTGTTCACTTAGTGAATCAATCAGCAGATGTGCTAAAGTACAATCTGCATTTGTTTCAGAAGGTGAGGTGATCGGACAAGGGGTGCCTGAGACCCATCTGATGTGACCTTGTGTTTTATTGACATGGTTTATTCGGTTATTTAATATAAGGAGCATGATGTGCAAATGGAAGAGGACACAGTGATTAGTCACCAGAGCTGGATGGGTGGAATTTCCCGCAACTGATTTTTACTAATTAAATTTTACAGCCCTGGAGCCATGTTGCATTTTTGCTGGGATTTTCACCATTGTGATTTCAAAGTCAATGTTTTACGAAGCAAAGCTAAGACTCTCAAAACCATGTTATGCTTAGCTGGACAACCTAGAACCTGGTTGTGTGATAGATTGGAAAATGTGCATAAAGTAAAATCCCATAAATCAACAAGGACAGCAAGGTAGGGAAGAGAGGAGTGAGAGGTCACTGAGGGGGATTTATTGAGGTGCAGATAATGAAGAAGGTGCAGGAGAGCCAGTAGGAGAGGGGTGGGTGGGGTCAATTTGGGCCAGGAGAAGGGAGCACAGTCTGAGGCACTGGCCATACTGCCCGAAACCAGTAAGAAGCACAGCAGGAGTGGGGGCTGAAATGGTGAGGCAGGGGCAGAAACTGTCTGGGAGCCCGAGGCCTGCCAGGGCACTGGATGAGAGGAAGTCAGGGTGGGTGTGGAAGAGGAGCCTGCCGCACAGGCCGGGAGTCGGTGAGACAAATTGTGCATGGAGGCCAGAACAACCCAGGATGGATGATGTATCAGCGGGGAGGGGCAGAGAGGGGGTGTAGGAAGTGTGAGTGTTGTATGTGGTTAACAGGAGACCTGAGCAGTGTGTGAGATACTGGTGGCTGGGGGTTAATAAAGTCCATGTGGGGAAAAAAACAACATGAGTGTCAATTATTCACAAAGGGCCTGATGTGATGCTCTAGCCTCACTTTTGTTAAAATGCATTTACAAACATTTTTTTATATTTTAATGCTGAGATTGATAACAAATAGATTCAAGATCAATATGGATAACAGTCAAAATTTCAGCGGGACTTCTTGGAGGGTGCGAAGAAGTGGACAAATGTTGGAGATGCGAAAACATGTGGAGTATTGGGGGAAGTGTCTTGTGTCACAATGGAAAGGTTGAGGTGGATGTGCCCCGGATGTTGCTGGAAGCCACAGCAGATGTGTGTTCTGAACGTCACTCAAAAGGAACAGATAGGTGAACTTGAAATAGAAAAGATTCATCTTTCAGCAGTACTAGTAATTGAAGAACACAAGGCACATGTGTGAATGTGTGAAAGTAAAGAATAAAGTGGGTCACTTGTGTCATCGATATCCCCAGCTGTGTGTCGGTGGAATCTGCATGTTCTGTATGAAAACTAGAAACTCCCAGATTTACCCCCAAAGTCCAAGGGCATATGCTCTAGATAAGCTGGTGCCTGTGTTGTCCTTATTCCCCAACTTCATGGCCCTCTGCTTTTTGGGAAGGTTCCAGGCCTGCTGCAACCCTGTACTAGATGTAGAACAGGATGTATGGAGAGCATAGAAGCTGCTATTTCTGGGGAAGTTTTCTAAGTAATTCATTGGAAATGTACAGACTTTTGAACACTGTATCACTGGTATTACCACTCTAATTGTTGTAGGTCTTCAGAAAAAAAGTGGTTAAGGATATATCTGCAGATCTGAGGAGGAACTGTCCTTCATTAAGGTGCTAACTTGAACTAGTTTAATTGTATACAGAGATATATAATAGTTGCCTCAGAGAGCTGAATTAACTAAACAACAAAATTAAATATCAGATTGTGAGCTGGTTATAAGATCTTCATTGTACTTCTAAACATCCATTCATCCATGTTCTGCACCCACTTGTCCTATTCAGGGTCAGGGGGTCTGGAGCCTATCCTGGAAGCTATGGGCACAAGGCGACTTCTAAACAATAGAAATAATTTATTTGTTGTGTGGTTTTGTGGCTGAATTTTCATGGTGACATTTAACCTTAACCTCCAGAGAACCAGCAGTTTTTTTTTGTCCTCTATAGAGTAGAGCTGGCCAATGTCTACCTAACGGCAATATGACGATGTCTACAGTGAAACATTGCGAAGAATGATGACATCCGATGACATGCATGTAAAGATAGCCTACTATATATTTTAATATGGGTCTCTTTTACACTTTTAATTATTCATAGATTCATTAAGTACTTTACAATTAATCTATTACTTTAATTACAAATAATTTATTATTTTTATACATTTGAGGCCATTCACCAGCTCTTTTTGTACTTTTAATCCATATAGCCTACTGTGAATCTCAAATTGCATACTTCAGTACTGCATACTTCATTTAGTATTTTTGCACAGTAAAATCTTGACTGTTTAAATTATGGTAATTGAACTCTTTTGAAAGTAAAATGGAAATCCCGAGTTATAGCATATAAAGTGTTAGCCTCAACTTGGGCATCTGAAATGCAATGCGGGAAATTAAGATTAAAACAACCAAGATATGACAAAAAATATGCAATACAGTATATCACTTTCCTGTAGTCATTACAAATATTAATAATTCATTGATTATTTCATGTTTAAGAAAAATATATTCTCATTTAAATGTGTAAGTGTGTTAAGAATAATATAAAGATTAGGAATTAAGGCATATAATGATTAGGGAGACAGATATTACACAACTCAGGCAAGTTCGCTCCATAGGTAAACTTTACTCTTCAGTTTTGTAATGGAAATAAAGACTCTGCCCTACTGTAGAGGAAATAGTTTGTACTCACATCTCTCTTACTATACATGCCGCTCTGTTAAGTCCTGTTGTTCCTTAAAGAGAAGTTAGGGGTTTAAGATGAGATCATGTGAGTGGGTGTGACCTCAAAAACTTCCTCTTCCTTTAAAATCAAAATTGTTAAAAAATTAATTAACCCTGGATCGAAGGAGGATTATGGCACTTCCCTTATGTGTTTGTGGAGTTAGCATGTTTTCCCTGTGGCTTTTGGGTTTCTTCTGGGTATTCTGATTTCCTCCCACAGCCAGGCTAACTGGCATCTCTAAAATGTCGACAATCTATTAGTGTGTGTATGTGCGTGTGAGTATATGTATCCTGCAAAACACATGTATTCCATCCAGTGTGTATCACTATTAGGAAATAAGATCTTTTACTGCTTTAATTTCAAGGCCTGACTTTTGCAGTTTGTAAAACTGTGATAAATTTATTTGAAACTCTTAATAGCAACTGCATACAATTTAATCCAAATGTAGGCTAAGGTAGAATGTATACATGATTTACGATTATCTATTTACAAATAGCAGTCCTATTATGAAATCAAGGTATCATTTGGGTAATTTTATTATATGAAAGTGCATAATTCCAATAATGTCAGTGATTTCCATTACTGTGTACTGTATACAGTATGTGTGTGTTATAGCATGTTGCCCCAAATGTCAGAAGATATAGTTCATTTAATAAAATTTAAATATTACTGCGGGTTCTGTCATATGAGAAATCCAATTAACCTATTTTGTGAGTCTGGTGCTTCCTCATTGAGACTATAAAACCCCCGGACACGTAACTCTAGACAAAAATCTGGGACTTCGTTGTCAGGGGTTACACTGGAAATATTTAAGTCACTCTTCATACAGAAAAAATTGATTGTTGCCTTCTTGTCGCACACATTTTGCGTTAAACCCATTCACTTTCACATTCAGGACCGTTAACCAACTGAAAGCCCTCCGTTGCTAGCGAAAGTGCCTCTCGAACGATGGACCTGGGATACTTTCATCACCGCGGGCCGAGGCGTGCATTATAACAATGCATTAGCATAACGCTAATGACTCCCGATCCCTAATGGAGTCCAAGGACTCGCACGAAGGGCGGTTAATCAAAGTTACTCAGCAGAAAGTACAGACTTTCAGGTTTCGTACCGAAAAGCGCAGCATATTGATTGAAAGCGAACTGCAGAAATTCTGCATCGTGACCGTTCTGAGGTGTGAAAACACATGTATTCCATCCAGTGTGTCTCACTATTAGGAAATAAGATCTTTTACTGCTTTAATTTCAAGGCCTGACTTTTGCAGGTTTCAAGACAGGATCTTGGCCTCGGCTTGGACAAGTGAGATGAGCTTGAGGGTTGATTCATTCACAAGTACCCTTTAACATTTTCGCGCTCGTTTACACAGAAGTTACCCGGATGTAAGACAAGCGAGTCATCTGAAAGTGGAATTATCCATATGGCGCCATTCACATAACACACTCAGATAATACCAGTACTACTACTACTACTAATAATAATAATAATCAGAATAATGATACTAATAATACCGTGTTTCCCCGATTATAGGACATCCCCAACAATTAGGGCACCCCCCATTTTTTTAAAATTGGTCAGAATAAGG
>JAABNX020000038.1:12033375-12050574 GCA_015163995.2 Mormyrus lacerda
GGAAAAATAAGCCACCCCCTGAAAATAAGACCTGGGCATATTTTGGCATTTCAAAAAATATAAGACAGTGTCTTATCGGGGAAACACGGTAGATATTATTTTACGATTTTATGCGTATAATATGGAAGTAACTGATTAGGACTGACATCATCATCGTTTACATTTTACAGAATATTTAAGATGCAGATGTTTTTTGGATAGAGGGAATTATCACAGGGTGGCAACACTGAAAGCTAGTCATGTTTACAGTATAACAATGATATCTTATCCCCCTCGCTGCATTTACTCCCATTCGCATTGTATAAGCTGTTTAACACAACTTAGACACAGTCATCTGGTACAATGAAAAAGATAAGGGCTTATTACATTTTCAAGTTACTTGTATCGGGCGACCGCTTAAGTCAAACCTTTCAAATCATTGGCACAAATCTTCCAAATGAACCACTTGAGTGACATTTTGGTTTCGCTGCTTTTTTTTAATGAATGCAAATGTCGCCCTATTTACACCCAGCCCATCCCTCTGATTTTTGAATTCTAAGGCACCGTTTTGTTTTCTGCTGACGTTTGTATGTCAAGAGAGATTATCTGTATTTCTTTTGATGGCGCTTAAGGATATTAATGTGGCAATTTTTTTAAGAACGCTTTAAATTGTATGTGTAACCTCGACGCATTAAATGCCAGTGAAGGTTTTTGAGGTTTTGTCAGTGGACTAAGCAGCCATTGCATGCTTGAAAACCACCCCTCCCTGTCATGCTTTGTTGATGTGACTGGGGATGGATCAATAGTGTAGTTCGGGGGTGGGTGGAATTTAATTCCACAGACTGTCTGCTGTTTGCCTGCCCATGGATGGATGACTTGCCTTATGTTTGTTCATTAAGGCACGCTTCCCTGTCACTGAGATTTGTTAGCTTTGAATCGTGTCACAGTCTGCACATGCATGCGTGCTTGTCCTTTATATTGTGTGCCTGTGCGTCACCATTACCATCACACTCTGTCCAGTAACTGCTCTATCCACTCTAGCCTTTCACATCGTTTAGAGACGACATGTTAAAGCATTGTTTTGTACCGGGGGGTGGTGTTCAGCCATGCTTGTATTCCTATGTACAGGTACAGGCACAACACCGCTGATTCAGTGGCTTATTCAAACACCTCTCGATGCATATGGATAGTTTACTTTGCACAATGAGCTGTTTGATCAGCCTTCATACGGAAGCGTTTGCTTTAGTTTTTCATTATTGTTGAAGGCCAGCTGTTTTATTTAGTCATGTAAGATGTCTGTGTTGTTTGTCAGTGCCATGTCCACTAGTCCTACGCATGCTGGAGAAGTGACTGGAAAAGACTTTTTAGCTAACCGTCATTTTTTTCTCAACTAAAAGGCTTCCAAGGTTTCAGGACAGGATCTTGGCCTCAGCTTGGACAAGTGAGATGAGAGCTTGAAGGTGCATTCACAAACTCTCATTTTTCTTTTTAGTGGGTATTGTTATATTGATATTTATTGAAAAATACTTTTTTGGCAGCAATAATCCATAGTTAACAGTATACCATTAACACACTCCTTTTAAATATGTTTCTTGTTCTGCTGGAGTCAGTTTAAGGGCTTTTATGATAGCGTTGTTTTTAAAGTGACCGTTCAATCATAATGAGATAATGACTAGGTTAGGGTTAATTACTTAATCAACGAAAGCTATAAGAAAGTTGTCTTCAAGAACATTAAATTGGGTTATCACTATAGTTAGCCAATGATTTTTATTGGTAGATCTATAAATAGGCTGGTTGCGGAATGGCTGTATTACCTTGAATTTCTTGTTTGACTTCATTATTTTGTTTTTTGTGTGTCTGCATGTGTATAAACCTAATCTACTCAAAGAATGCGGGCCTATGCATTGCTAATAATTGGTTTGGTGTATTTGCCTCACTATCCTGGGAGTTTCTTCACATTGTATTGAGAGTAGCTTTTCTGGATTTCATTCATTTACACTATATAGCTTCCCCATCCGCTGACCTTGACACACTGGCTTTTCATTTTCTGTTCCCTTTAAAGAGAGACCCACGTGATAAGAGAAGCTGTGAAAGTGGCAGCCCCCCCAGCTGGGCTCTGACACCATTCATTGAAAACATCCATGTTCTACACAGCTCATAAGCAATTGTGGCACTCAGTATTATAATGGCTAAGAGGGCTCTCATCCAACACAAATAACTCACAATGCAGATGTTCCCTGTACAATCTGTGACCATAATGCAGAGAGAATTAGTTTTCTTATATGGTTGGTCAGGTGCGGTGGCTCACTTGTCCGCCTAAGTCTGTATAGAAATATTAGACAATGAGCAGCAATTACAACTGCAATGCTAATTAAGTCTGTAAAAGTAATTTTGGTATTTGAATAAACCTATGATCGACAGAGTTCAGATGTAGTCAAAACATTCATGCAGCAATTATGTAAAAACTTAGGATGGCTTAAAATCTCCTTCCTATTTTCTGTTGAAACTGTTATGTTGAAAGTCTTTACTGTTGAAACGCCATCTGGTGGGGGGCCTGATCAGTCACCTTTTTTTATACACTCAAGCTCTTTAGCATTTATTTTTTTCAAAAAGCTCAGTCATTAGTGTGGGAGGACAGCTCTGTCCGCGTTTCCTTTCAGGTGGTAACACAGATCCTTTGAAAGGGTAACAGAACCTACTCGATGCAGGTTTATTGTTTTGCCTCAGAGTTTAATTGTCCTGTGTTTGCCACATACCATAACCTGCATTTATAGCAGGTTGTCAACTAATCAGCTAATATGTAACTAATAAAAAAAACAATGGTTGTTGCTTCTGTATTGTGAAAGGCACAGAAAACAAGAATAAATACAAAAGAACCCAATTTATCACCATAAGAAATCAGTTAGTCCAGTGGGAGCCAGCTGGGTTTCGTTAATTTAGGGGCCGGTAGGAAGAACGCCTGGTGATCAATTGCCATGGAAACACAGAAGAGCACCCAAACGCAGCCGTGCCTCCTGCTGACTCAGACATTCATGGGGTCTGGGGGGTTGTAAATTGAGCTCTTCAGGGTTTCCTCTTTAAGCTATATTACTATGCAAAGATATTTCATTTTTCAGTAAGTACCATTTTGATGAATGTTCAGGTTCTGGCCTGATGACTCTAAGGTCCCTCCTTGCTCACCTTGTCCTTGTCTGGCCAGACGTGAAACTAGTTTTTGATTTCAGGCTCATGGAAGTGACTAAGCCCACATAGTAAGAATTACTTTCAAAATGGTGAGTCCAGATGCATAACACATTACTATCAAGATGACTGGATGATATTGCTATGTTCTTTTCATATTTAGCTATGTTGCTTAACTCAGAATGAGAATGTGACGTACAAGCTGCCTTTGAGTTGTTTTTGATGGGGATTTGTGCTGTCAGATGTGACTCTGTTTTTGCTTTAGGGGGGTGGAGGGAGGGGGCTATGAGGCTTTTCCCCAGCTTTTTGGTTTGGTTTTTTGGTGAGGCCCCTCTGGATGTGATGAAGACGCCACACCATGTGGGATTTGTGTTGAAACCATACAAAAAAAATGTTAGTAGACTGCAACATAGTACAGGACAGGAGGAAACACCTCAAATCTTTGCCTACAGGTAGTTATTTTGAGTTGAATCTGGTAAACCAAAACATTCCTATTAAAATCTCTTTCCCCTGCCAATCTGAGGCAAGGCTATTGCGTGTTCTCAATGGAGAAATCAAGTCCATCTTGTACCGCTGTGACCACACCTTTGCTTCTTTTAGGACAAAGGTTTTGAGTGTCCCTATGTTTGGGGACACAAAACAGGAGCTGCAGTTTTGTGTTTGGTACCTGTCAACATTTTTTTGTTTTAAATTGTGATACAAACTGCACTATTATACATACCCGTCCTTGAGATACATTGCAATCCAGCCTCTTTGTGTCATTTTTGGGCTCTACGTTTGCCTTATTTTTTTTTAACTGTGATTTGCTCTCCAACAGAGCTACTTCTCTGTTGTCTGGAATATCTCAACTTTTGACCAGAACATTACAGGTGTAGGGCCAGTCAAACGCTGGGACACACCTAGTGAAATTAATTTGTTTTTCAAAAAGATAATGACCCTAAGCACTCCTTAAGCACTCCTTTTACTCTAAGATGAATAATTATGCTAAAATAGAGACATATGCATTAAAAGCAGGTGTGTCCAGACTTTTGACTGGCACTATATATATATATTCCAAGAGAAGAACTAGCCTTGGGGGGTGGAATTCAAATCCTGAGAGAATTATGGTTGTAGCTTTGAAAAGTGGAAATAAAATGAAGAAACTGAGCTATGACAGATACAACAGGAGAACCAGTGAGATTCTTTGGTGAGTGATGAAGGAGCAGACAACTTCATGGAGGCCCTGTCTGTGTGGGTGGGAGTGGCTGAATGGTGGGAGTTTGCCACTGTTGCAAATAGCCGGAGGGGCCTGTGGTCCTTGTGGTACCTCAACGGCTGTCTCTTTTTTTCTTCAGCTCCCTCTGTCCACATGAATGGATGTCTTTGGGGGAGCCATCGGATTCACTCTGTGTTTGTGGCACTCAGTATTATAATGGCTAAGAGGGCTCTCATCCATGAGACACAGTCAATTTTTTTAAGAACGCTTTAAATTGTATGTGTAACCTTGACGCATTAAATGCCAGTGAAGGTTTTTGAGGTTTTGTCAGTGGACTAAGCAGCCATTGCATGCTTGAAACGCACACACCTTTTGGCCTGCATGAGTCTAGCCAGTTGTTGCATGCATGCGTGCTTGTTGTTAGTTCATTTGTATGACGCATTTGATTAAAACACTACCAATGACACATGAATCATCTCAAACGTGCGTAGGTGTCGTGTTATCCTCCCTGCTAGTATCACGCCAACTTTTCACATAAAAGAAAACTTACTGGTATTTCCTGAATTCCCACTTACAGTTGCGAGAAGGTGCATGTTTTATTATTTTTATTTACTTACCAGTACTCTCTTCAGACACAGTTAAAGCACAGTAATACAGTACTCCACTAACGGTAGACTTTACTTTTTTTTTTTTTTTTAATTTTAATAACAGGTATTGAGTTTTGCTACACCCTGATTTTTCTTCAGGACCTCAAACATTTTTCAAAAAAAAGCAGTACATTTAATTATTGATTATTCAGTGCATTAGGTTTTATAAAAATTTGTTGTTTGTTACTCATACAAGCTTTTTTCATTGTTCTAGAAATATTTGGGAAAACTGGGGTTTTTGGTTAGGCTGGGCATTAATTTCATCCATTAAAAATAATTTGTTACAGTGGTTTCTCAGGAACAAATTACTTGTGTAACCCAAGGAAAGGCTGTACTAGAGGTAAACATTTTCTTCTTGGCTTGAATTGCTCCACCCGGATTTTTTTTTTTGTATGCATAACATAACTTGGCCACCTCAGTTATACATGTGAAAATGAATGGCTGCATTTTATATTCATGATTTATATTCCCAATCCATTTTTCCAACTGCTAGGAAGAATGAACAATGTTTCATTCATTACATCACATGTGGCTGAATGTCAGGACATCACCGTGTGAAAAGATTGTTAGGTGGGAAATCACTGTGTAATGAACAGGAACTGTTTGGTTTTTGGAAGGTTATTTGCTCCAATGGGCCAAGAGGGTAAGCTGATAAAATTAATGTGAAAGACCAATTGGAGAATTCTGTGTTTGCTGATGGACTTTAGATTTGCAGTGTAGTGGTCCTAGAAAGTTCTTGATTGATTGTACTTTGTAGTGCTTGGTAATCCCACACTCAGTGGTGACAGCAGCAGCATTTCTCTCCTGGCACACATTTCACTTCTGATGCATCTGATCTGTCTCCCGAGGCTTGTTTATTGGACCTGAAATGTCATCATGGAACCTCTTAAAGATCTCAGTCTCGTCTGTTTCTTTCAGGCATCGGCAAGAATGTCATTTGCGACCGGACCGCCACCCCACTGGATGCCTTCCGCATGATGTCAGCGGCCCAGTACTACCCCAAACTGCTGAGCATCATGGGAAATGTGCTGCGCTTCCTGCCAGCCTTTGTGCGCATGAAGGAGCTGGTGGAGGAGGGCTTCGTGGGTGATCTGCTGGTGTGTGAGGCACAGGTGCACGGTGGCAGCCTGCTGGGCCGCAGGTACAACTGGAGCTGTGATGAGCTGATGGGCGGTGGCGGGCTGCACTCTGTGGGCAGCTACCTCATCGACCTGCTGGCTTTCCTCACCGGCCGTAAGGCGGCCAAAGCCCACGGGCTGCTCAAGACCTTTGTTAAGCAGACGGAGCACATCCGTGGTGTGCGCCAGATCACCAGCGATGATTTCTGCACCTTCCAGATGGTCCTAGAGGGCGGGGCCTGCTGCACAGTCACACTCAACTTCAATGTACCTGGCGAGTTCCGTCAGGAGGTGGTGGTGGTGGGCTCGGTTGGCCGCCTCATGGTTTGCGGTACAGACCTGTACGGCCAGAAGAACGGCGCCCCCTGTCGGGAGCTGCTGCTCAAAGACAACACACCTCTGGGCAACGCCTCGCTGCCTGAGAAGGCCTTTAGAGACATCCCGGCCCCCTACCTCACCGGTACCGTCTGCATGGTTCAGGCCGTTAGGCAGGCCTTTCAGGGTCAAGAGGACCGGCGTACCTGGGATGGCCGGCCTCTCACCATGGCTGCTACCTTTGAGGACTGCCTCTATGCCCTGTGTGTGGTGGACACTATCAAAAAGTCCAACCAGTCAGGGGAGTGGCAGAATATCGTGGTCATGACTGAGGAGCCCGAGGTTAGCCCTGCCTACCTGATGAGCGAGGCCATGCGGCGCAACAAATTGTCCCTGTATTGCTAGCACAGCCCCAAATGATTGGCTGTATGGAGTGCTGAGCCCACCCCTTTCTCCATGGGCTTCCTGGTGTGTCTGGAGACAGTCCCCACCTGCTTTGCGGCACCAGATAGAAGGGGTCAGTTTTGCCACAAGGCCATGTGTGGTAATAATGGTCAATGAAGTTTTTCCAAAGCTCCTGCTCAAAAAATAAACACAGTCTCCCTGATGATCTCTCCCTTTTCTAAGATAGCTTTGAAAGGATGGTCTTGGAACATGAGGAATAAAAACAAACCTTTTTCCAAGGAAAGCGGGTTGTTTAGCGGTCAACTTTTTAAAAATCATTCAGTTGGTCCATTACCTATGGCCATGTGCAAAACTGGAGATGATAGTCTGAAAACCACTATGAGAGGTACTGTGAAGAAGTATGCAATAAACCGGCTTGGATCCCATTGGAATCCCATCACCATGCGTGCCACTTTGTCTGGCATTCTGGCTTTGTGTGTCCCCATGCAATATGAGCAAACTGCAGGTACTAGCACAACCTCATGCCATCTGTCGCGTTGCCGCACGGCCTTGTTCATTGTCTTTGCTGTCACTGTTCATTTGCTTATGATAACAGGCTGTGAATTCCCCAAGCTTGCTATTATAAAGCAGATTCCACCTGTACCAGAGAAAGGGAGGAAGGATGAAAGTGAAGAACCTAAATCCTCCAGTGTATCAATGCTTGGTTGAGGAGAGTCTGGATAGTATGTGAATTAGAGAGTAACAAATATGGCACCTGGGTTCGTGGCAGGAGTATGCTGAGGAAGAGTTGGCAGTTCTGATAAATAGCCTTAGACTGGCTTGTGACGATAACCTGTTTTGCAGAAGATACTTCAGTGTACACCGTCCATTTGATTTCCCTGTACATGACCCAGCTGCAGTGGACAGAAAAATCCCCATTTCAAAACTGCACTAAAGAACTAGCTGAAGATGGTATTTTACATACATAATATGAATGGCAGTGTGGAAAACTGGAATCAGTAACAAAAATAAATGGCAAGAAACAGCTTCATTATGGCAATGTGTCCACACAATGACATGAGCAGTGATTTTCAGTGTTGGGAAAGTCTTTTTGGAATGCAAGAACATTGCTTAGTGTCTTGGGGCTGATTTGACTCGGGGACTGGCCCATGAACCTGAATTTTTCTGTTCAGTCGGCATTTCTATGACCTTCGGCCCTCAAATTCTCACTTTTAAATGATCGTATTTCTGTGGACCCCTAGTTTTTTTCCCATATAGATTTTAGACCGCTATTTCAATAGAAAAGTCCTTAAGTTTTCTTATTTTTTGATCCCTTGTTAATACAAACAGCTTGTGGATCCATTGCCGTTACTTTCATCAGATTGTATAGACATTTTCAAAACGTATTTAGAGAGATTATCCATTTTTCCATTCTTGATGCCTGAATGGAAGTGAAATTATTTACAAAGAAAAGCAAGAAAAGATCAGAGCTTTCAGTGTTACAATGGGAATCCCAGTTGTAAAACTATGAAATTGTTTCCTCGCTTGACAGTGCGAAGTGCGGGTCTCCTGGGAGTCTGACTGAATAGCTAAGTGTTATGCATTGTGTCAGCACTAATTTCATTTATAGTTGCTATCATAACAGTGCAGTGATACCCAGTTGTTACACCGAAGTCTGCAGTACTTTCATATTTTTAGATAGGCCTATTTCATGTTTGTTCTGAATATCAATATTAAGTACCTATACATAACAAAAAACATGTTGTGTCTTGAGTTTCTTTATCATATTTTATATTCTTCCTTGCAGAATAATTCGTACCTTAGGGTAGAAAGAGAATGTAGGCCTATTTAGTCTGGTCTAGGCCCCGTGTTAGCTTAGCATTTCAGCTAACAGTCGTCTGATTTTCCACTGGTGGTCAGGATTTCTACTGTCCCCGCTGCCCTGGCTGTGGTATTGCCATGTTCTTCCTCTCGATTTCCATCATGACTCGAGCAAGGGACGCCGCACTGAGGCTCAAAGCCGTGTGTCATACTCTGCCTCCTTGGGGTCCTGCAAAATTAATAGGGGTCTTATTAAGAAATGGTTTTAATGGAATATTTCACCCGTGAATGAAGAGTGGGCAAAGTCTGACCCGCCTGGTGATGGAGGGAACCGAGATCTATTGTGCGTGCAATTGGACCTTCCATGAAAGACATGATGAATTCTAGATGTTACAGATTCATTCAAAGAAAAAGATTTCCTCTCCTAATAACAAGTAGGTCTGTTCCCTAATAATGATGCGACGTTACTGAAAGTAAATGTCTATGTGTGCTTTAAATCCAATCTTACTGCAATAGGCTTATTTATTTTTTTTTTTAAAAATCATTGCTCTTTGAAGTGTCCAGTCAAAAAAAAAAATTCTAAAGTTAGTTTTTCCTCCTTCTTGGGACAGAAATGATAGACATGTTGTCTGTCAAGTGAACCTGTCATTAAGTCTTCCACTGTATTTAAAAAATATTAATAAATAGTCTCTTCTCTGATGTGTAACTTGCATTTTTAGTATGAAATAGATTGCAGCTGGTACAGAGTGTCAATGCAGCTCTCAGAAGCACGTTCTTACATGGAGCGGTCTGGGATACGACTGAGCTTGGTGGTCAGTGCTGCAGTGTCAGAGCAGTGGTTCTTGAAGGGCCTGATGATCTGTTCGATGGACTCGTCCTTTCTCAATCAAAGGACCCCCCCTAAGAGCCTTAAACCTTGATCCTCTACCCTCAAAGACATAAAAGTCCTGGAGATATTTTGCAAACCGTTCCTGGGAGTCAACCTGAATTTCTCCCCCAGAAGATGCGCCTCTTCAAACTGGACAAGGCCTCAATCCTAAACTGTGACGGCACGGTGGACCCAGATTCCATAGTTGTTCCTTGCATTGTGCCTGAGTTGGCTCTCCCTTTAAAGTTCAGCAAAGGTTCTACCATGGTTATAGCACGTTCTGGCAATAGGAATATTTGATTCTTAAATACTGTTTAAACAGATGTATTTGATGCGTAGCCTTTCCGTTCTTTTCCCTGTGTTCTTGTTAAGAATGTCCAATGTCAATATTATCCTCAGCAAAAAGTACAGACCCTCTTTTTTTTTTAATCTTGTTAATGTGTATTGCAAATGTAACATCAACACATGGTTTGTTAAAATACTGCTGTTTTTTATGCGAGTTAGTCTGTCTTTTTTTTTTTTTTTTTTTTTTTAATGTGCTGATACATAGCTAGCTGTCATGCACAGACGGCTTTTACTGTATGAGGTAAGAAATATCATATTGCCAAGACTGCTGAATGACTGCTGAACTGCTGTGCCCTTAAGGATTCCTGTATCCTGTTTGGGTGTGTCTGACTTTTCCTCTGAGCACTGGAAACAACAGGGAGAGGTTGCAACTCAAGGTTACGTGTGCGAGCGTGTGTGTGTGTCTGTGTGTGTGCGTGTGTGTCTCGGCACTCTCATGTTCAAACATACTGCTTCGCTGTGCAGAAATCTCTGGGCAGCCTTTCTAAACGGGTGATTTTTAGCTCCGGGGCTGGGGGCAAATGAGGATGAAGGTGGGGGCTCTTTGTCATTATCTCACAAATAGGATTGTTCTCAGTGACAGCAAATTGATCCCCAGTTTTGATGATGGCAATTTATGAAAATTACTGTGACAATAGAGATGGCATTTTTTTTCTTCCCTCCATGAATACAGTATAAAAAGCTGTGGTAGGATCTTTAGGTCGAGTTTTATAATGGCGGCCCTGCAGGAAGACATGCATGTCAAAATCAGAGGGGAAAGGGAGTTAATATGCCGTAGGGTGGGTGGTGCCCAGACCCAGGGGTCCCACTGTGCCTCAGAAGCTAGGCAGCATCAAAGACATGCTCTTTGAACAGCCCATCAGCCTGTATCCTAGCAACTGGCCCTGGCTGCCATTATGCCAAAACAACCTTGCTCCCCCACCCCTTTGAGTCAAAGTGGGTGAAATGTTGCAGTAGTCATACAATAAGTGGTCAAACAGTGACTGGTCCAGCTACGAGAGAATGGCCTGGCAGATCAGTTTTATGACAGAACCAGTGATGCGCTGCTTCCCCTGTTGCCCCCGTTGTACCCAGTGCCAAAGAATTCCCATAATTCTGCTGGTATGTGTGAGTGCCAGTCCACTTTTGTGGTCTGAAAGTGCTGTGCAGCTTTTGATACTGAAGGGATTGGAAAGTCATCAAAGCTCACAAATAACCTCCGAGTCCTTCTGGCTGAGACACCATCTGACCGCTAGTGATCCATGTGGTGTCAAAAAATCATTGTAAAAACAGAATGCAAGGCCCTTGAAATAATTATGCTAGAGCTGCTCTGCTAATTTACTTTAGGCAAAAAAAAATCACCTATAACATAAGATGCCTTTTCCAAATGCGACAATAATGACAGCAAGTACATATCCGTGAATATATATATTAACGTTTAACCTTGTGAAAAAATTGGAGATGCCCTTATAACGACGGGGTATGATGATTGATAGGTGTATATAAAGCACATTATATATTTATCAGTGGAGCAGATGCTGTTTTCCTGTTTTTATTCAACCACGTTTGCAGCGATTAGCATTTTTTAAAGTTACAAGTGCCGTTTCCCAGCTAACAAAGTACAGTGTTTTCTTTGCACCATGTTGCACATTGTTGTCCTAATTAGTAGGGCGGGGCACAAAACCCTGCGGGATTGTTTAACACCAGATCCTCTGTAGCACGTCAATCAAAATACTGAAGTATTTGTGGGAATTCTTTTCATTATTACCTGACCGAAAAGTATCCTCATAGTTTCCTCATACAGTTTCCCCCGAATATTTGCCCGGAGAAATTCGAGCTCAATGGTTTTGCGTAGTGCCGTTGCTGTAAAGTCCCGATTCTAGGACCTGTCTAACCACGCTAGATACTGGCGACCCTTCGCTTCATCCATTCTTCCCCATCAGTGGAGATTTTAGTTCATTTTATTGTATTCAGCCCCCCGGTGTGAACTTCTTCAATGGTCTTGCACGCCCAGGACTATCATCATGTTTGCAAATGCTGCCTGTTCTCATCACTGTATGCCCGGCTGTTCAAACCAACAGAACTGTCTTTTTTGATGCAGTATTTGTGGTGACTATTTATTGTGTTTTATGTATATCGTGCATGCATGGACTCGCATATATATTTTGAACTAATACGTATTTATCAGACCCAAAATAGAGAATGTACTGTAGAAATATAAAGACTATATTTTATATAAATGTGATAGTTGCAGTACGAATGGGGGAGGCGGGTTAAACTGTGATGTTTCCTGTTTTGTTTGCGTTAACTGGAAAGGCATGGTACGCGATATGTCTGTTAGACTTTTCATATCGTGGCTGGTTCTGTGAACCTGCTCATTACCTGCTGTACTCTTTCTGCTCCAATACTCTGCATTGTTACTGTATGTTCCCGAAGAATGCAGCTCATTTGACCAGATCTCCCAGGATATGAAGCCTGTAATGCAATTTACAAGTACGGTACTTGTCCGATGCTTTGGTTACTGTGGAATAATAAATTACGATGCAAAATGGCGTTTCCCCCCTTTCCATATCATGTCTGCCTTTTGGTCTATACACAAAGCTCCGTATAATTACATATTAAAATTATCGATATGAAGTCAAAGTACATGAACCGGTGTTCCGAGCAATTCACTATATTATGCGTGACGATCTACTGTATTCACATGTAATAATGTACCTGAGTGATTGTCAGACATCTCACATGCATCTTTGCCTAAATATTTGGAGAAACATTATTTCCTGACATCCAGGATATTTGGTTCCTCCCTGTTAAAACAGGTATACAGCAACTCTGGACCTCGGCACTAATAACAATACAGTATTCACATGTAATAATGTGCCTGAGAGATTTTCAGACATTTCACATACCTCTTTGCTTTAATATTAGGGGAAACATTATTTCCTGATACACAGGGGAAACATAGGGAAACTGAATTGCCCGGAACACCGGGATGTCACTCTTCAGTGCCATGAAAATTTTATGTAGATTTATTCGTATATGTCTAGTAAATCTATTCGTGTATATTGGCTATGTCTAGTAAAGGTCTATTGAGGCGCTGCTAGTGATAGTGATAAAATAAATAATGATAGACAGCTGAACTACATTTGTATGTTATTGGATTTGTTATGTTACGGATAAACCAACACAGAATACTGTTCAACATCATGCGGTGATACAGTGATGTCTTGACATATTTGCATTTTGTATAAAACGATACCTGGGTGCTCTAAAAGACATAAGGAACCAAATAGGTCAACCGCGTTTCGCGACGGATCCTGAGCACCCATCGATATCTTTAAGCGATGAAAATGGCGCTGAAAACCAATTATGCATTGTTTTACATGAGAGTTTAGGTTTCAGAAGGTAAGCTTCTCTATGAGCTCTCCGACACTACGCATTAATGGTGCATGTTGCCATCTAGTGGTATAAGGCAGCGTTTTACATCACGTGTGGGCATCGCGGGTTAAAAACGCTGCCCTATGGGATGTAACCCGTACGTGGCAGAAAAAGGTTGGGATACGGCAGTTTAAGGTGTGCTATCATATTTTGTAATTTGATGTTCTAATCGGTCCTCAACATACATAAGCAGGGTTTTGTAAGGGGTGGAATGATGTGTTTTGCACTTATTTCATGCAGAAGCAAGATTGTAAAACTCAACCTGAACTAAATTTAAGAATAACGTGTCACTTATGAAAAGTATCAGGCATTACGCTTAACTAGAAATATGCAAGAAAAATGTAATACGCTAACATCAGTTGGCTCAAAACAATTACTATACAATACAATATGTTAAATTTGTAAACAGGAAAAAAAGACAAGAAAATTGTGGTTTAGAGCTGGAGTACACAACGGCGTGAAAACGAATTGAGTATTTATCATAATCTGTAACCCATCCTGGTCAGGATCACAGGAGAGCCTAGAGCCTATGCCAGCCAACACCAGCCTGCAATACACCCTGGACAACATGCCAGTGCATCACAAGACACGCACATCAAAAAACTAAGAGCCCCCAGTTAACCAGAATCTCTTAATTTTTGTGTGCCCTGTGATGGACTGGTATCCCACCCAAGGTGTTCTGTTGAGTTGTGCCCTGTGCTGTCTGGAATTGACTTCAGGCCCCCCTACTCTACATTAGCTGGTAGTTGATGGATGGATGGATGGATGGACGGACACTGTTGTGATTTTAATCATTTACAGTATATGGATGCTGCAATTTGCAGTGGGAGCAGTGCAGCTGCCAAATGTCCACCAAAAGCATGCGCTTGAATGCTTTCCCTGTAAAGCAGTTAATTACTTACATTAACAGGCTATGATGCTTTTGCAAATCCCATAACGTCCCGCTGGCTGCTTTGTGTTCACACAATAGAATGTCAAGACTCGAGCACTTTGAAGACAGGACTGATGAGTGCATTAATAAGTGCATTAATCAGTGCCCATTGCATTTTTCTTCTCTATAAAGGCAGAGATTCCCACAAGGCCCCTTGTTTTTCGTCCCTTTGCGGAAGCAAGCAGTATCCTCAGTGGTTTGGCCTGAGCTGAAGCGGAAGCTCAAGTATGGAAGGTGCAAATGGGTTTCTGAGTGGGAGTCACTGGGAAATTTCCTTCACCTCACCGTCACCTTGACTACTACATCTGCCTCCTCTGCCCTATTCCCACAGAGTGTTATCTGACTTTACATGAGTCTCCTCGCTGGAAGATAGAGACTGACCTGTTTTGATGACGCTGTTGAGTATCTTAGGCACAGATTATGCCTGAATTTCCTGGTATCAAATGTCAATCTTCTTTCTGGAGGATTTAGTGAATAGACTCTAGAATCCTCATCACAATAGTTAAGGGATGGTAGCTCATCTCAGTTTCTCGCTGCTTCTCCTGGTGAGGGTTGTGATGGTAACAGGTCAAACCATATGTCATTTCCCATAGCCCCAGACTCTAGCTCATTCTGAGGAATCTCCAGATGTTCCTAGATTATGTGTGGACATATTTTGTCAGAGAGCATGTGTGTGTATCTGTTTTGACAGGGAAACTAATCTCTGGTGTTTGCCAGTGGCATGGTGTTTGAGAGAAAACTTCACAGACTGAGATGTGGCAGTAATTGTTTTAGGGTGTATGTTTTAGTCGGTTCTGATCACAGCAGCAGGATTTAAGATGGCTATGATGAAAGAAGAATGAAACAGCGGACAAGAAAAGGGAGCCCTTTGGCTGGGAAGGAGAAATATTGAGCAGACAGAATTTCTCCAGCAAAACATGAAGGCATGAGCTCAGCAATATATATGCTCTAACTTCAGAAAGCACATGGGGCTTTTCCCCTGCATGCTGTTGTGCTCTGGATTTGTCACTAGCTCTGCAAATAGTTTGCAAATCCCTTAATCCACATGGCTATGTATTATATACTATTGTAATAAATATGTCAGTCTAATGCACTTGTAAAAATATACAAAGTACAATAACCCTCGCTACCCTATTATCATTATTATCAGTGCAAACCAGAAGCATTGGATTTTGTAAAAATCTGTTATCTCCACAGAACAATTGTAACCAAACAGTGAATTTTTAGAGCCAAAACACAGACCACATTAGAATTCCTACAAATCGAATTTGAGGGATCTTTTAAAATTACACTTGTCTCGCACACGTGAGTATGGGAAATTTTCGTTCCACATTCAATTACCAATATTAAGTGCGCAATTGGTGGGTCCAACCATATTTCAGGAGGATGGCACCACCATCTGTACCGCGGTGTCGTTTTGGACTGTGTGGGGTGACAGTGACAGTGTTTTCCCGCCGAGTTGAGTTAAAGCAGACCTTGGGGTGGAGATTTTTGCTGAACCTGGGAACAGCTCTTGGTGAGTTAATGGAAGAGCAAGGACGGTGTTCTGTCGATATATGCTGCCTTGTCGAAAAATGCTACCATAGTGCTAATCGATAGCCATAACCCTAACCCCCCAAAACCCTTACCCTAACCCTAACCCCTGTAATCCCAAAACGGTGGAACTGCGCATGCGCAGAAAGGCTCGATAGCACGTCTCGATAGGTAGTATTTTATGACAGAACACCGGCAAGGTAGCACAGTATACAGTAGGTAGCGTGATGTCACTGAAAGCACTATAGACACCCAAATGTGTTAAGCGTTCTGAGAGTGCCAATTTAATTCTTAGATGTGCTTAATTAATGTACTGTTTTTGACATGCACTGTCCATATTTAATCACAGACAAGTTTCAAATCATATTACTGTTACGTTACTGTTACCATTAGAGTGACGGGTGGAGTCAAAACACCGAAGTTTTTTAGAAAACTCTACTTAAAAAAAAGTTTACTACGCTTCTCAGAAACTGGTTCCGGTAATATCAGGACCTGTTGGTTGGACAGGATTCACCAGTAACCGCCTATGAGGCGGAGACTAGCATCCGCCCAGGGACAATAAGGAGATTTTATTCGCCTGTACTTATATATTACGTACACCTGCTTCCTGTTCATTCATACTGTTCTTTTTGCACTTACTATTGTTTAGTGCTGTTTTATGGTCAGCCCAGAAGCAGCCTTTGCTCAAGAACCTCGTGCAAATGTATTTGTTGTATAAAATATACACTTGTATAACAATAAGCTATGTATGTCCCTTCAAATAAGTTATTTTGAATGTAGTGGGTCACAACAAATGTACTTTGCCGCTAAATATGGTTGACCTTTTTTGTCTAATAATGCGTGTTCATGACCAACTTTCAAGGTTGTGCAAAGTGAGATATATGGATTTTATGTTATCAAAATCATGACAGGAGATGTTGAACAAACAGATGTACAGAGAAGCAGCTGAATGCAGTGGCTGCGCTATAGGCGGGGCCACCGCTCGTGGGCCAAAAGAGGACCATCTCATATACTAAATACAAATAAAGTTATACTAATACAATTTCTCCAGAGCTCTTGACAGCTAGAACACATTATTTAAATTTTAACTGTAACTTGCTTTTTTATATATCTGTCATTTTTTGTATACATTCTTATTATGGTGGGTGTATGGTGTAATTTTTAATTTTTAGAAAAAAAATCTGTAAAATCCCTACAACGAACTTAAAATATAATACATAGTAATGTTTTGAAGTCAAACTAAGCTGTTCCCTTTGTATTTAATGGTTTTCTGTTTGAGGAATTTGTAAAAAACTGGGTAGGATCCATCTGACGACTGCCTATAGCCTGATTATATGCTGTCGGCCTTTTAATTTGTTTGTTTGCAATTTCGCCAGGTAGGCTACCTTCCTGCGTTTTGTTAGACTACATATTTCGGGATGTTTTATTGTAGTCTTTGTAAATATGTATATAGTTTAGCCAAACCC
>JAABNX020000038.1:12057384-12067656 GCA_015163995.2 Mormyrus lacerda
CAGAAATGTAAAGCGCATTGAGACAATGTAATGTTGTGATAACGCGCTATATAAATAAAATTGCATTGCATTGCATCAAGCTTGCAGTCTATGAGAATCTACGTTTTGCATCCAATAAAATTTGGAGCAGATCATATTATATGCAATATGGTATATATTATGGAAATCCTTATCCACCCTTTATCTTTGCGTTGCTAGTATAAGGCTGTAAATATTTTCATATCAATGTCAGAGCCCCCATTTTACTGGGAAACCTTGTCAAATTTGTGCCTATTCCTGCCAGTATTTACATTGAGTTCGTATGCCAAGGATCAGGGATTTTTATGAGGTCATTCTTGTGCAAGGAAACAGAGTAGCTGCTTTTATGTGTACATTAGCAGAAGGAGAGTGGTAAACAAAAGTAACAAAGTACAACAACACAAACGCAACTGTTACGCAGAATACGAAACAGTATTACGGGAGCACTGGAGCGTGGTGTAGCGTACCAGTGTAAGACACTCAGGCTGTCATTGGCGAAAGATAGATAGTGATGGCATGAGTTTGGTTTGTTAACTGCTCTGCTTAGTCCAGCTTAGCAGACATAACGTCTGTAAAATGTTATTCATCCTTATTTAGTTCAGACATATAATATCTTTTGAGAAGTATGTTGGGGGAAAAAACAGATAAGATGGTGTTTGGTGGGGATTGTGGGTGGTCAAAATCTCAATGAGCATCGCTACAAGTTCCCTTCAGTTGTATACAAGCATCCACGTTTGCTGCCATGCAGCGGTGTCTGAGGAACACTCTGAAACTGACGATGCTGAAGATTCCTTATTGACTTTCAGCTTTACAATATTCTTTTGGGTCCTGGGTGTGAATGTTGCTGTTGCCCTGATCACTGTTGATGTGAAAGTGAAGCTCATGACTATTGACTGTTATAATTGATTATAATTACCTATAATTGTTGATTAACTGAACACAAAATTGTAGTTAATGACACAATTTGACTGTGGAAAAATTGCATACAAGTCATTATGAAGATCCAATGAGTTTTGATATATGTGAGGGGCAGCATGCTGAGCATCACTGTTGCTTCACGCCCTGTGGCATGTGTGTGTGCGTGTCCTGTGATGGATGGACAGCCCATCCAGAATGTCCCCTGCCTCATATCATGTGTTTCCATCTGACATACCAGGAATTTTCCCAGTGAACTGATGTGTTTGTTGGACAGAAAAATTAAATGGGGCCCAGATTTTTAATCCCAGTCCAACGCTTCCCTATACTGCATAACTGGACAATGGATGTTATTATTAGACATTTTGGTGCAATACAAAGAACACTCCTGAAGTTATTTTATTTAATAACAGATTTGTTCGGACAGGGATCTCACCACAAACCAAAAACATGCTGTTATCATAAGTGAAGTACACACATGACTGTGTTGCTATGCACAGCTCCAACTCTATTGTCAAGTTTACGGATGATGCTGTGGTGCTGTACCTCATCTCCAAGTTCTACCCAAACTTGGGCCAAATGGCTTCCTCATGTTTGTAAATTATTGGTACCGCCCCCAAGCACTGCTCCCCGGGTGCTGAATTAGCTGCCCCCTGCTCACATTGTCACATATGGGTTAAATGCAGAGGACACATTTTGTTGTTGTGTGCTGTGGTGTGTCAACAATGACAACTATTCACTAAATTCTTATGTTTGTGCGTGTGTATAAATATATTAGTCTATTTTATTATCCATCTTAAATTATCACTTCTGTATATATAGTATATATAGTCTTATTTAACTTTTATTATCATTTTTTTGCGTTAATTTTATTTAATTATTTGTCTCTCAGTCTAAGGGGTAACCAGATTGGCATTTCACAGTGAGTTGTATCTGTATAACTATGCATGTAACAAATAAATCTTCAACCTTGATGTGGCTGAATTGTCCTTTGTGTTGGTTACATCCTGGAAGGGAGGGATGTCAGTCAGTGGCAGTGCACATGCATGCACACACACATGGTTTTCATCTATGGGTGGACATGGAGAACATGCAACCTGCACACGCAGGAGGCGGGGTTCAGACCAGCCCTGCAGACTGCCCCCTGAGCCACCGTGTTGTCTATCAGAGAATATCATTACATTTATTACAATAATATTTATTTCATGGAGTAACTGTGCCAGATGTCACACGTTGGGCCTAACAGCAGGGTGACAGTGATTCTGTGTACAGCTCATGCAAGATCTGTCACCCACCAACGTTATTCATGGAGTTTGGATTTGGCTGGTATATTTAAAACAATGCCCTTAGTTTAACTTTAGCTGGCAACCTTTTTGTACTATTTCACTGAAGGGGCCATTCAGCATTTTATATTTTTATATATTAAGCACATTTGGGATATTTTTTGTGTATACAGTAAGTGATTCTGCTGCAAGATTTTGTGATGCACACCGCCTGAGAATGTAGCACACGTCCTCACAGAGGGCAAAGAAGCTAATTAAGGCAAGCTGGCCGATTTGGAAACTTCACTATCCGCTTCTGCAGCTGAGCTTTGCTCATCGTTTGGCGTTAATGAGTACAGCATCCTGCCAAATCCTACAAAATGTCCTGAAAATGTTTTTGGGGCCCACTGCAGCAGACGCCACTGAATGGGACAGCAAGCAAGCCTCATCTCTCCCTGAAGGAGACAGCGCAGTGTGCAAAAGCGAACATGAGGTAACAGATTTTTCAGAAGCAGCAATGACCAGATCAGTCATTTGCATGTAACTGCATGAATGTGTCACACATGTCTGAACAAAAGAGTCCCTAGGAGGAATGCTCTCCAACACCCTTTCCAAGGACTCCAAAAAGGGTGGGTATTCTGAACTGCCAATTGGCGTATAAGCGCAAACAACAGTCAGGACTCAAAAGTAATTGGAGGCTACCCTCTCGTCCACTTCAGTAAACCCCAATGTACAGGCACCCAGAGAGGGGGCAATAAGTATGCCCACCCCTGCTCAACACCTCTCCCTACGAACAACTCCAGAGTGGAAGAGGGTCCAACCTCCCTCAAGGGGACTGGTTCCAGAGCCCAAGCTGTGCATCGAGGTGCGCCCAACTACATCTAGTCAAAACCTCACAATTTCGCGCACCAGCTCAGGCTCCTTCCCCGCCAGAGAGGTGACATTCCATGTCCCTAGAGCTAGCTTCTGCAGCCGAGAATTGGGCCACCAAGGTCGCCGCCTTTGGCCACTGCCCAACTTGCACTGCACCCGAACCCTTTGGCCCCTCCTACAAGTGGTGAGCCCATTGGAGGGGCCATCCCAACAATATCCCAAGGATCGGATTGGGAAACACTACTCAAGAGAAATATGTAGTGCAGCTTGGATGGGGACTCCCCTGGAAAACCATAGCATGACAGAGAGTGTGTCCAAGTCTTTGTGCCTTTGTTCTTTATTGTTATCACAGGCTAAAGATACGGCTGTTATTAAAGAAGGTATTTCCCTAGTTATGTCTAACGGCATCATACATTTTTACCCCATATGAAATTTATCAGCACTATCACTGACTGACATGTGATTAACAGACATCTCTCTGTCTGGCCATTCCCAGCAGGGACTCTCAACGTAACCTTGGACATGCTACATATACATTGTTTTTTTTCTATTACAGCTGAGCTTCTCATGTTCTCACTGATCCTGGTGGAGATGTTTTGACAGTGTTGAGTCTGACTGCGATTTTCCATATATCATCATTGTGGTCAAACTGCGTGAGACTATTTTTGACATTTGTCTGTATTTGCATATTTAACAGGATAAGCAGTGGTATTCCTGCAGTGTTGCAGTGGATAAATTGTTGATGGATGGATGTGCACCAGTCTCTGACTGGATATAACACACAACACATGTTCCATTTGCACACGGCACTAAAAGAGCAGGCCAAACCATTTTTCTCATTAAAGAAAGTGAAAGTAAATTTTTTTCAGCCACGTATGTCAAGGAAACTTAGAATAATCAAAAATAACAAGATTTTATGTGATTCTTAAGTAATATATAATTTTTTGACAAATTATTCAATCAGAGAGAGGCCTTTTTGGGCCCCCCTTGACCCAGGTCCCAGGGACGTCTCACCTAGTCTCTTCCTACATCACGAGCCCTGGTCCAAAATATGCATAAATGCATCTGGACAAGCTGATGTCACAGTTTTTAGGTGAGTTAGATTCTCATCTGGAGTGGTGAGCACCATGTGTAAACATTAGAAATCTTTAAGCGAGATGCATCACCAAGGCCACTATGAACATCAGGATAGGTATCATTCTCATATTGCACCACAGTTCAAAGCATTTGCATTAGCGCGGTGTCCGTCCTGACGTTACATTTTATTGGTCTGCCACTTTCAGACTCCCAGGTGGTGTCATTACAGCCATGGAACTGTGCCCTGAAATGTTGCAGGTTCTCCGTGTGATACAGAAAGTAGTCTTGGAAGCACAGGTTTATTGGGGTGGCGCCGTCCTCTTTGCAGTTTACGATGACAGGGTCATTGTTGCGTGAAGCGGAAACAAGGAAAAAGCTATTTCGGCCAGAAGAAGAAATAAAATGAAACTGCGCTTCCGGGAACCAAAATGAACTCTTTGGGTCTGGATGGAAGTTACTGGGGACAAGAAAGAATAGAGGGAATTAATTTATACCTTTAGTCACCAAAAAGGTGCGATGAATCAATATTACTGACTCAAATCACCTGACTTTCCCTTCTGTAAGGACCAAGCCGTAGCCGCCATCATAACATATTAAACTGCCTAGAAAATGACTATGTGTGAGGTTGTGGAAAATATAGCTGAGGCATATCAGCAGAAAAAATTTAGGAGGCGTTTGCAGACAAAATATGAAGGTCCTGTGAAGTGTTTGGATGGTATGTGTACAATATGTGGAATTTAGATCAGTTTGTTAATGCGGCTCCATATACATACAGTGATTTGTCATTAAATACAGTCAGCAGCTTCTGGTGCCTGAGCACAAGTGAACCCTTTGGTAGTTGGGAAAATTAGTTTTCTCAGTCTAGGTATCTAAGACGATAATATATCTGCTATTATCAACTGATTTCTGTTGTGTTTAACCCTTCATCATGGGGAAATCCCAGCCCCACTACCCTGAACTCTTTAAAAAGATTGAGCAGTTTAAATCATTCTTCACTGACTGATAAAGTGTAACACTGATGTAGATTACCCTGGTACAAAGCAGGGTGAAGTCAGACCAGAACATTCTTTCCAGGTTTCAATCTGACCTCACTGTTGCCAGATTTGGGTCAGAGATGCAAAATGAGCATGTACCCTAAGAGAACAAAGGAGATATTTTCTAAAAGGGTGTTTTATTTCTCCTCGTTCATTCTAGCACAATATTAAAAGTCACTCCAATGGCTACAAATGTCTGGCAATGTAGAGATCAGGTCAGCCAAGCGCAGGATTTTTAATTCTTGGTACATTCCTCAGATATCAAATTCTGTACAATATCAATGTATTATAGCTTTTATAGAAAACTGTTTTGCATTTTTAGAAGGATGTTTTTCTCCTTTGTGATGTGAGGGCTTTACAATGGGATGACTGCTCATATGAAGCTAATGTCCACTACTGGGCAAAAAATGGTCCAAAACCCTAACTGGCTAGCATTAAGCTGTGGTCCATATTTTTCAGCACAGCTCCTAGTACATCTGTGACATTCATGGACCCCCCCAGGCTCACAGGCAACCATATAGTATCACAATAACAATGTAAACAATCACACCTCATTGTACAAATATCCATCAATCAAAATAAAAAACAAAGCTGACATCTGCTTATTTTATTAATAATCTACGCAATGGTTGTGTAGGTGTGTTGGAAAGGTGCCCAAGTCAGCACGATCAGAAGGAGAGTGTCTCGGGGTGGCTGTTTTTTTTTGTATTTCCATGCCTATGCAGCTGGTCCTGTGGTAACTATTGTATGCCGCTGATATCTGTTGGTTCCTGTTTTTTTTTTTTTTTACCAGAGCTGCCAGGAAACCTTTCATTCACAGGATATGGAACGAACTGATTGCACCCCCTTTGTTAACTGTGGCATGAACAGGAAGGGTCACCCCTGCACAGTGCTGAACAGTGTCCTCTGTATCTCCACCCCTGTGAAGTATGAATCATTGCTGATTTCCCTGAAGAATAAGACGCCAATATGACTGCATGCGTGAGTAATCTGACGCCATCATTCGAGCCAAACATGATGTGTTGATCGTACAGATGTCGTTTATTTGGTCACCAGAGACGTTTGCTCAAGATGACGTATGTAGCTAATACTGTAACTATAATGTAGCTTTTATACACCAGGGGTTTTAGTGAAGTAATGCACCATGAAAATCTTGTCTAACAGCAGTACTTCTCTTTAGATCAGAACCAGAGATTATTGAGATCTGCATTCACACATGTCCTTTGTCCTGACTATTGGTTGTTGAGCTCATGTTGGGGTTGTCTACATTTTCCTGCTAGCTGTGTCTGCTGTTTCAAAATATCAGCATTAATATCACCAGCATGGTACAGCAATTAAGTCTGGGAAAGATGGAGGCGAGAGACTTTTATTTAGATGTGGTTCGATGTTTCCTGCTCTTGATCTTTTCCTATGCAGCATTTTTCTCTCCCAGACACAAAGTCCTCAGTATGTACTCATTTCAGTTTTTTTTACAGGAATCCCAAATAACTGATTATCTATTTCTGCAGAAACAGTCAATCCTTTATTTCATTTTGTTTGAGAACTCTTACCACCAGCTCAAAAGGACTCAACAACCTCTATCATAGGATAGAGGTTCCTATCTAAATAGGAAAATGCCACCAGATGGGAACATGAGGAATGGTTACTGCATTCGATTTTGAGGCTGGGAGTAACGTGGGGTGGCTTTTCATTTACATCCTATAGGTCCACCAGTGTTTATGCAAGTGGGCATCTGCCAGTTTAAACAGTGTGTAAACAGTCTGAAATTCTGGAAGTGAAACATGCAAGAGTTATGAGTGTTGATAAGCAACAAGATCAAGAATTAGAATTTGGTGATCAGTGTTAACACACCACAGCACACAGTGTGCAACAACGAAATGTGTCCTCTGCATTTCATGACATAGCAGGGGGCAGCTAATTCAGTGCCCGGGGAGCAGTGCTTGGGGACAGTACCTTGCTCAGGGTACCTCAGTGGTGGGGGGATTCAAACCTGCAATCTTTCGATTACAAGGGCGCTTCCCTAACCATCAAGCCACCACTGCCCGGGTTCCAGAAGTGATTTTGTAGATCCGGCCACCATGTGACGTGCCAAATGTATAGACCACCTGGATGGGGATCACAGTGGTTCCACTTATATTATGTACTGTTATACAATGTTGAACATTTCAAGTCCAGAAGCTACAAATCCAGACAAAGATTTTGTTTCTTCAAGCTGGTTGAGTATTCTGTGACTGTGACTCTTTATGCTCACTGGTTGGTAGAAACAAAATCTTGGTCTGGATTTGTAGCTTCTGGAACTGAAATGCCCAAAACTGCCGTTATACGGGACGCTGCTTCCATTCATTAGTCACTCTCTGGTTTATCCCAATGTGTATGGAATCCAAGAATCTTGGTGTAGCAGAGCTCATTTGTCCCTTCGCTCGTCATGCTGCCCTCCTAATGGTGTTAAATAACCCAAAGTACACAGCTAGCCAAACTCCTTCAGTAAACAACACAAGAGTCAGGACGTAGCTTTCTTGCTGAGTTATTGACTCATGTAGAGCATGTTGGTATGGTAGATGAGAGTAAAACTGAATTAGAAATAATGATATTAGAACATGACATACATAAACATCACACGTAAGGTGAAGTCACACAATTACACTCAAGACATACAGAAAAGCAAGACATACACTCAAGACATACAGAAAAGCAAATTTGTCACTAAAGATTAAGGTACAGAACGTCAACCAGTAAATATCACTCAGCAATTGAGATTAACTAAATCCAAATACAAACATCCCATTAGCAGTAAATGCCCATCAGTACTGAATGATTAAGTTGTAAACAATAAAAAAGAAACTTACAGGCAATACTCATGATATGAAAAATTAATGGTTGCAACAAATTGTAAAGCGCTGTATTGGGCCTCTCTGCACCTAAAACATGGCACCACTTCCTGCTTCCTGTACAACTGCAATACCACCTTTTACCAGAGGCAGTGCTAAAGCGATCGAACATTAAACGGACTGCCCTGGGGGCAAAACACTCGTTTTATATAAAAGGGACTCGGACAGTGCTTTACTTTCAGCTGGGAGGGTAGCAGTTACTTCGAGGTGATTGATAAACAATAGCAGTGTCTCTCTGGGAAAAGCCCTGCATCTGTATGATGTAATGGACTAATTACAGACCAATATCTTCTTCAGCCCATCTGCAAATGCACGTGATTGCTAAGAACTTATGGAGGTGGAAACTGGCTTTTTGACATATTGAGAAATCCATGTACATATAATCTGTCATAGTAACTTTTTTTTCAACATTTCCAGCTCCAAACACAGTTACTGTATTAGGCTGTGAATTGCCACTGTACCACATCTGAAGCCACCAGGGGATGAACCTCTTTCACACTATCATTAGATTTCTTTAACTGTGTATGGTTTCCAGTGGCGATGTACAGCTGATGCAGATCAACATTTGAGTGATGTTTAGAAGGCCAGGTCTGCTCCTCTAGGTGTTTCTAGTGAAGCAACCTTGGCAAAGGCAGTCTTGTGTTTGAGATGACAGAGCTCAGGTTTGATCTCAGATAACTGTATGACACAGCGTGCGAATGACTTTTTTGATGTGGGTCAGTTCTTCCTGCAGCTGCTCACCCTTATGGCACAACAGGTGTTTCCATCTCATTTGGACCTGTTAGACCCAGTTGAATTTGTGCATGATGAAAGCTGGGCGAGAGTAAAATACCATGCCTTTAAGGCAGAAATGGCCAATGTTATTCAATGGGTATGCCTATATGTAAGCCTGAAAGACACAAAATTAGATTGCTATTGATTTGTCACAAATGTCTTATGCAAATAAATAAATAAACAAACTGTACATTGATCTGACAACATGAGAAATTTACTCCACAAAGCACTTTATGTATATAGACTATGAATCTACCCTGTAGCAAATGCTTGACACCCAGTTGGGTTTTGTATAGAAATGGGAGACGCAGTCTTTAACTTCCTAAACCTTGAATACGTTATTATGGTTTGCTGCGTCTGTTTATTACACTGTATTAAGAAACCGGCAGTTCTATTAAAAGTGGTTAAAATTTATAATCACGCTATGATCTTTTTAAATGGGTCAGCACAGTAGTGAAAAGCGTAGTACCAACCCACAGCCGCGAGGTTCAAGGTGTTACGTATCGCTCCGCGTCCGCTCCATCTGGTTCTGGCGCGGCTCCGCACTCCCGTTATTCGGACGCACTAAGCACCGCTGCTTCTGGAATATGGCACGGCGTGCGAGCGAGCGTGTGTTGTGCGCGTGCCTCGCGACGAGCTGGCACCCTCGTCCTGGGGTGCGGCACCACCCTGTTCCTCCTGGGACGGGCTCCAGCTTACTGGGACGCCTGCCTGGGCGGCCGCTTGTGGGAATTCACCAGTGGATGTTTTCATTTAAGTCTGATGATTTAAGTTGCCAACCGACAGAGGAATGTAGAGGCGAGATAAATCAGTGGTTTAAATGAACAAACAGTTAGGATCCATTTCGGGCTTTCCGTCTTATGATATGGACTCTTATATTGCCTGATCAATTTCAGATATAATACATTTAAGAGTCATTTAAGTCAGTGCTGTGTTTATTAAACTTGTGTTATTGGAAACATCCCTCTAGACACATTGAGTGTTCCATAGTGCACAGTAAGTGTTCCTTAGTGTACAGTGAATGTTTCTCAGGGCACAGTGAGTGTTCTTTAGGGTACAGTGAGTGTTCCTTAGGGCACAGTGGGTGTTCCTTAGTGTACAGTGAGTGTTCCTTAGGGCAGAATTCCAGCCAGTATGACTTCAGATCCATTAAGTCTTTCTTCCAGTTGGCTGGGCTCACTTGCAGAGCGTATGATTGGCTTTTCACGTTTTGCCCTGGGCTCACCATGGGCAATGAGGTCTCACATTCACAACGGAACAATGTAAGCTTTGTTGTGAGGGCTGTTTGGGCCATGGTTGGTCCCAGGTATTCAGGGACAGGCATTAAAATGGTTTAGATCATACCTGTCTGACCGATACCATTTTGTAGATCTGAATGGAGAACAGTCTGGTGTAATGCCAGTGAAATATGGGGTCCCACAGGGGTCAGTT
>JAABNX020000038.1:12086379-12118820 GCA_015163995.2 Mormyrus lacerda
GTAAAAATTGAGGGGCAGTGTCTCGGTGCACCTCCCCACTGCCCCTCAAGGCCCTAGTGTCGTGTGAAATGTGGTGTCAGGCCCAGGGGAGCAATTGGGGGGGGCCACTCCTGACACGCCCTGAGGGCCATACTTGATATCCTGAGCTGGGCCTTGAGTCCATCCCAGACATGTCCTCTTGGCAGCTGGACCACCAGGAGGGCCTAGCCCAACTAGTTCTATAGGCATAATGAGGTGAGCTCAATCAGAGCCAATCGGTAGCATGGGGCGTATTCGGTGCAGGGACTGAAGAGACAACCCAGCTAGATGTTTATACTTCTGCTGCAGTGCAATAACCGGATGGGTGTGCTCTGCAAGCCCCAGAGACACAGTGGATAATGCACGGTGAATCGTATACCACTTCTTCGGCTCTGCTACAGGGGATATTATGAAGGATACTGACTCCCACTTAAGCACTTGCAGCTCCGTTTACAAGCTGGTGACTTAGACCAGTTTTACTGTATGTTGGGAACACTACCAACTTAAGAAATTATGTTAGCCGTTTCCACCCTGAGATGCTAACACCACCACCAGCCAGAGAAATCCCAAATCCAGCACAGCCAAGAATTTATGCGACTATACTATACATACTATATTTATACTGCCCAACTCTGAGAAAGGGAAGAAAATATGAAGGCTGCCACAGCCTTCACAGCAAAAGATTTGCAGCCATATTCCGTTGTGGATAAAGATGCTGGAGCCGCGGTACAAGGTCCCGTCGGGCAGCCACTTTACAGAAAAGGTTATACTCTTTACCACGAAACCAGAGCCCAGATTATGGCGTCAATGAGCAAAGCAGGTAGTCGGGCAGCAATAACATGTGATTCATGGACTTCAGTGGCAATCAGAGTCTTATGTTACAGTGACAGCACGTTACATTAGCGAGGACTGGCAGATTATGTCCCATGTGCTGCAGACGAGCTCTGTATGAGTTTCACACGGGTGCACATCTGGCGGACTTACTGTCTCATGTTGTGGAAGAATGGCAGCTATCACATAAAGACGTGGTGCTCGTGACAGACAATGCTTCAAACATGTTAGTTGCAGTTCAAGTTGGAAAATTCCAGCATATAAGATACTTCGCCCATACGCTGAATCTCGCCTCTCAACGGGTGCTTAAAGTGGCCACACTCGCCAGACTTCTGGGAAGAATCCGACATTGACATTCTTCCACCGCAGCACTACAGCCAGCCACCTTTTGAGAGTGAACCAGAAATGCCTGGGCTTAAAAAATCTAAACCTGCTTCTGAACTTCGCAGAGGAGAGTCAGACCTCTGCACACTGAATGAAACAGACGTGTCAAATGCAGAGGACGCTGTGAGGGCATTAAAGCCAATGAAGGATGTGACCACACTGATGTCTGAAGAGTATAATCCAACCATCTCTCTTATTGCTCCTCTCATCACACAACTTCTGCAAAACATGACAGACACCATCAGAGACTCACCCATGATTCACAAGATCAAGAATGCTGTCAGAACAAATCTCATGATCAGGTACAGCAGTGAGGCAGAGAAGAAGCTCCTTCATACAGCATCTGCCCTGGACCCTCACTTTATAGAACTGCCTTTTCTAACGGAGAAGGAGAGATTGGATGTATACAGATGAGTGACTGAGGAGGCAGCATCCTTGGAGGTAATTAAATCATGTAAATTGTGAAATTTATAAAAGTATAAAGTGATCATATCAGTATTATAAAATGATAATACAATTATAAAATGATCAACAGTAAAAGCTAACACTGTATCTGTGTCAGGCTGTCTGGAATTGCAATATGAATCTGCGACCAGGAAAGCTTCTTCACATCTAAGGTGATCTGTGAGGATCTGGAACTTAGATCTCTCTGTGGCATCACCTGGAAGGATATTCTCCAGTGCAATCTTCATCCTAGCAAACGCTCTTGGATCGGGCAACACCAGGTGGGGAATGGTCGACTTAGGCCCTCAGTAAGTAAGCTCTTGGGTGCGTAGCGGGTGTGCATAGTAGGAATGAGGAGGGACATGATGTGGCCCTAGAGGGCACATCTCGCCCCAGCGACTCATGTTCTGCTTCTTGTATGTGCTGGGGCACTGGGAACTGGGCACGTCTCTGTAACCCTAGCCTACTTAATTCATAGTCCAGAAGATGCTGCCTGCCGTCTGGGTCTAAGACCACTCTCATCCAGCCCAGGAAGTTGCATCTTCACACAGCATTTCACTTATCCAGGACCAAATTGTAATGGAACGTTTCTGCGCTGAGTAGGTATATTTGAATCGCTGTGGGGAGTCCGGTTAGAACTCAACAGAATTTGGATGACTCAAACTTCTTTCAATGAAGTCTCCTTTAGTGGGAGTAGACTGCAGCTGTTGTAACTTATTACGTGGAATGTAGTGTGTGGTCTGTAAACAAATAAAATAACACTATGCATTATAGACTTAACATTATAAATACAGGTTACAGATTACATTGCAAAGTAATCTAGCTCATCTCTTAAATATAAACCCAAATATGTACCCATGATCTCTATTATAACTAGCCAGAAATGACATGGTTAAGCCTGCATCTTGCATAGGGCACAAACGGTAGCATGAGTGTGCTAATAAACAAGGAAAGTCAAACGAATAAACATTACGCACACCACTCCAATGCCGTAAACAAACCTTAATCCGTATATACATAGCTCCAACATAAAGGCATTAGAGGAATGTAAATTAATTATAGAATAGTATACACGGTCTTATAATTAGCGTGTCCACCGTACAAACTAACATATAAACTTAGCATTATTCACAAAGGAAAGAGAAACTTACGGTTTTCATGGACGCACACATCCCACGGTAATAAATGACAGGTTACCAACTGAAAGCATTAACCTTAACTTTATCACGGGTTTAAACTGGCTAAATAACTATAACGCTACCAGGCACCCCCTAAGAAGTCGGCTTGCTAAGTCAGTGCCCTCTCAGAAGATGGCGCCCCAAGCAGCTGCCCATGTCGCCTAATGGACCTACATACATACAAATCTTACCAAGCACCCCCTCAGAAATCGGCTTGCTAAGTCAGTGCCCTCTCAGAAGATGGCGCCTAATAGACCTACATACTGTGATGGTTTTGCTCTTTTATCTAACTCTTCAATGCAAAGGATGTTAACACCAAAAAATGAACTCAAGAGGAGAGAATCGCCAAGCTTTTATTTTTAACTATCGCCGATCATGTAAATTGGAACAATTTATGCTCAGCACTAACTCACCTCTTAGCTGAAATCTTGCCCCAAGGCATACAAACAACGCGGCGCTTCGCCGACGGCAACTTTCACACATTAAATGAAACTAACTGAAATTATCTCCTAAACATTCCCCACAACACAAAACACAAAGAACTTTAACAATAATTAATTTAACCTCTAAAATAGACCCAAAACAACCCGAACAAAAACCCGGCAGGAGCAGTTTATGCTGGGAGCCACGCCCCCCTGTCCAAACTCCGTTACAATACATACAAATCTGTATTATAAAAATGCAACTTACGTGCGATTAATTGGCAAATTTTGACTTCGTAAGATTATCTAATTTGATATTTCGTGCGCTAAAAAATTCAACAAAGAAAATGTAAATGCTGTATATATCCACGACTATTAGTTATAAATTCTCCCCAAATGAGCTTGATGGGCCGAATGGCCTCCTCTAGTTTGCAAATTTCTCATGATTGTGCAAAAGGGAATCCAATGACAGCACATGAAAGTGGGAAACCTTTCTGTTACTTTTCAGATATTGCCCATACCACTACCAAGTATTGGTAATGGTGAAGGTATTTAAACCATCTGATTATCGTGATAATATTGTTTGTTTATTAACTATTGCATTATGTCTGCCTAATTCAAAATCCCCCTCTGGCTAGTTATACTTGACCCAAACATTTGTTTAATAACTTTCAGAAACATCCCAGATTAATTATATTGCAGTTTATAAAGTTTTAAAATTCAGCTGAACAGCAAATGAATTAACTCGATGAATAAAATATTAGATTAGTAAATGAATGGGAGGGAATGGAACTATGGTTTATGGAGGCAGCGATACCAGTGGGGAGGAGAATAAGGGGTTTAAAGCATTGGACAGAGTAGGAGTAAAGGGGGAGTCAGGTTTCAGTGTGCGAGGGCCGCTTGAGTTTGTGAAGTACTGAAGCTGTCTTTGTTTCAACTGGGGACTGAGTCAGCCAGGAGTGAGTCTGAAGGGGAGAGAGGGGGAGAAGAGGTGCGGGGAGAAGGAGCAGCACGGGCTAACTGTTGCTGCACGCATTTTCAAGTGAACTTCGCTACAACGTGAATGACTGAAGATGCAGTCTCGGTAAGAATGCACTTTCTAACATTAATCTATTTCTTATTTGTTTTACTTATTTCATTTATTTCTCTTCCGTTTTTCTTTCATCCTCAGTCTCGCCCAGTGGTCCCTTGGTCTGTGTGTCGTCTTGTGCTACTGCGGACTTTCGGCTGAAGTTGAAGTATTGGAAGGTACGTCTTGGTCTTTGTAAAAATACAACTTATGTGCGCTTGATGTGCATATTTGTCTTCGTAAGGTTATCTCATTTGATATTTCGTGCAATAAAAAGATTTATAACATTTGATTTTGTGCCACCAAATTAAAAAATACGCACGTTTTGGTCAGAGACTGCGGTTGATCCAAATATTTCCGAGCTAGAGAAGGAAGCCAAAATTTTCTTTATAAATCTCAGAAGAGCATCACTTCGCTATAAACGATATTGGGACCGTCAGTAACTGCTGGGACGTGACTTTCGAGATAACATATCAGATATGGTGGTACGAAAGAGCATCCCCATGCATCTCAAGCCCCGTCTTGTAGATAACCTGACCTCTCACTTACATCGTGCCAGTCAAGCATGCATCACGTCACATTTTGTGTTTGTATATACGCGTATACACACACACATACGTAATATCTTAGGTGTCCCAAATCACCCTAATTCACCTTATTTTATAAAACAATGTACAATTCTTTTATCGTAATATAACAAAAAGAGAACGGTTCAGGTGCTTAGTAAGTTAAGACGCACCTAGTGTTCGCTTTTAATATATTATGCTCTCAGCGGATTCTTTAGCATTAAATCATTAAATCTCCATGGTGCTGAAGTACGCCCGAGCGAGCAAAAAGCTCATAGCTACTCATATCATACTAAAGCGTTAACTCGATACGAAACATTAATCTTATAATCACCGCTACAGTTTTTTTTTTTTTTTTGCTGTCCTTAAGTTCCTTAACTATATTAAGGCAAAGAGGTGAGAGGAGCATCTGTGACTCATTGATGTCTAAAAAAAAGACACCGTAGAATGATTCACCAAATAAAACAAGGACTAATTTATCTGCGAGGGAAATGCTTGCAGGTTTTGGCACAAGGGAAACAGCAGTTTCTAAAGAAATGAACTATGTTCTGATGTCGATTCTGATTCTGTGTATAAAAACCTAATTGCTGCTTCCCCCTGTTGTGTATATATACTAGTGCTGGTTAATTTATTAACCTAAAAAGATAACTGGCATCACTCCAAAAAAACTTTCCTCTCAGTTGTAATGCATCAGCCTGTCTTATCTGGGTGGTGCAGTGGGTAAAGCAGTTGCTTTGCTCTTCCAGGTTTGAATACGGCCCTTTTGTTGGGTGGGGTTTCTCTAGATGCTCTGATTTCCTTCTGCAGTCCAAAGACATGAACTGGCATTTTTAAACTGTCCATGGTATATGTGCCGTTTGATGGGTTGGCTTTTTGTCCAGCACGTACACCTGCATGCTTTCATCTCCTGGTCCACCTGCAACCCTGTGAGGATGAATGGATGTATGGAAGAGGCACACACATTCCAGGCTTTAAGAGACAGGTCTCTTCAACAGTAATTAATACCATGCAAGCCTAAACCAAGGCTGTAAATTAAACTCGGCATGGACCAAACACGGACTGGCCAGTGGGAAGTTTGAAAATCTTGTTGATGGGTTGCTCTTTCTTTCATACTAGGGGTGACGAACCTGTTAGTCAATCACAGTGGATGATCAATGCTTTATGTAATTGGTGGCCGATCAGGTGATTGTAATCAGCTAAATATACTAAGGGAAACCCCTTTCCCCTTCACCCATCCAGTAATTCGCAATATAATCAGTGGGACCCCCCCCCAAAAAAAAAAATTCTCAGACTGCTTTTTGTTGACAGTCTGTCCCTGACCTGAACAGAACAACAAAAAATGCATGTTGGATTGCATTCCTCACTAAGATAGCTCAGTTGGGTTCCACCCCTGGTGTAAATGCTAAAATCCTGAGTCACTTTTTAGTAACAGGAAGGACCCATCTGTGGGAACGTGGACCAAAGCATTGACTTGTATGGAGAGCCCACCCTCATTGTCTCCAGCTGCTTCAATCATGAGCAAAATTAGCACTTGACCTGCTGCTACTGTTTTTGCTTGGATCCCTAGGCTATGCGTAGGAAAGATGGTGGTTTCTGATAGAAAGTGAGGCCTGTCTGTCACCATGACTTGATCAGTAAAAATACAACTCAAATACAACTATTCTCACTGTACAGGTAGCAAATATAGCTAAATTCAGTCTTTGTACATAAGAACATAAGAAATATACAAACGAGAGGAGGCCATTCGGCCCATCAAGCTCGCTTGGGGAGAACTTAATAGCTCAGAGTTGTTAAAATCTTATCCAGCTCTGATTTAAAGGAACCTAAAGATTCAGCTTGCACTACATCTTGCTCTTTCATGAGAGACACTGAGGTGACAGTAAAGATCACACATTTTTCCATCACCCCTGGAGTTGGTTTTAGGGCTAAGGGCCTTGCCCAGGGGGCCCATGATGATACGATTATTTTGAAGGCTACAAGATTCTACCCAGTGACCATCCAGACACAGATACAGATGTTTAAACCACATATCCACAAACCAGATTACAGCATTCACGCTTATGCCATCACATAAAATGTATACACAGATGATTTATATAAAAACATAATATATTGTTTCTCGTGTTTTACCTACATCATGTCAGTCATAAGTAAACAATTTTAAAGGGTTTCATTATTTAAAATAACAGTAGCATGAATTTGTTTGACAATAGTGTTGCTACCAAGTGCCCTGGCTAAGTAAGTAAATGCAATAAAGGATTAACAGACCAATTAGACCCACTCCCTCATGTTGGTACTGTAATCATCTCTTTGCGATAGACAGTGTTTACCAGCACTCAATAAATTCACATCGGACCCCGAGATTTAGGGGCCCCCTGTTGGCCAGAAAAAGTCACTACAGCAAATGTTAAAGGAAGACTTTTAGGAGATGCTGAAGCAACATGTTTCACTAACTACCTAGTTATGGCCTTATAACTATTCAGTAACTATTTATTTAAATTTTGAAATATGTGAGGGGGGCTGGGAGCCTCAAAGTGACCTTTTGAGTGGGGGCCCAGAAACAACAGACCCGCCCCTGCTGGCATCCTACCAAGAGTACAACCCAGACATATACCCTGTGCTTTGTGGGATAGGATCCAGGCCCCCACAGTAACACTGACCAGGACAAGTGGCTAGAAGATGGATGGATTCCACATCCATGCGTTCTGCATAATTCAATGAAGATTTGCCTAATTATAGATAAACTATCCACATTTCAAGAAAAATTGCAATCCTCTATCCTCAACAAAATTACATATCACATAATCCATCGTCCTGTGTGTTAGCGAAGATTTGAGAGATTATACTCGTTATTATTGCTCTTTATGTAATGTGATTGGGAGGAACGGCCTGCCTGATTTGAACCCGAGTGGTGTTCTGTTATTGGACTTCTGTGCAATGCATTTGTTTGTCCGTAACGAACACCATGTTCGAGCATAAGAGTGTCCATAAGTGGACATGGTACGAACATGCCCGGGGCTACAGGTCGATGATCGATTTTATAATCTTATCATCTGATCTGCGGCCTCCTGTCTTGGACACTCAGGTAAAGATGGGGGCTGAGCTGTCAACTGATCACCTGGTGGTGAGTTGGCTCAGGTGGCGGGAAGGAAGCCGGTCAGACCTGGTAGCGTATAGTGAGTGTCTGGCAGAGGCTCCTGTTCGCCAGAGTTTTAACTCGCACCTCCAGCAGAATTCCAACTGCATACCGGGGGAGGTTGGGGACACTGAAAGGGAGTCTGAATGGACACTGTTCTGGACCTCCATTGTGGAAGCGGCTGTACAGAGTTGTGGCTGCAGGGTGGTCATGGCAGTAACCCCCGTACCCGATGGTGGACACCAGAGATGAGGAGGGCTGTCAAGCTGAAGACAGAGACTTACTAGGAATTATTAGCCTGTGGGTCTCTGGAGGCAGCTGACGGGTACCGGCAGGCCAGGCAGAATGGTCGCAGAAGCAAAAACCCGGGCGTGGGAGGAGTTCGGTGAGGCCATGGAAAGTGACGTTCAGGTGGCCTCAAAAAGGTTCTGGCAAACCATCCGGAATATCAGCAGGGGGAAGGAGCTCTTAGTTCCTACTATTTATAGTGGGGAGGGGGTGCTGTTGAGGGGATGACCTCACATGGAGACATCACCCGGAGGTGGAAGGAATACTTTGAGGACCTCCTCAACCCTGCCTCAGATACATCTACACGCACTGCCTTTGAGACATCTGAGAACACAGAGCCCAAGAGTGCTGGGGGGGGGGCTTGCCCATCCCTGGGGCTGAGGTGGCCCGGGTGGTTAAAGAGCTACATGGTGGCCGGGCCCGAGGGGGGACGAGATCTGCCCGGAGTATCTGAAGGCTCTGCATGTTGTGGGGCTGTCATGGCTGACACTCCTTCTCAACAGCGCATGGAGGTCAGGGTAGGTGCTGCTGGATTGCCAGACCAGGGTGGTGGTCCCCTTATTTAAGAAAGGGGACCAGAGAGTGTGTTCCAGCTATAGGGGAATCACACTTCTCGGTCTTCCTGGGAAAGTCTATTCTGGGGTACTGGAGAGGAGGGTGAGATCGATAGTCGAATCTCATAAAGTCTGTAGTCGATAGTCGAAGGAGGAACAATGTGGTTTTCGTCCTGGCCGTGGAATACTGTGACCAGCTTTATACCCTTGCAAGGGTACTGGCGGGGGCCTGGGAGTTTGCTTATCCAGTCTACATGTGTTTTGTGGATTTGGAAAAGGTTTACAACCGGGTTCCCCAAGGTGCTCTGTGGGAGGTGCTTCGGGAATATGGGGTCCACTGTTGTGGGCGATTCGGTCCCTGTATGAACGGAGCAGAAGCTTGGTCCGCATTGCTGATAATAAGTTGGACGTGTTCCCAGTACGGGTGGGGTTCCGCCAGGGCTGCCCTTTGTCATCTGTCCTGTTTATAATATTCAGCATTTGTAGGTGCAGCCAGGGTTTTGAGGGTTTCCAGTTTGGTGGCCTCAGGATTGACTCGCTGCTTTTTGTGGACGATATCGTCCTGTTGACTTCATCTGCTGGGGATCTCCAATGTGCTCTGGGGCGGTTCGAAGCCAGGTGTGAAGCGGCAGGGCTGAGGATTAGCACCTCCAATCCTGAGACCATAGTTCTCAGCCGGAAATGGGTGAATTGCGCTCTTCAGGTCAGGGAAGAGGTACTGCCTCAAGTGGAGGAGTTCAAGTATCTCGGGGTCTTCTTAACGAGTGAGGGTAGGTGAGATCGGGAACTGGACAGACAAATCGGAGCGGCATCTACAGTTTTGCAGGCGCTTAACCGTTTTGTTGTGGCTAAGAAAGAACTTAGCCATAAGGCAAAACTCTTGATCTATTGGTCCATCTTTGCTCCTGGGTCGGACCCAGGACACGCTGAAGGGATTATATCTCTCGGCTGGCCTGGGAACACCTCGGCGTCCTCCCTTAGAAGCTGGTAGAGGTAGCTGGGGAGAGGAGGGTCTAGGTATCTCTCCTGAGGCTGCCACCCTCGTGATCTGAACTCCAGACAAGCGGTAGGTAATGGATGGATGGATGTAATGTCTCCAGTTATCAGAGGAAGTCAGAAGAAATTACCATAAAACAACTAAATGTTTGCAGCTAAATTTCCATTTCAGCTTTATCTATATCTTGATTGTCTTACAAATGAGGTTAACAGAAAAATAACATATTTACCAGCATGAAAATCTGGAAACACAGTTTTTTAGATTTGCTTGGATTAAGGTTGTTGTTTATAGTCTTTGTTTTAAAGGCTGAAGTTGGGACATTTGGTGATTATTGTCAGTGAAACTTTAACCTACGGTTTTTCCCCTCAGTGCAGTTTTGAATGTTACAAATGATCTGTGCTGACAGCTGTGTGGGTAATCTTCTCTGACCGGATCTCAAGGGGAAATGAATGTAGAGGACAAATGCGTCACCTTGGCCAATGATGTTTAACGATTAACGCAGGCTTTAAATACAATATGAACATGATCTTATATGGCCTTTCTAAACAGCCCACTAACAACACCAGCTCTGAGAGCACTGGGCGAATGAAGGATTCTTCTCTAAAAAAACTGTTGTTTCCTGTTACTTGTATGAAAGTGGTCCCAGAAATATGAGAAACCTGGCTTTGTTTTGAAATGCTGGCCATTAAGAGTGACCGGCCTCTGATGGATTTGTTTTTGGGAACTGGGAAAATGGTTTGAAAGAAGGCAGATACCGTATTGTATCTGAATCACTAGGTCATCATTGGGTATAAGTGGGCACTCTTTTTATGAGATTACCATTCCCTTATAATAGAGGTGACCTTCAGTTTAATCTGCTGCCAGATATGAGGCCTAGTAAATGAACAATTAGAATTTCTGAGTAACATTACCCCAATGGGCATCAAACACAGCAGGATCTGTCGTGATTTGAAGGTTATAAGATGCTAATAATGCATGAGTGATGTTCTTCATCACTATTCTGAAACTACACATCCAGTCTGATGTCACGGTGAGCCTGGTGCACATCCCTGGCAGCAGAGGGGACACGTACTTGCACTCAGTCCTTCATAGAAAACCCATGCAATCACACAGAGTTTGGTAGGAGAAGACCTGTATATACAAAACTTAGGTGCACAGGTGGAAAGTTCAGGTCCAGAAAGTACAAATCCAGAGCAAGATTTTGTTTCAAGCAACCAGTTGAGTACTCTGTGACTTTGATAACCAACTCAACTGGTTACTTGAAACAAAATCTTGGTCTGGATTTGTACTTTCTAAACCTGAACTTTCCACCTATGCCTGGGTTTGTAATTGTGTTTAGTATGTAAAATCTGAAGATCTGCCTTAACCCGACATTGAACTACTTCATATGAAAATTCTAATCCTTTCTTTTCAAAATTTCAGGTTAACATTATCTTCCCAAACTTCTCTTTGTTAACCTACCCATTCCCTGTTTGTGTGTACTTTGGCCAGGCTAATTATGGGTTAGAGGATTAGTTGATGAAATATTTTCTTCAGCATGTCTGGTGGCAAACTCAGCATGGCACTAAACAGAGACTGAGCGTGATCTGAATCGTTGGCGGTGGTAAAGTATGTCTTCTGCCCCTCCTCCATGCCAGGCCTGAGTTTGTGTGTGTTTCTGTATGTCTGTGTGTGTGTCTGTGTGTGTGTATATGTGCATGTGTGTGCCTGTGAGCAAGCTGACAGTGTGGCTGCAGGGTGCAGGCCAGTCTTTCCTTAGAAGGGTGGACATATGCTACGGCTGGGTGCCTTCGGGGCAGGGAATGTTTACAAGAATCCGGCAGTCCAAACAGTGGTGCCAGTTTCACCGTGCAGGAACTGGCTGGGTGTCTGGGTAAACCAGACAGTGGTGAGAGGGGTGACCCACAGCAGATAACTGTGATTGGGCATTTTATTTATGGTGAGAAATAAATATAATCCTTTATTGGCCATTGCACAAGTAAGAGTAGAGGTGCATGGGAATTTGTCTCTTCACCAATCCCATCTTGCTCCTCATATCTCAGTGGTCACAGCACCGGGCTTACCTTCATACAGCACCCCCTGGAGCTGGGGGGGGTGATGGTTAAGGGCCTTGCTCAAGCACCCACAGCCACATGCCTGTTCTGTTCAGACTTGAACCAGTGATCACAGGCACAGAGTCTTACCCCTCTGAGCCACTCAACATCATGGTAGGTTCTAATTGACCTGTTTGAGATGCAGCAACTTCAAATGTCAACAGCATCCTCACCACATGTAGGTCTTGTATTGTACAGTCATGCAGGTCAGCTCAGCTGAGGCCTCTGGTAGGCTTTTAATGTCGAACATCTTCTTGCATATACAGATGTTGAGAGCGGGAGATCTTTCACGTCATGGCTTTGCCTTTCAAGGTCTGTGGGCTGATTTTATTCACATTTATTCCCATGAAGCAGCTGAGCACTTTTATTTTGTCTAGTCATTTATGGTTTTATGTAAACTGCATAAATGGGCAACTGTATCGAGTCTAAGTGTTGTTTTGGAAGGACTGTGCTGGAGCGCCAGGAAGCTAGCGGAGGTATATATTACACATTGTTTGGAGGTTTCTGGTGGTCTGAGCTCAGTGGGAATATCTAAACATGATCTATGGTAAAAAAACAAGCTGAAAATCAGGGTACATCAGTAGACATTCATGTTTTCTCACAGTAGTGTGAGGCCCCACCTTTTTATAAAGAGTCAGCATGGGTTAACAATAACAGGAAGGGAGTCTTGGTGGTTTCATGGCTTTTATGATGTCATCCACCTGGTACGTCAACAAGTAAGCATCTGGCAATCGTTTGTGTCTCTTATGTGAGGGAACCCCCTTCCCTGAATATAGCTGTTTGTCCTGACTCACTTCAATTGTCTATTGCTTGTACCTGAAAATGTGTTGAAGTCATGGAGAAGATGTTCGGTATACTTTTGTGCAGTTATGTCAGTTCAATTTTTTGAAAATTCAGGTTATTTATTTAATGGACTGAAGGCAGGTTGAAAGGGTTTTTCATATTTGTGAGATGGAATTAAAAAATAAATCCTGGGCTGCAGAGGGTACAAGGCTGAGGTACAGCCTAGACCGTGTAGCTGTCCATCACAGGGCACATATGTAAATACACTCAAAATAATACACTAGGGGAAAAAGCCCAGTGAACGAGAGAGAGAAAAAACAAACTCCACACACACACATACACGCAGACACAAGCCTCCATTCCCAAATCCATGAGTCAACAGCACTACCCACCGAGCCACTGTGCCACTGTTCTTAAAAAAGTATCCAGTACATAAATGGTAAATATTTTCATGTTCTTTCGGGGTGTGACCACTGTTCAGGTGCCAGCAACAGATGTCAGAGGCGGAGAAGCCAAACTGTATATTGATGACTGGAAAATTAGCATCAGAATGGGGACCAGCGTGAAAGCAAGTTACTGTTCTACGGGGGCTGCTGAATGTTCACCGCAGGATTTATCGTGTAACTCCTATGCGAAACATTTCCTTTGCTTTGGACGAAACCCTTGAAATTAAGTGAGTGCTTTGTGCCGCAAGTGTACGTCCCTCTCTTATCCCGCCTCGGGGAGCTTATTAGTTTGACTAAATGTAATTACAGCCTTGGTGACAGAAGATATCATTTGGATTGACATGGTAATAAAGTCTCATTAAAAGTCCAGGGAGTGTCTTCAAAGAGTGTTTGTTTGGTAAGCCAGACGTCTGGCATACCCATGTGTGTGCTCACGGGAGCTGCATGTTGCCTGCCGCCTGGTATTGTTTCTTCTAGATAGCTCACCGCCCTGCTGGCCTTAGACTCATCCCTCCGGTCAGATGCTGGCTTGCTGTTTCCCGGCAACGTGACATCTGTACACCGCAGGATGAATTTCCCCAGATTCTTTGTCGATGCACTGGGTGCTTTGTGTTCAGTTTTAGGCTTTGGACTCGTTCTTCGTCTAGAGTTATTGGCGTCTCTTGCCCATGAGGGCCTGGTCTGGCAGCATCGTCCTTTTCCGATTGACGCGGAGCTCCAGTTTTGCTTTCCAGGAAATGTCTCCCATTCGCTGCTGGCAGTCTGTTCACAGTCATACTCGTTTCTTCAGTCCGGCTGGGGTGCCCAGCTCCCAAGGCAAGTCTGCTCAGAGGTCCATTCATGCCCAATCGCGGTCGTGTTGCTTGACTCGACCACCACCCACTGTGAGGCCTTGACTCTCAGCATTCTCACTGTGACCCCTTTAGTTCACGGGAGTTTCCCCAATGAGACATCCCATAATTCATTTCTCCCATTTCTGTACAGACAGAGCTGCAAGCTCCTTCTGTGGTTTGGAGAGAGAAGCCAATTCATGGCTGCTCACTGAGGAGTGGCCACAACCATTAGAAAACTCCCTCAGGAGCATTGCTATTAGTTTTAAGGTGCACCCAAGATCAGAAAATAAACATGGAAATATCTGTCTAGTACGTATACTTTATCTTAAGGGAGCATGTTAGCCTAACATAGTCAAAATGCAAGCGCTATACAGGCCAGGATGCAGTTTGAGGTATACTGTCATTGGTTACTGGTCAATATTGATGAAATTCTGTGGTTTGAACTCATAATGTCATTTAGCAGAACACTGTCTTTCCTGCCTCACAGATAGACAGAGAGACAGACAGATGTTTGAGTTGTCAATGTCTCCTTCAGTAAAGTTAATATGCGATTAAGAGAACTTCACTATATTTTGTGGAAAGCTGTTTGGAGAGTGAAGCTTTGAGGAGTGATGTTCCAGTCCTTCAATCAAAAATGTGTGTGTGCGGTTTCTTTCGTGTTGCTTAACAAAAATGTTCTGAGGACAGAATGAAAAATGATTGGTTCAGAGAGATAGCTAATCAGATTGTGATGGAGGTGGGTCCAAGCAAGCGGAGGAGGCAGGACCAACCAATCAATTGTCAACTAGAGTTGTCCTCATTTTTCATTCTGCTCTCAGAACATATTTGTGTACATAAAACTCCCATGAACTATAGAGTTAGATATAATTATTAACTTCAATTGGCCTTTGAGTGTGTGTATGTGCCCTGTAATAGGTTGGCATGCCATCCAGGGTGCACTCCAGCCTTGTGCCCTTTGCTGCCTGAGACTACTACACTTTCTCCCCGTGACCCTTCTCTGGATAAACGGTGCATCAGACTAAGATGTTAGATGGACTCCTGTACAGTCTCTGTTTCTCTATTTCTGTATCTGCTGCATCACAGTTCAGATTTCGGTCGGCAGGATCCTGTTCTCTCCTTATGGATGTTTCTTTGTGAGGGCTGTGATCTGAGATCTGACTCTTAAACTTTCTTAAAAAGTTAAAGAAAAATAACTACGCAAATATGATAAAGGACAAATTTATGAAAGTGTGTGAAAAGGTTCTTAGTCTATATTCTAATAAAAGTTAAGGCATGTTGTCTTGTAAATTTAGTGCAAAACAGCTGTACCCTGGGGTTCTGGAAGTCCTCCAAGAACATTATCCAACAACTTATTTATAAAATTAAGCTTTTGGTCTGAGATAACACTTCACACTTAATGTGGGTGTTGAGCTAAGGACACTGGGTTGATACAAACTTGGCTGTTATTCAGTGGTGAGCCCAAACAGTTAAGGCAGCACTTAGATGTTCAGTGGAATATCAGGAGGATCTCAGAATGAAATACTTTCTGTTGGATCTGTCATGTTTGCCCGTGTTCTGCGTGTATGAGGTCTGCGAGCGATGCCATCCCCAATTCATCATCGGAGTCTAGACATTATGGCTTCTACTTGAGCTCTATATCTTTTAAACCCATCAATATCTTTGAGCAAAGCCCCCATGCCTCATACATTGAGCTGGTGATAGGACGGCCCAATCAGCATGCAGAACAGCCCAGTCAGATCTGGCAGCAGCCGTGGGGCGGTTATAGTTTTTTTTTTTTTAAATCAGCGAGACCATCTCCAGCAGACACTTTCTGTCTTGCATCCCCAGGGAGAAGATAAAAGCCCAAGTTCAGCCTTTGTTTCTTCTTGTCATTGAAAAAGTTGGAACACGAATGCCCAGGTTTCATGTTTAAGGACTTGTTGGCCGGGGGAGGTTGTGGCTTGAGAAGGGGAGGATGTGTCTTTACAGAGTCGAGTGACGTCACTGGCAGCAAGCCCATATCACTGTAATGTTTAACCTGGAGTGCATCTAGTCGCACCGAGGCAGTATACAGGCTGAGGCCTATTTTGTAGCCTATTTCATTCCACATCTTGGTAAAGAGCAGTCTGACTGAAAAAATACTATTGGGTAATTGGTAATTGTCACACACTAAGATCTGTGATCTCAATGTATTATATATTCAACTGATTCTATAATATATCCTAATATATAGATACTATAAAATATAATTTTCCATCCAATTATTATTATTATTATTATTATTATTATTATTATTATTATTATTACAGTGGTGCAGTGATTATCTCACACGTGTGTAGTCTGTGGTTCGCATTTCAGCTCTGGCTCCACATCAGAGTTTGCGTGTTCGCCCCCTGGTCATCACTGGGTTTCCTCCAGGGTCTCCAGTTTCCCCCAAAAAGCATGCTAAGGTGATTGGGAGTTGTCAAATCGTAGGTATGAATGCGGTGAGTGTGCCCTGCAATTGGTTGGTGCCCCATCCTGGGTTGTTCCCTGCCTTGTGCCCATAGCTTCAGGGATAGGCTCTGGTGACCCTGCAGAAGGCAAGCAGTACAGGAAATGGCTGAATGTACGGATGGATGGATAGTTGGATGGATGGACGGATTACCCCCTTTGACTATTTGCTATTCTATTGGTGGCTTCTATTTGGTCTATAACAAAAATTTTGGTTTTTTTCAAACCATACTGTTCAAAGTTAAGTTAAAAAAGAATAATGTAATAATTATATAGCATAAAGCAACCTTTATGATGATGAGAAGATCAACAGGACATGGAGACTGGATAATGGAACACAGTGATTTTATTTGTACACAAAGGATGAACTGAACAATGCACTAAACAATCAATTTTTAGCTTGGATGATTGTAGCCTACATCCAAGAGGACTGGATCATTCCTTCCAGACACACTCTGTAATGCACAATAGTCTTGCTTGTCCCCTGACCTTGCCTCTACCTCAAAATATTGGCACCCTGTGTTATAAATGATACTTCAGTAGTGTAGTCATTTTTTTGTGTTGCATTTGCAGTTGGGGCAGTTACTTGGTCAACAGAAGATTGCAGAGAAAGACTGGTCTTTCTTGAATATGAGAGACAGATATTTGTCGATGGGCATCTCACTCATTTCAAAATTGTGAGGAGCTTTTGATGGGTGTCATGGCAACCGTCAGCACGCGCTACGTGAAACATTCGTTGGAGTTCTATGTTCTACCCGTCACCGGTGCCAATTCTGAAAAGATTCCTGAGTATAGGGGGGTGAGGGAGAGGCTGGAAGGGAATGCTGCTGATCTGGTTTCTGCAGAGTGATTTTACACAGGGAGATGATCAGCTGACGGATCAGACTGCTGCAGACGTGGAGAGGGGATGATCTCTCACTGAACCCTCAGTTTGCTGCTGGTTATTAGCAACTGTCTTATGTACTGTTTTACACTTTACAGAGAAGGAATCTGGAAGAAATCAGGTTTCTTAAAAGCTGATTTCACAGTCAGTCTGCAGATCTGTTTTTGTTAAGTCGCCTTTATTATTGTATTATACATCAGTTGAAGGATGTTTGATACTTTTAATATGAAACAACTGGTTTTTGTTTAGTGATGTTTTCTCCTCTTAGCAAAAAGGCACTGTAGGTTTTGGCGTACTGCTTGCTTTCCATAGGATGATGCAATCCTCACTTCTTTATTGTAACTGTGAAGTCAACTGAGAGCTGCTGGATTAAATCTCAGCTGAGTCTTGAAGTACTATTTTTACGGTACCTTTTGGGGGTTATTTTTTTCAATTGAAATGAAAAGTGATTTATTTTTGAGGATTCAGGTTAAGTGTGAAAGGGCAGAAATTGTTGCCCTTCTTCTGCTCTGTGGAACATGAAAGACAAACTCCATCACCCTGCAGCTATCTCTTAGTAATAGTGACTCCATGGTGCTGTGTTCCCTGATAATGCATGAATGACGGACAGAGTGATTCCCAGTCGAGCGCCTTGGCAAGTTTGGCAGGGATACTAGCAATTATCTAAACTTTGCAGGCTTTTTCTATGCTCTAGGAGTCCCGTGATTGGCCATCTTGTACAAGTAATTTAAATTAAATTATATAGATCCATAGCAAGAGTATGAACATTCACATTGTGTTGTCTCTAAATATAAATGTCATATCTGCAGTCTGTTGTGCCTTGCATGTACTTTCGCGATTTTGCATTTTAACCAGATCAGACTTGTCCATACCACAAAATTCCACAAGCCATGGGACATCCAGCCACACTAAGATGGCTGAGGAACATGATGTTGCATCATTTTCTTTGGCTTGACCGTATCCTACCGTCTGTTTAAGGAGCATTTTGGGATTCGAATCAGCTGTGCTTTCTGGAGGACCTGTTCTGGGCGTTACTTGAACGCAGAGACACAGGCCAAAGTTCCCAGTCTACTGAGGGTCGAATGACCACTCATCACACTGTAGTGCTGCGTATTCTGTGTGGGTGTGTGTGTGTCTCCCAGGAAATTGCACTCCACTTCTCCAGCTAAGAACAAGGAGTCGGCAAAGGTCTCTGTTTAGTTTTTCACAGTGTTTCCCAATCTGGTCCTCAGGGATATACAGTCGGTAAATGTTTTTACTCCCTCTGAGGTCCCTGATGGACAGTCTGCATTTTTTCTTCCTCCCAGCTCCCAGTAGAGCAGGAACGTGGACTGCCTGTGGGTCCCCAAAAACTGGAATCATCCAGATGATTTCCAGATTAGCAGTTGTGACCCTTAAGTCTGTTGGGGGCTGTGGTTCTGGACTACCAATCAAGATCAGGAGTCTGTATCATGCAGAGTGCAAAGGCTGGGTTGGTAGTGTGCAGAGTATAGGCTTTTATTACTGTGTGTAAGCTCACAAGCCATTCTAATGGAGGATGAACCACAGATGGTAATGTGCTGGTAGTGAATTTTGGGAACGTGCTCAGTTGTCATTCTCTAACCCTGTAATCGGTGCCCCCTGTGGCAGGTAGATTTGTCACAGGTGCAGATTATGCAGGCTATGTAACCCGAGAGTGGCTGTTGTCCTCCTTATTGTCCCTGTCAATCAGTATTTTGAAATTAAGGGTGTTTAATGACTGCTGATTTGATGGTCTTTGACTGATAAGAGTGATGTTGGGAATCTTGTAAATCCATTTAGCTGTTGCCCATCTGTTTTGAGCTTCTTAGGATGAATTTTTCAGAACTGTTTTAATGTGATTACATCAACCTTCTGTGGTGGATCATACTTATGATAAGAATTACTGAATAGCCCATAGCAATGACAGATCAGCCAAGTGTCCTGGGTGCCTCAGGGTCCTGGAAACAACACCGTCATTTAACAATTTGGAAACAATTATGTTGGTATATGCACCTTTTGGATCCAGATCCAGGTATATAAGATTCTAACAGGTATGGATGCTGTTCAGCCAAATGGCTATTTCAATATTAGTTTAAATATTAAAACTCGTGGCCATAAGTGGAAATTAGCAGGAGAACATTTTAAAACAAGTTTGAGGAAGCACTTCTTTACACAGCGTGTAGTTAGAGTATGAAATAGACTTCTTGCTAGTGTAGCGGAAACTAAAACCCTGGGTTCCTTTAAATCAGAGCTAGATAAGATTTTAACAACTCTGAGCTATTAGTTAAGTTCTCCCCAAATGAGCGTGATGGGTCGACGAATGGCCTCTCGTTTGTAAATTTCTTATGTTGTTATGTAAGAATGAACAAACCTCTCCTGACTTTTGCTTGCAACTCTTCTACAGATCCAAAGAAGATGTAAACATTCCTTTACACCTCAAACCTGTCTGTTTACCAAGGCATATGTCAGCTTCTTGAAACCTGTATTCATTTCAGCAGATGCTTCTCTTGGACAAGGTGGAGGAGATGGAGGGAGAGGACACTTTTCACACTTGCCCTTAAAAGACTTTAGAGGCAAAGGTTACATTTTGGAGCCACACTAGCAAGAAAGGCAGCAATTTGAACCGCTGTGCCATTTCTGCAGTGGTTTGTTTTAAACATAGCCCACAGCTGGACAAACACAGAGCTGGTTAGTTAGAATGCCTTGTCAGGTTTGAGACAGACAGACAGGCCAATTATCTTACATTTAAGGGTTTAAGATTGTTTGAACAACTTAATCAGAACAGGCATATTCTTCTTAAAAACTTGGAGACTGACAAAGTGAAACTAAAGAGCAAAGCAGAAGTTATAGTTTCTAGAAAATACGACCAGAATGACAGCAGAGGACATTAAAACCATAGATTTGATTAAATTATTATTTAAAATGATTTAAATGTTTTGTATGCGACTTTTGCATAATGTCTTATGCATGCTATATCTAAAAGTGATTTATTAAGTTTAGCTAACAGAAATATATAGGTATAGCTTATCTATCTTTAAAAATAACTCATGGGGAGATGAGATATATATATATATATATATATATATATACATACACCGAAAAATAACTTATGCTACGTCAATGTACAGCTGACTTGGAAACCCAAGCAAATTATAACAATTATACCTGCATAAACATTACTTTTAATGCAATTAATATTTTCCAGATGATAACAAGGATGAGTCTGTGGTGTGGGAATGTTTGCCGTGAATGCTACATGTAAAAGGACAGATGAGATAACATTAAGCACAGCTGTTTATAAGTAAGATTTACACACTAACAGACGCCAACTTGTTTTCCTCATTAATGAAACAGACCAAACTAATCCAAGGTCCCAGACCTGGAGAGGGAGAGAATAACATCAGCCCTTACAACCGCTTTACCGTGAGAAGTGATTCAAGAACGCAAAAGACCATGAAATAGCAACTCCTTGGGGACTCCTTCAGATGACAACAAAGAAGACTCATCTTTATTCTGAGCATAGTCAGTTCTGGGTGAAGCTTTACCAGAGCTTTGATATTACACGCCCAATTATCTCCGTTAACGTTGCCCATATGTTCTTATGCATTTGAATGTGCTCCATGTTTTTGAATTTGTCTGCACAGATACATCATCATTCTTTTCACTTTTTCAGTTTGATGTACTCGAGGTTTCGTTGACTGGGACAGAGTATTAAACACTGCACTAAATGTCCATTTCACTGTCCAAAGCCACTGTCCCTTGTTCTAATAATATTTCTTTATATTGTATGTAGCCTCTGTTCTTTAGTCTCACACAAGGTATTTATAGTGCTTGCCTGTAATTTCTCAGCCTTTACACACCAGACTATGCAAACTTCCCAGTGTTTTTATTTATATTTTTGTAAAAAGAAGGAATGAGTGGAGTAGTGGTCATAAAACAAAGTTCTATAATAAACATGACATTTTCACTTCTTGCCGGTTACGGTTGATATATGTTCCATATGTTTGGAATAGCTGGATTATGTTCAAATCGATGGTCTCTTAGATCTCAGATTACCTTTAGTGGGGACCTGCAATGCCATTCCACCCCATGCTCGTCCCCACTTAGCCACTCTAAGTCAGCTGTGACAGGTCATACTGTGGAAAAATCCATGCCAATGGAATCCCGTATACAGATATTGCAGGTTAGCGTCCATCTCGACAGAGGCTAACCTCACATGAGCTCACACGGTAGTGTGTGAGTGGAACACGTATTCATCTCTGACATTGTTTTCTTCATAATCGAGCAGGGTCGAGCTAAGATATTTTGTCACAAGATAACTGAGCCAACTGAGACTGTATGTTGGTCATAACTCAATTTTGAGGAAATATGCAGTTGTGGTCTTTTGCTATTGTACAGAAGCACAGAATTGCAGGTCTACTGTAAGCTCACTGCTTCTGCAGCGCATGTATCATCTGAGAAGGAATGGATGCCAGACTCCAGTTACTTCAAACTTAGCGTGGGCCCTCTGATATCATGCAGACCATGTCACTGGGAGGAAGTGAAGCCAGCAAGTGGTGCGCTCCAGCTCTCCCTGGGTGCGTTACGTGACATTAAGCTTTGTGCATCGTGATAAACATCTTCTAATGGCTTCAAACTGCATCTGTGGAAACCTGTCATTGTACTTCTCTGGAGCCCTGCATTTACATGCGGGTCCACGATTTGTCTGTCAGCCCTACCACAGAAAGTCAATCCAGCCTAGACTTACGTTTCACAGTTGCTCTGCACTTCGCCACATGGAATATATAAAAATTCACGTGTTACATAGCCTTCTGATGTCAACAAAGCAGATTGGGGAGCCAAACTTATGATATATTCTTTTAGATAATATATTGTGTTTCAAAGTAGTGTGTCCAGTGCAAGGGCATAACTTTGGGTTCAGCATTGGGGGGTGTTGAGGTCTCCACCCATTTAAGGGGGTCCAGGTGGTTGTTTTGACTGGTTTCTTTATTCGGGGGTTACAACCCCCTCTCCTCCATAATTTATGTCCATGGCCTAATATATCCGTACAATGCAGGAGAAGAGGTTCCACTTAGAAAAATATTGCACTAATTAAGCAGAAGGTAGCATAATTAAGGGTTCCAGTGTAAGGGTTCCCAGATTCAAGCCCTTCTGCAGTACTCATAACCTGATCTGCTCCAAAATATCCAATCAGATACACTAATTGAAAAGCTTGCTTTGGATGCAGGTGTCAGCTGAATTTAACCTCAAAGTTTTGTCAGGGAGTTAAAGTAATCCTGCACCATCTATGAACTTCATTTGTTCAGCGATGATAGCAAGGATGATACTACGGCTAACAAGATTTCTCTAAGAATCCGTGTCCTACAGAGAGAACAGCCTCACTTGTTCTTCGCGTATGTTGGACGTCTGTCAAGTATTCAAGCTCACAAGCTTCAGTTTAATAATCACAACCTCACAGTCCATTTTAGACTGCCCTGGTCAACTAAAAGATGTAAGACCTTTTTTTTGCAGCTTGCCAGAATTACATTATGTTCTGTTTACTTCTAATGGCAAAGTGTGTTTTTCCCATAGAAGGCCCATCAATAATTTATGACGGAGGGGTCAACACTCTAAAGTGTAGGTGGGTCATGTCCCCCTTAACCCCTGCTGCTAGCACTACTGTATGTCGTTAACAGCAGGAAGTGACCTCCAGACCTGTGGTCCTCAATGTGTTTGCTGTGGGTGGATCATAAAACACAAATTAAGAGGTGCTGTTCACTGCAGAGGAATGAGAGGGCTTCCAATGAATTTGTGTGGACTCAGATTTCCAAGGCTGCGGTTTTGAGTCGACCCTGGAGCCCCTCCTTGTTGCTGGATGGGTAATTTCTGTAGCCATATCTCCTGAGGTGCTCTGACTTCCATTCTTCCTTGTACTGATGCAGGCATCTCTGGTTTTGTTGTTGAGAGTCTGTGGGGATTAACATATGCATCTGAAAATCAGTGATGTGGCCTAGAAACAAACGTGTCAGGAGTTAATTTAAGAAATTTTGTTCCAGCTTTTCCAAAAACTGTAAAAAAAACTGAGAGGCTCAGACCCATATTGTTTTTCAGCTAGTTGTATCTTCCAGAAAAGCCGTATTTGGCCTGTCGGACTGCTGTAGGTAGATGTAATGCACAGATGTGACAAATTGCTAGGCTGTCGCAATCTAATGTGCGTCATTGTGGTGAGTTGTCCTTTACCGTTTCTGGCTGTTGTGGGGTGTTCAGCTATTAAATGAATAGCCCTGACTCAGGTGAAATGTGGGGAAAAACAGCTGACATAGCTGAGGAATTCAGGGAGGCTGCCCACTCAAATCAAACAGCTTGTTTCAGCCAGCTGACGCTTATAGTGCATAGTGTGGGGTTAAAAGTGATCCATGGCGGCGTTCAGGGTGAGGAGCCTCAGGGTAATTACTGGGTCATCGATTCTGAGCCAAAACTTGCATTTCAGAGTCCCGTCCCTATGTTTGACTACATTTTTGGTGTTCTGGTGCCGAGGGAGTCTCAGCAGGACAGGACAAGGTTGTCGATTTGAATCTCACAATTGGCACAGTGGCTTCACTCCTGGGCACTAGAGCATGGCCCTTAACCCCAGCCACTCTAGGGGCCCTGCTTTCTGTCTGTACTTCACTTTGCATAAGTGTCTACCAAATACATAAAATGTTAAAGATTAGCCTTTAGATATTTAGTAGATTCTTTCATTGCAGTCCTTTCATTGTAGTCCTAACTCACAGAGACACACACCACCCATTACTGTAAGATAATAATTATTAGTATTATTTCTATCATCTACAATGGGTTGGCACCCCATCCTTGGTTATTCCCTGCGTGGCACCCATAGTTCCTGGGACAGACTCTGGACTCCTGCAACCCTGCATAGGATAAGTGGGTATAGAGGATAGATGGATAGATGGATGGATGGATGAATATTAACATCATCTATCTTCCATATTTTGTTTTCAGACATTGAATATTGAATTTACTTCTTGTTGACTTCTGTTCTTTTCATCTAATTTTTCTGTTAAAACTGAATGAGCAGGGGACATACAGATAACCATGTGATCTTGCTGTGAGGGTGGCTGAGCAGCCTGCCCTCCCCTACCCTTAACCCTAGCCCCCCAACTTTCCCGGGCTCCCTTAACCCTTTCTCTTAGTTCCACCCGCTGACACGGATATTGACTGCGACGTGTCACTCAGTATTCGACAGATTACTAAAACTGGAGGGGGGCTGTGTTTGCAGCCATTGTCAATCAGCGCTATTCTTCAGGTGGTTCGGGGGGGGGGGGGGGCTAGGGCCCACATTTAACATTCCGGACATTGCTGCATATCTTATGCAAATTCCTCTGTCGGGGTTCCGGAATTTACACGGAAACACTAGAATGAAGAGTCGAGTTGCGATGCAGTAAGGAAATATGAGTGCAGATTGACCCCCAGGCTGGCTTTCTACGCTGCATGCATAGCAGTCTGATACTTGAGCCCTCAAACTTGCAACACATTAGTTAATAAAACAAAAGTATCTTGAGGGAGCCATTGGAACATCAAAATTCAAGAGTTCTTTATTGTCAAAACTTCCATGTACCAGTGCATAGTGTATCGAAATGCCATTTCCATTGAGCACCCTATGGTAAGTACAAAGACAATAGATTAATGTAAAACATGAACAACACTATACAATCAGTAAATTATATATAAACATAAAGTGCACAAAACTATGTTTGATTTTGTGCATGTATGCAATGTAGTACAAATGAATGTTGAATGCAGAAATATTGAACTTTATTACATAAAATGTCACTGCACAAGTTGAATACAGTGTGTACTTTTCATTTACAGTGTCATTGATGTGGGGTTGAGGGCTTTACTCAGGGGTGAAATCACTCTTCATTGTGTAGAATATGAACCTTCAGATCACAAGAGTCCTAACCTACAAAATCACACGCCACCCCAAGAACAGGGACTTGAACCTTGGACTCACATATTAAAAGTCTGATGCTCTACCAACTGAGCTATCCGGCCTCTGGAATGTGGGAGTCCATCCCACATTCTTGGAGGTGTGCGACCATATGATTACTGAGCCCCTATTGCGTACAATGAGGTGCTCCGTCTATCCACTCAAGACATATACAGATATCTCAGAAAGAGCATTGCACTGGTGCTCATTGAGAAGATGTGAAATGTCTTCAAGAGAAGTTTAAATCAAGAAAATAATGGTAAATGTGCAAGACAGGAGTTTAGGTCTGGTTATGTGTCACAGAGGAGGGAGGTGAAGCCAAATACAAATGCCCCCCCTCTACTTTAGTGAAACCACAGTCGATTGACCTCAGTCAGATACACAGCTGGGCAACCCAAGGGGCAGCTGGATCATCTCAAAGTCTCCCGGTCACATCCTCACAGAGGTCTTGAGCTGCTGAAGGTCCTGTGGTTAGCTGATGATACACATGTGAATCATAGCCACAGGCTAAAGACCTCCAGTATTTACACAAGCACATCCTGGGACAATATTTTATACAGAAGACTCACTCAATTACAAATCCTACGCAAATATTAAAACTGTTTAACATAAAGTTTGATTCTGGGTTGCATTTCATTTTGATTAAGCAACAGGCTGTCAAACTGAGACAGGTGGGCTGCATTGAGTTTAGTTTCCTACTCATCTATTAATATAAATCTAATGGTTTTCACTTGAATGTGGTGGTTGACTGCCAGTGTAATTAATGGATAACTTACTGGAGAAGGAGATGGGGGATTCTCTTTCACATGTGGAGGGCAGAACATCCTAGTTTTTGTCCATTTTCTTAGCCTTATTTTTGTGCTGATTCTGTCATTCAAGCCTCTAAACCTGATGCCTTGCATGATCACCCCGCACCTATCCTATGCATCTTCTTAATAGCAACAAAATATTGTGGAAAGCTTTATATTTAATGTGTTCACAGTTCTCCTTTTCTCATGTGTTTATAAGTAAATTTTTTTGTGAAATACTATCTGATATTCTCACAAGTTCAGATAGATAAACAAAAAAAGACCTATGCAGGGTCTTGGAATCTCATTCGATGTCAGTAACTTGATTGACTATATCCATTTGTTTAGAGTGTTTTATAGTACAGTACTTTTAGTGTGACTGGAAGGACGTCGGTTCAAATCCCAGGGTCAGCAGAGTGATGTCACCATTGGCCTCCTGAGAAAGGCCCTTAACCCCCAGTTGCTCTAGGGATTGTCTGATTCTGCTTCTCAGAGAGATATAAAACTGTTTGTTGAATAAGTAAAATATAAATGTATTCTACTTGGCCAAGTCTAAGTAGCTCTTCTGAAGACAGGGTTTAGCAGTTGGGTTTCAGACTCATCTCAGAAGATCTGAACTCACCCACTTCTTCAAAGTGAGTTGTTACTACAGCTTGCAGTTACTGTAGAGGGAGATTGCTGGACTCACTGTTCTGACCAGCAGAGAATCCCACACTAATTGGCCATTTACCTGGGTTTATTTCTGGAATCTTCTCACCCTAGCCATTCACCCTAGTAATTTCTACTTTTTAACATCTCTTTTTCCGCTTTCTCCTGGAAGAGCAGTTAATTGACGTGACTCATTCTAGGAAGATAATTGCTTGTTCTACTTGGACGTGGCTTTTCCTTCAGCACTGAAAAAGGGGGGGGGGCTTCCATGAACGAAGACTGTCAGGCACACCATGCAAGAAATTCGGTTTTAATTAAGCCTCGCCAAAGAGTAATGGAAATGACCTGTTTTCTGGATGCTGTTATGTGGCACTTGGTTCTCCAGAGTGGCGAGGGCTCATGAACCGACCACAGACAACCTATCATGGGGCCATTTCCTCCTCAGACCCTATTCCCCCCCCCCCAAAAAAAAAAAACTGACTAAGCACACTCCTATGACAGGCAACCCAATGGTGCAATGAACTAATGCCAAGGGTGTATACAGGGGCAGAGCCACAGCTGAAAGCTGATTGGCCCCTAGAGTGCCCTCGCCCCTGTCATTCACTGATTCAAAACACATCATTAGCTAATAATAGGGCTAGCCCCTCTTACGCTCCCCACCTTAAAAAACCCCAGAATCGTATTTCTGTGATCATTAAGACCTGCTTTCTGGAATGAGATGATGCATCCCCAGTGGGCCAGATTTCACACACAGAGTACTACATTCATCCTTCCTTTGAGCTCCCACACAATGGGAGTAAACCCCAATGACTGTCAAAAGAGAGAGGTTGATATGGTATATATTCTCCAGAACTGTCACCACTCATTTCTGATGGAATACCTTTTACACTGGACATCATTGTGTATTTCGTATTTTCATTTAATTATATACATACAATTATTATGGATATTGCCAATTTTACATACTTAATAATCTGCTAGAAATTGCTTAGTGATTCTTAAACACCACTTGTTTTTATAGGCTTTTTCTTCAAAATCCTGTAGATGTATGTATGTAGCAATTGCAGCTTGTCACTTTTGCTATACATCTGCATCTTTTTCTATAGATACATATTATTTAATATATCTGCAATTATATTGACCTACCTCATGTAGGGCTCTGTGTGCATGTGTTTGGAGTTAGAATGCTCTCCCTGGGCTTTGTCTAGGTGCTACAGTTTCCAAAAACATGAAGTTAGTTGAGCCGGCATCTCTAAATTGACCAGAAGGTGTGCTTGTGCCCTGACATGGGCATAACTTTGAGTTGAGCATTGGGTGGGGGAGGGTTGAGGTCTCCACCCATTTAATGGGATCCAGGCAGTTATATTGGCTGGTTTTGAGTTTGGACATTCAGATTCTTCTCTGTTGCCTGGGACAGTTACCAGGCTCCCTACAGCCATGGATTGGGTAAAAAGTAAGGAAAGAGATTGATATTTTAAAGTAAGTTATTTCATTCTGTAATATGATAACCATCTTGAACAAAATCTACATAATGCATCACAATATTTGCTCAAGGATATATTAACCTCATTCAATGCAAAAAATAAAACAATACTACAATAATCTGAGTCGAATCCTTAAACCACAGAAAGTGGGATTCAAATAGTTGAGGTAGTCTGAGCAGGAAAAGCCATTATAGCTCTAAGAAGTAGGTTAGCCTAGCTGCCCGCAGTGGCCGCTTTGTGGCTGTTATAAAAAGCACAAAGCATCAGTAAATAGAAGGTGACCGATGATTTTAGCCAAGGAGAAGCTGAAATTTATCAATGAAATTTAGATGTTAGACTAGAGATCTGGCTTCTTTGAAAGAACAAACCTGACAGGAGAACCGTATTATGTTTTCTTTCCACTTTGGTTGTTGCTGCTCAGGCTCGTTTCCAGAAAACCATTCAAACACAAACATGCTTGTTATTGTGTTTGGGTCCAAGCCAAGATGCTTAGTGGTAGCTGTAGTACAGAAATGACTTAATAGTTGCCTGAAGTTACATATTATTTAATGTGCAAAGGTAATGGAATTTGTGAATTCAGTGTTAGGGGCCAGTGGGAGGAGGGCTGGGGCAAGAGGTGGGGTCATCATAACCCCTCAGGTCTCCATGGTTACCAGCATTGTGCCTACCAATGCCAAAACCCATCTCACCTACACTAGTGCGATGACATAGTTAGGGTTACGTGGGGTCAGCTGAACCGAAATGGCAGAGATGTATAAGTGCATATTTACAGTAAGGTGATTTGCTTCTGCACCTTTTATGAGTTTAATTGGCTATAGCCTGACTTTTTGTTTGGCTTTATGGGCCTTAGGCTTTGGGGAAACTTGCTGGCTTTAGCACTTAGTAGACTTACTGGGAGTATTTATCATGTTTAAATCTGAAAGCCTTGAATCAGGAATTATGGAGTTCCAGCGTGACCTTGCAATAAATATCCCCAATAAATATCAGCTACATTCATTTAAGCTCCTTTCTTTTAATGTGGCCTGTTAAGTGCTTTTAATTTTTAGTTCCGTATCTCCCCAAATACACATATCCCACTTGAAAGTCCTTCAGAGAGCCCCGTCATCAGATCTTGCTGTAATATTAAACGCTATGTGTCCGACGTGCACATAAATCTGAAGATTCCCGCAACAGGTGTGCCACCAGGCTGATGCCAGGGGTCAGCGGTTAGTCCAAATCAAAGGAAGCTTGACAATAAAAGATGGTTTAAAGGTCACCATGTGCCCACATTAAACCTTCAGCCTTCACCTTTGAAAAATATTCCAGTGGCCTTGTTCTATTATTTTTAGTTATAACGTCAATTAGCTAGTGATTCTCGCCAAAGTAGCTTTAGCCAGTAACCTCCAGGTCACAAGACTCTAACTGTCGGTCTTTAACCAGCATGTGTTACATGACATGCATAACATTTTCAAAGTTCAGTTTTTACTTTTGGTGATGTATTATTTGTCTAATTAATGCTTAGGAAAAGCAATCTCATGTCCAAAATGTAAGAAGTTCAAAAGATATAAGGAGCAGCAGTGTGACCCTCAAGACGGTAGGAACATTTCTGCTGTCTGCATTCTTGGGATTAATGGATCTTGGTGTTTATTTCAGTTCAGTTTGCTGTAGTTACCAAGGTGGTGCTCATTCAAGCCTTTACTTTTATTTTTCCATTCAGCATGTAATGGAAGAATGTGTTTCTTAGTTTACTAGTCTAGCACAGTTCAAAGAACAATGCTCTCCTCAACTAGATTCTTCTCAACAATGGTCCCTCCGGCTATCTAGAAAGAAAATTAGCGCTTTGAATTTCAGAAATTCTGATGCCACATCTTTTCCAGAACTGTATTTGACGTTTTGATGGCACTTCATCTCATGGCCTCTTGACTGTACAGCAGCCTGCACACTGCTGTGGATGCATGGTGGCCTGGACCTCTCCTGGCTCTAAGAACACTGATCGCCCTAACTGATGGGATCTACATCATGGTATAATGCAGTCTCTTGTGAAAGACCTCAGTTTTCCCACCTTGATCGGATGGGAATTTTTATGGGCAGGAATGTTTACAAAAAACAGGTTCTCAGATCAAGAATCCCAATTCTTATTTATTAACTTATTGGATGCACAGTAGCATGAAACAAAGTGTGGCTCAGCTGTATCCCATCTTCAACTGTTACGTCTAGTCTAGTGCTGAGGTCTGATTGCGACACCTAATGTCTCCATTTCTGCTTACATTAAGTACCTTTTGCCTTTGCACAAGCCATTATACAGAGCAATCGACATAGCCTCCAATAAATGCTTGCTGTTTGTTATCAATATTTCACATTATGTTTTCCAAATGTAAGGTTTTGTAAGTATTCTCTGTGCACGACTGTAATAAGACTGATGGTAAAAGGCCTCTATCCAATCATTCACATCCGTTTGGCTGGATTTCTATGCAGATAGCAGATGTTCAGAAGTTACCTGAGAAGCAGAAAGCTGAAAGAATTTTGCACAGTAGATTATATGACTGGTACTTTTAAAGCAGCATTACTCAACCCAGTCCTGGGGGACCCCCAAACGGTCCGCATTTTAACTCCCTCCCAGCTCCCAACACACTTCTACCAGGTATCTGCTGATCTTGATTGTTTGTTTCATTCTTGATTGTTTGGCTGCGGTGCGCTGGGAGCTTAGATGGAGCAAAAATGTGGACCATCTGGGTGTCCTGGAGAACTAAGCTGAAAAACACTGCTTTAAAGCCATGGAGCAAAGTTTATTCCAGCATAAAATCACAACAGGCCATCAGCCAGTGATTCTAGTTCAAGGCGTGATGATACCTGGGAAAAACCTCATGATCCTTCTGGACTCCTGCTGAACCTGCTTGGGGAGATTAGAGACAACCAGCTCCATTTGATATGCATTAAACACTTTCACACTTTTAATTGAGCCTACTGATTAAACGAAATCCCTCCTGCCTTCCTAGCAAATAACGGGCCCTTCTTGTTTTCTCTCATTATTAGTAACAAAACAGCTGGCTGACAGACTCCATCCTTAGAATGTGTTCAGAAACATTCCGAATTTTCCCAAACAAACTGACACAACCATCTATGGCTGATGTACATGCAAAGCAAGAAGGAGCATCTAGACAGCTGGTAGATGTACACTGTGATGTCAGTATTGTAACAACACCAGCTGTGAAAATTTCTTTTTAGACAGTTCTGCCTTCAGCCGCACTGGAGCTAATATGGTCTGGCAGTACCTGCAGTAGACACACTCACTGTTCTTAGTGACAAAAAGTTCACAGACAAAGCCCTGGAGCCTGTGCTATTAAGGACATTATGTCGAACAAAGGGAAAGTTATTGTCTAAAGAGTTCCAGGAAAGTTGGAGTTTTCTTACAGTTGGCCAAGTTTACAAAGTCTGAGCGAAATACAGTATGTCACAGTGCATTGATGGTGTCCGAAGAGCCGATGGGAAATTAAACCTTTTTTAAGAATAATGCACATACCCACACATACTGCTTCCATAGAAAGGGCCTCCTTTTGTATCAGCATAGCTTACTGAGTCACTTGTCTTCCCATTCTTGCTGTGCTTGGACACAACCTGAACAAAGTCTATGAAATTCAGCAAAACACCAATCTGTTTTTCATCAGTTACCTTTGACACATGTCAATCCATATAACTTCTCATTAAATATTTAGGGATGAATGCTGAATTTGTGCATTTTTGCTGGCTGTTTTTGGGATTGGGGGGATAGTCAGTATCTCCTGTTCTTCATTTGGTGTTGGGGAACAAACACAGAACCTACGTCTGGGGCTAGTAAACAAGGCCAGATGGTCTCTTCACAGTGCTGCCACATCAGCAGAAAGCTCTTGCCTGCCTTGCTGAGATTGGAATTTTTTTCTGTTAATCAGAGCCTCCCCATCCAAACAAATGCATTTGCCCGAGCGAACTCAAGTGCAATCTGCGACGTGGCCATTTCCCATGAAGTGACAGGAAGAAAGCTGCTGTTTTTCTGTGCGTCTCCAGGGAATACTGTGTCAATAAATATGGATTTACAGACAGCCCTCTGTATCCATGGGAGATCGGTTCCAGGACCCCAAAAGTCCACAATGACAAAACAAGACATGGTGTTTGCACCAGGGCTTAAAAACGAAAAAAAAA
>JAABNX020000038.1:12131733-12142071 GCA_015163995.2 Mormyrus lacerda
TTAATGTATTAATTAACCAGTAACTAAGTGTTAGTTACATACTGATCCCATGTCTGTTCATCATTAACAAATCATGACGATTCATGTATTTCATGCAGTTACTATATTTGCTCATGATTTGTACTGAGTAGTAACTGAGTTACTAAGTTATTTGTGGCCCCTCAAGTAAAGTGTTACCCATATTACTAACTACTATGCTGTTATGCTTGTGTTCAGTCTGGGCTGTGGACCCTCATTTCCTTTGCTCTGTTCATCATTGTCTCTTCCTTCTCCCTGCTTTCCATCCCCAGTGTCCATTCCAGCAACCTCCGTGTGTGTCTCTTTGAAGCATCTCTCTTCTCATGATTCCATCATGTTATTAGCAGTGAATCTGCAATGCAACTATGGTAACCCTGTTTGCTTTCATATGCTCTTCAGATGGTTACATTAATCCCCCACATGGTCTTTTGCTGAACAGCTGGATGTGGGCTCTCATGCTGCCTGGGCCTTTCTTTGGGGGTGGATGTAGGGGGGTTTTGCTTTTCCATAGGCCAGATGGCAGCAGTGACAGCGTTCAATTTTATCCAACATGTCCAGCAGGAACTGTGAAAGTATCAATGGACTTTGGCAGCCGGGGTGATTCGTCAGACTGGGACACCCAGTGAGCAGCCAGGAATCCTTAATGGATTAGTAAATCGGCAGACTGGGGTGTGAGCTGGCTGCCTCTTCACGAGTGTTGGCAAAGGTCTGATATTAACACCACATCCTCCAATGAGATGACCCAGCCAATAATAATTCAGGCGTGACCAGATGTCCCCTGATTGGCTGGCTGTACAGAGCCACTCAGGGGCCTGTGGCCTGCTGTTGTTTTGCACGTGGTCCAATTTTCTCATTTCTCCAAAAAAGCCCATTACCTTATCATGCGCTTGTGTTTCCCGATCTCTGAGGAAGAACAATCCGAGTGAGCTTGCTTTCTCTAAAAATCATCACAGGTTTTGCTTTTCTCTAGCAGCTGTTTATAAACTCTGCAGCTGTTCTTGAATTAGATGTCATTCTTCTCATGTTACTCCCGTTCTTTGGCCTTAACGTGGCTGTTAAATAAAAGCAGGTATTAATATTATTGTTTCTGGAAAGAAAAGGATGGGACGCTTTGGTTCTGGTCAGGGTTGGGGGGGAGGGGTGTGTTCTGAGCAAACTGCATTGTGATCGAAGTAGTTAACAATAAAATTTGAGCATAAAAGGAAATAGATTCAAATAGAAAATCAAAAAAGCACGAAAGCAGGTCTTTGTGAAATATTTCAGCCGACTTTTTAGGTGCACTTGGCATATTGCGCAGATCGGAATTGCCTTGGCCTCAATCCATAGGCAACATATTCTCCCTGTCATCAGAGCCAAGACTTGGAGTGGGCAGGGTGAATGTGGCTATGTAGCTGTCATTGCAAATCTGGCTCTTACGTTTTCTTATTCTCTCCCCCTAGGGATCCATCCAACAGCTGGTTCTCAAGTTCGACCCCAGAGTCGCAGATGATCAGTGCGAAGAGGACGATCCCTATGTGAGTGCTCTGGGCTGCCTTTAAGTACGGGATACAGCTGTGGAAGTTTCTGATAACTTCAGCGAAAAGCTGAGGGATAGCACACTCTAGTGGTAGAATAAGAGTAGCGCGGGAATGAGCATCTGGAACTTTCATTTGCAGTGAATCTGAATTGCTTGCTTGTAGCAAAAATGTTACAAACAGAATGAAGCTCAGTTGTTTTTTTATGACTTGGGATTCTGAATTTGATTGCTACATTTTTTAGGTCACGAGTGGTTCTAACAAGCTAATGCAAAGTGCATTAAGAAAAGAAAAGCCTTGTAGCTGGATACCAGTTTTACCCCGAACCACATGAGATATCTGCGTCTCTGAGGAATTACATATAAATAATACTGTAAATATAAATGTTAAATAGCTTTGAATTTACCCAACAATGTAAAACTTTTTTTCCCAAATGACAAATGATCTATGCCTTGGCTCAAAAGAGCCAGCTACTGACAAAAGAAAAGAAATTATTCAGTACAGGACTTAATGTGAAGCTCCTGGTATTAAATGTCCATCGGCAAATTTTATGAGCTCAATTTATCAGTGGTGAGTTGCTACAGTTTTTTCAAGAGATTTTTTTTTCCCCAGGAGACGCGCTTGACGTAAAGAAACTAAATGAGACCGGTGTCCAAATGTTACCCGGGGACCGTCTCGAGGAAAAAAAGGGGGATAACAGGCCACGATGCTAAGGCACGTGCTCTCCTTGCAGGCATCGGGTGATGGGAGCGGGGATGACATCGCAGACTCCAGAGAGGTGCCAGATGAGCTAAAGAAGCAAGTCGAAGAAAGGGAGTACACTTGGGTAAGTGAATGCCATAAGAGGAAAAATCTGGAGAACGTTCCTGGACAGATTAAGCCATGGAAAATTTTTCAGGATTTATGAGTCCTTCTGGATTCTGAGTTTCAAAGCTTTGTAAGTCTGCTAGCAGCTGGGACCGTGGAGACCTGCCACTTGTAGAGGTCCCTGATATTTTTGGACTTTGTATGAAGGTTTACATTTCCGGTCCTGGAAAGCAACTGGTGAACTACATACTCTGGTATCTGGACCCTGTGCTTAGTATCTTAGTGCTGTGTATGCCACAGATTAAAAGTTATTATTTACCCTCGCCATATGGATCTTGTTAAACTGTTTTGTATTTTCCATTAAGAGGTTTGGACATTTGGCCCTAACACCAAGTTTACTTTGAAACATCTCCCATCATCTGGCCATGAGGGTGGGGTCATGGCACCAGAGCTGACCTGGACCCTTGCAAAGACCACATTAGATACTCAGTCGTACACTGGTTTTGGCCCTCAAAGGGTAAAAAACATACGTCTATCTACACTGAACACTTGGACTACACATATTATGGTCCGCATGCCTTATGAACGTCATTACACACAAGTGTAATATGGATGCCATTAGGAAGCTCTCCACTGACCTGCGTGTTAAATTTGTCCTGATAACTGCTCTCGTTTGGTTAATGTTCCGTACTGCAAATTGCCTCAAATAGAGGAAAAAAATGAAAGAATTCCTGTACACAATTCTACATGTTTACCGGTCAAATTTGGGGTCAGAATCAGCTAAGAAGGTGAGCAAGTGACTTGTGGACCTGGAGCCTGCAGAAAAGCTTATTCACACAGATGCTGGTCAGTGATACTCTGTCCAGCGCCCCCTTTTGGTTCAATGCAGTGTTTTTTAAATGCTTTTCGAAGTGCCTTTTTACAAGAAGCCATATGTCATGAGCTGCATGAGACTTGAATTTAGTGCAGATAGACAGGACCAGGGCTTTCTGCATTGCGTCATCAGCCATTGTGATAGATGCAGTGTTGGACTAACACACTACATCTATAAAAGCCCATCCCTCACTAGCGAATTAGAGTGTGTATCTTATATAATTTAGTACACAATGCGTTTATTCATAATGACTGAATGAATACAGTTGATTGTTAGGTTAATTTCCTTCAACAGAGCCAGCCAAACCTGTTTCGGGTCCCTAAGGCAATTGTGATTAACCCAGTTTCTCATTTGTCATCTTCCATCCCATTCTTATAGGCTGATCATATTGGGTGCCCCAGGTGGTCTCTGGACCTTAAGCAATCGCTTAATTGAACCACAGATCAGATTTTTTTGTAGTAAAAAATAGAGAGGTTGATAATTGCCATTTATATTATAGCTGACCTTGTGTGTCATAAAGTGTTCTGACCAATGGGTTTCTGAGCATGGAGCAGTGGGTGGTGGTCACATGTGCTACCAGCATGCACTTCTTCAGTTGACTGGCAGTGCTAGCTTGGCCTGAACACCACATGAACCTCATGCATTTGCCCTTTTATTTGTGGGTGTGAGTGCCACAGCTCATAAATAGGAAAGCAAAATTAGGGAGAATGTGCAGCCCTGCAGCAAAGAGCACTCAGTGGGCAGTTAGTCACTGTGTAGCGCCCCTTGCTGGAGAGCAACTGGAAATCCACTTTTAAGTAACCTTTGCTTCACTTTTTTTTCCCTGTTTATGTCAGTCATTCTAACGTCCCTGGTAATAACATTAAGCAGCCCTGTTATTAAACAAGTAACATCTTCCCCAGGAAACATGTTTACACTGATATAAACAACTGTGAGCATCCATTCATCTTCCATAACCACTCACCCAGTACAAGGTCATGGAAAGCTGTGAGTAATCAAGCTGAAATATGCAGTCATTTTTTGCCTTTAAATGGTATTTCCATTTGATGCATGCTGCATGGGCTAAAATATGCAAATGCTATATTCAATTAAATTCAGTTCAGCTTATTTTTATAAGCTAAGGCATGCTCTCCAGTATACGTGCTTTAGAGTGCTTTAGATATATGTATTTAAACAGACACAGTACACAGTGTAAGCAGAAAAGCCAGAAGGCGCTGGAAAACGGGGTGGATCTCAATTTGAGTACTTGACCGTACTCATATTGATCGTGGGATATATCAGTAGCATCCTTGCAAAACGAGGCCAGTCCCATGATTCATTGCACCCCAAGTTTGTTCTTAGAAGGCAAGATAGCGAGACCGGTCTTGCCAAGACCACAAGGACGGTCTATATGTTCCTGATATTAGGATTCTCCCTGGAACAAGGACCTCTTCATGTGGGCTGGTATGGGAGAGAACCTCTAGGGGTCAAAGGTCAACTGGCTGCCCACCCTCCTGGGCACGCTAACCATGTTACTTTATTTGGATGTCCACATATGGAGGAGAGTTCCGCCATAATTTTGGTACTTGTTTTGTCTGCCTCTTTAGTCAGAGAACAGCCAGGGTGCACCAGTACCAGCCCCACCAACAGAGCCCTACCTTGATGAGGATGTGACTGAGTACTCTGGCCAGGCAACCCCCAGCGAGGAGCAGACCACCGTCCAGGCAACCCCTACTGCAGAGCCAACTACGCAAAGTAAGAATCTGCACCTCTCTCAGCTGTCTGCGTCCGCTGAAGGTCCTGGAGCAGGGCAGGTTGCCACAGATGAAGCAAAACAAACTCTCTCAAAAAATAACAAGTTTAAAAATAAATGATTGTTTATCTTTTATAATCAAGACTGCATTTGAACAGGATCTAGGTTACAAGTTGTGTCTCAGATAGGACACTGCGGTGTGGAGCTGAAGCTGTTTATAATTAGCACATACAGATGCTCGTTACTTTATGTTATTTTGACTTTACAGTGGTTCAGTAGCAATACACATTCAGTAGTCCCAAACTCTGAATTCAGAACTGTTCAATGGTGATATGTTGTGTGATACATTTTACTGATGCTGGGCAACGGCTAGTCCACACAGCCATGCTTCCAGTCTCTTTAGTGATTACATGCATAAACATCTCATACAGTGTTTAACAACATATCATACAGTGTTTTTCATTTGTTTACTTTTCAATTAGTTACAGAAATTTATTTTTGATTTATTTACTTAATCAAATAAATGTTGTTTAATTAGGTATTTATTTATCACATCATATTTATATTCGAGTTTCGATGGGTTCATCAGAACGCAACCCCAGCATAAGTCAAGGAGCACTTGTAGTATACATTTATGGTTTGTTTTGTTCATGATTGGTGAAGTAGTAAATAGCATTGGAGCCACTAGGGGGAGACAAAGCTTGTAGTTGGTGATAAATGTTCACTTAAAGAAGAAAGCGTCACCATAAAAGGAATAAGTACAGTTTTATGCCTCAGATTCCCCCAGAAACTGATGTGGCATGAATTCATAATATGCTTTTTTCTTAAATCAGCTGAGGCACCTGTTTGGGGGCCAGGGAGATTTCAGCCATTGCATTCAGCCAAGTACAGTCTACAGCCATCCCTGAGTATGGGATTTATTGGTGTAGTTGCTCACCAGCAATGTCGGTTGGGTGCCTTTGCAGGGCCAAATCATACCGAGGAGGTGGAGTACAGAGAAACAATCCAGACTGTGAGTGGGCTGTCTTCACTTTGATAGAGAGAATGTGCTCTTTTGGTTGTCAGGTTTGTAGAACCTGTTTCCTGTGGGTCTGTAGATGTCTCCGGGACCTAAGGGGGAGCCGGGCGATCCAGGAGTATCTGGCCCACCTGGACCAAGGGGCCCGTCAGGCCCTTCAGGAGAAGGAGAGGCCCAACCGGGTCCCAGGGGCCCAAAAGGACCCCCAGGGCCCTCCGGAGCTCCAGGAACACCAGGGAAAGATGGACTCCCAGTGAGCTATGTTCACCTCTTCTGCCGCTGGTCGAAAAGCCCCTTTCATGCACCCCACGTCTGCTTAGTTTGGGATTTTCGGCATGCACTGGAACACAGCTCGCTTCAAAGGCACTTGTAATCCGGCAATTTGTACTTCAGGCGATGCACTTTAATGTGAGGTTTTATGACGCCTTTCCACTGACTCCAGGAAAGGAAAAAAAACACAGTTCCTTGTCGCCACGGGAACAGCCAGGGTGGCGACTGGAGTAACACAGTCCCTCTGTAAATCACATTCCTCAGTGGGCTTTTATTAAGTGGTGGCTAATACCCATCACTTTGGCACTGTGAGAGGGGACAGTGAAATGCAGCACCTCATTGGTCGGATAAAGGAGAACACAATAGCAGTGAAAGTTTGCCAGTACACTCTCCCTTTTTTCCCGTTAAGAACACTCAGTCCTCTCTCTATAGCTTGGCCCATGCGATTCCTTTGTTTCTAAATCTGTTCGGCGACGTTCCCGTTGGTGGCTTTCATAGAAAACAAGAGAAGAAATCATTAGCAATATTTCTGTGTAATCGATTAATATTCATCTCAACATGGCAGGTAATTTGCTCAGTTTCCATTGTGGTTGACAATAGTGCATCTTGTGGTTGAGTCTCTGGTTTCCTGTAGTGCAGAATATGTATTATAACTCATAATTGAGTGAAACAACAAACGAATAGTGACACCTGCCAGTAGAGTCCGGATGCAAGGCGCTGATGGAATCGTAGGGCACAATTTGCAGAACTTTGTAGGTCTTTCTTCCATTAAGCTCCGTCTTGGTTGGATCCCTGCTCATACATTCAAACATGAACCAGGGGCATTAGTATTCTTGAGTCTAAAGTGTTGTTCATCTGGCTAAATGATTGACTTGCCGGAGGGTGTAATGCATTTTTCTCTTCTTTTTCAGGGTATCCAGGGTAAAGATGGAAAGCCAGTAAGCACCGTCTGTCTGCAATTGACATTTATAGTCATTCTAATGAGTGTTTGTATGGTGAGAAAGCAGACCCAAATATGGGCAGATTTGTAAAGCTGCAATCCTTCTATTGGCTCCCACTAGCTTTCTGTTGTCAGGTGCTCAGTGTGAAATACCTGTGCGTTTGATAGTCACGGCAGAGGGTGATGAAATCCCCTCTAATTTCTTCGAGTATCTATGTTGAAAAGCTGGTATTTCAAATTTTTTAGTTGAAACAGACGGCCTTCAACGTGTTGTCATTCCTACTCTGAGGATGTTTAAAGGCCGGGCAGAGATATTGCGCGTATATCTCATACATCACCAAGAATGTAAATCCCAAATTGGCCTGAAGCCCATCGTGTTCCATCTCTGACCCTCAGGTTCTGCACCTACCCCCCGAGTCAGCTAGCCCTGTCCAGCATCTAACATGTGCAGCGCAGGACTGAGCCGATGCCAGTAATGGGAAGTAAATGTTTTGTGAAAAGATGAAAACAAAACCACCCCCGGCATCGTTGATTTCCCAATTACAGCAACTGAAGCGAAGTCACCTGCCACACACCCTATGGTCCATACAAACTCAAACTCGCCCCTGCTTTCAGGGTATTCTGTGCCATTCTGTTTCTCATTATAGCGAGACTCCCACAGTTCTCTGTGATCAATTAGCCAGGGCTGTGGCCTTCTCTGGTGGTATGTGGAGAGCACACTTGTTTAAACAAGAGCAATGGCGACCATACAACCCCATTCACTTCCAAAGACTTTGTGCTGCCCCTGGGGTTCAAGGCATTTACGTTTATGAGTGTCTCAACAGCCCTCCACAAGGTATTAAGTCAGCCTTGCCTTTTTGTATGTGGTGCCCCCTGCTGGAGAAAATAATGCATTTTTGTTTCTATTCTCTCATGCACTTAACATGACTGCTTATTTTTATTGTAGCTTTGAAAGGTATCGTACAGTTAGCTATTGTTTGTGAAATGCAGACTGTCAAGAAATTCTCAAAAGCTACATTCCAGCCAAGCGGGATGCAGTAGCTGAAATAAAGCTGTGTTTTTGTTTTAGGCTACAACTCTTCATGGATTGATTTTTCATTTTATTAAATTGTGCATTTTGTGTTGTCTTCGCATGCAGGGTGAAGAGGGACCTCAGGGCTTCCCTGGCCTTCCAGGAGAACCTGGACTCAAAGGAGAGAAAGTATGACCATTCATTTTTATAGGACATGCCTCTGTGACGTGCTAATATACTCTATGGCGTGTTTAGCGACTGTGCTGGACTGTCTGCCAGCTGATAGTAGGGACAGTTCAGTATACTTCAAAGGTGTGTGTCTGCTATTACTCAACCACCAAAGAAATGAAGCATGCATAGATTTTACACTTGACAGGAAATATTTCCCAGAATGCACTGGCAAGTGAAATGGAAAGGCAGAATGACCATAATAAGTACCGGTTGTGTTTATTGAAAACACTCATATGTTCAAATAAAATAAGCTTGTATTTTTAGAACAAAATAGCTATACGTCACGTTACGGTACTCCAGCAGCAAAACAGATGGCTAGAGAAGTGTGCTAACATGTAGTTTAGCTTTCAAATTAATCAGAGAAATAATGTATTCAGGAGATATCTACATGTACTAATTGTATTTAATCAAGGCTGCACCTGGTCTATAGGACTAAAACAACTGATTGGGCAGGGGGTTATTTTTATAACCTTAGCTTTATAACTTGAGCAGGTTATTTTTATGATATGAGGTCATTCATTTATCTAAGGCAGAATGAGCAAAACGGAAAACAAAGACATATTAGGACCGGCACAAATGTTATTAAACCAAGGGTTATGGGGAATGTTCTGGAAATGCAAATTCTGCTGCTGTTTCGCATTTAGTGTCCTCAGTACTCTTTTTCCTTGACCTAGCAAGCCTTGAATAGGTCAACATGATTATATCTGATTGTTGTTTATTTTTTCTGGATTCCTATAGGGTGATCCAGGTGTGGGTCTCCCAGGTCCTCCTGGACCACCAGGACCTCCAGGCCCAGCTAGCCGGCCTAAGTTCACAGTGCGTACATCTCCACAAAATTATTTATTCTACCTGAAATTTTGTTTGGGGTGACCTCTGCTCCCCATCTGCCAGAATGAAATGCGACTTTGTGAATGCAGTGAGGTGAAGCAGGGAGAGTCAACGAAGACGTGTTAGAGCGAAAAGTGTATAACGTGCAGCTGTGCTGATTTTCAGGGGGATGTGGAAGGTTATGGCTCAGGGTTCGAGGACTTTGACAGCGACACTGAAGTTATCAGAGTGAGTCTGGCAATAGCCATAATTCTCTTTTATTATTAAGGATTCATCTGTTTACATCTCATCTTTGAACATCTTATCTCATCTGTGAAAAAGTTGAAGTTATATGTTTCGTACAGGTCCCAGAATGAAAAAAATTAAGTTTTGAAATGTAGTCTCTGTAAACTCACACTTCAAGGCTTTTAATAAATAACTTCCTAATGAACCATGTTACAGTCTTGTGTAAGATCACAGTTATGGTCTAACTCAGGGCTCTTAAACACAAATTTCAAAGAGTCTGTATGTGTGGGTCATGTATTTTCAACATTTTCCTTAATTACTTTGATTAATCTTTAATCATAGTATTAATTACTTATTTGGTACTGTTTCATCACTTAAAAATAAGAATTCTCTGCATCTGTTTTGTTGCATATTCAGAAAATTGTGCGTGGGTCTTATTAGGTTCTTCTTGGCTAATTACTAACAGTTGGAGGCAACCATCACATGCGGGATCCTGCAGGATTTGAGTATGATGTCTTTGTTCTAGACTGTTGTCACCACCAGTGTCAAACCTGTAGCTGATTGGATGCTTTGAACATTCTTTCTTTGTCTTTTCAGGGCCCCCCTGGTCCACCAGGCCCCCCCGGCCCCCCAGGAAAGCCTGGCCCTCCCGGGCCAAAAGGAGACTCTGACTCCACAGAGGGCCTTAAGGCGGGGCCTCTTGGTCCTCTAGGGGCCCCAGGAAAAGATGGAAGGCCTGGTGAAATGGGGAAGCCTGTAAGTACCTCTTAAATGAGCTTGATCTGTTCAGTTATTTCTGTTAACTACTGACAATCAGGCAATACAAATCTGACATCTAATCAGTGTAGGCTATAGGTGCATTAATTGAT
>JAABNX020000038.1:12147479-12159517 GCA_015163995.2 Mormyrus lacerda
GTTACATACTGATCCCATGTCTGTTCATCATTAATAAATCATGACGATTCATGTATTTCATGCAGTTACTATATTTGATCATGATTTGTACTTGAGTAGTAACTGAGTTACTAAGTTATTTGTGCCCCCTCAAGTAAAATGTTGCCAAAGAATCTTAATTCAATGACTAACAAAGTTTTTCACCAGTTTTCCTCAGTCTTCTATGAACATCCCCCTTCAGTGGGACTCCTGAATAGTCAATGTAATACCAGCAAATTCAGCAGATGACGGGTCACTTCTGTGTGATTGTAGGTGCTGTAGACAATAACAGGTTTTCCTGATTGCCTCCCCCCTCCCCTAGCTCCTTCTCAATGACACCGAAGGGCTGTTTAATTTCACTGATATGCTGGCACCCCAGGGCTCTGAGGTGAGTAGAAGTGAACCCCTCATACCCTGTGTAATGCTCTGTGTTAATCCATCACCCAAATAAATATAACATGCAAGCTGGAACACAAGCTAATTTCCACCTGATGTAAATTTTGCCTGTTTTTATATTGTTGGTAAACTTGGGCAGTGCTTGATTACAGATGCTGGCCTTTAGGATATCTTCATGAAACATGGCTTGATTATGGCAATGGCCTCATCTTAGTCTTTTAGTTTTGTCCCTGGTACCTTGTGGCTGGATAAGTACCATGGTATTAATCACAATAAAGTGCATGTCATGTGAGTGGTTGCTTTAATCAGAGTGATTTATTTTTTTCCTCCTCATTTATTTGACTTGATCTGTAATGCTTGTGCTCAGGGACTGAAGGGACCGAAAGGGGACCATGGAATTGCAGGGATCCCCGGACCCGCTGGCCCTAAGGTGAGGGAGGATGTGGGCTTTTAATTAGACAACAGATATAACCTGCCTCCTGCAGTATGCCCTGTTCAGCAGTAAAAAAACTACTTGACTTGTGTTTTATAAGTCGTATAGGGAATCCATTAGTAGGCATTTTAGGAATTAATTCTTACTTTTGTGCTCAGTTGTGGAGGATTTTAGATTCTCCACCTGTGCTGCTGGGTGACATTAAGCTTTGAGTCTCTGTTCAGGGTGAGAAAGGAGAGCCGGGCCTGATCGTCACTGCAGAGGGCTCACTGATAACAGGACCACATGGACCAAAAGGAGTCAAGGTCACTGTTTTGCTTCCAAGGTCAAAGGTCATGTTTCTGATTGAATGAGTGTTCCTATGCTCATGACATATATCTGTTTTTCTCGGTTCTTTAGGGGGAACGTGGCTTGCCTGGAGTTGTAGGAATCATGGTAACACTTTACTTGTTTTTATGGAAAGACATTGACACTTTATTAATCCTGAAGGAGGATTGTAGAAAGTAATGTTTTCACCTAGTTTAGAACCCAGGGTTGTCAACTTTCGTGCACCTGGTGTGACACTCACGCTTTTAGACTCTCATGCAAGAAATCTTACAGAAAATTTGTATCCTATCTATTCATTTAAAATTACTTACATCAAAAGTATTGGGGTTGTTTGCAATCCCTACAGACTATTTAAAAGGCTATAAACCAATTTTTTAGAATTGAAAATCACTCTAGTCAGCTGACCAATGTTGTCAAGCTTGCAAGCCAGGGACCTTTCATGTGTTAGGCTAACATGATAACCTCTTCGCTACAGAATAATATATATAATATACAAGAATATAATGTATATAACATATTTATATAATATATTGTTTGTATTTTGTGTTCCTAGTATTGAAACAATTGTATTTTTGGTATTGTAATATTTGTATTGTTTGTTATTGGTATTTAACTTGTTAATAATTTTCTTACTGTACGGGTGCAACTGGATCCACATAATTTCCTCAGGTATCATTCAAGTATTCTGAATCTGAATCAGAGTCGGAATCTGAAACTCACATATAAAGAGAGCTACTGATTTTATGAATGCCTAGTCCTTTATTCCTACATGGTATTTTTTTTTTTTTTCTATTTGACTGCTGCCTCACCTATAGCTGTTCTCGGTATCTGGCCCTGTCTGAATGTTTAGCTATTGTTACACTTACCCTAAAATGGGTTGCACTTGGACTTTCGGTCAGAGGAGACTGTGTTGTTTTACAGGGGCCTATTGGACCACCAGGGCCTAAAGGAGAATTTGGGTTTCCCGGCCGGCCAGTAAGTACAGCTTCCTATATGTCAGCTTACAAGTGTTGATAAGTAAGTGAGGGTCACTGTCACATAAGCAGGTTGCTGTACCCGAATCTCAGGGAACGTCTTCAGCCTACTCTGTGTTTGATCCTACGCTGTATGCCCTTTTCACTTTAGGGTCGTCCCGGTATGATTGGAATAAAGGGAGAAAAAGGAGAGACGGTGGGCCTGCCGGTAAGTTTGTCCCTAGCTAGAACCTCAATGTGACAACAGCAGACATGTGCAGCTGGTGATTTATATTATCCTCTACTACTGTTCAGATCATGTGACTAGTTTCTTGGGCTCTCATTGGCTCACAGCATGCTAAAGGGTTTCCTTGCCACAAGAGAGTAAGCACAGAAACTTTTTAACATTTTGGATTTTGAATGTCAAAAGTCTCTGCGGTTCTGTTTAAGAGGAGTCGAGTAAAAAACAATAGCCTGAGTCCCAGACAAATAAAACAGTGGATAAAATATAAACATCCCAGTAAACGGTGTATCTCCCCATTTAGTGAGATCTCTTACGCTGACCGCATCAGCAATCACCAAGGTTTCCCTCAAACCAGCACTAAGCTGGAGCAAACCAGGCGATTACGTAAGTGTGCGTTGTGATTTGACATTATCACCAGCACTCAGCAACATTTTTACGAGGTACCAGCCATTCCCACTCTGACTTGGCTGAATCACTGTGTCGGTTTTGCTGGAATTGGAACAGTTGGTTTGAGTTCAAACTGCAAGGCATTCAATTTGCACACCAGACATGCTTGTCAGGAACAGATAAAGCTGATTCTAGAAGCTTAGTGTTTATTCATCTCTAAGAATGGCTGGAGGTACATGGTACACACATCTCCACACAGGGTGGTGTTCCAGGAAGACAACCTCAGCTTTCACAGTGTGCTGCAACCTAGTGACTTTCAAAAGTTCCAGAATTATCAAGCAGATTCTAACTTCAGCATGACTGCAGAGCCAGGGGTGAAACAAACAATTAATAAACAATTAATAATAAATAAACAATTAAGAAAAATAAGCCTTGTTTTGAATCTGTGGTTTAAGTTTAAAGTTTTTATGCGAGCCAGGACTATCTAACCTACGATATGAAGAATGTCCAGACATTGGTAATCTAAATTAAATACAGTGGAAACCACTTAAAGTGATCACAGATATAGTGACCAACCACTTAAATGGTGTAAAAAGCTTGGGACAAAATCATTCTTGTACACATACTGTTTGTCACGGTCGGCTGGCAGGCAAGCGAGCAAGGAGACGAGCAGAGCCGGAACATACAGGGAAATGGGGTTTATTGGGCAAAGACAGGCAAACAGGCAAACAGGCAGACAGGCATGGACAACCATGACAATCACAATGACTGATCTCTCGTACTGGGGAAAGATGCGGACTAAATACACAGACTAGTCAGGGATTAACAGGACACAGGTGATCACAATCAGGGTATCACACAAGGAAATGAGGTGGGCGTGGCACACGGGAGGATCGGACAGAGCGGATCATGACACTGTTTAAATAATTCACTTATAGTAATCAAGTAGTCCTTTTACAATGTTCATTTTGGGCCTTTTTAAACATGAGAACATATGGAAAAAATGAAAAATGCAGTAAATAATTTTTTTAATTATTTCTACTTTACTTTGATAGCCCTACTTTGCCTTGCTCTAACCCATCGACTTCTGGCTAGCTATAACAAATATAGACTCATCAAAGCTTTTGATAAAACGCCAAAAACGAGCCACCTAGATGCAGCAGCGAAATTACAATGTGTTTTGAGACAATGTGAAAATTCACTGTATAAATAAAACTGACTTGAGTATTATTTCAGGACTGTACCGTATTATAGTGTATTGAATTATACACAGTTCAGTAATTAAATTTGTGCAGTACTTTAATTTGGAAAGCGTATGAAACAGCTGTACTGTATTTTAAAATCATCAACAAAATTACGAACGATGCTGTCTGTTTTATTACCTTATATTCATGTAATAAATATATAAATTGGATGGTAATCTGCCTTAGATATAAAGTTGAAGAAAAAAATCAGTTGTAATGATCATATGCTTATAGTGATCAATTTCGCCCTGACAGAGGTGATCACTACAAGTGGTTTCCACTGTAATTAATTAATGTTATTAAAATGTAAATCCAGGAGCATCACTAGAGATTTATGATAGAGGGTGTAAACCTTTACTAGGCGGGTCTGTTTTTAGTGAAAATGAATGAGAACAGACGATTTTAATTAATTAGTGTACATTTATTGGGGGATGGTTAAAATGTTTTAGAAGGGTAAAGCCTGGTGAGTGCAGTCCTCAATAGCCACAGATGGGTGATTCAGGTAGCTGTGAAATATGTTTTATTTTTGTATAATTCAATCGTCTCAGTATGACATATGATGTGAATCTATGCATTTTAATGGTGCTTTAATGTACGAGGGTCAGTTTACATGCTGCATTAAAAAGAATAACCTATTTAATGAGCTCCTCCCATTCACAGGGCCCTCCCGGCCCCCCCGGACCCCCAGGGCGCCCAGGCTTCTTCAACTGCCCCAAGGGGGTAAGTCCGAGTCCTGGCTCAGTCAAAGACTTTCAGTATGCTTTGAATTTCTGCCAGCCTTTGCCTACTTCTTGACGCTGAGGCGCTGTCCTCTGAATTTTAAAGACAGTTTTCCAGATCCCACCCAGACCTCACTGCAAAACTCCAGTAAGTGATAGAGAACCCTTGGCTAAACTGGGCCGGTGTGGCCAGGTTGTCTTGTCACTCTCGCTGTCCTCCTCTCAGTGTCCTCACCCTCTGTTCTCTGCTTCCAGCCTGTCTCTCCCCTCCGCACACCAGCATTCTGACAATTGTGTCCCAATCAGGATCTTTATTGCCACACGACCAAGGCGGGTGGAAATCTTTGTCACCACAAGTTGCTATGACAACAGACTAAACTAACAATTGGGGCACAATGCAGACAGAGAGGAAAGGCACAAGATATCCAACAGAGATGGAATAAATGCAAGGTGTGTGGTCAGGGGTGTTGCTAGAAGTTCTGTACCCCTTCAAAGTCATCTTGGACCCCCCCACCACTAGAGTTGCCCCCGCAGTAGAGATCATAGAACGGTAAAATTTACCAAGTATATCACTTTATGCAATCATGGGCCCAAATAAAGTGCGGGACCCCCAGAATCTGCCAGGCTAGCCAGGCCTGGACTGTGGCCCTGTACAGTACATGATGATTAGGGTGGTCAGTGCAAATTGAAGTAATGCAGGACAGAACATTAACACAGGTACAGTACAGACAATAGATAGATAGATAGATAGATAGATAGATAGATAGATAGATATTAGATTAGATTAGATTAGATTAGATTAGATTAGATTGTTTATTAGGGTTTTTGCTGATCAGCAGAACCTCCCCCAGGAGAAAGTTTACAACAAAGGAAAACAACCTTCTGATTACTTTAGATCTGGGCTTCTCAGCTTAAAATGCCTCCACCTCCAAATAAGACGTTTTCAAAGGCATCAGATTGTTTTTCTGGATTGGTCTGTCTATCCTGGTGTTTGTAAACCCCCATGCGAGGCAGCCAATCGGAGTCCCATTAGTGGAAAATGTTGCATAAAACAGACTATAAATCTGCATGCATAGAATGTGTGTCCTCTGATCTCCGTTTGTGTGCAGGGGCTGGAGAGACAGCTGGGAGCGGGGCGGGGCAGGCAGACTGGGCACCCTTCCCCAGAGCATGTCGCATGACCCGTTCTGCCCCTGGGTTTGGTTCTGTTGTGACTTTTGTCTCACAGTTAAGGCTGAGCGTGGAGATCCAAGATTGTCCTCAAAAAACAAAATATGCATTGTCTGTTCTGGTCAGAGCAACTCACAAGAATGCTTCATTTCAGCAGTCAGAGGGCACAATGTTTGGTCAAAACTGCAATAAATATTTTGTCAAATTCGTAGTAACTGCTCATTACTTTTGTTCAGGCCAATATCAGATACAATGTTGGTTTTTGCATATTTTTGGAGGAGGACAGTTTTGAAATAACTTTATTTATATGAAAAAATGTGAGTTTGGGATCATATGATTTTAACATGACTGCAGCTCTCTGTACCAAGCAAAACTCCAAATGTTTCTGTGACTAACATTTATTTCAAACGATCCCAAACCTATGAGTGTCACGGGTTTAACATTTTGTGCTTGTCATTCTAAAGCAAACCTAAACGTCTCCTACTGTTTAGATGTTTGTTGCTGTATATTAGAGATTAGAAGTGGCTTGTAAGCTTTTATCCTGGCCTACTTACTTAACATTTTGTCTCATTCAGATTAATGGCAACAGGGAATCAACACCAGGTGAGTTGAAATGGATTTGTGTGACGAAAGAGCAGTGTATCCATTAACAAAAAGAAGGAATTATTTTGGTGCATTTGATGTATACATGTAATAAACTTGGATTATAAATTGCAGTGGTATTTACAAAACAGCGAATGTTTAATGCAATATGGTGGTTAATGGAATAAGTATTAAGTTATAATAAGGCGAGTATTTTACATATATTGGTTGACATATATGAGAAGGACGTGGTGTTTTCCTGGCAGATTATGATGCAGATGTAGGGACAGCTCTCATTGGCTGAGAGGTCCTAAGTGCCCCTATTTGATCTGTGGTGATCACCCTAATTAACTACGGGTTCCCTCCCCAGTCAACAAATTCAACCGAGGGCCTCAGGGCGAACTGAGCAGGGCGTTACTACTAACTTTCAGCACATGCATTCACCATCTTGTTCTGTCTCCTTAGAATCAGGAGATGGATGTCAAAGGACTTTTATGGGCGCCAAGGGAGACAAGGGGGAGGCCGGGTTCCCGGGGCAGCCTGGAGAAACAGGTATGCTCCAACCTCTCCCCCAATGCCCCCCCGGCCCTCCCCCTGACGGGCGATTCCCTTGTGTATTTCACTTCATCACTCTCTCATAGTTAAAAAACAAAAAAAGATAACTGCTGCTGCTTATCAGATGCGTTTCCTTCCACAGCTTCCTGGAATCCTCCCATCTCCTGGGTAAGGCCTTTTTTGAGGGGGGGGGGCATAGAGATGTAGTACTGTGCAAAAGTCTTAGGCGGTATGTTTAAATGAGCTTCATGTTGGTGTAAAACTCTGTCAGAGTCTCTCCTAAAGTCACTCCAGTATTTGCAGAAACCATCTAATACACCCATGAATTTATGGCTTGACACCTCATATGGCTAATCAATGCCTCATTAACTTTGATAAACAAATTAAATTTATTAATTCAGCGAACTATTGGGGAAAATTAACAAATACATGGAATGGTTGAGATGCCCCTGAGGCGGAACTGAAGCCATCCGACAAGATACCAGTAACTTCCTTGGAGATCAGAAGAAATTATTGTTAGTTTTTTGTGTCCCTGTTAATTTGCAGGCGTGATGGTGTAAAAGTTAGGGGAAATGCACTTGTGATCGAACGGTTGCTGGTTCAAATCCCCGACCAGTAAAGTACAACTGAGGTACCCTGAGCAAAGTACTGCCCCCACGCACTGCTCCCCAGATGCTAAATAATACCTGCCCACTGCTATGTCACATATGTGTTAAGTGCAGACTAATCATTTCATTGTTGTGCTGTGGTGTGTCCACAATGAAAATTTTTCATTTTCTAATGCTAAATTGTATTTTTTTTTCTAAGCAAATATACACTTACTACGCAGATAAATAGTTTTTCGTATTTCCTTTTACTGCTCAAGACTTTTGCATAGTACTGAACATGCAAAAGTCAGGAGGTGCCCTGCTTGCAGGTAGCAGATTGGCTGCGTGTTTGTCGCTGGATCTGATGTCTGTCAGTTTTGTAACAAGCTGCTATGGTCTGTGGCTTATGCGGCGCGGGCAGGAGTTATTGCTTCCACATGTTTACATCAACACATTATAAAGTTTGCATTTTCATATGAGATCTGCAGGCATATTTTTATGTGGTGTAAAACAGGATTAATATCCGCCCTCCATTGTGCCCAAGCAGTAAGGTCTGTTCCCGGCATGGGCGTCAATCGCTGCACCCCTGGGCTGCTGGGCGCTGTGCCGATGCCCCCTGTCTGACTCCTGTCTCTGCCCTGTGCACCTCCCAGGGGGAAAAAGGGGACCAGGGCTACAAAGGAGAGAAGGGGGAGAAGGGAGAGGCGGGGGTTACAGGCCCGCCAGGGCTGCCTGGGAAGTCAGGCCTCGTGGTGAGTCATGTTTCTATGGATACCACACGGCGTGCATTCCTCTATCGCCATGGTGATGAGAGTGCCTCGCCAGCTAGCCACATCTGTCTGATATAAAGACCTGGGACCAGCAGCACATAACTCAATATGGGCTTGGTGCCTTTTTTCATAGCTGGATGCAAAGCATTATGGGGTATTGGTTTTCACCTGGCATTATATATTGTCTGGTTTAAATTGGATAAAACAAAACATTTGTTGCACTAATGAACCTTTGGATGCAGTCCTTCTGGCTGAGACTGATTGAAAACTGAATAAGAAAGGCACGCGAGTGTCCTTTCAGACAATGTATCCATCCATGCTAGTCTAGTAATACTAAACAGGTATCCATGGTGAGCCACCTGGAGTCATGCTTCCAAGCTGCCCACCTTCATTGAATTCCCTGCTGGGTGGTGAATTACTTATATTGGTGATAAACTGGATTTGTGGGGATGTGTTTTGTCTTAGGGGCCAAAAGGAGATTCTGTTGTTGGCCCCCAGGGGCCCCCAGGAATGCCAGGTCTACCTGGCCTACCTGGATATGGTAGACCAGGACCGCAAGGTCCCCCTGGTCCACCAGGACCCCCAGGGCTACCTCCACGCTTTGGGTCAGGTATCAGTACAGTATTATGTTATATATATAATAAATATATATTCAGAATTAGTCAATGTTCCTCTTCTAATAGCAACTAATGTCCTCTCAGGCGTATGAGATCAGTAATTAATGTGGCCAGTAATTTGTGTGATGAAAGTATTGAACAAAGAATAAGTGCAAATTTTTGTGTTCCAGCTATTGCAGTCCCAGGACCGCCTGGCCCACCTGGGCCACCTGGACGGCCCGGATCCCCAAGCAATGGGAATTCAGTGAGTGGGCACATTAACATGGTCGGGGCCCCCTCCCACTATGATATACAATGATGTAGTCATCAGAGGGCCTGTGCAGTGTTCTTAACAGTAATAATTGTTGACCAGGGTAGTGATGGTGGATGGGGGGGGGGGGGTTGAAATTTTGTTTATAAAGGTTAGTTGAAGGCCCTTTCTGACAGAGGACCCCGGGAATTCAGCCTGGGTAAGCCCATGCATTAAAACGCATCACTCGGTCCTTTGGTTTCTATAAGTTACCCAGGACCCCCAAAATAGCAGGGCCAGAGCCTCGAGTCCCTCATTTTGCATGGTGGAGGGGGGTAGGATTGGATCCCTCTTAGCAGATTTCACCAATCTGGGGGAAAAAGGGGCTGGTCAGTAATCCCTCTTTCCCATCTTCTAACTACTTATTATGAACAGGGATGCAAGCTTTTTCTGGGCAGTATAAGGTATTGGGTATAAAGGTATTGGGTATACAGGATGCAAGTCCATCACAGGGTTCTATTAATGATTATCCAGTTACCCAAAAAGAGCAGAGAACAGCTCGGCCTTAGCAGGAAAACATGGAACCCTTTGTTTCTTAGAATGTTTCTGTGCTCGGGTCACTTAATATGTGTCTCCTGTCACAGGTGGTGACATATAAAAACGTGGAGTCTTTGTTCAAGCACGCACACCAAGCCACAGAAGGGACCATGGTCTACATCTCTGACAAGAGTGAGCTGTACATCCGAGTACAAGAGGGCTGGAGAAAGGTCCAGGTAAAGGTCCTGCCTGTACCCAGTGTCCCATGTAACTAACTGAGAGCCGTCGGTCATCTTAATGATTTTATCCAATGAGAACAGACGTACCTTTAGTACCAACATGTAGCATGTAGTAGTAGCATGCCATTTCCTTGGTGTCCACTGTTGTAATAATCCCACCCCCCACAGATGGGGGAATTGATCTCCATGCCTGCAGATAGTCCATCCGCTGCTATGCCAAACGGCCTGGGCCGGCCCGGGGAGTACAGCAGGCCTGAAGTGCTCAGCCGAGTATGACCGCAGTGCACCTCCTGTGAACTTTCTGTATCTTGCCATAATGAGAGGTTTCACTCTCATTCACTCTCAAAAATGTAGATATAAAAATTCATGAATACTAGAGTTGTTATTGAGATGTGCAGCTACCATGATCTCCAACAAGGGTTATGCGTGTGTATATATAAATGTATCACAACCGATTCAGACCCTGGAGCAATTGAAGGTCTAGAGTAGGGGTGGGGAACCTGGTCCATGGAGGGCCGTTATGGGTACGGGTTATTGGCATGGCCTCTCAATCGGCCAATAATAGTGGATCCCCAGGACTGAAGTTCAGAACTATTGTTTTATTATTGGCCGATTGAGAGGTCATCCAAAACCCTGCACCAGCTCTCCAGGGAACAGGTTCCCCACCCCTGGTTTAGAGACTTGCAGAAGGGCCCAGTGGTGACATCACACTGCCAACCATGGGCTTCAAACCAGCAACCTTCTCATCACAGACAGCTCCTAACCCACGAGCCACACATTACCACGCCCCCAACCACACACGTCTACTCTAAAGAAATGGAGATCCAGCATGAGAGTAGGAGCTTCCTGAAATATCCTGGTCCTTCTAGCCCTCGAGGCGCAGTTCATTTTTTGGTCACCTGATGCGTGCCATGTGTCCCGCAGGAGCAGCTGGGCGCCCTGCCCGGATACAACATGCTGGCACATACCATCCACACCGGACCAGGGGTGAGTGCAATAAAACCGTCACCTGGGTGACTGCAGCCCTGCACTTTTCTTCAGATCCGGACCCTGTCGCCATGGAATTACAACAAGGCGACAAAAGCGTGTAATTTCATTTTTGCGTCGGCTCAGAAACACAGACATGGCTTCGGTCCAGGCCCATAATGACTCCCGAGTCAAAATGCGATTTCGCTGTGGTCGACTATTCCTGTTTTAGGACTAAATTGCCCCCTGTCTATATTCAGCGTTTGGAAGAGGCCGCTGGATTTCCGAGGCTGGTTAGACACATCTACATGTCTGCAGGGCAGGTCGTACGGTTCTATTCCTCCCCTGACCACCTCTGTCAGCAACGTTTCTCTCTGATGCACAAGAGTAAACACCAGATCGAGGCAGATATTGAACCATGGTGCCACATTACCCTGTCCTGTTCTGAGACTATACAATGTAACAAATTCTCTTTGAATTAGCGCTTCAAAGGAAGGCAATGTGTAAATATGACTAAAGCGTCACACTGATGATTACAAAGATCCGTGTAAACATACTGTACAAAAGTCATAGGTAGTCGAAGGAAATGTTTAAAGCTATTTACCTTAGTAGTAAGTGTATAGTTGCTCAGAACAAAAACACAATTTAACATTAGAACATATGCAAATTAAAAATAACAATAAAAACAAACATGAATTTCTCCTGTTCTTCAAAAAGTCACTGATATTTAGTTAGATGGGTAGTCAAACACTGGATCAGTTCCCAAACCTCTCCTCAGGGACACAACAGCTGTTCCATGTATTTCTTGAATGTCACCACTGGCTCTTAATTAAATTAGTATTAGTAAATTAGTAAAGTCAGATATTGATCTAGGTGAGCTAGTGGTGAAGTCAGCAGGTGTGCATTGGATGAAATATCGGGGTGACTTTAGGAGAGGTTTTGAAATGATTAAGCCAACACACTATTACAGGCATAATAGCACAGTTTTACCCCAATGTGAAGATTTAATCATGATTTTATTTCACTGCCTGAGCACACACACACACACACACACACACATATATA
>JAABNX020000038.1:12164056-12192404 GCA_015163995.2 Mormyrus lacerda
CTAGGGAATTACAAACAGGTAAAGACACAAGCAGGGGCACAAGGAACAAAACGAAAACCAACTACAAAATCAGACACTAAAACTAGAGAAACTCAACTGAAACACTAGGGCGCACAATACAAAAACAGAGGAGGTGGGATTCAAACACAGGACAGAAGGGAACACACACAACTGGCTGCTCAACGTGTTGAGCCTTGAGAGAACAGGGGCATAACAAAGACTCACAAGAAGGACAGGATGACCAGCAACGCTTGCTGGTCAAATGGGGAAGGGACACAGAGTGAGACAACGGGGACTGACCCTGAAAATACTATATATTTATGTAGTATGAGGCAGCAGTGCAATTATGACAGGGGACTATAAAGTCGACTGATTATACACACACACACACATATATATACTGTGTATATATAGATGTGCATCTTCGATAAGTGTCAATGAAATAGCTAAATGCTTGTGCATATGTTTCCATGTATCTCTGAAATATCGACTTTGTGTTGCAGGCCCCAGAAGATGTTGTGGCATGGCTCTAACATGCTGGGGGTGCGTATGACGTCCAGCTACTGCGAGGCGTGGCGTGCGGGTGACATGGCAGTGACAGGCCAAGCCTCCATGCTGCACGGCGGCCTGCTGCTGGGCCAGCACTCCCGTAGCTGCTCCAACCGCTTCGTGGTGCTGTGTGTGGAGAACAGCTATGCTTTGGATGCCAACGGGAACTGAGAGCAATTCCCCCAGGCTGAAGACATGGCCTCTAAAGGGCGAGCAGAAAATACTAGTCGCCCCCTACAGCCTGTTCACTTGTAGCTTTCTGAAAAGGTGTAAATATATGTAAATTGCTTCCAGCCTAGATCACTGCATCATCGCCAAGCTCTGCTCAGTGAGGGCTTGTGGGAGCTTTACTTGCACAAAATTGTTCTGATGGCAGAATGAAAAATGATGGTTCAGAGAGATTACCAGTCTGATTGCAGATGAGGTGGGTCCAAGCAACTAGAGGAGGTAGGACCAAGACATATGATTGGTTGGTCCAGTCTCCTCTAGTTAATCTATGTCTGCGCTCATAACATTTCTGTGTAAGTTAAGCTCCAATGAGCTCAGCGAGGTCATACCAAAGAACAGATCTTTCACCAGACAGCGGATCGCTCTTCCTGAAGCCACTCATCACTATAGGCATCAGTTTGGGCTGGTTCTTGAGTGTTTTAACACGAGGCTTTTACAGTTTTGGCTGGTGGACAGAGTTTCTGTGGTTTATTTTGTCTAGTTGGCACTATTTGTACATCTTCTGTCTGAGTTGCCACTGTTCTCTGGGTCAAAGTACAATTATTGTTCTAAAAAATGTGGTTCATATTTCACCATGGAAACCTTTTGTGGTTTCTTAACCAGGTTAAGTCAGTTAGACATACTGCATAATTTAATATTCCATGGCATTCACTACAAATTACAACTTTTTTTGTTTTTATTTTATGTTGGAAGAATTTTTAAAGTGGTATGTTATTGATAGGATGTCATTTGCTAACAACTTTTTATTTCTCTCGGTATTTAAATTAAATGCAATGTTTTATTTATACTGACACAGCACATAATCTGAACAAAAAGTGATCTAGTTTAAATAATTTATAGTTCACTGAATCAGACTGGGACCTTCATTCAGAACAATGTATTGTACAGTAACAGGTTTAGGTTAACAAATTTTGATTTTTATAAGAGATACCTCGATTTTATAAAACATGGCAAAACTTTTTCAAATAAATTCCATTGCAAGTGTTTTGATTGTTGTCAGTTTGTGACGCCAGATAGTCACTGTTGTCCAAGAGAAAATGAGGAAAGACTGATGTTAGTGCATAGAAAATGGGTATATACATGAATCTGGTGCTCATTAAATAAATATTTTTTACAAACCTGACTGTTTTATTCCTGGAATTACTCTCAGGTTTCCCGCAAAAAACTACAAGCAGTTCGCACTGCTGTCAGTGGCTGGGGCTGCGCTAACTTGCGCCCAGCGCACGTTCAGCTGTCAGTGGCTGGCGCACCTATGCCAAAAGACAGATGCCATGGGGACAACATGAGAACAATGGAGCGCAGCTGGAGAAGCGCGCTGCCTCTAGTCCCACCTTCCAGAAAACTACAATAATAGAAATTATGTTTTCGTAAGAAGAAGAAAAAAAACATTGGGGAAGAATAATTAGAGGCCAATGTCCGCGAAAACAGTGGCGTGGCGGATCTCAAATCGCCTCATTTGCTTCTTTTCTTCATCCCGCGTTGTTTCTCCTGGCCGCAGTTTCATGCGATGACATTTTAACACCCAGCTGGAAAGATAAGACGCGCCTTTGAAGTGTCTGCCTGCAGCTCGGCAAATCCGGTTCACTTTAAATAAGATCGGAACAAATGCTCCAGGTTAGCTGGGACAAAGCAGAGCGAACTGCTGACTCGGAGAGCTGGTAATGACAGAGGCCCCCGCCAATCATTTAATATGCGGCTGAGTGAGATTGCTGCCCTATATCAGGCTGCCTACTCTCACGCATCTGGAGTGGCACTCACGCTTTCAGACTCTAACGCAAGGAATCTTACAGCAAATCTATATTATTCCATTGTAAACCTAAAATTAGCTACATAAAAGCGTTGCGAAAGATTGCAAACCCTGTAGACTATTTGAAAAGTAATAAAACTGTTAGTTAAATGCGTGTGCAAATATTGAATTGAAAATCTCACGGCAGCCAGCTGACCTTAGTTGACACTGATTTTATTTATTCAGCGCAATCATTGCACCAGCAACACAAACTGACTCCTTTTTCTATTATTGTGGTCAGCATGTTTATACCGCACAGTGATAGTTACTTAGTCAACGTTTGAAAAACACTGGAATGTGCGCAGGACCATGCATTTCTGTTTATTTGTGTAGGACCAGCGGAACAAAAAACGCAAACTCAATACTTTGGCCTAATTAACAAAAGCATCGGGAAGGAGTTTTAAAAAGATGGGTAAGTGAGGGACACTGAATAATTGACTCTTCTATGCAGGTCGCCAGTTACCCCTAAACATTTAGCAATTCCTCGGGTTGATTTCTGTACAATACTTCCAAACCGGACAGACGCACCACCCATTCCTGAAATATCTAAATCTGGACACGGGTACACGAGAATAAAATGTGGTTGCTTGATTTCTCGTAACTCTGAGGTTTACTATCCTGTTCGTCCAGCTTTCAGCCAAAACCACGTGAATCCCCTGTTCACACTCCTGCTCGCTCAGGTTTTCCTGCTCGCCGGGGTCCTCCGGCTTTAAACACAACGATTGGCATGCACGCAGGAAGGGTGTTTCTACAAAAAAAATCCAATCACTTCCAGCTTGGGAATTGTGGCGGCAACTCGAGAATGGGGTAGCTTCTGAAACGCAACCTTTTGAAACGACCAGTAGTAGAAAAACATTCAGCTTGTAGGGCAGAGGTGCCGGATTTTTTGATTAATAGAAGCAGATCCGTTTTCATAACAAATAAATTCGCTTATGATTACCGACGCCTATATGACCAGTTCAGACCAGCAGATGGCGGTAATCCTTTTCTCCTAATAGGGTACAGGCGCCCAGCGTACGGACGGGCAGATCTATGTTAGTCATTCCACACAGCCTCCAAAATATGCATTATTAATCAAGCCATATTAATACAATATGCGGGTATAACTTTGCAGCGCGCACTGATGACAATTTTAATATCCTCAAGAATTTATCACGCAGAATAGAAAAACAAGTCACCCCCATTAACGGATTGTTGGACTCCTGATTTGAGTTTGGCAGAGCAGAATTCCAGAGACGTGCTTTCAGCCCGTGAAAGTGTTAAGAGATTTATAGCCGGGTTATGAGTGCCATTGCATGCGTGTCGTAGTTACACTGAACATCAAATCGCCCTTCCCTTCTCCTTGAAAAGTTCCAGAATCTTGTTGTTGGGGAGGGGGAGACCGTTATCAGGGACCATTTTCTCTGAAGCCTCTGATAGAAAAGGAAAAAAACAGCGGACTTAACAAAGCAAAACCTGGAATTAGACAGGGCTGCACTTAAATTTCAGTCCTGCTAGTTTCCAAGCTTAGACAGAGCGGCAGCAACAGTCACATTCTATTGATGAAAGAAGCCTACTTCATTGAAACAGATCTCCTTCAAAGTGAAAGCCCACTTGTATTCTTGGTGGGTTTGCTTTAAAGCACATGCGGGGACACAAACACGACTATTGTAGTACGTCTCTATAGCCTGTTTGCTTTCTAACATATATAGTGTTGTTTTGTATATATCTTTTTGTGTTTAGATAATCTGCTTAAGTAACAGAACATTACATTTCATCTTAATTTGTAGTAATGTAGTGATTACTGTATTTTTTGTCCCCATTGATTTTTACAAGTAATATAATATACAGATATCAAAGACTACATGTATTTACAGCATGATTGGGTTTCACACCCACCTGTCTGCCCAGTTCAGTAAATCATTCTGCCAGAAACAATACAGGTTACGTACGACCTGTTCCCACACTTCTGACAAGCATTGAAATATTCCATAATGAGGCCCGGAGGATACAGCACCTTGGATTATGATGGATTCATTTTAGGGCATCTATAATGAAAGCGTGGATGTATTCCCATATTCCTCGATATTGCCCTGCCTTTTTCAGAATGTGCTTGCGGTGTGAGTAAGAAAGTATAGCAGCAGGTTGCAAAAACATGGAGCGGCATGAACCTGCATGGAGACTCTTTGAGGTGTGATTGACATCCAAAGGGCTAGAGGTGATTCTAGGATTTAACTCTTAGGAGTGCTCGTCCTCCAGTGTGGGAACCACTCTTTAATAATCACACAACTTTATTGATCCCCGTGGGGAAATTAAAAAGAAGTACAGAACACCACCCATGATAAAATTGCTCATGTGAGTTTTACTTACGCAAAAATGTTCTGAGGGCAGAAGGAACGATGATTGGTTCAGAGAGATGACCAATCAAATTGTACAAGAGACATCTGATAGGCTGGTCCCACCTCCTCTAGTTGCTTGGACCCACCTCCTCTACAATCTGATTGGATACCTCTTTGAACCGATCATTGTTACTTCTGCCCTCAAACAGTGTAAGTAGAACTATCATGAGTGTTCAAAAAAAATTGCCAAGGGGGGAGGGGTTACAGAATGTATGTGAAAATACAGGAAAAACTGCTAAATTGTTCAAAAAAAAATTGTCAGGGGGGCTGAGTCAAGTAAATAGGTCTACTGAGGCCCTGCTAAAGAGGGTCTAGAACTGCCCCTGGAATGAACCCAGATTATTTTGCATTGAATCTGCAGGTTTCAGTTGCTGTGTTTACATCACTTCCTGTGGTGTCTTATAACAGGGCAGAAATACTATGTACCATCAGAGGCACCGGGAAGCTGCACTCTAAATGCTTGTGCCTCCATGTTCCTCAGGATTACATCTGCTTCAAGCTCCCCATCTCTCTCTGGCACCGAATCGTTCCTCAGACGAAGGCGTGTGAAACCGCTGCAAGGTTATTATTCTGTGACGGCATTCAGAGCTGCTGTCCCTGGGGCAGTGCCCTATTGCCGGGGCCTGCTGGTGACCCCCTCATCTGTTTTTGCAGTTGTGACTTACCATCAGATGCCACGCATCTGCAGGGTGTCTGGGGTCAGTCATGTGACCTCCCCCCAGTGCAAAGGTCAAAGGGCACCTGGATCTCTCCCACCAGCACTTAGAACGCCACAGGAGCGTTTTTTTGAGCACGGGGCATGCCAGTCGGATGGTAACACAAGGGTCCGCTTGTTTTCTTAGGCCCACACCATAGCAAATCGACAACATGGTAGCGGGCAAGACAAAGCAAGGTTATGGAGACCTGTGGCAAGAGAGGAGCTCCAGATTCAAAGCTACTGTTATACCATACGTCCCTCAAATAAATTCAACAATGTCCAAACTGAATGAACTATGTTGCTTTTTCCAAAAGTAGTGTTAAATTATGTTACATCTGGCTTTATGGTTGTAAGCAATTTTGTGTTCCATTAACATTACAGGTATATTAAATTTACTATTATTACAGTTTTATCTTAACATCCTAGAACTGCATTTTGTCTTTTTTGTGTATCCATAGAGTACATTAACCTTTATTTTACCAAGTATTACCAGGATGTGCAAGGTACTTACAACAGCAGTTTTGTACACCGAAACATTCAAGACTTTAGAACAAAATATATACACATAATCTAATAAATTTTTATGGTATTCTTCATAAGAAATTAGAGTAACTACATACTTAGAGTTGGTTTTAAGATGAGAATTAAAGATATTTGTATTATTTATTTTTCTTCTGTGAAAGGCATGTCAAAAACATCTTGGCTCCATAAATCACAATCTGCACGCTATGGACCTGATACCTCGGATATTTTAAACGAAATTCTCTGAAAGAAGTCAACTCCGTGAGTAGAAAACGTATATTTTCATGTATTCATGGGAACATCCTTGGAAATGTAAATTATTTCAAAATAATCCTAAAATCAAAAGCTTTAACAATTACCATTTCTTTCTCACAAAGCGACCGGGAAAACCCACAGGCTTTAAACCGACTTTCACCTGCCTGAATCACATTAACTGCTCCGCTTTCTTTCATGTCTGCCGCGGCCCAGCCCTCGGTTGACCGAGGCGTGTGGTTCTGCCAGGGGAGGTCCCCCCCACCCCTTCTTGCACATGCTCAGTCGGGACCGTGACCGCGGGCCGGGTCCATTTATGCTGCCCGGTCGGAGCGGAGCTTCCAGTACCGCGGACGCTGGGGTGCCGGAGTGCGATGTTCTCATGGAGCTTGTCGGCACGGCGCACTTTTGCTCACGTTTCCTTTCACAATGCACTTAAGACTTCAATAAGATGTTTGTGTATTTTGAGATTATCCTTTTCTCCCTCGCCTTCATCGTCTGCGACTTTGTGTATGCGCAGGGTAAGGAGTACTTTGCTTTAATTTGTGCGGTTTAGCGCCAGCGTGTTTAATCTGTCACGTTTTGCCCCGCGCCGACTTTTAAAAGCTAAGCTGTAAAGGTAGCACTATCTCTCATTTTTTACTGATTTAAACCGGAGTACAGTATTTATGAGACTTGAGCGATTTATAACGAGCTGATAGTTAAGTGTCCGCATGTTTTATTTCTGTATACTTTTTGTCATCTAGTAATAACAGGCTATATGTCTTACTGACATTTGCATGAGAAATAATGTTTCCCTTCCTCTGTACGTGTTGTAAAGCTTTGATTGTTACTGTGGTATGTGTGCGTCTTTCTAAACCCTAAATTCTCCGTCACACCGTCTCGTTATCCACTATTCCTTAGAATTTAGTAGCTGATCCTCTTTACTGTACTGTTCGCTTTTACACGTGTGATGTTCAGTCTCGCTTGGAGCACTTTTGGAACTTGTACAACTTTTTAAAGTAGTCTACTTTTTTATACGGTGTTGCGCTTTGTTGTATGAGTCCGGTACTGCGTTTTTAGGCGATCCTCCAGAGTACCGCATCTACAGCATCTTATTACTGCTTCATCGGTAACACGATTATTAACCCGTTATTTATTGATTATATTTTGATAAATAAAACCCCCCGCTGTTCTAAGCGATTCCACCAACTGCAAATGCAATTTTAAAATTCGTCAAATTCATCAGTCAGTTTTATTGACTCTGCTTTGCGATTGACATTAAATTTTGAATACATATTTAGTGATTCAATTAAGTATAGTCCCGTTTTCAGCGCGTCTGTGGGGAATGGCTGTAATCCACACTTGTTATACAAAAATCTTGAAATGTGGCCAAATATTCGCGATTTTTGATTCTCGGTTACTATTGAACTCCAAGACTAGATGGACGAGTTATACCAAACAATTTAATTACATTTATGTAAACGTACACCTAAGCGATGAGAGATTTGAGATATGCCTTTAATACCTCGGTATATTTTGCCTCAGTGGGTTTGGTTTCCGTTCTTAAAACGCGTTTAAATCCCCAGCGTTGCCTTTTTAGTTGAAAGTTAGAGCAGTGCTTCGCAAGCCATTACTTATGTAATGAGGGGGGCAGTTACCTTTTGCAGACTATACATCTGCAACCAATTTGACTTCTTTTAAGTTAAACTTAGGAGAAGTTAATATACATAATTTGTAGTCAGGTTGTTTTTTGTGATATGGTTTAAGTAAGCGTAAATACCACAAACTAATCACGCTAATGTTGTCTGTAAAATGATTTGAGTAATATTTTATATGTGAGATGTCCACATGCATTCCCTGAAGAACGTGCTGGATTTCGCTTGGTTCTGTGGAAGATGCTGATGACTAATGGCACCCTACATCAAAGCAAACTTGTAAAACGAGTAACTTTTTTAATCGTGTTTTGTTTTTTAAAAAATCGAAGCTGGCATGTTATATTGCATAGTATTAAAACGCGTTCTTGGCTCGTACTTTGGCGCTGTGAAGCACAATTCAATGTTTTGTGCTGAGGTATTGCCGTGTTTCACACGACGTACTACATTTGCTCAGCTGCGGACTTCATTTACATGTCCAATTAAAATATACAAAATTAAAAGTATACCTTCAAATATGGTGTCAATTTCAGAACAACACGAAGATTAATAACAGTTTTTTTACAAGGTTGCATATCAAAAGAATGACAGTCACTTAGCTTCACTAATTTAGTAGGAATTATATCATGAAAAGTAGGTGGGACATAATGTTTGGAGTAAATCGTGCCTTCACAGGGTGTTAATCTGTACAACCTGAAGCCAGGCTTTTGACAGCATACCTCAGAGAAGGGGGATTATGAGCAGATGTTATGTAATGGGGGGTCATTGTTTTTGTTTAATCCAAGGCCAGAAAGATTTCAGCCGACTCTACTCACCCCCACCACTCTTCACCTGAACATGTGCAGTTCATTACATTGATTTTTTTTTTGTTGTTGTTTTAGAGAAGATTTTTTTTTTTGGGGGGGGGGGGGGGGGGCTCTGTGTCAGACTTTGTGTTCTTTTGGTCTCTACTAGGATGTCTTGGGTCTTGAGCACGTTTACATCTGGAGTTGTTCTTTAGTACAGGCCCTACTGAGTTGGGAAGGGACCTTCTGAATTTTTCTTTTTAATAATTACAGTTCTGAAAAAAAAACTTGAATGGAAGGTGTCTGGAGGGCATTTGACCTCTTCATACTTCAACATAAAACCACAACTAAATTATTTGATAAGTTGTAGACTCCTATTAAAGGAAGCCAATGATTAGAATTCTGTGTTTTTAAACATAGACATGACATTGTGGATTTTTAATGTTTGAGCTTACAAGTACATTATTAACACAACAGATTTCGTTTATACACATCAGAAAAAATGGTACAGCAATATTCAAACAATATTAATATACTCCCAATGGTACAAAAATATTCCTCAGAATCCATTTCTGTAACTTGAAAGCTAGGGTACAACTGGCAGACCCTTGAGGGTACAGCATTAGTGACAAGTAATTGTAACCTCATAAGTACAGATTTGTGAGTTTTTCTGACAGTGTAGAACAGTCATCTGGTCTAACTATTTAACTCACACTGCTTATGTTATGTAATAATAGATGAGAAATGCGAGCAGTTGCATGGTATGGGTGGGCAGTCCATGTGCTGGAATGTCATCAAAGCACCAGGAGGTAGATATTGCGACTGTAGGGTGATTTACTTCATGGCTGGATGGTCACTAAACAGGGACCACAGTGTGAGATAGGGCTACGCAACATCTGATGATGGTTTAGCCCAAGATAAAGAGGTTTATACTCAGACGTGAAAAGAGCAAGATTTTTTTTAAGTCAAAAGAAAGAAATATCTCATTCCCCCCTTTGGATCATTAGAAATGGGCTCTTGGTCATAGTCACTGCAAATGATTTTCTTTTTTCCATGAATATTACTGTATAGAACGAGCCTTTTGGAAGCCAAAATCTTCATTGAAATTGCAATTCAATTATTGTCCAGCCCTAGGGCATATGCTGTGGAAAAGTGTAGGTTCTTCACTTTGTCACTATTTCCAGGTGTGGTAATCTCTGGCAGGTGGTCTTGTGTGCAGCTCATAACTATGACTTAGCTTAATCTACGACGGTTTTAGCTAGCTTCTCCAAATGACCCTTACCGAGATGTTTATGTGCGTCTGGAGACCTAAAATCTCAAAGCCTGCTTGCCCATTGATCCACTTGATTATGAATGAGCTTATAGGTTATGGAATGTGGTTCATAAGTGGCGATTGAATGATTTAGGTTCTTCGTTTTTCAAGTGGGTATGAAAAATGGATGATTGAATGTCTTTCACGTCTAAAGGTCCTCTCACAGAGTTGTATCTCAAGTGAATCAGAACATCTTACGGGGGTCAGTATCCAAAGTTATTACACGCCTTCACTTAATAAACTTATAATAATAAAGAGAGGAAAAGTAATGCAAGTTAAATTAGTTCTTCTGAAATATATAAAAGATTCCCATGTAAAAATCTGACCTGCTGACCTTGATTACACAACAGGATCTCTGACTGGTATGTATCAGCTGTTCCCTTGAGGTTGTCTCTCTGGAATGTGGGGATGATATAAATTATAGATAGAAATTGGTTTTCATGACACTGTTTGCCCTGGAAAGAGCTTATTCTGTTAGATACAGTTGTGTAACATGCACTAAGGACTATGTCACACTTTCACAAGTGTAGGCCTACAAGAATGCGGTATCAGTTAGGGTTAGGGTAATGGTTGGGGTGAGGGTTAGGGTTCACACAGACCAAAGAAGCATACAGGTCATATAAAAAATGAAATTACTCCATGATGGACTGTCGTGCCTGCAGGATCAATCCTTCCTCGTGTCGTGAGCTTCCTGGGTTATGCCTCAGGCTCACCACCGCCCCGTGCTAGATAAGTGGTTATGGAAATCTTCTCCAACATTCCTTACTTTGGTTTTTGAGGCTTCATCATGGCTGAATTACTTTACATTTTATAAATGGACAAATAAAATACCCTTTTATTGTTCTGTAAGTCTGTGATAGGTGGAAATATCTCCCACTGCAAAAAGGGCAGGATATATGAAATCGTTGAATATTGTCTCATGAAGTTGGAGGGGAAAATGGAGGATTTGCAGTCTATGGTCAGCTGTTGTCAGGGTGAAATAGAGAAAGCTTGTCCAATTAATGCTTGAAAATTCTATAGTATCCATAAGAAACTACAGTTGTAGAAGTTGTCATAAAAGCTTCCTGCTACACTTATAAATATTTACTTTTTGTCCATAGCAATATATATTTTTTTTATTTGAGAAAGCTGGGTCAGAAAATTTCTGGGGTAGTTGGGGGGGCGGGGGGTTAAGAGTCTTACTCAAAGGCCCAACAATGAAATCCATCTGGTGAGGCTGGGATTTGAACTGGGGACCTTCCAGAGTCATAGCATTATAACCTATTGGGCTACAAACCAGCTCCCATATAAATTAAATACTGTTTTAAAAGTAAATTTTTAACTATTAGTTCCTTCAGGGACAGTGTTAAAGTCTAATACAAAACATCTTGTACAAAATGTGAAAAGGTCTACATGGTCTGTTTATAACTTATTTTCACGTCTAGCTTTGCGTCTTGAGCTGGACAAATAGTTCTAGTTATGGTGAGCGGAGGATGAGAAACAGGCTGTTGAATAAGGTCCTACAGAGGTATGCAGGCCCTTCCAGGTCGATGTGTCAGCATGTGATTGGTCACAGCTGTTTACATCTGGTATGTAATGTTGCCATGGTATTTTTTATGCCCTGAGAAGCAGCAAGCCACTAGGAGATGATGGAAATCAAAGGTTCATCTGCAGCAAAGCACAAGCTTCAGGTTCAGGCTTCACAAATGCAAACTAATGTTATGAAGTTACTGTTTCATTCACCAAATCATTTTGCCTCCTTATTATTGGCTCATCCTTGTTATAGCCCCACCCCTTGCACATTTTCTCAAGCATCTTTCTAACTCACCCTTTCGTTCAGAATCCTCTGTTCACTCCCACTTTTCAGTCTGGCCAGCTTGGCTCCTGCTGGGGCCATCGTGTTTCCTACATGTGGTGCGTTCATTAGGTGTGTAACCACCCTTCGTACTCTTGCCCATAATTCTGCTGCATCTCTGTTAAGCAGTACGGGTTAAATTAGGTTAGGTATCTCTCATGAGGGTAGTATACTGCAGGAAACTCAATCTGGCAACCTTCAGTTAAGTTGCCAGCGTGTTATGTTGATAATGAACACATATAAACCTGAGAAGTTCACACCTTCATTGTGACTGATCACAGACACGTTGGGATGATTTTGGATTAGAGATATGTGCCCATGTCTGTAAGGTTGTGGGTTCAGATCCCATTTCCAGCTAATTATGTCACTTTTGGTCCCTTGAACAAGGAACATAACCTCCAAGGATACTATATGACCTTGTTCTGTGATCCTTGCTTGTACGTTGCTTTTGACCAAAGCATGTTTCTTGTGTTTGGCTTGCTCCGGAGGACTCGATGGTTAAACTGCACATTATGTAATTAAAACAACAGATCTCTTAGCTTTTAAGAGGCGTAGCTACAGCCGTCAGGAGGATGCAGTTGGCTGCCAGATTTTTTTTCTCACCATCACCACAGAGCCTGAGCTACATGTGCCCGGGATTGGTCCTCTGAGGAGAATCATAGAAGTGACCTGCGTTGGGCGGCTCACATACTTAATGGGTCCAGCTGTTAATTTAATTCAATTCAATTCAATTCAGTTCATATTTATATAGTGTGCTGCAATCCATTGCTACAACATACAGCCCTGGAAAACATAAAGAGACCACTCTATATTTTTAAAAAATCTGCATTTTTAAATCCTGGATTAATTGTGGTTCTGCTAGCAGAAGGCTACACTGAGCAGCAGGTTGCTTCCAGGCTCAAAATTTCTAAGATGGTGAACAAAGTGAAACAGGAGACACTGGGAACAACCATTATCCAGCCAGGCAAAGGGGAGAAGTGATATTCTAATGCCAAAGATGACCGTTAACTTATCTGACAGTTTCTTATGAAGCATAGGATGACATCAAGTGACCTTCAAAAGGAATGGGAAACATTAAGTGCAGGTGTGAAGTGCACTCCTAGGAGAGTTTGTATCAGGCTTTTAGAAGAAGCACTGAAGTCCCATAAAGCAAGGAAGAAGCCCTTCATTAATGAGAAACAGAGAAGAACCAGGCTGCAGCTTGCAATATACATACATATTATTCACAGACACACATCCATAAATTGAGAAATGACAGAAACAAAAAATTGTGTTGTGATGTCTTACTTTTCTCTGCAGCCATATATATATATACAATCATACAAAAACAGGGAAAAGGGGAGACAGAAAGATTGAATGAAAGAAAGAAAGTCAGATGAGAACAAATATGGAGAAAAAAAAATGTCCTGGGGGGCATAAGGTTAACTGGCTGCCCAACTTCCCCAGGGCACGCTAACATTATAGAAAAAAGAAAGAATGGACCTACTTGTTAAAACGAAGTATAAGCTGAAGTCACTGCTACAGCCAAAGTCCATCAATGATTCGGTTCTCCAGGCCGGCCTGTGTGATTTGGCAGATTGAAGGCTTCACCCACAATGTTATGGTTCATAAATCACATCTACAATGTCACGCTTTCATGCTGTGTCATCCTCCAAATCCTGGTTTTGACCCCTCCACTCCTTAGAAGACCATGAAGCTTCTCGCAATGAGAGCCAGTTTTCCGCAAAGACATCCTGAATGTGATGTGATCGATCTATGTGATTTCAATGATAGACACCAAATAACAGTGGTACACTTGGCCCCCTTCATTCCCTTGACTTGCATGCTGAGAGGGATAGAGGGAGAGAAAAGCCATTGGACGTCATGTTTGTCATGTGATGGCCAGGGCTTCCCACATCATGCGGCAGTACCTGGGATTTACTTGAGCCCGATTGGCTGCTGGACATGGGCCTTTCCTGCAGTATGATTTACTGGTGTTCTTTTATGGAGCACTCACTCGCTTTTTTAAACTAAGCCCCCACCCCCCACGAATCAGCACTTCCCGTGTAGCTGAGAGGAAGAGTTTCCAAAGCGTTCACCCTGCAGGGGAGGGATGGTCACAACGGGTGTTGTTGAGGTTTGGTGCAAGGGGTTCCATTGCTGTGGTTTCTTTTTGGGGGGAGGGAGGTGAGTATTTTTACTTCTCGGAAAACAAGTGTGCAGTGGTAACCCTTCCCCATGTACCACATTTTGGTGAGGATGTCTGTGTAAACACAGACTGAGGAAGGCCTGCGTATTGGATCAAATGGTTTTGCCCCCCCACATTTTGCCCTGATGTTCATTGTGGTTCATTCTGGTATCTGCAAGCAGTGTTTCAAAAAATAAAATACCACAGTCCACTTTTATAGAACCAACAGAGCCCCAGAGGGCACAGAATTCAGATCAGCTCAGTTCATCCGATGTCTCTCTGAATCAGTGGTCGGCCCCCCACAGCTAACAAGTTTCACCATCACCACCTGCCAAACACGTAGCTCCAGAGAATATTTTCCGTGCAGAAGTAATTCTCTCTGTAAATAAGGTTGAAGACCCCTGTACTAAATTCTCACTACATTTTTTGCTGTGTAGACACTGGTCGTAGTGTGTAGGTACACCTGCACCGTAGCAGGTGCAATCCACTTATATCTCCAGAACCACTTAAAATACACACGAGTGGTGTGTTTAGAGAAACCTTTCTGCACACCACTGTAGTACTGGCTTGTATTTTTTCCACTTGTGACCTTCCTGCTAGTTTTAAAGAATCTGGCCATTCTCCTCTGACCACTCTCACTGACAAGGTGTTTTTCGTCAACAGAACTGCCAATGGCTGTTTTTTTTTTTTGTTTTGTTCCTCACACACTATTGTATGTGAAAATCCCAGCAGGGTGGCTGTGTTTGAAATTCTAGAGCCACCAACCACATCTGGCTCCTAAGATCACACCATGTTTAAATTTGCTTAGATCACACAATTTAGCCGTTCTAATGCATAGCAAAGAGTAACTGAACATCTTGACCCTACCTTTCTGCTGTATGTATTCCCCGTGAGCAACAGTGCTTATTGAAGTCTCTTAAATGCAAATAATTCATCAATGGTAGATTACATTTTTGTCTTGCATTTTATTTAATTTGATTAATTGGTTAGTGGGTGTACACTAGTAGCCAATTGTGGAAACACCAAATATTTTTGACATTACGCTTGAAAAATTATTACATATATTGAATATTGGAGGTAATGTTTATAAACAAGAATGTTATAAATACTGTACATTGGATGATTAAATAAGTAAATGGAGCAAGAGTTGAATAAAGTTCTGGAATCTCTAAAAACTGGAAGTGTTTCCACAATTTTGGCCCCTAAGGTACAAACTAGATCGTGAGTCTTTACAAGTAGGACCTGAAACAATGATTATGTGTGGTACACACACGCCTTGTCATGGCATTCTGTAACTGAAATTCTATTCCATAATTTGGATTCTGTTCTGTAATGGAGATTCTTTTGTCAATTGCCTACATTGTCCCATAGTCAGTGCTGATACATTTCATTGATGAAATAATATTCCAACTCCTGATTGGACGCTGATTCTGCATGGTCGTTTTCTACTATAGACAAAGCAATATGTATGCCTATCATTCCAGGCCTTGTACCCGTGCTGTGCTCTAGATGGGTGATCAAGCACCAGGAAGGTCACTGGGCCCGTTTATTCATAGGGAATTGCATGGCCTGGTTTATCTTGTTGTCAGAAGTTCCCTATGCTCCTGTCTACCCACGGATTGAAAACAGCTTCACCGCCCACTCCAGTTCTGCTCTAATGGCTTGTACCAGACATACTTGGATACATTAGACATGAAAAAACAGCACTTAGTGCTGGAAATGTTTTATCTTGACATAAGAAGCAATGTTTGCTGTTATTCTTTTAGTGCAGGGCCTGGTACAGGGGCCACGTTTAGACGGACAGGTAGAATGAAGTTGATGAAAGAGTGCAGCTTGGAGCAGATGCAAATGGAACAGGATAGCGTCTGGTCTCAGATGAAAGCCTCGAAGAGGCTTCCATTGCCATAACGATGAGGTCGTCTTAAAAAACATAAACAGATGATAATTCCCCAATATATGTATTATCTTCCTCTGTGATTATTTCGAGTAACATCCCTCTAATGTTCGGGGTGAATTTTCTCTTTCGTTTTTTCTGCCACTTTGTCTGCTTTAAATCTGAGATATCATTCACCAGTACAGACCTTTCTCTGGGCAAATGCCTGTCTTTTTTTCATTCGGCCTTCCTTTTAAGGTGGTGTCATATTTTAACATTTTGGAAAAAAGGGTTTTTCGGGTCCCTGCATGGAAATTACATACCAGGGATCTTTAGATGGATTTTCTGTCTCAGTCGCTGGGACAGGATGGGCAAATGATGGTGTTCAACATCTTAAAAGGACAGGCACAATGTTCTGTGAACCTCAATGTAGATGAATACTAGTAAATTGAAATTCATGTATGGAAATCATTTTAAAGAAGAATTTGAGGCCTGCTACTTCTACTCCCAGCATATCTGAACAAGAATAAATCTATGGACAAATACATTGTAATATGGTCCACATTAACTGGATTTATATGATTTATTGGGTAAATGATCAAATACAGACTGGGAAGGTAAAATAAAATAAATGGTCGGCCAGGCATGAATATATACATAGTGTCTTTTTTATTTTTAAATATCTGTCGTGTAAGTTACGATTGGGCACAGCAAGTGAATGTGTGTTTGTGTCATGAAGAGTTTGTTTATGATTTTTTTTGTTGGGTTGGTGTGGATCGGAAACTCGAATGTAAACATATGGGAGAGAAGATCCAGGCTAGGATATGTCTTCTGCCTCCCTGGGCTGACACTCTGCCCCATCTGCCAAGCTCCATGCCTTGTGTCTGCTGAGAGGCTCTTCCTGTCACCCCGGTATCCATTCCAGAGCTCCTCTCGGCGCAGTCTTGTTCGGTTTAATGAGACCGAAACTGGTTTCAGTATTTGGAATCAGTAATGACATGTTCTTGCTGCCTGGGAAATTAAAATTGTTAATTGAAAATTCTGCTTGGCTACAGAAGTATTTTCAGCCTTGGAAAAGATGAAAAGATGGGCAATAAAGCACACCTGCCACAGCTGATGATTCCCAGGAACTGTTTGAATCTCCTAACATGCACTTAGATCCTACCTCTTTGCCGATAGGCTGCTTTATAAAAATTATCAAAAGAGAAGACCTTCAGCAATTGGGAAGATCTAGGTTTTGCTAGTCGGCATTGACTATCTCCAACTTACGGATGGTTCAGCTGCTGATGGGTGAACCTTCAGAGCTGGCAGACCCTCTGTGGTCCTGCTAGCAATGTTCTCACCTCTCTATTCTCTTTGCTGTCCCTGCAGATTCCTCATGCTGTCACCATGCTGCAGAATTGTCACCTTGCAGAGAAGCCTGCGAGCAGGTAAGCCACGGGGAAACTCAAGCCTATGGGGTGTGGGGGGGTCTTGTCTCTAAGCCTTAGGGCCAGCTGAAGCTGGAAAGCACATCAATAATACAGAAATGCTGACTGCTACCTTGGAACTGTACATCTTAGTCTGCCACCTGAACCCCAATATCTTCAAAAAGAATTACTTGAGAATTCCTTAAATGTAACTGACTTTTAAAGTTTTTTTTTGTAATACATCCAGTCTGTACAAGGAAAAGCCTAGTAATGGTAATAGTGACTGTTTATGGCCTTTTCCCCATGATGAATAGTAGAGTGGATTGTTACAGAAGCCAACCATAAATGATTTTCTTGCATTTGTTGCACTGTCGAGGTTCATGTCAGGGAAAGGCAATCTGCCAGTAGCTGGTGACGTGCAGGGGGGAAGTGTGCAGCTTCACTGCATCCATGGTCCATTAAGCTGCAGCAAGAAGGGCAGTGCAGTCAGGAGCCAGTTGCAGTGAGTGCAGAGGTGTGACCATGAGTTCCCGTGGAAGGTTCTGGTTAGGTTGTTTGATGAGAACATCGATGATGCCTCTGATCTCAAATGAGCCTGTTTCTTTCTCTCTCTCTCATTATTTTTCCCTCTCTCTTCCTCTTCAATCATCTGGAAGACTTTTATAGATTCCTAACAATCAGTCTGCCTCCCCCCGCAGCAAACAGGCACATTAACATGGTCAGAGGTCCCCTTTTTAGTGGAGGGTCCTGGGCTGCACTCTGGGTAAGCCTCTACAGTAAAGCACCCCTGTCGCATGGTGGCAGCCTTGTGACCCCTCCCTCATCGCTCAGAGCCTGGGCAGTCTCTGCCCCCTTCCATGACCTGCTGGGGAGCATCAGAGTGCGTCACGCTAGTCCTGTTAGCTTTCACAGAAACCTGGGGCTTTTCCGTGCCTGAACGCTGACCCCACGCTATCGCCGTCCATTTTGATCCCAGAGGGACCAATCCTTCCAAACAGACAGTGCTATCTTCCACGATTCAAGGCCACTCATGTGTATCTTAGCAGATCTTTTTTTTTCCTCAGCAGACATGTGATAAATAGCCAGCATTGGCTGTTACTCTTTGTGAAACAAACTGAAGTTTTTTGTTTTGCAATGTTCTGAAAATCTTTCTGACTGATCACCAAGAAATTACTTCTTCTGTGATTTTTACAGTAAATCCTGTAGTGATGTACAATTGTGCAATTCATTTGTAATTTTTGACCTTTACTTTGATAGATAAAGACATAGGAAGGTTTTTGATCTATTCCAGGTACTTCTGATCAAGAGTTTGAGCACCCTCAACGTGAAGGTGTCTCCTGTCTTGGCTTCATGTGTATCTTCTGCTCCATATCGGCTGCAGAAACATGGCATAACGTGCATATTCACCGTATCCCACTTTGCTGTACACTCCATCCCACTTTGCTGATTCATCGTATCCCAGCTGACTAGATATGAACCCGTGGGACAATTTTCACACTGGGAATAGGCTTAGAGATATTCCAGAATGTGCAGTTAATTTTCATAGCTGTGAATGGGGTTTTTACTGGTCCGTCGCTTAAAGCTTCATGTGGCCATTTTACTGGATGGCTTCCACACCGCCTTGGCGAGACCGCTGACATCCCCTAATGGAGACTAACAGGGATTTATGATATCATTAAGAAATGTAATAGGATTGCAAAGGAAGAGGAAAAATGAACAGGAGAAGCTGAGAAGAGGAGAAAGGATACCGCACCATTTTAGTATTTCCTAGGACATCATAAACACTCCTGTTTCCTCCTAAGGCCTCGTCCACACGGACGTTCGAAATGAACGCTCACTGAATGCCATGCGTGTTTTTCCTGCGTTTTTTAGCTGCGTTCGATTAGCGTTTCACTTGCTTTCGCTTGACACTGTTTAATACCAGCCTGACGCCCAATCTGTAGTTTCGTGTATTTACCTGTGGGGGCAGTAATTACTCTGTCCAGAGTGTTTACACGTGGGTTTATAGTATTGTAATTGAAAACATGGATCCTTATTTAAAACTTACGTTATACATTCTTGTTTTAAAAATCCTCCTGATACGGCGCTGTAGGCAGGAGAGGAACAGACATCGTCGCCGCTACTGGGTTCACCCTCTGACTGCGCAACGTCAGATGAAAGGGATGTTTTTTGTGCTATTTATAGACATGCGATGATTTCCGCAGAAGTTTTTTAACTACACTCGCATGTCAGTATCCACTTTTGATTGTCTGCTGCGATTGTTGTCACTATAGTCTGCTAAGGAAATGTCCCACAAGATCGGTCTCTGTTCCACTTCTGCAATTTGCTGGGCTGGATCAATGTCCGACATTTTCCGTAAATGGTTTCTCGCGGTTTCCATACAGAATCATGGGACACATGGGACAACGCCAGCCGAACGCCATGTAAATGCAATAGCGTCTATTTCCTTACGTTCGTTGGGATTTTGACGCCAAGAAAACGTTGCATGCGGTGTTTATTTGACGCCGCCAGAACGCGTAGCTGGCCGAACACCGGTGTTAAGCGCCCGTGTGGATGGTTTGATTTGCTCCAAGGAGAAGAAAAACGGTCGGCGCTCACCTGGCGCCACAGACGCCAGAAAAACGCCAGGTACAGACGTCCGTGTGAATGAGGCCTAAGTCATATTCACACTCAAGCCTTTGGGGGGCTCTCACTCCCTCAGTTGTCACTCGTCACACTCTGCCTCCAAATTCTGATTGGGCTGTTCTCCCGCCATACTGTGGGCCAACCTTTTTTTTTTTCAAATTTGGAGAATATTTATATGAAAATCAGAGTTTCCCGGGGCTTATAGCTGATGATACATCTTCCTACTTTAATTTAGAAGAGTGTGATGCAGGAGTCGGGCACACAAAGGGGAAGGATTCCATCGGCACATATGTCACATGATACAATGATCCAAAGACAGTCATTTTGAAGTGAGGCTTCTCTCTAAGATAAGGTAGTAGAGGGATAGGCACGACGAGGGTAGGAGAGTGGCCACTGTATTAAGCATAGAACAAACTAATATCTAATCAAGGACTATACAGGCAAAACCTGAAGAACCCCCAACTCAATGTCGATGTCAGCGTCAACCCAGCTGCAGCCTTATATTTTCCAAATAAACTTTTAAGTTAACCCATCGTAACTCAGTTTGAGTCCTGACAAGACTAACAGCCTAACCAGGCTCAGCTGGGTTTCAGTACCTGGGAAACTTGTTCGGGCAGGACTAGTGATCCAGTTAACTCATCGCAACCATTTATCTGCCTTCTATTATCTATAAATGCCATCTGGATGATGACTGAAATTTTCTAACATTCATCATGCTTCTCTTATGACTTCCAGCTGCCTGTGATAAAAAGTGAATCTCGTTTGAAACACCTTCTCCAGCGATTACCCAGCTATTGCCCCGAGTCTATGGTAAGCACCTTACAATGACACATTGGTTATTGACTAAGGTTTGTGTTTGTTGTCATATGAGGGTATGTGTGCAATACTGTAATACGCAAGGGGATTGATCATTGATTTGAAAGCCTATCCATCATTTGCAAAACTCAACATACTCATTAATACAGCAAAATATTAAAGGTAGCTTCCATGCAGGTTTGAGAGTTCCCAGCCCATTTACCACTAATTATAAGCCTATTACCTTGTGCAGCTTTTAATTTATAACAGTAGACAATCTATTAAAACCACATTGCAATTAGAGAGCAAATCAATGGCTTTTATTTTCTTTGGCCCAATCACATCCAGTCTCATTGGCCGAAAAGGATTCTTTCTATAGTTTTTAGAGCATTGCAACCCAATCCAGGAAACATTGAGTACCCCTTCCCCCCACCCAGATGGGTCTCACGCGGCTGCCTCAAATTGCAGAATGTAATTTTCCTGGAGAGTGGTGTGAAAATCTTGTAACAGGATTCTTAAAGAGCAGTACTTGGTTTGTGCCTTGCTGGGTTCTTGACCCTCTTGAATTGCACCTACATCTCATGTAAATCATTACATGAGTCCTGGCAACGATGACATCTTAATACAGTTCTTCTTTTCGTGTGGCAGTTGACATTAAATGCCGTTTTAATGCTTTGTAAAATAAATTTCATGCAATATTCTCTCCATTTCTTTAGTCATTCACAGATTTGCCTTATAGTATAGACCTGCTTTGAACGAATTTGGTTTGCTCTCCTCGCTGCACCAGTCCTAAATGTTTTTGGTAAATTTCTTCTTTATATTACTATAATCACTAGTGCTTTACCTGTGTGCAAAATTATCAGCTGATACTGAATAATGTATTGCCTAACAAATACTAATAGAATGAAATTGATTATTTTGCTGTAGCGCTGCACACTGGAGTTCTGCAATTTTGAGGCCACGAGGTGGTGTAACTGGGAAGCAGTTGTATGGGGATGGCATCTTCACATGTCTTGAATTCTTCAGGCGAACTTGAACTTGTTTTTGTTGTTTCAACAGCATGAACTTTGGATCTGCATCAACTCCACGTTGCCGGGTAAGTTCATTTCTGAACGGACCACCAAGAGATATGGCTTTTTAATATATAATATATATATATATATATATATATATAATGTCAAAGTTGATAAAAGTCAAAGAAGGATAAATGTGAAATTGAACACTCTTCATCACTCATAGGGGCATCTAGGAAGTTGGATAGTTGGGTGGGCCTTGGATGCTGTGAGCTGGCCATCTCTGCAGACTGTCGCCGTCAGTGCATGCTGGTAAGGCCTGTCAGGCCCAAAGAGTGACAGCAAAGTGGACTGAAGGACACCCATGGCCCATTTTTGTGTTCCTCTTAAAGGAATTTGTATCTAAATAAAAAATGTATGACCTTCCCATTTTCCGTACCCCAGGAGTTACGTTCCATCATAACTTATCATAGGCATAAACCTAGGCGAAAATGCATTTTTATACAGCACACCTAACCTAACAAACATCATAGCCTAGCCTTCCTTAAACATGCTTAGAAGACTTACATTAACCTACCCTTGGGCAGAATCATTAACACAAAGCATATTTTATAATAAAATGTTGAATATCTCATGCAATTTATTGAATAATAATACCCATCGTAAAGTCAAAATATCGTAACACGGACTATCATAACCTGGGGAGAGCCGTTATATATCTTTGTAGACTGGTACCCAAGTACATGCTAATGACCCTTGAACTGTCTGCGTATCCACTGTCTATGAAAAACCTCTGATTGCTATAGATATATTGTTGTTGAAAAGGTTTAAGTTAATGTTTTACTCAGGTGCCACCATCTGGTTGGAATGGGTAACTACCTTTAATGTTCACATGGCTTGTTTCTCTGTTGACCGGCAGGCATCATCCAAGAATGACATCATTAAAGTATGCAAAAAAGACTCGGAGGTAAACACTCTTGCTTTCTTGTGAAATGGCCTGTGAAAGCCATGTGTACTGTAAACAAGTTAAAAAAAATGAGGGCCGAGTGTGATTGCACTGATGGATGCAGAATGCTCGCAAGTACAGTTGCTGTGAGTCCTGAGGTTCTTGGTTCTTTCCAAATGAGAACCGTAAATAGAGAATGAACCAATAAGGGATTTTACTTTACTTGGGTGCTTCCTGCTTTGTGCCCCTTGCTGCCTGCAATGGGCTGCAAGCATGGATGGATGGATGGATGTGTTTTCACTTTGTGAACATCAGACACTGAATTTTTTTCAGTGTGATTTCTCCTTTGCTTTGTTTTATATTTACAAGAGTTTCTGACTTTTTGTCTAACATAATATGACCTCTTTTATTATCAAGACCTCACTTTTGGTATTACAGCTTCTGAGTGGTATCTTACATCACTTTCACTCTCCCTTTAGTAGAAAATGTTTAGCTGTCTTACCATGTAGACATCTCTCCTATGGAGGACACATTTACCGGAACCTTTTTTACATGTTTTCCTTTAATTTTGCTAGCATCATTGTCACACAAAATAAACCAATCAACAAAACATTCATTTCTCACCAGATTCCTTCCAGCTTACTGTAGACAACCACTTTACTTTTCCCCTGATTTACTCCATGACCAGTTGCAATTGTGACCAAGGGCATTACTATAATTTTGGCTGCTCATTCTGAAGTGGTGAAGAGAGGGAGGTGCATTTTAATTTCCAGATTGTGTGTGAGAGAGTAAAGAAGAGGTTAGTCCACTATGTCGGTATATGCTATGTAAGTAATGACTAGAGTCATGGAAATATGGAGTGTTTACACGGAGCTCATATTGTGCTATAATAGAACACAAACAAAATCCAACACAAACATGGTCCACCATTGTGTGCCTAATTCACTTTAACCGCCCTCATCATGCTCTCAACTTTAACAAACTTTAACAACTTTAACAAATGCTGCACTTTCTAAATCTGTGTCCTTCATCTGTCTGTGGGATGTCATTCAAGGTCAGAAAACCTGCTGCATATAAAAGTGTGGATATCTAAAGACTCTTAACCTGACTGAAGTGATACTTATGTCGTATAATTCAGAAAACTGACATCTAAAAATGTCCCGTAGTGGTCTTATATCATGAATGTCTGACAGGTGAATGATGTATTTACTTTGTCATATTAATTTTTCAGAAACCCCTCTACAGCTGCATCACCAAAAATGAAAGTAAGTTGTTTTTTTTTTTTTTCTTCATTTCGTCATTTGCAGTCCTACAAAGCGAAACAGAGTGTTATGGGTTTTTGTAGAATTAAAAATACTGCAGTTTCTGGTCCTTCCGCATTTTTTCTGCCAACCTAAACCTACGACCAGAAGCTGGACATGTGTGTCCTTGTATCTGAAAGGAACTTGTCAGTGCAGAGATGTCTGACTACAGTTGTCAGCCTCTCCTGAAATCCCTGTTTATATGTCTGGTGGGTAAAATCTTACATCCATCAGCCTTCAGAATGAATCTATGTGTCCTCAGTAAATTAAAGTTGCTTTTTTTGTGACCAACCATTTGATGGGCTGAGATGATTCATTTTTTGTTGTTGTGGCAACTGCACTATACGTTCTTATCTAACTAATACTCTCCCAATCCTGTGATACAGTTAAATAACCTTGACATGCCAAAGAGATATTCAGTGTGTCTTGGGAACAGAAATAATTGCTTGAATTTACATGAGAAAAGTAGAAAAAAAAACTGTTGATTTCTAGTGATGTTTTTGCTTTTCTATATATTAAAGAACGCAAGAGTTTGAAAGGAAATGTTTACATTTAATTTTGCAGCGTTAGAGTGTGGTGGCTCAGTGGATCGCTGTTTTGTCCCAGACCTTCATGGTTGGGAGTTTGAATACCATTTCCACTCTGTGTGTATGAAGGTTACATGTTCTACCAGTGGTGTGCAGTAGTCCAATATTAATTTATTATCATCTATAAATATTTATGTAATTCTAATAGAATCAAATGAAAACAAATTAATTTTATTTATAAAGAACATTTAGCACAACCGCAGCTGTCAAACATGTTAAATACATATAGAACAATTAAGAACAAATCTCATGATAGATTAAAATCCAAGGAGAAAAATGGGTCTAGATTAAAAATTATCACAGCTGGAGCAGACAACATATGAAGAGGAAGACTATTCCAAAGCTTAGGGGCAACCAATGAAAAGACCGGCCCACCTCTGAGCATCAGTTGTGTCCTTGGCATGATCAGGAAGCTTTGATTGGAGGACCTAAGTGATCGGGAGGAAGAGTAGGGATACCAGAGATCTGTGAGATTGGAAGGGGCGGAGCCATTCAGAGCTTTTAAAGCAACCAGTCAGATTTTTAAATCGATTCTTTAGTGAATGGAAAGTCGGTGAAGAGCAGCTGAAATTGGTATGCTGTGATTACGTTTTCATCTGCCTGCCTGGAACCTGGCTCCAGCATTCTGGACTAGCTGTAGACAACCAAGAGATAGCAGTATACTGTTTTCTGGATTTTCTGTTTATTTCACTTGTTTGCATTATATGTAATGTCTTTACACTTTGTCAGTATATGTTTATTTGCCTGTGTACTACACACTTGCTGCTGTTTGCATTCCCTAGTGGGCTCCATGTGCTGCAGCTACGCAGGAAGACACACCAATTGCCGGGAATTTTGCCAGGCCATCTTCCGCACTGACTCCTCCCCGAGCGTCTCCCAGATCAAGACCGTCAAGGAGTATTGCCAGGATATCAGCCCCCAGCTCATTGGCTGTGTGGGAAACTACACCAAGTCCTACCCAATCAGGAGCCCTGTCGACAGTGAGTACAGTAACTGCGGTGCCCTGAAGAGCTTTGGGGCTTTTCTGATCAGCCACCCACTGCTGCTTTCCATGGGTTGTACCATCCACACAATGTGGTGGAAATCATAAGTTCTAAGTGGATGTTTCTATTCAGCTGTGACTCCCAATTAGCCAGGGCTCCATTTACCTTTGGGATTCAGCCAGGGTTATCATCAATAACTAAAAGTAAAGCTAAAACTATTTTAAAAACTTTGTAAACTTAAATAAGATAGGAAAATATTAAAAAAAAAAAAAAAAAACTACAACTAATTGAAAACTATAAATAGTGCTCCTGAAAATACCTGAAATAAAAACAAACCGGAATGGCTGAGTGGCACAGTGGGAGGAGGGTTTGAGTCTCCGCCATGTGTGTGGAGATTTGCATGTCCTCCCTGTGTCATTGTGGGGTTTCCTCCAAATACACTGGTTTCTCCTCACAGTCCAAAAACATGCTAAGGTTAATTGGAGTTACCAAATGGAGCCCCATCCTGGGCTGTTCCCTACCTTGTACCCATAGGCTCTGGACCCCTCTGCTACCCTAAAGAATAAGCAGTTACAGAAAATGGATGGATAAAAATAAACATCAGATATTTTCTGATACCCTTTTAAGTACCAAGGTAATGATTTGTTAATCTTTAACTACAGTTAATAAGACCTAGAACACGTTGTGCACTATGTATTTATGTAGGATTCTCCAAAGATCAGACACATAAAATAGCTCTATAACCTTTTATCCCTAGAAATAAAATTCCTAAAACTAAAAATGAAACGAATATGTATAAATAACAACTAATAAAAACTAATAAAACCATACTAACTAAATGTAAACAATTTCAAATGAAAATTTGAAATGACATGAAACCAAATTAAATATCAACACTATAATAACACTGGATACAGCAGCTGTCACACTGGCTGCCTCCCCCCCTGCCCCCCAGGTCTGTTTTGCTGTGACCGAGCGGAGGATGCCCACTGCCAGAGCGCATGTCGGCGCATCCTGCGCACACGCACCACGGAGCAGGAGATCATCGACGAACTGATCGCTGAATGCGACCGCCAGCCCCTGCCCCAGGACCCGCTCTGGCAGTGCTTCCTGGGAAGCGCACACTCACCGCGCATTAGCGACCCTGACCCTCCCTCCACCGGGAGAGTGGCCTGCGCCAAGCTGCACTGCTGCTCCAAAGCCAATACCTCATTGTGTAGGTCAGTGGGCGGCCTGCTCCACCTTTCAAGGAAATAGGGGCTTGACTTTCTGAGCATTAGCAAAGCTGCCGCTGTTATAATGGACAAAGAGTGGTTATAATGGTGGATTTAAATGCATTTACAGGGCCAAGCTCAGCATTAGTGTGTGACAGACCCAGTTGCAGATCTAAGATCTATGGTGGATTCTCTCGGGGGGCGGGGGGTGTTTGGTTGTAAAGTGTTCATAAGTTCTGTCTTTAAACATTTTGACTTCAATTTACAATTGTTTTTTTAATCTTTGATTGATTAGTATTTGCCCAGTCTTAGGATGGGCTCAGGCCATGCCTGGGGTAGACAGCCCCCACCCATGGACCTGCCATGTGACTATATTGCCATGTGACTCAGGGCCGATTCTAGAATTTGACCCTTAGCACAGCTCAGCCCCCTGAAGAAATACTTTGTCACCCCCCCATGATTAATTTTTCAGAGGGGGGGGGGTCCTCACAATTTGTCAAGCCTGGGGTACAACATGTAGTTTATACAAAAATCTGGGACAAATTACTAATTGGTTTTAGAAGACTATATGGGGGGGGGGGGCTGAGATGATAAAAAAAAAAACGGGAGGGCTGGACCCTCCCTAAATAAGGCCCAAATGGCCTATGTGCCTCCTTGTTTCATTTGTTCTCAAAAATTAGTATTTACTTTATTATTTGACAGATTTAATGCTTCTATTGTTTTATTTGTTCACACATTATTTGTATCTGGAATACAGTTCTAAAAAACAAATCCTAAAAAACAAGAAGTTTTAGTATACAGTAGGGGTGTAAATCACAGCTTTTCTCACGATATGATACAATATCGATTTCTTAAGCCAGCGGTTCGATTTTTTTTGATACCTTAGTTAATTCCCACGATACGATTCGATTCAGTTCGATACTGGGCTTAGTAGTTGAAATTATGAAATTTCACGAATCCTTTACATTTCAATGAATTAACAAAGGCAAATATAATTAGTATTTTAGCATATTTTATAGGGAACTGTAAACAAAATACAGTGTAGTCAAGTATGCCATAAAACAAGCAAAATAAAGTGCAATAAGGTAAAAAAAAAACATTGCATGGACAGACATGTACAATGAGGGAGATTAACATGACTGACTTCTGCAGTGAAACAAGTATGTCGGTAATCTTTGAGAGGTTTTTTAAGAAAAATGAAATGGTCAACATGTTCATGTGATTGTGTGCTCTGAGCGTAGCATCCTATGTCACCTGTCGTACTAAACACTGAAGGTACGCTAGCTTGCGAGCTACTTATAAATGACCAAGTCAGAATTATCTACCTACTATAAAAATGCAAAACATATATTTAAGTATAAAAATATTGAATATTCTTTAATATTATTATTATTATTATTATTATTAATTATTATCATTATTACTATTATTATTCATTTTCCTTTGGGATAAATAAAA
>JAABNX020000038.1:12194485-12205666 GCA_015163995.2 Mormyrus lacerda
GTTAAGTTCTCCCCAAGCGAGCTTGATAGGCCGAATGGCCTCCTCTCGTTTGTATATTTCTTATGTTCTTATGTTCTTAAATATGTGGACTCTGACAAAGATCTGGGTGGACGCAAAAATGTGGACCAGCTATGGTCCCCGTGGACCAGATTGGGAAACACTGAGCTAGAAATACATAAATTGGGTTTTATGATTGTTATTTGTATGGGTCCTTGTACTTTTTATGCCAGGAGACTTTGTTTTCCAAACTTTGTCCAGTGCTTGCTTGGCACTAACAGTGTGACTGTGCCTTGCTGTTATTTTGTTCACTGATGTGTATAATGGTTCATTCTTTATATAAATTCATCTATTCAGTAAACCTTCTACACTTGGAGGCCAGAAAGCAATGATGGGAAGCTGTCCTTATTAATAAACCGTGGCAGTAAATTAAATGCCTGATTATCCAGGCCTATTAATGAGTGGATATTGGTGTACATTCTACACTCCAGATTTCCATGGGCTGATGTCTTTCTGTGAGTGTTCCAATCACAAGGTGGAGTTTGGTATGAATAAGGAGTGGCTTTTGGGTAGTTGGAGAATGACATGTCCACTCGCTAATGGTAGCATGTCATTGTGGAAAAAAAAACAGGTCCTCATGGGCCCTCCAGAATACTTTGAATACTAGAATACCCATGGATGGTTTGAGGTAAGCATGTGACTGCAGCAAACTGGGGCGCCCTCCAGGCAAGGAGAGCGCTGGGCGGGCGAGCTGTCCGGCTTGGGGAAGACCAAGAGCAGAACACCGTCTATTTCAGCATGCCCTCGTGTGGGAGCTGATCATTGGGTTGAGCAAACATGACACGGTCTGTTGACGTGCACCATGAGGGTAATTTGTATGGATAGGAGAGGGGGGTCTGAGGCAGTGATGGGAATGACCTGGGGAGGTTTAGACAAAACCACGGGGGGCACCCTTTGAAAGCTTAAGGAGGACTGTACAACAAAACAACTGTACACTGCACAATGGATGCAACCTGTGACTCAACAGGGTTAAGTTGGCTTTTAGGACCATTTCCACCTCACATGGTTCTTCAGGTATCTATGGCTACCTCTTTTTTCAATGGTCACTCATGTGTTTTCCAAGCCAGGCTAGAAACACAGGCGCAGGTATCAGATCATGCCTGAAGTGACCTTGCCCCGTCTTTTTCTTGTTTGGGTCTCTTGTTTACACATTGTTTCTCGCGTATATCCGTCTGTGTTCTTCTCCTTCTTGATTTGTTTATATGGATGCTGTTTATGCATCAGCTTAATTAACATTAAAATAAATTTCCCTGATTTACTTTACGCAAATCGAGAGTGCGGCTTTGATCAGCAACACGTCTGGACCCTCAAAGACTTCTCGCAGAGGGCCTGGAAACAGTCCGGAGACTCGTCCTTTGTTTTCACTGGAAGACGCGTTTGAACCCCTATTTATATGACGGGATGGCTGTTTCCACTGGGAGTTCAGACAAACAAACGCTGACTCTGATTTGCCTTTGAAGAGCTCTTGGGGAAGGTCATCCCAACTGCCGCCTCTGGAGGGTTCAAAGCCATAACTGGGGTGTCTTTACCGGCGGCTGCAGAGTGGGGCTCAAATAGGCCCAGGGTACCAACAGCTCCGTTCTTCCGGAGCGGGGGGATCACCTCGCCAAAGGGTGTTATGGACCTATCCTGACCCTAATAACAGCGGGGATTTACGCCACCCCTCGCCTGCCCCCTAACTGAACAAATAAATTCCACACCCTGCTGTTTTTGTTGATGTAAAGGTGGTGCAGGGCGTTTTTCACATTCCACCCACTGGGGGGTGGCACAGTCTCAGGGCTTTCCTGCTGCACATTTGCCAGTCAATTCTGGTCCGACACTTTGGAGATCAGTGTCCGGGTCTCAAAGAGGAAATCTTTAGCAGCATGCCGAGAATTCCAGCAAATAGAATTCAGTTATGGTCCATTGATGCTCAAAAATCACTATGAAATATGATCATTTTAGCTACAATGAATAAGTTTAAGTCAAAGGAAAATGTCTGGCCATCTGATTAGGACCAAAACCTATCCATCATCCTAACAATGGTAAGCAGGTTATGGCTGGGAGCTTACTGAAAGGCTCTATTCTTTATGGACTGAGGAGTAACTTCCTAGTTCACTAGAGCTCGAGTTTTACATCGCACAGATGTAGAAGTTAGCCGCTAGGAAATCGGCATCTGACCACACCAACCTCGAACTGGAAATACCCCTTCACCCGCGAGCCAGACCGCACTGGATGGCTATGAAAGGCCAAGACTCTGTGGAATCATTATGAAAACAGCGCCTAGCGCTCCAGGTTCCTGGAGAACCCCACTTCCGTGCCGGGCATGCATCTGCGCCTTGGCTGCTTTCCGTGACGGCAAATGGCCCTGGAGGAGATGCACAATTTGGGAGGATCCGCTTCTGGGCTTTTGCAAAAACAAATGGAGCGTGTTTCACAGCCTCTTTTGGAGCTGTTGCTTGGGATGCTAGATACGAACTGCTGGACCATTGGGTCTGAGTCGTTGAGGGCCCCCTTGTGTGCCAGCTATCCTAACACCATTACCTCCATTCTGCCTCCTCCTGGCAGGCCAACGGAACTGTTCCGCAGCTGCAACGCCCAGTCTGACCAGGGGGCAATGAACGACATCAAGCTGTGGTCCAACGGCACCATCCACATGCCCTTTATGAGCATTCCGGTGTTGGACATCAGGCGGTGCCAGCCTGAAATGTGGAAGGCGGTGGCCTGCTCGCTGCAGATCAAGCCCTGCTACAGCAAATCACGTGGAAGCATCATCTGCAGGTGAGCCCCCTCCCAGCCCTGACCAACCGTGTGGTGTGGCGGCCTCCCAAGCCCCTTCCCCCCCCCCTTGCCTTTTTGATTGTTTTTCCTTTACAGGGTTTCCTGAGAATTGCACCCAATTGCCACGTGTTCTGCTCCTTTCTCAGCTCTCAGCTTTAATGCCGTCCAGATTCGTCGACTCCGCAGCTGATAGAATATCCGGTGGAGGCCCATTAAATGTTCAAATAGTTTTTACAGCATAATGAGGATAATTAATCGACTTAAGCTGGGTATGGAGTCGACGTTCAACCTTTAAAAAGAAAAAAATCCGAACCACAGGGTTCCTCTGTTGTGTCCTTTAAACATTATGAATGCCTTTTGTAAACACAGGGAAAGAAACCAGAGGTTGGCCAAACCCAGTACGTTCTAGTCCTGCTGCCTCTGGTTTTAAGTCATTATGCATGGATCTGTGGTTTTTTCCCCCCTCCCTGTAATTACAGGGTTGCAGAGGGGCTGAATGAAAGCATAAAAACTACAGTAAACCACCTGTACTGGCGCTACACACTGATGGATTCTGATTTTCGCAACTCTACATTGTAGTCCACATTACCCCAATTCAGGCTACAATAGGATGGGAATTGATTTAGTTTAGGATTTACAGAGATATGCCTTAATCATTCCGGCATGCTCTTGTGTCCCTTGTGGTAGTTATCTGTCTCAGCTTAGTGTGTAGGTCCGTGGGTAGGGACCCCTGATTGGATAGTCACTGGTTCAGATCCCGTGGCTGGCGGAGTGATGTCTCTTTTAACCCTTAAGCCCAATGGCAATGTTTAGCCTTGAGCAAAGGAGACTAAGGGGGACATGATCCAGGTACTTAAGATTCTAACAGGTCTGGATGCTGTTCAGCCAAATGGCTACTTCAATATTAGTTTAAGTACTAGCACTTGTGGCCATAGTGGAAATTAGCAGGAGAACATTTTAAAATGCATTTGAGGAAGCACTTCTTTACACAGATTGTAGTTAGAGTATGGAATAGTATTCCTGCTAGTGTAGCGCAAGCTAAAACCCTGGTTTCCTTTAGATCAGAGCTAGATAAGATTTTAACAACTCTAAGATATTAGATTACGTTCTCCCCAAACGAGCTAGATGGGCCGAATGGCCTCCTCTCATTTGTAAATTTGTTATGTTCTTATATCTCGGTATCTAGGTAAATTGTCTTACACTAATCTCTGATCCTCACTTGTTCATCATTTTGGACAAAAGCTATGTTAATAAATGGCTTTTATGACCCTACATGTAGAGTAAGTAAACTTTATTTATTGTGTACCTTTCGCAGACAAAGCAGTCACAAAGCATTGTACAAAACTAAAATGCAAAAAAAGCATAAAACAAAACAGAGAAAATGTATGAAAGTTATTAAAAATACATAATACATAATAAAACATGGTTTCACAGGATCACATTTTCCCAATGTAAAGCACTGCACTACCAAAACAAAGATTGTGGGCTCAAATCCCAGAATCATGAAATACGGGATGTGATGTTAAACATTGTGCCAATGGATGGTACACACGTAAGGTTTCCCTTGATGTTGACAGGAATGGGAGCTGTATCTCAGACATGGGGAAGATGTAAATTTCAGGACACATCATCAGTAGTGTGCCTTTGAATCATAGGGTGTTTCGGCCTTTCAACACTAGACACCATCATCGAAGGTGGCCAGCTAAAGGGTGATAAGGCCTCAGCTTGTGTCCTGTGCCCAATCATGAAAGTTGCCTTGTTTTTTATCCGGCACAGCTCACCAGACTATGCAAGGCAGGGGCATCGTCTTCTCTAAGTGGAGCCTCGAGCTGACCACATACCTTGTTCCCCTCCTCCTGGAGGGTTCTGACTTGGGTTCTCGAGTGGGGGTGAAGAGGGTGGTGATTAGTGAGCGGGTCATGTTGATGTTCTGTGAGCTCAGCAACGGTCCTTCCACTTGAACCATATCCACTAGCTGCTTCCTTCGGCCGCTTCACAGATTGAGAGAAGAGAATACATTTAAAAATGTCCAAATGAAGCTTCACAAATCATTTGCTGTATTTTATGACCCCACTAGATGTGATCCCACTTCATAGAAAGGCACCAGAGCCAATAAAGAGCACCATCTGGTGGGGTCAAAAAAAATAGCAAATGGTTCATGAAACTTTATTTACCCATCACTAGTAATTTGTGGTCACTTTTAATTCGGTTCATAGTACTTGCCACTCCTCCTTAAGCGAATATTGCTTGCGTATTACTTGTGAGACAATGTAGGCACTATTCCAGTAATGTATATTTGTACTTTATTTATAAATTAATATTTTAAACTAGCAAATTGTCATGGACTTGGTTGTTCCAAGAACAAAAAAAAAAAGGGTTTATTAAAACAGAAAACACTACGAACACAACAAAATCAAAAGGTAGGATTTGAGCACAGGATAAGGATCACAGACTACTTCATGCGCAACATGTTGAGCCATGTGGCTCAACAAGTAACAGGGGAGAAACAGACTAACATGAAGAACGGGATGACCAGCAACGCCTGCTGGCCAAACGGGGAAGGGTCACAGAGTGGGACAACAGGGACTGACCCTGACAGCAAATACAGATTCAATAAAACTTTTATTTAGGCTACTAGAAATATACATAACATTCTGTTTGACCTCATTTGTACATCTTGTTTTAAGGGTTTTTGAGGCATTTGCAGTTCAATTTTAATATCTTCCAAGCAATGTTTCTCCCACCGGCAACAGTGTTATTTACACTTCTTTGCAGCCCCTTATGTACCACAAGCTATAGAGAATGCACAAATCAACTCAAGCCAGTGACTCCCAAACCATCCATTGCTTTTTTTAATGTAACTCATGTTGTCTCGCACAATTGCATGCACTTTGTTTAGTGCGATTTTCCATTAAATGCTACTCCCGCCTCTCAAAGCTTTGCCTTTACAAAGATTGCAAATCGCTGTGTTACTAGTTGCTGTAAAAAGTGTAAAATATTCCCAGATCGTCACCTTCTCATCTCATGTTATTACGCTACTTGTACCTCAAAGGGTATGCACATGATTCCAAAAGTAAGTAAGTATCGGATGGGGATTGGTCATGTATGGCCAATACCCGATCCGATAGGCCTGGATTGGCGTTGATACCGTTGATACTGAATATCGGATCACTGCATCTCTAAAATTAAGGCAATATCCGCCTCGCCTCCTGCAGTTTTGTGAATGGGAATGCTTTTCTACTTAATTACCTTGACACTAATTCGTTCTCCACCCACCTTGGAAAAGCAGCAACATTTCGTTGGCTTGCAAGTCAACCAATTTGAAACCACTCAGTTTTAGCATACATGAAACCATTCATACTTTGTTTAGCTTCTCTAAACAAAAGACATCTAAATACTGTCAGATTTGGAGAGCGGCTGTGATTATTGTAAAACAGACACGCTTCTCTGGATGGTATGAATCCTTTCCTAGTGTGTGTGTGTGCTAATTTAGCTCTGGAGAAATTTGCAGTTTGCTCTCCCTCTAATGTTTTTAATATGTTATAATGTTATAGTTTTAACAGGATCACATTCTGATGCCATTGCTGCAGTCCCAGCTGGTTTCCTTGAATAGTCTGTATCACAATAATACTCAAGTTTTCAAAAAAAACAAAATAAAAACACATGCTGGACAAGATGTTAAATGAAATACTGAAATGGCAAGTAAATTTAAATTTACAATTTCTGCTAGGAGCTGACGACTGCTAATTATATTGCATAATAAATGAGACGTTTTTCCCCCTCATTTGAGGCGCAAATTGAGTGAAGAACAACCATTCAGACAGAAAAGAAAAAAAAATTTAAATCGTAAATGCAGTACGTGGTTGATGTCCTGGTTGGGCACTTATTAAAATCAGTGACATCAATGGATGCCTCTGACGTCATGCCCTGCAGGTCAGATTGTGTGGACATTCTGACTCAGTGCGGCGACCGCCGGCGGTTTCGGGAGGGACAGACTCCGGAACGCATCTGCGACATGCTGTCACCCACTGATGACCCTGAGCGCTGCATCCCATTGGAGAGATACCTCAGTGAGTTTGTATTGATCTATGGTCCCCAGGAAGCTGCCCAGAAAAATGCAGGTACCTGCGGCATTTCAGACTCTCCTCAGATAAGAAATGCAATTCGGTAACAAAAGCTAACAAATCGTTAAGCCAAAATTGCTCAGTTAGTTAGTGATCTCTAGCTCCTGTCCTGGAGAATAAAATATCAGAAATACACAGATGTGCCGCATCAGAAGCCAGGTAGGATAGAAAAATTGCTGGATAGTACCTCTACAGGACTAGAGTTGGAGACTCTGGATTTAAATAATAAGAACTGATGAAATTCTCATAAACTTACACCAGCGTTACTCTTATTCTGTTATACCTTTTTGTCAGATGTACAAAAAAATGCTCACACTGGCGAAAATAATTGTTTTTTATTACCGTTGCATTTGCAAATGGTCGCTAACCGAGGTAGTTGCTAAACGAGGAGAGGGTGTAATAATACTGGGAAAAATGCAGACGAACATTGGTGTTGCCTAAAAATGGGTGTACTGCCGACTTACAGGCCCCAGTATGCTGAAGGACGTCATGGAAGAGGTCCTACACCCCTGCAACCCAAATCCCTGCCCCCTCAACCAGCTGTGCGAGGTTAACAGGAAGGGCTGCCGTCCAGGCCAGGAGTGCCTGCCCTACCTCTGCGTGCCAGGTGCCTCTGCCGGTTCGGCTTTCATCCCAGGGAGGAAGAGCATGGTCCTTAAGGAAATACGTTACATGTTCAATTATCTAAACTCTCAAAAAAGCCTTGAGGGGGCTAGTGCATGGATTTCTAAGATATAATATTCACATTTAACAAGAAACAAATATGTTAGTTGTATTCACATGTTTATTTTCATCACTTGAATTGATTTTTTTGCTCACTGTTGTCCTCAGTAATTTTGAATGTAATACGCTTCTTGCAAACTTCAGATCCATCCTGTACTCTTGCATATGAATATACTGTAAAATGCATCTGTTTTTCATGCTTTTAATATATTTTGAACCATTTATACTTGTGCCGTGTATCTCGTTAAATGCTGAATGTTGCATGCTTCTGTGTATGACCCCCTGTGCTGCTGTGACCTACATGCCACCCCTGTGCTGCTGTGACCTACATGCCACCCCTGTGTTTTAGTGTCCCATTTCTGACTCCCTAAGCGTCTGCATGGTCTCTGCCTCCACAGGCTGCAAGCTGTGTGAGGGCTCAGAGTTCCTGGTGCACATGGAGACGTTGATCCAGGTACCCTCACTCAACGGCCAAGCCGGCTGCTACGAACTCTGTGTCTGCGGGCAGAGTGGCCGGCTGGAGAGCTGTATGGAGATGCCCTGCGTGGATACCTCCAAGACCTGCACCGTGGGAGGCCAGAGAAAAAGTGGGCCCCCCACTCACCAGCACCCCCTGCATGCCGCATCAGAGCAATTTGTCTCAAACATACGTACCACAAGTCCCCTGTATTCAGTCGCAGTTGCTCCCAAAAGTGTGTTTATCAGTGTTTATCTAAGTCTTTTGGGGTTACTGTCTGAAAACTTGAAGCTCATTAAGTGCATTTATCAGATGCTTGCCGGATCATTTGGCAAAGTTATGGACTCTCTTTGGTCTGGTGAGCTAACACTAAGACCAATCAGCTAACGCTAATAGTAGTCAATCATGGTAGCAGTTAGCAGTAATCGTGTGTAGTGCTAATAGCAGCTAGCGCTAACCGTGCTTATGAGAAGTATACCTAAAAATCGCTCCACGAGAATAGTGCTGCAGTGGGCCTATCTAGCCAAACCACTCCAGCTGGGGCTATATTTGGTATTTGGTACTTCAGTGAGGAGTGTTCTGTAGCAGGCACATGGCACATGGACCAAAAACACTCCCCCGCACACACCATCATTTATACCAATTTTGCACACAAGCACTAAATTTAAAACGAAAAAGAAGCAACCGCACTTTGGCATTTCCTTCCTGCGGTGATTTTATGGTGCGCCCACAACAGCCGTCACTGGGGGCAGCCCTTTGCTGCTTGTTTAGCGCTGGCGTACATGTGTGTGCGTGTGCTGCCAGGCAGGAGGAATCCAGCAGGAGAGAACATTGGCCTTTTGTGAAACTACGCCACCTAGTGGTCAAATCTTTTTTGAAAAAACCTATTCAGTCAACAAAAAAGTTTTTGTTTTTTTTTGGAGTAGGGGGAAATGTGTACAAACCAGTTCGGTAAAATCTTATTATTGGGAAACCCCCCCCAAAAAAATGTATATTTTATCATGTCCCAGCCCCCCCAGAGTCAACGACAACACTATTTACATTTATAGCATTTGGCAGATGCCCTTAGCCAGAGTGACTTAGTCAAGTCAAAGTCAAAGTCAGCTTTTATTGTCAATTCTGCCATATGTATAGAACACACAGAGAATTGAAATAGCGTTTTCTCGCAAACCCTAGTTAAACAGTAAAACATAAATATAAAAATAAAAAACAAGAGAAATATAAATACAATAAACAATAAACAATATACAAGGGCACGTGGCAGAGAGTGCAAATCAGACAAAGTGCAATAGAGCTTGTAAGAAGTATTAAGTCTTGAACAGACAGTCATTTGTGAGGTAGACTGAGTAGCAGACCAATGCTACAGAAGTACATAAGTGCTTTAAGACTCTGCTATAAATTTTCCTTGATACTAGCTCAGTCGAACCAAGGCTATGAATACCCGCGATATAACACTCTGTTGGGAAAGTTTTTTTTTATTATTTATTTTTTTTAATTATATTTTTAAGAGCTCAGAGTTTAGTTTAGTTAGATAGCCTCTGACCATGTAAATGCATCTCTGGATGTAAGGCTGTACTTTTGATGTCTAACAGACACCCGTCCTGTCTTTTCTGACAGATCACGGGACGTCCTTCATGGTGGACTGTCAGCCGTGTTCCTGCTATGCTGGGGAGGTCATCTGCTCCAAGCGTCAGTGCCTCAGCGCAGACAGCTCTGAGGACGAGCGGCGTCGCTTCACAGGTGGGGGCACAATCTGCTTGTGCACATGTAATTAAACGTAAGGAAAAATATATGTGCATAAGTTACTGTTTCATTGTGTTTGAATGCATGCCCTGTGTGGACTGGCATCCCATCCAGGGTGTCCCCTGCCTACTGCCTTCTGCTTTCTGGGACGGGCTCCAGCTTCCCATATTGGATAAGCGGCTGTAAAAGCGTATAATTATAATATTTATTGCTATATAATTACATGTACTTCAGTGGAGTATGTCAATATACCACTGCTAATGAAAACCTTTTCGGGGCTGAGAATCTGAGACTTTACATCCAATAATGCACTTCACGCATCACAAATCTGCAAACTTCTTGACCCGTTCACGTCCCTTACTGTCAGAGCTGTGTCTTCTGCATGTTTTGGTCCTCTGAACATAAGGAGGCACCGTTAACTGCACTAATTGCGGCCCCAACCCCCCACAGGCCTCCCATGCCACTGTCCCGACCAGTTTGTGCCAGTGTGTGCCTGGAACGGCCGCACTTACCCCAGCGCCTGTGTGGCACGGTGCATGGGCCTTCAGGACAGTCAGTTCCAGTTCGGCTCCTGCCGGGACCACTGGCCCTGTTCCCCGAACCCCTGCCCAAAGAACCAGAGGTGAGGGGCTTCTCAAATCATAACGTGAGGCAGACCAGAAGGGTCTTGGAACCCGGTCTTGGAAGGTTACTGTTGCAACCTTTGAAAAAAGTACTCAACCTGTATTATGTTTTATAATGGGTAGAAAATTGTTAGCACAGAAATAAGGTGTCAGCCAGAGAGGTAAAGGTGATGAAAGTCTGTGTGTGACAGAGCTGTCAGGCAGGGGAAACCACAGGGGGCTTGTGATCCTACTGTGTCTCCTGCAGAGGGCCTTTGCCTTATGTGTGTTTAAGGACCCCCCCTCCCCCGGCTCTGCTGATGGTGATCCTGTTATGGCTGATTTGTCCCAGCAGTGTATGAGATTGTTTGTTCACATCAAATCCTGGTGAGTTTTGCTCTGTCTGCTGGTCATCATTAAATACCCCTCGCCTTTCTGGTTCTGTCCCTCAATACCACGAGCTCTCAAGGAGTAATTTCCCATCTTTTTTTGTTTCGATTTTTAACTGGCCTTGAAGCTGAAAGCCTCCCCCCTCAAATTCCTTTTGAACTTGGGATGTCTAGGGGCTATAGCCTAGGGCAGTGGTTCTCAACCTGCGGCCCGTCACAAATGCAAATGCGGCCCGTGATGCTGACCATGTAAAAAAAAATTAAAATAAATTAAAAATAAATAAAATAATAATAAATGTATCCCATTAATGGTAAGTAGAATTATA
>JAABNX020000038.1:12211075-12222360 GCA_015163995.2 Mormyrus lacerda
TGTGATCACCCCCCCCCCCAAAAAAAAAAAAAAGATTTGACCCCCCCTCCTCCACTGTACTCAGGTACTAGTAACAAATTAAGAAAATCCATTAATACATATTCCAGAGTATTAAAGAAGAAGCCTGGGGTTTTTGGTTCTCCTACATGTGATAATATACCTCTGCTGTCTTTGGGTGAATCTCAATTTGTACACTTGACCGTACTTGTGGTCTTGTGTATGTCATCTTCCATTGCAGAAGATCAGTTCCAAAATTCAAGAACAGTACTACAGAGGACAATGAAAATACCTGGATGTGGTTGTTACCCCGGCCCAAATATCAAGGATACGTCAGTTTTATCCTCACCAAAACAAAAACAATCCCTTGATTCAGTGCAGCCGAGCTCGTTCTTGGAAGGCAAGGTGGCAAGACCGGTCTTACCAAGACCACAAATACGATCTTTGTGTTCTCAGTATTGAGATTCACCCATTATTTTGAGGCCCCGTTTAATTCTGTGACTCTGTACTGTTAGTCAGATTCAAACTTGCTGGTAAAAAAGTTCCCACAAGAGGGCAGTGTTGTGCTTCCACTCTTGACACAATACAGCCCGGAGGACGTAACAGGTGCACAAGATTGATTATCCACTTAAAGAGTATTTGAGCAAAAATGAATCGTATTTGCCTGTTTTCCTGTTGGGATGAGTGCCTGATTGATTCACCCACCCACCTACGGTACAGTAAAATAAGTAAATGAGAGAATTCCAAGGAGGCTTTCAATCCTGAGGCTATCCTTCGTGAAATATGCTGTCAGCTGTTCCTGAAGTTTGTATAAACAGTCAACATATATTTCCGCTAAATTATTGCATCCTTTCAGAATGTTCCCTGTATAAATAACCATGCCACGGCACAGTTGTTGATATGACTGCGACCTCCTGCTTTGCAGTTGAATGACAACCAGCCGGTCACCGTCCATGACATCCTGCGGATCCTGAGGCTACACGTCTCCATCCCGCAGTGCGACGTCTTCGGCTACCTGAGCATCGACTCAGAAATCGTGATCCTCATAGTACCCGTGGACCAGCAGCCTACTCCCCTGCAGGTTGGGGTTGCCGGTTTTTATAATTACATCTGATTATTTATTAGATACTTTTATCCAAAGCTAAGTATAATTCAGAAAGCAGGGTCAGACAGTCCCTGGAGCAGTCATGGGACTCAAACCACCAACCTTCTGATCCACATATACAGCATCCTAACCCGCTGAACCACCCACCACCTTTCTTGCTAGTTTTTGGTTCCTCTCCTTCTGACTTTTTCTTTCCATCTTCCCTTTTTCCTGTTCCATGTACCTTTCTGTATAGATGATGTAATAATGGATTTACACATACCCTGTTGACTCTATTGTGAAAGGCGCTATATAAAAATAAACTGAAATTGAATATCTTCACTGTTGCCTAAGAGACACTTGCATTAAGTGCTTTATCCATCAAAGTGGGCATTTTAAAAGCAAAGTCAATGTCCACAGCCTGCACCTACACTTAGGTTTGGACCCAAAACCTAGCCACTTAATCCATCCCTTACAGCACCGGCCCCGCTCAGCCACTTTATTGAGTGCAAACATCGTCCTGGTGGATAACTGACAATTCTTTAATGCTGCTTATGTTACATTATGTAACCATCACATTACTGAACCACCCATAGTAGTACTGGTGCATCATGGGAATGTAACTCCTGTATCTGACTTTAGCATATACCTTTCTGTATGAAAGGTCATTCTACACTATGTCCATAAACACATCTGTTACATTTGGCTGCAGGAGAATCATGTTTCCGTGGTGATCCACTCATTGCACCTGAATTGTGGACATTATAAACATCTCACCCCTACCCTGAGAATTAGAGAAGAAATTGTGCCTCTGTCCAGGGGGTGGGTTTATATGGCAGGTTCTGAATGGGCCAAGATTGTCAGCAGGCCGCTCACATACAAGTGCTCCAGTAATCAGAACAAGCCACCGATAGGCATGGCAGCCCCAGTCTGACAATTCTTCGACTGCTTGAGTGTCATACATGAGATGGTCTGGAGATGCCTGGAATATGAATGGCTGCTGGTTCAATTAGAAACGTTGACAGTCATTAAGGAACATTAAAGGGAAGGTCTTTGGATGCTGGATTTCAAACACATTAAACAGACGGCCATCATTTCAACCCACAGTTTAGCTCTAATGACATGATAATTTTTTGTTTGTATGTGGTTGTGCTGTGTGTAGTTGTGGTGGGTGAGCAGTTCACTTTGTAGCCTCAGATCTCAAGTTTGACTCTTACCCCGGGCTTTGTGTATCGTTGTGTACCTGGGTGTACTTTCTCCTCAATAAACTGTTTTTTTTTTCCCTCCACAATTTTCTCACCAGACCCCTGTTCAGGACATTTATTGGAGTGGTAGGGCATAAGGAGGAGGCACAGGTGTGGGGGGGAGGGTTAGGTTTATTGAAGGATGGGATTTCGCCTGCTGGGGTTTACAGCGACGGGTCTGATTTACCACAGAGAGGACAAACACAAAAATACAAGTACCCTATTTTGGTGAGAAAAATCACTAGAATGTCTGGGTGTGGTCTGATTTACTGCAAATGTTGAATAAATGAACATGATTTATAACATCATTTTGGAGTGGCTCATTTAGATGGGCTTAATAAATAGAATTCCAAACAAATGTTTAAATGAAGTGCTACTTCTATTACTGTTTGTAACAGTATTGTGCAACTCATTAAGTGGTGATTTCATCCTCTTTCTTCTAAATGGCCACTTGGGTTCTTTATCTGTAGCTGTTTTTTTCCATAAAGAATAATTTAGATTTTGTTTCCTTGCACAGCTAAACTCTAACAGTTCAGACCAGTCAATTTCCTCAGTTGCCTGCAGGTAGCGCTATATTCTGCCATGCATGTACCTGAGATGACAGTTCTACCTCTCCTCTCCACCCCCCACAGATCGAAGCCTGCAGTAAGGAGGCTGAGAAGATCGACTCCCTGATCAACTACGGCAGCCCCTCCCTCATGTCCCACGTACCACTCTCTGCATTCCTGATCTCGGAGGTGAAGGTCTCCACCATCAACTCGTCAGGTCTTCCTGCAGCCAGGTCCCAGGCCGGCTGCCTGGTCTTCAGCCTCCTACTGATGGTGGTCGTGGACCTTGGATCTACCTAGCTATCAGCTCTCTACTGCCTCCTGCAGTTGGATGCTGAATATGAACCCTGGACATGCTTTCAATCCAGACATGAAGCTCTCCCTGCCCATGACAATCAGCATCACTCCTAAACTGACAAATAAATTTGTGTATAAGGACCAGGTTGTGCCAGCAGCATCCAAAAGGGTCTAACAGAACAGAAAATGACTGACTCTCAGTCCTTGTTTTTAAATAACATTGTAGCACTTTGTCGACAAGAAAGGAACCAAGCAGCACTATCTCTCTGTGGGGAGGTGACGTTTGGGTGATAGACTTACACTTCCCCACAGGTGCAGCATTCATTCATTCAGGTTTTACATAAAGGTTAGGAACGCTGAACTAGAACGAGGGCGGGCAGGAACGTGAAGCGCAATACTCTAGAAGGAAAAAAATGGATCTGTGCTAATCTTTATATGCCATACCAATGAATTTTATCTCGGAATGAAGAACTATAGTCATGTTCATAGAAGTGAAAAAGAGCATTTATCGAATAAACCCAAAGTATATGCTAAATATCTATATAACTTAATGCAATATTTTTTATAATGTTGTTGAAAATCTGAATGGTTATATTTTGAAAATGACTCAAGGCTGACGTTCTTGTATCAACTGTCGTTATTTTTGCATGCTGATGTGCGTATCGTGTCGTTCCTTTCAGTCTATTCTGCCTAAGGTGGCTCCCCTGTCTCACTGTTACCGTTACCTTTGTCGTGTTTTATGTTGTGTTTGTTTTTTTTAACGGTCTATTTCCTGTTTTCCGAAATTAAATGCGATCGTGCGGATAATATAGAAACCTGAGCACTTAAGCCCAACTGTGTCAGCGTGTCGCGTTACTACACATAACCGCACGGTCTGCCATACTGTCAAAAATCCATCGAAGTATTTCAAGTACGATATCCGACGTCGAATTCACAGCGCTGTTGCATACTTGTTGTGTGCAGTCGGACTGTCTGTTGTAGAGGGAGTCTCCTGTGTCACGCCAAATTTGCAGATGATCTCATTTTATTCTCCATTCACATATTTTCTCCCAGGAAGAAGACGTATATCAAATTAATATGATAAAAGCACGGGCCTGACATGAATAAATAGATAAGAACGTTCATTATTGACTGAAAACATCATAGGACGGTGGATGAAATGTGACTTCTATTTTAGCGGATAACTATGCAATAGTTTTTTAAGTATACAATATGAGTTTGATTTTTGAGACATTCGTTTTGCAATTACATATTATGACCACAAGGGGGTAATAAAACAGTATTTTTGTACACGGTCTCGCCAGTCTGATACTGTGACCTGCAACAGAGACCTACTTCTCAAATAGTCGTATCAGGTGTCTGATTAAACCTCTGCTGGTCCCTTGATCCATTTTGGATTTACTTGCTCAGATGCGCAAATACTTTCTTCTTGTATTCTATGATCAAATGAAAAGCTGTACACCCTTCTCATGGCTTGCTGACGGGGACCAGGAGAGGTAGATGTGTGGATGCAGCAGTCATTCGTGACTGAGCTCTTAATCAGCTGCTGTTGACCTTCTGCCCATGTCCGATACCCTCCTGCTGTGATATGAGGGCCTGCTGTGATATGCTTTCTAGGAAGAGAACCTGTCTATTGAAGGATGATGCCTATAATTGCACAGTGGTGGCAAAATCACAGGTGGGGGATTGAGTATAATGGCCTGTCTACATTTTGGGTAACTGGAAGTCCTAGGAGTACAGATTTAGGGAGTCATGCTCTGTTAATCCTTAAGAGTGAAGCTCCTGTTGTCTAGCAGCATGGTCAACCTTGACTGTATTTCACGTTCCAGAGTCACAGAGCCTTTAAGCTGCTGGGGACCCTTAGCAGGCGGCCATGACTCTTACTTGTTGCTCATTTACGTGTCTTTGGGAAGAGCAGGTGAAAGCAGCCCGACTATGAGATCACCCTGGTGTTTTTGTCCCCGAGCTGCCCCATAGAGGTCACCACACCTCAGAATGATGGCTAGAGATGAACGAGGGATCTATGCATTAGCTTGGGCGATCGCAATGGACGGAGCATACGTCAAACGTAATTGTAAGTGCTGGAACCGATGCAGGGAGAGTAATCTGAATTAATCACTGCGAGAATCCAGCACTCTACGATCCTTTTAAGGTCAAGGGACTCGTGTATTCAGCTTTTTACAGTGTTTGTGAAATTGCAGCCATGGTCTCAATTAACCTTTAAAGGCCGAAATTATCTGTTGTGCTGACTCTCATTCTAACACCACCGACAAATATAAATCAGCGTTCAAGACGTCAAAGCTACCTGTTTAATAGTAAACGCACCTAGTCCTGCGGCCATGAGGGCGGCGGACGCTTCCACAGGCCTCGTCCCGGTCAGGAGGACAAAGCTTCCAACATGGGGCCCATCTGCAGCCTTCATGTCCAATATGATTAGCGAGCAACAGCCCCCCCGGTGCTCGCACCTGTCAGCCGCCCCCACGTCGCCCTCGGTGCGCCCGCTCCTGCTCAAATTCACCATCATCTCCCCCTCTGGTGTCTCTCTTACCTACGTTGCCTGCGCCTGGCCCCGTTCTCATTGAGCAACCTCCTTCCTCTCTTTCTGCCATAAACCCGACCCCAGACCAGGCCTTTTGGTCCAGATATTTGCCTCTCACACCTCCCTTTAGTCATATCTAAGCGTTCATTTACCCGACTCCATTCACTCACCCGCATTTACCCACTAAATCGCCTCTCTGTACCGGGATACAAAGCAAACAAGGCTAATTCTCGTCTCTATGACAAAAACCATTCCTGACCCCTCTGCTCATTCAGTGCCATGTCACGACGATGTGTGGCTTTGGACCGTCGTCTTTTCCTCTTAAATAACAAGGTTCCTTCTTTCACATAAACTGGAGAATGCAAGGCAGACACGGGAGAATGCATCCTTTTCCGTCCGGACTAAAGTAAGCTATGTCCGGCGAATGAAAACTAAATGTACTCAGCTAACAAAGAGCATATTTTCTGCATGCCTGAATCACTCGCTCGCTTTATGTGTGACTTGAAACTCATCTAACTTTGCATATGAGTATCATGAATGCAGCTGAAAGGTCTTCTCTGCAAAGAAGTTTCTCACCTCAGACACAGTAAAACCTCCTTCAAACAGTATGCAAGGCCATGATGGCATCTCAACAGGAAAGAAGCCATATGTCTAAAATTATAGAATATTTTATATTGGATGTTTCCAAACTTTTTGGCTGACATAATAAAGCATAGTAAAGAACCTATCTTGGAAGGAGGAGCTGTAATGATTTATGCAGAAAGGGCTTTCTTTTTATTGTATTGTAATTTTATAAATGGCAGGATCTATGCATTTCTATGTCTAATTGGCAAATCATCTCTTGTTGTTTCATGACTATGTTACCTTTCTTAGTTGTTTATAGAAGTTTATAAATACCAGAGAACTGTCAGATCACATTATATAAAGTCAGCATGGCAGCACCGTGAGTGAATGAAATTACTTATATAGAAAGTAAATAGGTCATGCTTTTGGGCACATGATATTTTGTAAAAGAGCACACTGTCATCGTTCCTAAGATGCTGTCTGAAAACACCCTTGTGTTCAGTTAATCATAACACAAAATGTAATGATAAATGTTTACATCATTTTGAAAACTCATAAATATGAAATATGTCCTATTCAAAACTAATGGTTAAAGCTTCGAAGGCTATTGTCATAGTGTGGATGTATCTATGATAACGTAATCAAGACTACAATGGCTAACGCGTGGCACTTTCTGGTTTTTGGCTTTTAACATAATAACCCCAAACCTGTCATCTCCCTACACCCCTCAGAGAATCTTTCCTGGGGAAAAGGGGGGTGGGGGGGTCACTGCTGTTGGCTGGGTTCCAGATGGCTGCCCAGGAAGGAGTGGGGATTTCGACAAAGTCACACCAACCAGAAATAGGGTGGGAGATAATTTACCCAGTCATCCGTGATCTGTTTCGGGGAAGCCTATTCCAGTATTGGCCAATTTTTCAGCAAAATCATGGAGTAGAATATTGTGTGGCATTAAAGCTATATATTTCAATATGTGGTGTTCCGTTGTGATTCGGCCTTTTGGGATATTTTACCCTCATGTGTACATAACTCCCACTAAAGCCTACAGGCCTGGGAAGGAGGTCAGACAATGGCTCAGTCACTGGTCCCTGTCACTGCCTGTAGACTTTGGGGGGAGGGGTGTGGACGGGTCAGAGGTTTTCAGTCTTGGTGGATCTGGAAATAAGTAGCAGAAAAGTCGAATGGGATAAAACAGGACGGTTATCTGGCCGCATTATCTCTAACTTGTCACACCGTCTTTTACAATGATGTGCAGTTCCAATATGTTTAGCAATTGCAACAGCGACTTTGAAATGCGGCCCGTCCATTGTTTTATTTTATTAGCAATACAGGTAATTTTTACCCATGCGATTGCGTGAAAAACACTGGCCAAACCCCCATCGGTCTCGATTCCCTTTTTCAGTTTTTTGGTTCGGCTCTTGTACTTGTTTCTATGGTTAAATGCCAGGCTGATTTCTTCCTGTATTGCTTCGGAAGCGATAAGACGTTCATTGTCGAAAATTCTCTCTAATATGGTAAATTTGTAGAAGATTTCAAAAGTATAAACTAACGAGATTTAAAAAAAAAAAATGATGCTGGATGCCATCATATGCAAATCTCTGATCTCAGGCATGAGGATAATGGTCGTGAAAAGTACCCATGACGCAAAGATGGATGGATGGTCATGGATGATATCAAATGTACCTATGGCTTTTTTAAAATAAAAAGAATATATTCTCAGCGCGAATGGCTTTATATACCAAATTATACGATTTTGCTGCTGTTTGATACACGTCTCCTGGAATATTTTATTTTGTCTGAACACCTCACAACTGTATAGGCTACATTATTTTAAAATTTAAAAATGCTGAGTAACGACCGTGAAAGAAATGCACCTGAGTAACACTGTGAGTGGGTCCGATAGCCCGGGTATTTTAAACTGAAAATAGGATATGTTTACAGTGTGCAATAAATGATGAGAACTTAAGAGTGTCCTTCATTAACTTCTCGAGTTACGCTTTCCATTTCCAGACAGTACTTATTCCAGCCCGGCGCAGACATACTTTGGTAGATAAATAGTTCGCTAGCTACCTAGTAACTGTGGATAAGTTTGGTTTACGGGGGCACCCCTGCCAGCAAAGTTTATCTCGTTGACGCGCGTTTTAAAAATCTAACGAGTATTTATTCTTAATATTCATTTCGTAATGATTCTAATAAACGATTTACAAGTGATCTAAATGGGAATTCCTACTCAACTTACTTGCAGCCACACATCGTTCTTCGCACGTCTATAAAGTTAACAGTAAGTTACGGTTAATATGAAAATACATAGTACCTGAGTGAAACGCTTATTATATTTGTACAGGGGCAAGTTTAGCTGGGCGAGTTTCGAAACAGGGCTGTTCGATCTGGGCGGGGCAAGGTGGCCGCGCTAGCCAATCATATCGCTCTCTGCTCTTCTCAAGCAAAGACTAGAGAAGTTGTGAGAGGCACAGCTAGTCTGGAGTAAGTGTGAACCACAATGGATGCGGTACCTTGTGCTCTGGTGTTAATGGTCCTGTTCATGGTTAATGACATTCAGGAAACTCGAGGTAAGTCAAAAGGGGAACTGAGCCAAATGGGGGATTCTTCTTTCCATCTTGATGACGGGGCGTGATTTCGGATCTTGCGTTGTTTCTCTTGGTCTTTGTTACAAGATGCGTCTGCCCAAAAGACTCCAGTCTTTCCAAAGATGGCGCAGGTCAGAGAGATCTGCACTGTCAGGAATGTTTATTGTTAGGGGAATATCCCTGGGTGGGAACAAAAAAAGCAGTGGCGGAAGATCTAGAAGTCACCCGCTCCTAACTGTGCCTTAGCCAAGGCAGTGACGAAAGCGCTATCTACAGTGGCCAATTCATTTGCAACCTGCTGTGCTTCAACACTGTCGTATTTAATGCTTCTCCTGAGCGTATACTCAACTGGAATCCAGGGTGTTCACTGGCTGTTGTTATCGCACCTAATAATTATGGTCTCGATGTATGGTGGATGCTGACCCCCGCCCGCCCCGAAGATCTTCGTGGCGAAGTACTTGTGGCCGGATAATTGTCCCAAGAGGCATGCATATTTGAAGAATAGCCGTGAAATACGACAGATGAATTAAAATTAAAAACACGAGTTGCAGCGCCTTATCAAGTACAGAGTAATGCGTGCAAATGACCGGTCAGGGTTACTTTAAAACCCGTGTGAAATCATGCAGTATTTATCTCCCATAGTAGTTGCTCTCTCCTAAAGTCTTTCATTCGTTTATTTAGGGAGGTCAGGAAAATGCGCGCTCTGTACAACTAACCCGTCGGATATGTTGATCAATCAGAGAGCACGCGCTGCCATTCATGCTTTGTAGCTGGAGTTATCTTGTATTTCTGGATCGTTTCGAGAAAACGTGCGTTTTTTCGCGTTATCTGTACTACATCTTAACTCTTAAGTCACGTTTTGAAAGTAGTAGCGTTTGCATAGAGACTCGTTTTGCCATTCGCTTATTTCTGTAAGATATCGAAGATATTATTGAGCACCTACTAGTAACTGTCATGTTAATTTGTGCTCAATTTTACTGCTCTTTTAAAACACTGAATACATGCCAAAGACCACGAGAAGTCGAATTTGTTGTGTATGGGAATTAGCAAATCACGGAGAACGGAATACATTGTGTTGCACATAAGTGCATCGGACGCGTATACACCATCCACAGATTGCCACTATTCAGAGATCGATTAATGGGAGTGCGAGCAGTGCAACTTTCAAAAAATTTCAGGATGGTTTGGTGGCACAACTTCAAACGAAGGAACAAAATGTACGCGCAAATCTCGACGGGAGATCGTCGTGGTGGAATGGGGAGGGGGGGTCTCCGGTGTAGGGAAGCGGGGTCCGCGTGAACCTGGCGACGCAAACATGAATGAATCGGGTTCCATTTGCGTCACAATGCGCCGAATTAAACGGACCGAACAAAGCCCCGTGCGGGACGCATGTCCCTTCGTGTTTACCCTGGTGTCAGCAATGCGCCATGTGTCTTTTACGTGTGCATGTATCTGGCTCTTTCTCACTCAGTATGTTACCTGCCATTCATAGATACGCCATGCTGATATTTGATAACTGCTGAACGAAATACGTGCATTTCTCCGACAGGCACGGTGAATGTAGTTATTTAGTTTGCTAGATTAAACGTGATGCGCCGCTTCACAGTCTCGTGCCTTTGGTGCGACACAGACAACGTATGCGTTTTTATAATTGGGATTGTCAGAGCGAAAGAGAGCCTATGGATGCCATTGGGTCTGCATTAAGTAGAACTGCGCAGACGAATCCAGCTGTTCCACACACAACCTGTTTGTGTCTTGGGCTGATGTCTTCGCAAATACGAAATTGTGCTTCACGTGCCAGCAGCTTCACGGTGTATGCTTTGGCGTGTTTTTTGCCCATCTGAAGCGAAAACGGCGTTTCTCGCCCTGCGTTGCCGCTGCCGCAATAACTCTGTGACTTTGGAGGTGAGAGAGGTGTGTCATTTAGGTGGTGCATCTCCGGGAATCCTATCGCAAATGTTACCGACCTCCGCAGCCATGTTAACTCACTGGAATCTTCAAGGCTATACAGTTAAACCATTTAAGATAATCTTTATATATCAAGATTAATTCTCTCACACGAAGACCTTCCTATAACCATGGAAAACGTCTGTCGTATGACAAAACTGCACCAGTGCGTTACAGACAGGGTATTGCCAGTATAAGATGACCAATGAAAAGTATCTCGTAAAAGAACAGAAATTGCCCCGCATTAAATTTCAGGGCGTCTCAATTACTCGATTGCCGAAGTTGTACAGGTCTCTGATGTGTTTGGAATGGAAATTACCAAACGTATTTCGCATGTTACTGAGAGATGTATCTGAAACTTTTGAAACTTAGTTTCAAATGTGGGACAATTCTAACTGTAACAATCTTTGTTGTGTAGCCTATATTAGCGTTAGAAAAGCACAATCAAAGAAGGTATTTCTGCTTGGTCTATTATGGTGT
>JAABNX020000038.1:12222536-12237183 GCA_015163995.2 Mormyrus lacerda
ATATAATATTTGCGAAGTGCAGGTTGGTGGCGAACAGGCAGAAGCTTCGTGACTTCATTCGTTTTTCATGTACAGCGATCTCGTATAGCGTCATAACGCGAGCGTTTTTGTGCGCGTTTTCCCTGCATTGCCTTCCCTTCTCATAGGCAAAGCCCGCATTTGCAATCTGCGCAGCCAATTTGAGAAGCTGTCCGCTGCGCTTGTTAGGCGAAGTAAGTGGCTCTTGGTAGAGAGTCTAGATGCTCAAACTCCAGGTTTGTTAGGGGGAGGGGGCTACGTCCACAGGAGGCAGCCTGCCGTTTTTCCCCTGCAGAGTAATAATAAAGAAGTCAGTCTCTTGCTCACACACAGACTGCTTGTAATCCTGCTATAAGGGGGTGGAAAGTTACCGTTTAAATTGTCATTCGCGCTGCTATCTGAATCACCGCTCTGCCGGGTCCGAATTGCCTAGAAAAGGAGCTTAGGTCTTGTGTTTCAACCACCTTTTAAAGACCCTTAGGCGACGCTTTTCTGTTCCCCTGTGGTCATCTTTATTTCGGCAGTGCTTTGGAGCCTACCGTCTGAACTCGTGCCCTTATCTTAGAAACACTGCCGTTTCAGTTATCCCTGTCCGTGGGCGAATGGCGATACGTTAGCCTAGAGACCTAATCTTTAAGAGGTTCATCATATTAAATTCTCTGAAGTTACGATATTCGCAGCACTATGAGGTTTAGGGAAACGCAGATCTGGACTGGGGCTATTGTGGTGCCTGGAATTCTCAAACTGGGAGCATGGTTGTTAAAATATCTCAGCTAAACAAATAGTTGGGGGTTAGTTCAGATTCCTTTGGGGCTACATTCAGGGCATTGACACACTGGGCAATGCAGGCGGTGGCAGCACTTTACATGGCACTTTGAATACATAAAATATACAAAAATTTGGGCAGGGTGGCCCCAGGTGACTTTTTATCTGGGGACCCATAATTTCTAGCTATACTCCTGGTGGAGGCTGGTTGAAAACTGGGCTCTGTTGGATGGTGTGAGAAGGCATTTATGATGGGTGGGGCTGCTGAGCATATTGGATATGAAGAGCTGCTTGTTGTAATCTGCTGTTTTACTGTTTTGTTAATCTGCTGTTTTGTTGTTTTGCTCTACTTTATTTTAGTTAATTGCTAGACTTAGTTTTTTTCTTTCTTTTCCCAATTCTGCTTTCTTATACAGTATGCATCTGCTTGTTTTTGCTTCAATGCTATCTCACTGTACTTTGTATAGTGACAATAAGGACATCTATCTATCTAAGTGGCTCATCTGTGGCGTCTGCTTGGGTGCCATTATTTGAGAGTGAGCCCTAAATTTCATTCTTTAAGAGGATGGGAAGGTCACTAGTGGATGGCTGGGATGGAAATGCATCAGGCTTGTGTGCTGATGTCCACCATTGGGGTCACCCCGTTACTCTTTGAGAAATCCTGAGGTTTTTGGTGGAGGTGGGTGGGTGGGGGTGGTTGTCTCTGGCAGATGCCACTGATCTACCCCCCCTCCTTTGTACCCAAGGCCACATCTGGTCAGGACAAAAGGACTGCATTAATGGCTGGGGGGCCCCAGAGTAAAGGCTATGACCTATGCAAAAGACTCCCAGAGCTACAGCCAATAAAGACTGAGAGCAGGGGCTCCTTGGGCGGGGTGGGGGGTGGGACTTGTGCCATGTGGTCACAGTGACTCTCACCCCCTTCCTCATTTTCCCCCTCGTGGTGCCTGCACACGGATCCGGAGGCAGCGATGTAGGATGGGTTGGCGGGGGGGGGGGAGAAGGGAGAGGGGAAGCGGGGATCGCTGTTGCCAGGAGACAGGAGTAATTAATTCTTCTATGTGATGTCGCAATGAGTTGAGGCCAAATGGGGGCTGATGGGAAATAGGGTGGGGGTGCTTGTGTGAGGGAACACCCCCAACTCCCGCTGCTGAGTTCCCGAGTGCTGTCCTCTGCTGCAGCCTTGGAGAGGCCTGATCTCACATGTGTTCCAAGAAGCCAGTCTACTGAACTGGGGAGCTTCTCAGGCCACGTTGTGTTTTGGGGGCACTGGGGTTGTCCTCTTTGTTGGGGAGACCCTGCTTACCTCACATTTCCCCTCTCCCAGTCACAGTGAATCGTAAGCATTGCTCAGTTATTGCTTTGGATGTAAAGCTGGGTCTGCAGTGGTCTTGCACTTTGGTGTACTCTGAATTTTAACCCACACCAAAAGCTGAAATGCTGGAATTAGGCCTTGTGATGCACAACAGGAAACCATTCAAGTTCTGCATGCTGAAAACACAATCTTATATGTTCAAAACGAAATCCGTTTGTTATTGAATGTAAATCAAATCTATATACATGCAAGATATGATTCTGAAAGCATGTGGAGTTGTATACCAAAACAGTAGACTCGATTATGGTAAAAATCATAGTTCCAATTATTTTTGTTTTAAGATTACTATTATTTAACATGACTACTCATTGACTTTGGAAATACCATGCATTTATTGAACTTAAAAATATTCCCTTTCAAACAGTGGATTTTCTTAAACCCTAAATATAATTCTACTGAGAAACAAATAAAAGGGGGCTGGAAATGGGGGAGGGGTGCTGGGTTTATAACACAAGACAAAACGGGAGCATAGTTGCAAAACAAAATGTGGCACAATCATTTTAGTTTTTGTTTTGATGATCGCTAGAAGCCAAGATCATAATCAAAGTTAAAATTTGATTTAACAAATGTAATTAATTTAACAAATTTTATGAAATAGCATTTGTGACTCACCAAACAACAGTTACTGTGATGTAGTAGTAATGGCATGGCTGGCGTGTGCAGAAAACAGGAGGTTAATGGGGTAGTATTTCAAATAGTGTTTTTAATCTTCTTGATTTGACGGCCTCTTTAAATAAGAGAATCTTTATCACATTTCACAGTGGGTTTTATGGAGAAGCAGCTTCTCTTTCCGTAGATTGCATTTGCATCGTAATCAAACTGTTTAGTGTTAATGTCAGTTGTGGCTGGGTCAGGCCTCAGGCAGAACAAGATTGGGGTGTATCTTGGAAGGGTCAGTGAAGTGGTTATGATTCAAAATAATAATTATCTTCATGACCTTTTTGACCTTCACCTACATAAAGTTTGAAGGATGGATGGATGGATGGATATTATATGACAGGGTGAAGAGCATAGTCTTATTGACATTGGGGTCACTCCAATGACACAGTGCTGCTGGCTGCGCATATTAAACAAATTGTGTTGAGTCTGTCTGATGGAAACCAGCCTGGTGTGTGTTTCGGATTGTGGAGTTTGAAGAACAAGCTGCTTTCCAGGTCTGAGGGGAGAGACATGCAACTAGCATGGACAGGGTGGTTGGGGGTGTAAGGACATGATGTATAGAGGTATGACAGTTTGGATGGATGGGGGTTTGAGGGCAGGGTGGAGTACAGAGTGGACAAGGGTATGTTCTGAGAGTGGTGCTCTTTCCAGTGTGTCTACCCCACATCTGCTGTTTGGGGGGGGGGGGGGCTCCGGTCTTTCCTTATAGGCTAATAGCCTGTCTGCACCCCCTCCCCCATTACTGAAACTTCCATTTCCAGGGGCCACCTCACTTCTCAGCATGAATTGCGTGGACTACCCTGTAGCGAGGCACCCCCCCACCCAACGCACATGCTGACACCTTCTCTGCTCTGAAAGGGTTTGCCTAGTCTCTGGAGCATTTGCCTTAAGCTTGTCTCATGGTATATATGGGTGTGCGACTCGGGGGGATAGGTTGGGGGTTTGGGGGGTACAGTTAAGAGGGGGTCAATTGCGTATGTAAAAGCAGTTCTGATTTGATCTGCTACCCGTGGGAGTACCAATGGACAGCTTCAAATACAGATTTATTCTTGTATCTGACAACCTGATTAATTATTCAGGTTTTGCTTTGGGTCTCTGCCAAGAACAGCTCCTGGTGCCGGTTCGTATCCCCCCATCCTCACCTGGTGAATTTGCTTTGCGAGAATCCGACTCCGACCTCTGGCGCCGCAAGTCCGCTTGGTGTTTGTGCTTCCAGGATGTCTCGGCTTGCTTACTGCCCTCCCCATCCCGAAATAGTTTTTGCATTAGCACCATCTCTGCCATTTCAGCCCTGCCCTTTGCCAGGAGGCGACCTGCTGCCCAAATGTTTGGGCGCGTCCCCCCCTGGTATGTGTGTCCGTGCTCTTCTATCGATGCTCCATCCTGAGAGAGAACTGCCAGTAAACCGGTTTCCTTCTGTGTATATGCCTTTTCAGACTTGTCACTTTTAAATCTTCACATTAATATATTTTCCCTTGCCTGTGCGTATTTGTATGTGTGTATTTGCGAGGCTTTTCCCAGGCAAATGCTCACCTCACCCAACTGAAGTGTGGCAAATGTGTGTGGGAATCGCATAACAGCTGCGATGTTCCTGGAAGAGAAAAGAAAAGCACGAGATCCTGATTATGGCTCTGGAGGGAGCGGCGGGGCTCCGTCACGTGGCTAAAGCCTGCACCGCGACTCCCCCGGAGCATGTGCCTCGCTAGTGGTCTTGACCCGAGCCCACCTATTCACTGCATTCGTGCAACGTGATTCATGCCTCTTTCACTAAGATTTCTTGTTACTGTATAGGTACTGCTCTTCCACCCTCAAGGGAAAGGGATCAGGCTGGGGGGTGTTCAGCTTAAGTCTCTCGAACCCAGGAAAACAAAGGAACTGAAAGCCAAATTCGATGGTAGGGATAGTGGGGGGTACCTGTGTGATTTGAGTCTGCTAGCGAATTTGAAACCTGCTGGGATTTTTGTCATCATTAATATCATCATTCTTCTTTGTCTTCTTATTTCTGTTTATTTGTTTATTTATTTAGTGAAACAATGGGTCCATTGGTCTGTGTTTGTCATTTATTTTTATACATGTGAAAGCATGTTTAGGTAACCTTATGCTGACACACTGGGTGGGAAAATGCTTGTTAAGGAAGACGCAGGTTTCTGCAGAGCGATAGCAGTTTGTTATCTATCGCTGCTTTACCATTGGAATATAGTAAACCTGGTACCGTATCCAATACTCGAAGTGGCGAGCCTTTACAGGAAGCCATGAGAAAGCGATGAGGAGAAAAGTGAAAACTTATTATACGGTTATGAAGCCTACAGGTTTAAAACAAAATTTAGTAACCTTTTGTTAAGAATGCACTGTATATTGTTTTGTGTTGGCCTGAATTGCTTTGGAGAAGATATTCAGGTTTTAAATAGGGTATATGTGGAGGTGGGTAAAGGATGCAGTGCTTAAAATTGTGTAACTTTATATACGATTTTCTGTATTTTACATTGATATTTATGGCCTATGTTAAATGTTGTGTTTGGCCCATCTGCCATTAGAGTAACGTTTTTTATCGGGTGCTATTTGCTTTTGATGAAAAAGCAAATGCTTTCTGTTTTTATGTTGATTTTATCCATATAGAAGTTTATGCAGTGTGTGTGTGTGCGTGTGTATTTTTTTTTTAACAAAGAATCCTCCTAATACAATGCGAAGGCTTTGCGGTTTAAATTACGGCGGACTCTATGCTCTATTTGCTTTTTGTGAGGTGTAATTTTACAGCAATGCACATAGGGTCTTCAAAGAAGTGAGTTCAAGCACAACTCACTTACCGATTTATGAATCGTCCTCAGTTTGTTTCGGAGGGAATGTGTCTGCTCCAGTCACAGGAAAGTCAGCACTATGAAGACCGCTTAAACCCCCAGCACTGCTTAGATACAAGAAACCCCCTCATATTAATTTAAATCATTAAAAAAAAAATTAATAGCAATAAAATTATTTTAACAGTTAGCCTAATATTTGCCTTTTCGCTGTATGTGTGCACACGGCAAAACGTAACACCAGTCACAGATCTTTTTAAAGCAAATACATAAAATCGGACAAAATCTGTTTTCCTATTTTTATAAGAACATGTACTTTCGTCTGTTTCTCGGTCAGACCACAGGGACACGACAGGAAGAGATGTACCGGTACCTCTAATTGCATCCGTTTTACCTTTTCGAGGTCAGTACTTAAGCGGCCCGAGTCCTTGTCGAAGCCTGCTGAACATAAATTTACAAACTAGAGGGGGCCATTCGGCCCATCAAGCTCGTTTGGGGAGAATTTAACTAATAGCTCACGGAATATGAACGGAGTGCAATCTAGTAGATTAATGCATATGGAATATCATTAAAGGCATGTTTATATATAACTTTCAGCATTTGTCCATATTTAAGTTTTGAGTAAAAGAACTAAAACTGGAAGCACACCAACTGTATTCATCCATTTAAAAAGTGTATATAGGATTAAGCAGCAACTGACATGAGATATTTAAATTTTTCATTTTAGTTTGTAAGCGAATATGATGACTGGATGTAACGCAAGTGTGTTGAATTATATGCATATCATTATGAAGTTTTAAGTACTTTTTGATTTCCACAAATCAGAGGTATTATTTGTGGGAAATTATCACATTGTAGCTCAGTCTTATGTGGATGGGCTGGCGACACGTATGAAGAGGTATCCCTCCCCCCAATTAAATCAGAAACAATTTGATTGAAATTTAGCCTACTGAAAACCCCAGTAAATGCTATGTTTCGTGAGTTGTTAACAATTTTACGACTTTATTTCATTGAAACAGATGCCGTCCTCCGTCTTTTAAAATGAATTTATGCGTGACCGTTCATCTGATACTCCTCAGATTAGTGTTCTCCGCATTTGTGCCTGCTGGGAGAAAATGCTAATTCCCTCACATTTATTCTTGTGTGTATTTTGGAACCGAAATGAATTTACTATTAAGATAACTGTCAGGGAGCTCCTGGTTTAACTAATAGCGCTACTGACGCCAGCCTCTGGCCCAGCTCTCCCTGGGATTTCAGCGGCTGTTGTTTCGTGTTTGTCTGCTTCATCACCCATAGTTCCGCGATAAGGCTGTGTACTTGTACTTTAGACTGAACAAACTCTCCCGGCTGCCTGTCCGGAGCTTAGGCGCTCCGACGGAGTCTGGACTGACGGATTGTCCTTGTGGGGACCTCACCAACACCGCAGAATCTTTAATGACGTAACTGTAGCGGACCTGCTGATTGTGGTACGGGGATAACTCAAAGAAGGCAGTAGTGTGGTTAATCACCACACCCTCTCTATTTCAGATTATTTCCAAGGCACCCGTCCTTTTGCGTCACCCCCAGATCGTCCTTGAATGATAAGCGAGCTCAGCCCGGGAGAACACCGTGGAAGTGTGGCTGAAGGGTTTGATAGGGCGGAGGGCGGTATTCTCTGCTTTTCAAGTATGCAGCAAACTCGCTGGCCATAAATTCATATGACCCTCTTCCTGTTTTAAAATTTAGCTTGCTCCAGACCCCAAACACCGTAGGGTCAAACCTTTCACTACATCCTTTACCTTTGGGGTCTCGGGGGAGGGGATACAGTAAATGTATTAAATTTAATTTATTGCATATTACACTAAATGGATGCAATGTCCGGGCTTCGTGGTTCCTACAAGCAGCCCCTCGAGATGCGCTTAGTGAAATGCATTAGATCCGAGTAGGGCAGCGGGAATTAACGCAGATTCCGGCCAAATGGTTGCGGCGTCGTTGCCTCATTCTTGTTTACTCTCAAACAAAACCCAGCCTTCACCGGCTCCTTTTCCCCCTGCTTCGCTCGGCTGTTCACGCTGCGCTGTTTTGCCGTATGATCACACGGCGTGAGTTTCGTCTAATATATTTATATTTATACAGTTTTCCTACTCGAAATGGTGTGTTTCATATTTTGGGATCCGGTAGTGGAATTGTCAGTGTGTAATGCGTCACAATTGCAGTCAGATGCACTATATGGCTGTACTGTTTTGCAGAAGCCACCGTTACGCGTCTTTTGGATGCGAAGATCGTGGCGTGAATTATATATTAAAACCGGTGTCTGACCAAGTTGTTAATGTCTGTTTGTTGGCAGTTTCTTTTTCGGATTTATTCTTGTTCCAGTTTACCACAGGCTACACACAGCACGTTTTAATAAATACATACATATAAACACAAGAGTACCGGGTAGTGTTTTGTAGAAGTACAGCCGCAACTTCAGCCTATATAGCAGAGAGGCACTAACGTCCTGATATTGACCACACATCTCTTATTTACTAAGGATAGATAATAATAACGAAAACAATCCTCTGGAATACCTTGCACTGCGCAGGAATCTGTCCTATTTTCTGTGGTATGCGTCGATGTTCAGCATATATATCTGTTAATCGTCGGAATATATCTAAACATTGATATGCTGCCGTAGAATCTTTACGATTCTTTTATTTTTCTTAATCATCGTCAGCGACCTTCTGCAGTACGCCCCACTGGGTTATTGGTGATTAGTAGTTATACGGAAAATTGGAGTCTGCGGTTAAATCGGCTGACCATGATGGCACACCTCCGTGTATGTGCCCCTGATTGATCCCGAATGCGTCAATGCTGAGCCAGTCGAACATGGCTTTAGGCACCAGTGTAGATTGAGTGTTTCTCCTCCCTGTGTTGAGCTCTGGTCTGTTTTGGAATTTCGAGAATGCCTGTCATCTGGGATTGTTTGTTTTGGCTTTTTATAACCTGTCCCGTTCAATGCACACTCCGGACAGTTTTATCATCAGTAAAGAAGGCCACGCAGAGGCACCCTCACCATGTAGTGTTACCATAAGCAACACTAATCTTTGGGGATTCCTGGTCCCTGACTGTTATAGGTGCTTTGCCTTGCATTCATTACCTAGAACGTTGTGGACTGTCTGGCAGAGAACTGGAATGGAACAAAAATACAGACCATCTGGGGGTCCGCAAGACCTAGGTTGAGAAACTCAACTCTGTGGCAGAGGATAAGCAAATACTGTAATTAAACAAACAATAAGACATTGCTTGGGGGTTTAACCTGAGGGGGGGGGTCGGTTCAGCTTGAGACAGTCAGTGTGAATATGGCATCTTTTGGATCTTATTTGCTGCTATTTCTTCATATAGCATACAATTATGTCAAGTCAGAAAAAAACTCCACATTAGCCTTCTTTCTGCCCCCGTAACACCTACTGTCTCCATGGGACTGAGGAAATGCCTAATGTCAGGTCAGAATGGAAGGGCCCCCTTTTGGTAGTAATGTGCAAAGGACTGTTCTTGGGCAGAGTTTGTTTGGGTTCCTGTCCTTGCCCCCCTCCCTCCACCCACCATGGCATGGCCACGGCCTTCTGGGTCAGTCGTATGGAGTGTCTTTGGGTAACAGGACACACAGGCTGCCATCTGGAATGTCTGGCCCCTTTTTTGCATTTTGTTTATTTTTCTGTTATTTGCCGAGTCGCCTCTGTATGGACATTTTGAATGGGTGCCCTGACCTTTGCACGATAGCCATTCAGATCCTCTTTCTCCTGGGTTATGACAGAATGACGTGACCTTGTTCGAATTTAAAGGCTGATCTCTCTTTGTCTCCTCTTTCTTCTGCTCCCTTTCTCTCTGTCTCTCGTCATTCTCTCCTGTCCCGTTCTCTCTCCCTTTTATGTTTTCATTTCTCTTATTCCTCTCCGCACTCTTTTGCCATCTGATTGTATCTGGCTCTCTTTGCTGTCCTGGTCCATGTTTTGATTTGTGGTCCGTGCATTGATTGAATGTTTTCAGTCTAAATCTACGGCTCTGTGCTGAAACCGGAATTGCTAGAACGGAGCTGTCAGGTGCCTCAGGTCCTTCGTGGGTGACTTTCTCTGCGGCCTTGAGCCGGCTCAGCTTGGGTAAATAACTCTGCGGTAAATAGTGCAGATCCTTTTCAGTAAAGCTGTGCCACGGCGCAAATAAAGAGCGCGAAGTGATATTTACTAATGTTTACAGTCCAAGGCCGCTTCCTGGGGAAATGAGGTGTAATTTAATCGCACTATTGAGTTCTCAGAGATAGAGAGAGAGCGAGAGAATCCGCTCACGTACGACTGAGATGTTATGTAGCGCCTGCGTGTGGGCACCAAAACTCTTGCGTCAAACGGGAAACGGCTTCCGAACCACACCCCCTGGCTTGCATCAGCTCAGGGCCATGAAACTGATTAGAGATGCACCGATTGTATAGGCGAGATATTGGTGTCAGCCGTTATAATAACAATCAGCCGATGGTTACAAATGAGCCAATATTTACTGCCGATAATTCCCTTTAAAATGGTGACCCATATTGCTTTGTGCACCCGTGTATTAACCAGTTAGAAAAATGTCTGCTGTGTAGAATTATTTTAATGTCAGTGAAAATGACGTTACATATGCATTTTGCAGAAATTGTTCTGATAGAATGTAATGACAAGGATCTACCAATTAACATTTCAACACCACAAATCTGATTGCTCACTTTAAGGTGGGACAGGGAAGAGTATGAAGAGTTTCTTAAACACAAATTCTGCAGTATTGCAAAGTAACACTAACCCGTCAGTAAAGCAAATGTTTGATAGCAAAAGACAGTTCAAAGCAATGCGAATCGAAAGGTATTACTCAGAAAATTACAGTTCATCACAACTGCTGATCAGCCCTTCTCTGTTATAAATGTTATAAATATATAAGGTGTATACAGTCGGTGTTTTAAATACTTTTAAATATTTGTGGAATGTAATTAATTTATTTTTACATTTATTTGGGTGGAGTGTGCAGAAGTTATCGGTACATCACTGAAACTGATTATTAAGAGAATCGTTGTCATTGACAATCAGCTATGTGGAAAGAATTGTGCTTATATGAAGGATTTTCAAAGATGGACAGTGTTGGGGTTAGGGCACACGCGTTCTCTCCGTACCTCGGCAGTGTGTGGAAATCCACTCGGATAAGAGAGGAGCTGGGAAGAGTTCCCTTCAAAGACGGAGCCGTATACCGCCACACCCCCGATAGGAGGTGTCATCAGGGTTTTCATGGAAATTATCATCACCCATTAATGCTTAATCGTGGATGGATGGAGAACAATCTGGTAGATTAAGAGCTGTCTGTGTAGATGAGTCTTTTTGTTGGTTGGGTCCAAAGCTATGGAGGTATTAATGTCACACCCCTTTGGCTTTGCCCTTCCTCCCATGTCTCTTGCAGCCTTACAGTGCCACTGCCACACATGCGCCAACCTCACCTGCGTCACGGACGGCGTGTGCCACCTGGCGGTCACCCGACAGGGCGGTGGCGTGACGGTCCAGCGCACCATGTGCATCGCCGAGAAGGACCTGATTCCACGCGACCGACCATTTGTTTGTGCCCCCTCCCTGAAGGATGACACTGTCTACCCTGTGTGCTGCAGCACCGACCTCTGCAATAAAAACCTCAACCGGAGCTTCTTCCCTGGTAGGCATTGGAGGGGTGGGTTAAGGTTATGGCGGTCTATTTTGTTTCGGAAACCACCCTCAGTCCATAGTCAATAATTTGCCTTGATCTGCCACAATATTTGGATTTCATTCATTTAAAAGCCGAGTCCAAAGTGACATTTTTTTTGACAAACAAGGGCAGACGGTTCCTGGAACAATTGGGGGTTAAGGGCCTTGCTCAGGGACCCAACAGTGACATCACCTCCCAATGACAGGGACAGTGTCATATCCCAATGAGCCACATTCCACCCCCATAATCATTATGTCTGTCCTACAATTTGACATCATGTTTAACAGCTATTAAATTGGCTTCTCCATACACTACCATTCAAAGCTAACCTTTACCAACCTTTACCTGGCTTTTACTAAAGCTGTTTTTTTATTGTTCTTTTTCTCTGATGGGGTGAAGGCATGATACATGTGTGTTATCTGCTGATTTTTAAATTATATCAAAAATATAACGCATCAGAATTAGTTCTCTCCTGTGGTAGAAGTTCTGAAGTAAAGCCGATTTTATTTTTTTTTTCCAAAGACTGCCATTGCTTAGATCTTTTTGATTCTCTTGAATATTGGTGAACTTGATTCTCCACTGAGATTTTTAATTGATCTTATTCTTTTCTTGCATGGTTTGTCTCTGCATCCGGAAATTAAAAATCAATATAATACGTGAAGTGCAACCGGAAAAGTAAAGCAAACATATGTTTCCGAGAACTCAAAGATTTCCTCCTAGGCTTGCATCCTGTCTTTGAAAGCTTGGGGTCACATGTTGTGTTCCTGGCAGGGTACTGAACTTGCGTGTTTGCATGTGTTGCAGAGAGGAAGCTCTTGAATATATCGATTCAATAATGTTACTCCTGTATGACTTATTTCGTACAGATGTCACTTGCTGGTTCACCTGAGAAGTTGTGAATTGAGCTTGTTAGTGGTTAATGTTAGTCATGTTGCGTTGATGTCTGCTTCAGAATACCTTACTGCTGTAATAGAAGCTCTCTGGCCACTTAAGATTTCTCAATATCTCTACGGGCGGAAACGGAGGGAAATGGCTCCTCTCTGCCAACCGGAGAGCAAGAGCAGTCCCACATTTCGGGTTGTAATGTCTTTCTTTGGGTAACAGGATGAGGATCGGCCACAGGGAATCAATCGGTAGGGGGTATGTCAAAAAGCAGAGTGGGTGCTCTTCCCGCTCCCAGAAGGATGACAGCCCGTAATTACGTGACTTTAAAAGTCTCCTGGGGGAGACTTATTTGCAAGTTACCGAAATTCTGCATGTGTGTCCACTTTTACACCTTCTCAGAGAACTCGTGTCTTTTGTAAAACTGCCATTCTATAACGATTTTTCTCTTAAAAGGGACCCCTCCATATAATTAAACATGTTTTTGACTCTGTTAGACAAGAAATGTTTGCAGAGCAAGAGTGGTCTGCCTTTTTCGAATATGGACAGTGATTTAGGGCCTTCGAAGGTATTTTCTTCAAAACCTGAACAGCACACGTGTAGAACTGGGTTGAAAGGAGATAACCATGTTTTCTGGGATTGGGACCATTTGCCTGTTTTTGCCTGCTGAAGATGTACAACAGCAGGCAATCTCCCAGGATACCTGTTTTTATGCTCCATTTTACACCGGCCTGCTTCCGGTTACCTGCTGGCTAGACACTTAAAGATACTTCACTGACATTATTGGTGGACTTTCTGTGGGGGGGCTGGGGGGGTGGTTATGCTTGTGATAGTGAGGAACGGTGCTGACATCATGCCTACGGTAATGACACTTTACAGCATCTAATGGTAGATTAAATCTAATACTCAGGCTGTTTGAGATTCATTAGAGTTATGGGGTTGGCCTGTCTGTCACCATATGTGTCATGCATGTCAAGCTGTCTACTCAAGCTAAGTTAGATTGCATAGCACCTGTACAAATATGCCCCTGTAATACTAAAAATAAAAATAAAAAATTTACAACATTTTGTCACTAAAGCTGCCAGGAGCCGCATCTTACAGGACAGTAAATGTCACCGGACCCGCTGTTGACATTTTGCCGGGGTCACCATTGCAGTGAGTGCTGTCACATCCGTGAAAACGCCCCTGCCAAGTCGATTGGTCTGCCGTAAAAACACAGGCGCTCAAAAGGTCAGACAGAACATGCTTTGCTACGGCAGAGGGACAGAATCTAACTTAGGAGGAGGGATGAAGTTTTGATTTTTAGTTAGTTGCCTCAGGTGTGAGATGCCCTCGTGTTGCCTTTTGTTTGGCCTTTCTGCAAAGCTTTGCTTGATTGGCCGACCAGCAGTGACATGGGCGTCGGATTGGGTGGCGTGTGTCACATGATCATTCTGCTGCTAATGATCACAGACCAATCGCTCTCTGACTTCAGCAGCTAGGCTGAAACACTGGGAAGCTCTGCAATGAGGGTACCTCATATCTCAGAAAAACTATTTCTTGACAGACCGAGTAAAAAGTTTCATTCAAAAAAACAGGATATTGTGTTCTCCTCATGGTGAGACCATGCTATGGCCAACTAAGACAGGGAAATTACATTTTCTAATATTTCTGTTCAGCAAAAATTTTAATTTCTAATTTGTATAAATGCTGTTTTCTGTGAACTCTCTGAGTTCACATACTTTTCATTCTCTACCATGAATTTCTTCTGTATATCTATTGTTTAATTTGGTGTCTTGGTATTTTAATGTATTCTATGTAGCACTGGTAGAAATCCAGACAGAGATTCATTATACAAAGATATTCTATTCTGTTGTATTATATTGGCTGACCTTAAGCACAGCACAGGCTGTGTGTGGCTGAGTGTGAAGCACTGCAGCTTCATCCTTGCAGGTGTGCAGTTTTCAATACCACCACCTCTCTGAGTTTGTTTGCTTCCCTGCTCCCTTTCATGAGTGTCCTCTGTACAGCCTGGTTTTCTCCGGTCATCCATGAGCACCTGTTTGACCCCGAATTGCCCAGAGTGCGAGTTTGTGCACTATGATGAACTGGAAAGTGTGTAAATGCAGCTGCACCTGTCCCCTAGACATGTTATTTTCAATTTTCTGTTAATCGTTAGCACTTTACGTAACTTAAAGACATTTACTGTAGAACAAATATAAAAATAAATATTAGTAATATTATTTTAAATAATATACATTTCACAAATAGAATCAATAGTTATTAGTAACTTTTGTAATTATTTAACATGAATAAACGATCAACAATCGGTTATTAATTGATGGAGAAAAACTGCGGGACAAATGCCTTGATTTTGGGAAAAGCCACAACGTTTGGTTATTGGTGGGCTGCATGATGAAAGCTCGCCCCCCCCCGTGTGTGCGAATGAGCTCATTCCCACTGCTGT
>JAABNX020000038.1:12237192-12248392 GCA_015163995.2 Mormyrus lacerda
AGACCCCCCCTCAAAGACTCCACCCCTGGGCCCTGTGGCGCTGGCGGCTATGATCGCAGCCCCCATCTGCGTGTTGTGCTGTGTGCTGGTGCTGGCCTTCTACATCTGCCACAGCCGGGCCGTCATCCACCAGCGCGTGCCCAGTGAGGAGGACCCCTCACTGGACCCCTTCATCACCATGGGCACCACCCTCAAGGACCTCATCTATGACATGACCACGTCCGGCTCCGGCTCGGGTGGGTATTGCCAGGGTGTGCCTGTGTCTGCTGTTTAGCTCGTCCGATTTATAGATAAGCTGGCTGAAATGGACTCGGAGGGGGTGGGGGGGGGCATTAAACGCATCCTCACATCTCCACTTCGTTGCCCTGGCACCCGGCCTCCCCATCCTCTGCTCTGAATGGGCAATTCGGAATTGCTGCCTTCATATCGGCGGGAAGCTCCATCAGCTGGAGCTTGGGGCCCTGCAAAGGCTTATTCCCACATAGCCACCGCCTCCTGTTCACTGCCCCAGCCGTGCGTACAGCCGCTCGCTCTGCAGCGTTTTTTCCGCTCCTAGGCTAATGGCTCGTTTGGACATTTCGGGGACCACATGCTGCTTTCTCTTTAATTATGTCTTCCTGTAGCCCCCCCCCCCGAATTGATGGCTAGGTGCCTCTGGTCGAAGCTTTTCCGAATCCTGTTATTTGGCCAAATTTTTTTCACACGCACGTTTTTGGGCCCCTGTGAACCCTGCGATGCCTAAAGTGCATCTGAAATTGCTCCTGGCTGCACTGTAATGTTTTAATTGCCATGCATTGATGCACTTTAGGCATTGTGTCCACCCACCGCGTGTCCCGTGAGGAATAAGCATCTGGTAAAGGGTGTACTAGTGCTTCCTGGGACGGGCTCCAGGATCGCAATGATCCTGGACGGGTTGAGTAGCTAAGTAAGATAGATGAGTGTATAGATTTGTACTGACTTTTGTGACCATCTCATCAGGCCTGCCGCTGCTGGTGCAGAGGACCATAGCCCGGACCATCATCTTGCAGGAGAGTATTGGCAAGGGCCGCTTCGGCGAGGTGTGGCGCGGCAAGTGGCGGGGGGAGGAGGTGGCTGTCAAGATCTTTTCATCGCGCGAGGAACGTTCATGGTTCCGAGAGGCGGAGATCTACCAGACTGTCATGCTGCGGCATGAGAACATCCTGGGCTTCATCGCCGCCGACAACAAAGGTGAGGTCACCATGGCAACCGAGGGAGGTACTACTTATTTTCACTCAACAGGGAGGAGCCTAACAATAATAATAATTAAAACAACAATAATAACAATAAGAATGATGATATTAATAGTAAATTAGTAATAATCAACAGTAATAGTAATTTTTTCTCTGAAATGTCACTGTTTATTTGCTAATTTTATATTATAAATAATATTATGTTATATACCTTACCTGGGATAAGATCCAGATTCTCTTTAACCTTGTACTTGATAAGCAGCTAGAGGATGGATGGATGGATAATACAATATAAATAATATCGACATAAATAATATATTGTAAATGTCTTTAAAAAGCTGATATCCATATACAGTGTTATGCATACTGGTATTGCATAGTTGTACACTGCTTGAATTTTGCTTTGACCCTCTGCTAATTGAGATTTCAGAAAGCATCCTGCATCTGAACTTCTTGTTGTAAATAATTATGAATTATTTGTATTTCTGACTGTATTCACAGTACTCTGATGCAACCGATTTTGCTTTTTTTCTCCCCCAAAAAGGTCTCCTGTTATGTAGCAGTCTCACTTTTACTCCCTCACCCTCACCCTTTTTTTTTGTTGAAATTTCAGATTAAATCTAATTAATTTCCATCACTGTTGCTCCAAAGCTTATAACGAAGATTTAGGGACATTTACAAGTGGATTGGAAACAAATTAAGAGCCTTACCCAGGGGCGAACGCAACATATTGTGCAAGAAATGAGAGAGAGTGAGAATGAAGCTTTAGAAAAGGGGGCCGTCTCGCAGTCCAAGGCCAAAACCTCCAATCTTCGGGGGGGGGACACTAATTTTAGACTAGCCATGAAAAAAACAGTGTAGGCATAAGAACACAAATGGAGAGTGGCGTGGTGATCCCCCTGCTAGACCTGCTAGGTCAGCCAGCACTATTATTCGTCATGGTTTGAAAGGCAGACTTCTGACTTAAATCCCCCTCCAGATAACGGCACGTGGACACAACTGTGGCTAGTGTCCGACTACCACGAGCACGGCTCGCTGTTCGACTACCTGAACAGGTACACAGTTACCGTAGAAGGCATGATCAAGCTGGCCCTGTCCACCGCCAGCGGTCTGGCCCACCTGCACATGGAGATCGTGGGCACACAAGGTTGGTGTACATGTTTTGGGGGATGGGGTCTCTTGTTTGGGGCAGCCCTTTGGCTAAGAGTGAGATGTGTACATTTTTTTTGTACTGAGCTGGTTTGTGGAACCCGGTCAGTTTCACTCCATTGAGTTCAGAAGGTGACAGTCCCTTCTGCATCCTCCCACTGGAAAACAATGAACCCTCTATCTAATTCTTTACCGCCCCCTGCTGGCTATCTTCATTAGAAAACTTTTATTTTATAACATTTTTCTTTTTGTCTGCTCAACCTAGGCAAGCCGGCCATTGCCCACCGGGACCTGAAGTCCAAGAACATCCTGGTGAAGAAGAACGGGACCTGCTGCATCGCTGACTTGGGGCTGGCAGTCCGCCACGACTCAGCGACGGACACCATAGACATCGCTCCCAATCACAGAGTGGGAACCAAAAGGTGCAGGGGAGCGGGATCAAGGATACTCGTATAGCAGGTCCTTGATGGCATTGCTGACGTTCTACAATCTGCCTTTCAGGGCAAATTAAGCAGATTCCTCTGGCCTTGAGCGACAGACAGCTGGCCATGCCTGTCCATTATTGGCTGGCACATGAGTGCAGGGGATTCGTCAAGGATTTAGGCTTTGCTTTTTTGCTCTCGGAAAGATGAGTCCATCACATGCCTCATTTGTTTGGAGGTCCGCTAATTCTGCAACATTTCTGGTTGTACCCCTGCCCCCCCACCTTTGCTGGTGCACTCTACTGTTACGGGAAACCAAGCTCACCTCAGCCCTATCTTAAATTAAATAGGAGGGTATCTTTTCCTTGATGCCCTCCTTCCCACTGTACAGCCCTACATCCCCTCAGGTACTGTTATCAGCAAGATGGAGGGAATGCATGTTTTGCAAGATGCTCTCTTTTTCTCTCCTGGGACAGCAACTGTGTCTCTGGTTCTTCTGCACACCCATCCTTCAGCGGTCCCTTTTTTGTGTTCGGTGTCCCCACTAATGACGTGTCTCCAGTGTTCTCTTCCCTAGCAATGCGTGACCTCATGCCCTGTGACATCATCACCTGCTCTGTCTCTGTCCCCCTCACTCGTCCATGTTAGCTGAGCAGAAGAAGACTGACAGACAACAGGAACTGGGAATGGTTGTGCGGGGGGTTTCTGAGAGACTGTGCCATTATCAAGCAGTAAATGTAGGGGGGGGAGGGGGGTCCATCCCCAGTGGCAACCTCGTCAGAAAGACTCCCAGGGATCAACCCTGTTGTTGATGCACTATGTCTCCTATGGGAGTGAAAGAGTTAAATATCTTTGAGACGCTCCTTGGACCTTTGTTTAGTGAGTGTTTTTAAATAATAAATGTTACAATAAAGTTGCATGAATGATTAATACTGTTGGTAAAAGTAATAACGGCCATACCGCAGTGAATAAAGACTGTAAGAAATATGTTGTGAAGAGTGACAGCTCTGGGATCAGCGGTTATGCGTCATTCCTGGGGACTGGCCTTGCTTAAAAAGCCAGGCCCGTTTGCAAAGCAACTGGCTGACCCGTCTGCGGCGCCGAACCTTTCTGAGTCGAAACACAAATTTACACCAAAAAAGTGTGAAAGTACAGGACTCAGTTTTGATAAAGGGAACTGATTTAACCCATCAGTTGGACCTATGGCCAGATCTGTTGAAAGCACTTTGACCGTATAATGTTTCCCCAAACAGATATATGGCCCCAGAGGTGCTGGACGATACGATAAACATGAAACATTTCGACTCATTTAAGAGGGCTGACATCTACGCCATGAGCCTGGTCTTCTGGGAGATCGCAAGCCGCTGTTCCATTGGTGGTAAGAACAATGGCCGCGATCCTCGTCTGCCCAGAAACTCTGTTCCAGAACTCCTAGTAGCCAGTTCTGAAGAGAATTCCATGGCCTTTTCCTTTTTTTCTTATTCTTTTATTTTTTTCAATCCTGCTGACCTCAAGCAGCGTTAACTTTTCATTCAGAGTTTTCTTACTTTGGCTGTGATCACTCATCCATCTGTCCATTATCCTGGTCAGGGTCATAGGGGTCATTATAATGTTTTATGGAAATGATTCACTGAATCATAAATATTTCATCCACAAAATCTGAATTATTCACCAGCTTTCCACAGAGTCTTGCCTGAATGTGTTCTCCAGTAGTCTGGTCTTTCCTCTAGCCCTGAACTAAATTAGAAAACATGTAACCACACCCGTCTCAAGGTTCCAGCGTGTTACATTCAGAGTAGAACCCAATCTTGGTCCCCTTGTGTACAGGTATCCATGACGACTATCAACTGCCTTACTTTGACCTGGTTCAGTCGGACCCCTCTGTGGAGGAGATGAAGAAGGTGGTGTGTGAACAGAAGCTCAGACCGAACATCCCAAACAGGTGGCAGAGCTGTGAGGTACGTGTCCTTCCCTACCCGCCCTGTTGAGGGCAACAGAAATGCCCTATGATTCCCTTGCCATTTCCCTGCCGTTCTTCCTCATTCCATCAGGAATTTGTGTTTAAAGCAAGAGCTACTGCTCTCTTTTCATTTCTTAATTACTCATTTCTTACCAAACCAAGAGGCCACCTGGGAGATTTATTTGCGCGATTAATGTTTTGGGTTGCCGTGTGCGTAATGAAACTCTTTGGTACAGAGATCTCAATGAGGATATACCAGGGCTTCATTTAGGTCTCCTGTCCCCTGGGAAAAATGGAGACACACTGGCTAGACCGCACTGCTTCTCACGTGTCTCCAGGCCCAACCCACCCATTCCATCACGGCGGTGGAGTCCCAGCATTTGTGATCTGTGTGCCTTAGAAACAGGCTAGAATTAGAATGAAGCCACTTTACAGTAATAACATCCCGTAATTCAATCTCTGACCCGCTTGAGCAGCAAGAGCGGGTGAGCCGTTTAGGGAAGCTCCCGCCAGTGAAACAGAAGCGTCCGTGCGTCTGCGGATCGGATGCCATCAGAGGTCTTCTCAGTGTTTGGCGGAGGAGGCATCCTCCGTTTTGTAGTGGACTGGCTGTATTTTGGAACTGTTGAATCAGAGCAACAGATTCCTGCTGCGAAATGACCAAATTTTTATTTTATCTTAGATATTATTGGAAAATGAGAAGCTAAATGAATAGCTGGTTTTCTGTTGTGCACCTTTTCCTGATGATTTTTTTTGTGTGATAGGGGAATCAAATTGATCCGTTGGCTTTTTGTGTTTTGCCCCCATAACCCTGCTGTTTTCATTCCGACGGTGGGCTTTTTTGGGAAATCCCAACAGAGGGCAGCGGTTACACTGATGGAGAATGATGCCACTGGTGTATTTCCAAATAAAATTAATTATTTTTTAAAAGTACTCTGATTTGCTTTTCAGTAAAGGTCACTTTTAGGATATAACTGAATCAGATCCAAACCTCCTATGGACCAATGATATGCACTTTTAACAGCCACTTATAGGAATGCTGGGCCTGGTGTGATTCTCAGGTGCTGCTCTGAATCCAAAGTGCATTTAAGCAAAGAAACTGTTCGTGATCTATACAGGAACTCTAATGTAGGCAGCTTCTGAAGAACATCTCAGGAGCAAAATTTGTTCATCATTCAAATCCTTCCTATCTATTATAATATTATACTACCAATATTTTTGATTATTCAAAAATTTTTATTTGATTTTTTTATTAATATTTTGATTTTTTTTATTCTATTTTATAACTTCCTGGGAGTTAACCCAAAGCAGAAGAGAGGAATTTCTTTACATAGATCTTCATTTTTTTCTGTAATATTGTTTTTTTTATATATATTTGTTATTATTTATCGATTTTAGTTTTGATTAATTCTGCTTACCTGCCATTATCAAGCATTTAATTTGATTTATGGCTGTATGGATGCCCCATTTGCACGGGTGCCGAACTCATTAAATTCCCTATCCGTTCTTGTCTTCTTCTTTTCCCCCCGAGATATTCCAGAGCCTTTATACGCATTGTGAGCTGTGAGATGCTGAGGTTTTCAGTAGATTCCAGTGGTACATAACCCCCCCCCCCCCCACTCTTTTTGTTTCATTCATGTTCTTAAGAATTCTTCGGATTTTTCACAGTTTCAATTCACTGAATCCTGCAGAAACTCACGTAGCAAAATGCTTGGCCATTATGCACACCATTTTGGAAAAAAGCCATTGCTGGGCAATTAAAAACAAAGGAAATCAAGCGAGGGGGGTTTGGAGAGAGCCGGCACAGCCAACAAATCGATATTTGTAACAAGGCACACTGGTGTTTGCCTGGCACCCGCTCTCTGTGTGATTTCCTTCAGTTTCATCACCCGAGAAACGCTACAGCTCTCCAGTTAGCATTGCAGTTGAAAAGGTAACAATGACATGCTAGTTGCTAGTTCTGCAGATCTGAATTGAACTGAGCAGTCCTTGGTATTGTGAAGGCCGCCTTGAAGAATAGACGACTCACAACCCAGGATTCGCCGGGGCTTGAAGACAAGAATGAACATTATTAGTTAGGAAGCAGACTGCTGTTTTTCGTGAGAGCCAGGATCTCCGGGAAGGCCTTAGGGGCACGACAGCTTGGTGTGACTGTGACCTCACCTGCCTGTCTTCACCCCCATGTCTCTAGGCTCTGCGAGTGATGGCCAAGATCATGAGGGAGTGCTGGTACGCCAATGGGGCAGCTCGTCTGACAGCTCTGCGCATCAAGAAGACTCTGTCCCAGCTCAGCCAGCAGGAGGGCATCAAGATGTAGGCCAGGAGTGGTCGAATAGTGCCCCCCATGTTTCTTCAAAGCTGCTGCTCCTCCTCTGCCTCATCCTCTTCGTTCTGGGAAAGGAACGAGCCATTTGACAGAGGGTCCTCAGTCTGACCCCCCCACCCACCCAAACATCTCATCTCGGCGCCTGGACTACAAGGCTTCAGGAGAGGCTGTACTTTCCTACCTCACCGAGGTAACAACGGCTGGATCACTGACTGATAGGGAAAGGCAGGCTTAAATCATACAGGCGTTACCTCCATCCTTCCCCTGATTCTTCGTGGACTTCTCATTGTGCCTCTGGACCACCTTCTCCTCCCCTCTGAACACACAGAACCTCCTCATCTATCCCCTCAAGAGCCATAGACCAGGGTTTGCTTCTAATCATCTTTGGCTCTGTCCGGAGAAACTGCAGAAAGCTGATACAGGAAAGGCAGAAGCACCAGTATGGAACGCACCTTAAACACGTGGTGTGTTTACTTCCTAGCTGTGTTTTGCATTGACCAATGTGAAGAAATATCCCCCGCAATGTCATACATAATTGATTCTCTGAATGGGTGGATGAAGTCTGTTACCTGATTGCTAAGAACCAGTGTTTTTAGTTAATTTTTTTGTACTTGGAAGTTGGTCATCTGCTACAGGATTGTCTCTTTTCAGAAGTGATAGTGACAGATTTGTGCTCACCCCCTAACCCATATGATATAGATCATTGTTTCATTTTTTATTTGAATCAAACTCGACATGACCTCATTCAGTCTTGGCAAACATGCTACGACGTATGCAAAAATTATATATACTTCTGTATATTTTATGAATTTACACCAGAAAGTGCCACTTCAGAATCAGTCTCATTGGCCCCCATGCGCTTATTTGTGTGTGCGTGCGAGAGCGTGTTTTCATCGGAGCCATACAGATGGTTTGCAGTGTATCGATTATCGACTGCCCATGCCTGTGTCCTTTGGCCTGCCCCACCTCGTTCGGCATCAGCTTGGGTCGGCTCAAAGCTCCACCCCTTTTTCCTGCGCAGAGCTCTACCGTGTTGCTGAGACTTACAGCTACTGTCTTGCCGCCGAGCTTTGTCTGAACTGGGGTGCGGTCACGCATCGTTTTAAAAAAATAAAAAATTCTCAAGATGCTGTACAAATGTGCATGTATAAATGTGCATGATTTTTTTAACCTGCTGAAATTATGAACTTATGATTACATTAATATAACAAATGGACATATATGTTGTGCCATAGGTGTTCCAGTATTTTGTAGATTTTTCCCCCCAGGGTGGAATGTGTGTGTGTGTGTGCGTGTGCGCGCGTGTGTGAAAGAGAGTAATTTGACCAAGCCTTAAGGGACCAATGGAAGGCTTAATTTTCCCCCTTTTTAAATTTGTTTAGTAGGTAGGTACTATGATCTGTATAAGAAACAAGTAAAACTAAAACGGAATAAAAGAGTGTTGTGCTTTTACCGTTTTATTGTATCCATAGCCATGCAGACCGAAACTGAAGACTGGTCCTTTTCTGCACACTTGAAAGTTGTTACTGTCGGTACCTCACGCTGCTCTATTCAGGATGCCCTTTAAAGAAAACCTCACTTTGTTGGTGAAGAATATTCGTAAAATTTCAGCGGGCAAACAAATGAAAATGCATATAAGAGAAAACTGTTCATTCATTTTTAACCGTTTTTTTAATGGCAACAAGTGCACTTGGGAAAACGTCGCATGTGTAAGCGCAGTCATGCGGCCACGAGTTATCGTTCATTTTCTTTTATGTATATTTTGAAGCCACTGTGCTGCTATTGTTCGTACGAGCAAGGACAAAGAGGGAACACCACTCCTTATCGGCAGCTGCGTTGTTACATACGCCCTGTAGTGTGTGCCACTAACATTTCGTCCTGAGCCTGTTAATCAACAATGGTATGGGGCAGCCACAATTTTAAAGGTCTCGAATATAACGAATTATTAAGTTAATGAAAATTCTTAAGCAGTTTTATACAAGTGTGAATGGTACCATTTTGATAATGTCCTGAAATCGACTCTTTAAATGATGCGAGTACTATTTTGATTCGTGTTGAAAATGTATATGTTCAGAATTAAGTATTAAGTTAGTGTTTTGGTGTTAAAATGGGTCAGCAGCTAGAGATGTAAGCTTATCCTAACCTATGAACGTTGAGATGCGTGTTGCGTCTTACCTTAACAAACAATGGTCAATGGTGCAAATATATATTTTTTTTATTTTGAGAGAGAACCAGTACCGAGCCACATGCTCTGGGACACGGCATTTTCATTATACCCAGCTACTTCAGCCACGGGTAGCTCATTTCTGCGCAACGTGCCACTACTTAACCACCAGCAGCCTTTTTTGTTTTATATCAAAGTTAACCAAGCTGAAACATACACATCCAGGTATTCCTCAGCGACATGCAGGTATCTATATGGTCCTGATCGGACCAGCACACCAGCTATAACCTAATTAAACCATATGTACACCTCTGGTTTCTTTAGCGGAGGCTTGTCGAGCCTTAAGTGTGTGTGTGCGGCAGCGACATTCTTTTTCTTTGGAGGGGAAAGGGTACGGTCAGACAGATTAATTAACCGGCAGCCTGCGACCCAAAATACGAAAAGAGATCCGGCGACCCCATGGGCGATTCACTGTCTAGCGGGTCGCAGTCGATTCATTCATATTGCTCAAGACGAAATAAACGTGACACCGCGCATGCGTCTGTACGTTTGCAGGCACAAAAACCTGGTCATGGAGGCCCAGGGCCGGAGAGAACAAGTTATATTTCCGATCGGGAAAATGAACGGCTGCTGTCTGAACGGCGCAATTGTGAGGAAGGAAAGAATGAGCCTCAGGTCACAAGGGGTGTAATTAGCTTTAAACCAGCAAGGTTTTTTTCCCCTCTTTTTTGACTGAGACCATTGTGTACAGATAGAGGAAAGCTTTTACATTTTTAGTGCCTATAGTTTGATTATATTTTTAACTGATCTTTTCCACCTGGAATGATGCACAGCATGAACCTAATTCTGACGTTTGCATCACTTTTTATAATTACGTTGTAAATAGAAATATTATCAATGTTTAAAATATGAAAAAATGGCTTATGTGTTTACCTCATTGTACATAATCATATGTTTACTTTGGAATTTTGCTTTCTTTTCTAAGATACTTAAATAGTAAATTACATCAGCCGGTAACACCAGTCATACATTGTATTGTGTTTCTGTTTTGTCGGAATTGACTAGTCGTTACGGAATACTCAATTTTCTGTATTTGAAAGCTTTTCTTAAGTTAATTACGCTGTTTCTGAGTGGAGGCGAATGCAAGGAGTACAATGCAAAATGTCTTGTTTACTTTTGGTAAATGCATTGAGTTCTTTGGTGTGTACGAGGAATGAATTATGAGAAATGGGGAACATAGCGATGATTGATGCTTAAGTTCTAACAGTGCTGTAGAAAGTTGCAAAAATAAAATATGTTTACTTATATTTTGCAGTTTTTTCTTCCTATACCAAGCTGCATTGTAGTTTTTAGATATTACTAGAATGTTGACCTAATTAAAAAATATCACCCCCCGCCCCAGCTGACATGACGTAATTGGATGGTCTAAAATACATGTAAGGACGTGTATCTATCTGACATCATACGGTATACTTGGCTACATTAAAATGAGAACTTGGCGTGCCATAGTCATGTTCTAAATCCAGAAACGTCGTCAGTCGATATAGTTAGGTAATTGAACAAACTCAATTATGTAACGAAAGTAGTGCCAGCAAAATTCGCTGCAGCTCTTCGTAAAAGAGCCATTATTTTCATGAAGGCTAAAGTTCTGTTTGATATAGGCTTATCCAATATATATTTCAGCGTAATCTATAAAAAATACTTACGCATTATACCCATCTAATACAAATAAAGGAACCAAAAAGTAGATCAGATTAGATATACATTTTGATAAATAAAAAAATAATAAAACTATACAAAGAGATTAGAAAATAAGAGAAAAGACGGCTGAATGTGAGGAAGATCCCTTTATCATCCACTTCCTATAGTAAGTATTGATTGTTTTGTTTTACTTTGCATTACATATTTAAATGCAATTAACCTTGTACATCGCACACGGGGGAGGGTGTGTGTGTGTGTGTGTGTGTG
>JAABNX020000038.1:12249633-12267060 GCA_015163995.2 Mormyrus lacerda
GCTCACACCATGGAAACAGCAATAACACAGGTACCGATGGAGACCTGCATGGCGATTGATTGAAATATCAGTGAATATCAGAAAATATCTGTCAAAACGACGGATTAATGAACGATTCTTAGCAATTTAGTTGAAATCGAAAGAATCGATTAACTGATAAAAAAAACCATGATTTTCATATCTAATTATGACATTACAATGACCGACACAATCAGGAGAGAAACCTGTAAACGCTGTGTTATACTGCACTCTACTGGGTTGGTTGGTAATGTCGCAATGAGAAGTAATCCCTCTGATACCTGCAAGCCCGACATAACATAACAGAAAATAATTATATACCGGAGCATGTGATCGGCCGGCGTCAACTACCTGTTACCCCTTTTAGGTTGTTAGTCAATGTATTAACGAAAAATGCACTCATATTCCTGTGCTACGAAAGAAATATTACATGTAGAATTAAGTATTAGAGTTCATTCACGCTCATAACCCCAAAGATTGCGCAAAACAGCCGAGTCAAAGAGCAATGTGGCGAGAACCAAACACTATGAATGACAAACATTATTCATTCATTCATTTTCCAACCCGCTTTATCCTATTGGGTCGCGGGGGGTCCGGAGCCTATCCCGGAAGCAATGGGCACGAGGCAGGGAACAACCCTGGACAGGGGGCCGGCCCATCGCAGGGCACACTCACACACTGTTACCATTCACTCACACATGCACACCTACGGGCAATTTATTAATTCCAGTTAGCCTCAACATGTCTTTGGACTGTGGGGAAAAAACGGAGTACCCGGAGGAAACCTCACGACGACACAGAGAGAACATGCAAACTCCACACACGTAACCCAGGCGGAGACTCAAACCCGGGTCCCGGGGGTCTGAGGCAACAGTGCTAACCATCATGTTGCCTGACAAACATTAATTAACTATATTTTTGTTTATTTTTATTTTATTTATTTTTAAAGAAATGCGATATGGCGATTTTAAGAAGCACCGTAAATATGGTGGATTAGTGTTTATCTTAACATTTGCTTTCATTTTATTTGGGCATTTAGTTATTGGGTATCTGTATTATTCCGATGTTCAGAGGCGTGCAATGTCTTGGTACTGTTCTACATAACCATGGATTGCCTGTTACCACGGAGATAATTCCTGCAACCTTGGCCACTCTCTCGACTCTGCAGAAAATTAATATACTAAATTCATATGCAAAAAAAATATGAAATAAGAAAGGAACCGGGTGCAAATTAATTTGATGTAGCACTTATAATAAATCAACATTATATTATTGTGAAGACCAATCAATCAATCAATCAATCAATCAATCAATCAATCAATCAAGAGTAACATGTGAAGGCTAACTGTGGTGTGATATTTGAGTGTAAAGGTTAGGATTTCCAGACTACAATGTATATACAATGTTGCAGTGAACATCTTTGATCTTTGTCAGATTAATCATTCAACGTTATTAGGACTTAATTCTAGAAAGGATTCAATTGTTAAAAGCTTGTTTTCCCCCTTATAATGATACCGATAATCAGTAGAGAAACCGTGAAGTAGGGGTTGCTGTTGGGTTTTTGAATTTGGTGATTAGTGGTCATTGTCAACACAGCACAGAGTGCACAACAATGAAATATGTCCTCTGCATTTAATCCATATGTGAGTTTCGTGACATAGCAGGGGGCAGCTAATTCAGCGCCCGGGGAGCAGTGCTTGGGGACGGTACCTTGCTCAGGGTACCTCAGTGGTGACATGCTGGTGGGGGATTTGAACCTGCAATCCCACCAGCTGGTTTTAGATTATGTTGTTCCCTGTAGCATTGGCCACTTGCTATTAGTAGGATTGTGAGCCATCTTTAGTGGAATCATTTTTGTTCATTTTTATATTACCCATTGCATATTCCACTGAGTATATAAATCCTGGGCTTTTGCATCAAGGATATGCAAAAGAAATATGTCAAGAGCCTTGTGGCGTAAAGAAAAATTAATCAGTCTGGAAACTGCTTTGTGAGATATTCTCTACAATCAATTACTGTCTAGAAAGTGAGCCTTTATCAAAGAGTCTAGTGGAAGGAGAGGATGCCTGAAATCACATGTTGAGTTTAAACATAATTCTTGACTCTCATTTATTGCATTTCATGCAAGATATGCAACCAATTCCTATGAGAATCATAAAGATGCCACGCTGATCACATTGTAGAACACCTCAGTATACCTGAAAACAGCTGTAAAATCCTTTGGACATTTTGATGGTAATGTACATTCTTTTCATGATAGTTCAGCAAACCTTCTGCAGTGGTAGATGCTGTAGAACCAGCTCAAAGGCACAAAACTTTATACCCTATACCAGGGTGCTCAACTCCAGTCCTGGAGGGCCAGATACCTGCACATTTTTGGGTTTCCCCTCATTTAACACACCTGATTCAACTCCTTGTGCTAATTACCACACAGCTCTTGAGCTGAATCATTTATGGTTGAACAGGGAAAGAACTAAGCTACACAGGGCTCCGGCCCTCCAGGACTGGAGTTGGGTACCCCTGCCCTATACTTTATATCCTACACATGGATGAACTGCAAATTGGCATCTTTAAATTGCCCCGTGGTGTGTGATTGTGTGCCCTATAATGGACTGGCATGCCATCTAGGGTGTCCCTTGCTTAGTGCCCGGTGGTTCCTAAGATACGCACTAGCTTCTCTGTGATCCTTTACCAGATGGACTGATATTAGTCATTTTGAATAAATGGAGCAAGTAAATGGAAATAAAGCAGAAATGTAACATTGGTGCAATGGATGAAAAGGTAGTTTGATAATGGGATTTTTATATCAAGTAGATGGTTTTGTGGCCAGAACAGCTGGTTTTGTGTCCATTCAGAAATCGAAATTGGAATCTTATTCCCCAAGGGGGCAGTGCAGCAATGGGCTTGCATCTTGTTGCAAACTCTCATATTGAGCGTAGATGGCGATAAAGAGCAGAGCACTATGCAGGATGGGCGTGGCACCGAGGCTTGCAATGAGAGTAATAGCTACCCCCCAGTCAATGTGATTACATATCAACTCATTGCGCTTCTAGTCCTCGTTCTAAATTAAATGTCCAGTAATTTGTGGACATTCAGCAAGCCTTAATAGTTTTTATTTTGGTGTTTAGGGGACACACCCTATGTGCAACTAGAAGAAGGTTTTTTAATAATGATAAAGTGATAATGAAATGGTGCATATTACCTGGAAAGCTGTAAAATTACCTGGACATATGAAAAACCACCTACTGGTATGCTCATCGCAGAGGGTCAGAACTAGATGGTCAAATGAAAAATAATTCAATGCGTTAAATTAGGAATATTTCTTATGGGAATGAAGTCCACAGAAAAGGCTTTAATTCAAAGCGAGTCATTGTGAACCTTTCTCTAGCCTAATTTACCCCTGATCTGGCTGCAATGCCGAAGTAGCATTTCATCAGCTGCCTCTTTGTGCTCTTTCAGACCCCCTCGTCCTTGCCCATTGCCCCACCCAATCATCCCCCTCCCCACCAGTGTTCCTGTGGTCTGCTGACCTCATCCCACCCACCTACATGAATTGCTCAAGCTGACGGCACATCCACACTCCGCCCAAGCCTTCCGTCGGCCAAGTTGCTTTTTATCACTACCGGCCTGTCACTACTGGCTGAAGTACTGCTGATTATTTACCTCTAAATCTCCAGTGCATTTGCCGCGCTGCGCATTTAATAAAGAACTCGGGTGCCGTAGTGGCCTTTTCCAGTCAGCTCTTCTGGATATAGGTTGTTTTTGGTTGTATATTTTCACATTATTTTTTGCATTAAAACACTGATGACCCTGTTGGTCATCAGATTGCCTGGTTCTCTAGATTAATAACCCTTAAAAAAACGAAATTTTGAAAAAGATAAATTCACATCAAAGGATAAGCCTATGATTAATATTAGAATCATCATTTAATCTGTGAAATAATATGTAATTCAATTACGGTGAAATATAATAGAAAAAATATTTATTAGCCGTCATTTGGTAAAACGGAAATAAATCACAGGCAATACTTTCCTATACTATCCTGAAAACTGCCTTTGAAAAAGCTATTGGTGGACAGAAGAATTGTAATCCCTGCTGTCTTAAATGACTCAGTAACTTGGAAGGGTCCTGACAGTGTGAGTTGCCCCCCCCCCCCATGACTTCAGTGCCACACATTATCCATACCTTCTATAGACAAGCCCAGAAACATAGGACAGGGAGCCAGGATAGAGTGCTGTGTTACTATTGAGCCTTGTGCTGCGTCCCTGCATCGTGATGTCATAATTTGACAATGCAAACCCTTCCTGCATTCTCAGCTGCTTGTTGGTGATTAAACAGAAGCTGTGTGTTGTTGGGGCAATTTGTAAGGGCACAGCACCTTCATAGATAAAATCTTGTTCAGCGGTGTTACAATACCGGCTGTACTCACTGTCTTGGAAAGACCAAGGAGAGATGACTTCATGAATATTTATGAGGGAGTCACTCCGTAAGCTTATTAGGGAAGAGGCTTTCAAAAAGCATCTAGGTGCAAAATGACATACCAACATTTTACCAAACAAAATGATTTTGTTTTCTAATTTAGATGCACTGTTTTTTTGTGATGCATTTATTTGCAAGAATTAATGAAAACACGAGTAATATTCTCAGTCTGCTTCTTGCATGCTCGAATGAGAGACACATGCTGGAAGGTACTGAACTGCAAACACTGTTATATTGTGCTTCCAATCTGTCATCATTAATTTAAGAGAAGGATGTTCTGCAAATCTGATGAAATATACCAGAGAGAACCCCCCACCCACCCACCACCATAATTTATCCTCATGTGTATACTGAGTATACTGCTATCGTGTGCCTCTACTTCCAACTTGTTCTCTGGTACAAGGTTGTGGTGCAAAATACAATACAGTGAAGTATCACATTAAATTTAATTGAAGAATAGTGATAGTTTCCCTTGAATTGTGCAATTTATGAATATGATGCAAACACTTTGAGCATAGCTGTTAATCATTGAGAGTGATACATGCACCTATTTAACAGCAGCGCTGTCTCTGCAGTAATTTAGGACAAGCGTTGAGCAATTTTCTCAGTATCTACCAACAACAAAACTTGTGGTAGGTGAAAATGAAGGCCTTTAGTCATATTTACATAGTTGGTTATGGTGGTCCTATGGGTGGCCCTTTGCTATGCTGTAGTGACAGCATGTAGCGTAAGATTTTCAGATTTCTGTTTGTCATGCATCCTGAATATGGAAGATATCATCAGGACTGTCACAGCTAATGATGATAAATTTATATTTATGCAAGACTTCAGGAAGAACACAAACATTTTACCAATGAAACACATTTAGCATGTGGCTGTAAGCAGCAAGCTAATCCATGTAAATACCACGTTAGGTTAACAGTATGAATGAAACTCCATTATAATTACCAATGACTTTTTTCACTATGAACAAAGGGCCCAATGAAGACACTTTGTTAACTATCTCCGACACTGTCGGGAACTTGCCCTCGGTATAACCCTCAAGTCCGAGCTGCCTCAGAGTAAGATGATACTGTATGCACCAGCCCAGGGCAAGTTTATCTGCATATTGAATCTCAAATATCACTGCTGATACTATCTGAACATGTAAAAAAAGTACTACCGTCAGTGGCAGATGACTAAGTAATTCTGTAAGCCGTTGTGTTCTAAGAATGCCAGAGATGTGTCTGTTCAGTTGTGAAGAACTGGAACGCCAAGTGAAATGAATCATTTAAGTGTCACATACAAAACACCTAAATGTGTTTTGTGGTGCAGTGCATAGTTCTGTTGGAGGCCTCATGGCTGCTGGGATAGGGGTTTGGATCCCAAACCCCCCACTGTGTGCTAAGAGTTTGCCTATGACATGCAGTTAAGCTAATGGATAGCTGTAAATCACCATTAGTGTGAGTATGTGGGTGTTCCCTGCCAAGTTCTGGCCTCTTATTCAGAATGTACTGCTGCCTCATGCCTTGTGCTGCCTGGGAGAGGCTAGTTGGAAAATGAATGTAATGTGTTAAAATTAAACAGATCAATCATAGATTAATCCTTAACTACCTTGGAAGCACTGCAGAATGATGACTGTCTAGAGAAAAAGCTGCATGCACATCAAATAAATCAGTCACTCCCAGACCTAGTCCAAGGACCTTGCAGCATGTGTTGATTTTGGGTCCATAGTTACCACACTGTTTGTATCTACCTGTCAACAACCAGTGGTTTATTGGAGGGCAAAAAGAAGAGCTGCTATTGTTCATTTGATCTGTGTTTAAGGACAAACATATAGCAGACTCTTTCGACGTTTAGAGTTATCTGACAGCTCTGCATTAAAACCAGCTCCTCTGGTCACTCATCTATGATTTCAGAAACACTTCCTTAACTTACTGACTGTGAAATTAGAAGATATGGCCCATTAGAGTGAGAACAAAAACATTGTATTATCCTATAGCGAGTAATTATAGTTTCACTCTAACCATTCAGGTATTTTCCACGGCAATGAATGAAACGGTATAAGTAAAGAATTGCTTGTCACCGTCATAGAAGCAAAACCATAATACAAAAAATAAAATATAGAATGGTATATGAAATAAAACAGAACTGGAAAGGAAATTGCGTCCACGTTATTTTACTGAAACAGACATTAAATGCATGCAGGACGTAGATGGTATTGTCCAACAAAATCACGTGCCGTGTCAATGGGAAAATAACGATTTAGGAAGGTTTATGGATTTCTTGTGGTGTATAATCCGCTCTCTGCAAATCAGTACGCAGCAGTAACACGCCATCTGTTAGCTCGGAAGCTGTGACTCAAATATTAAGATCGGCGAAAGAGATCCGAAGCGCTGGGCTGGCGGCGTCGGCGCCCCTCCGGAGCCTGTCGTCCGCTTCGATGGGCTGAAGCTCTACTCTCCTCATCCAACCAGAAGCAAAACTGAAGTCCGCAAATATGTGGGATCCTTCTGTTTTAAAAAAGTAAACCGGCCGCATTATACTTTCGCTGGCTGAATAATATATAATCAACGTGTAATTCGTCGGCGGCGTGGTTTCGCGGGGAATTCTGCAAAAAATGATGAATTTGAGTGCAAGAAGCCGGGAGCAATAGAGGAGGAAACTGCATTCGCTTTTCAATTGATGGAACCTTTTGAATTTAGAAACGAAAGGGATTGTACGGTTAATTAAGGGTTTAATTTGGCGTAATACCGATGAGCAGTGCTGCACTTTTTTGTTTTGTTGTTCCTACTCGGCAGGCGGGAATGTAACATTAACTCCGTTTTTTCAATACGATTTCTTTTTCCAAACACTGTAACTATTATTTAAAAAAAAATATTGAAAATAGTTTTGCGTGCAGGCGTACTGTATACAACTTGACTGGCAGCAAATATAAATGCCATTATTGTTATATAGCTCCGAAATAGCGCAGTCATACACCTGAATTTATATCTTAGTCATTGCTTGCATTTCTAGAATTTCGTGAATTTATCATTCTACACATTCGAGTCATTGTCATAACGTGGATTTTATCATTTGCACGGGGACGGGCGTTTCAAGACCGCAGATACATATTAATAACACAACCTTTAATGGCACTCAACATCTATTATTAATTTTGACAGATGGGAGCTGCCTTTTTTCACAGGTGATTCTCTTATATTTTATATACGTAGACATGATACCAAATAGGGCATACTTAAACATTATTGTGTTACAGAAACACAAATCTGAAACCACTATATTTCCCAGATACAGATTTAAATACTTTTGAATATTCACAGTGTTAGCGATACGGTACATTAGTCACTAACGGATAGGAGGACATCGAGAGACCGTTTGATTGAAAATACCTAGATAATAGACGGTTGTTTAAAGTAAAATTCAGACTTACGACCCAATCAATTCAAAAGAATGTGAAATTTGCTTTAAGTTTCATTGAACCGGTCTTTAAACCCTGCGAATCTACGAGTTCGGGCCGTACGTATCACAGTGCCAAGGACTGTCCCACCGTGAAGTCCCTTCAAATCCTTCTGTTCGGAAAACGCGTTTCTTTAACGAGTTGCGTACGGAAGCTTCCGCGGTAACTTTGTCTCCGGTGAGCCGCCGTAGAAATGGGAGAAAACATGTCGAAGAGGTTAAAGCTGGTGTCGGGCTCGGACTCGGAGATGGAGGAGCGCTCCTTCGTCAACCCATTCCCGGACTGTGATCAGGGGGTCCTCACATCCCTCAATTCAGCGACGGAGGATGACTCCAGCGAGCCTTTCGATGCAAATGGAAAGGTAAGAAACTTTGCGTTTATTATTATAATTGCATTGAAGTGTTTGTTTTGAAAATGTGCACTGGCAAGTTACCTGTCAAGGCCCTTTATACCATTATTATATAACTATAACAATAGTATAAACAACAATGAATAATATTGTTTTTGCATTTGCAGGTAACTTCTATATTTCCCCCTTCAGGTTAATTTAACTATTGTGCTTAATGACATTCATGACAAGTTAAAAGCTATTTTCTTTAATTTCTGGTGTAGGTCTCTGACACTTTCTGATTCCCCCTGCGTGCGTCTGTTACCAGCCCTCAGCTGAATGATGTTTCGTAGGGACGTAACCGTCTGTCACAGGGTTGCATGTTTTAATAATTTCTGGAGTATTTCATAAATATTAGGCAGCCAAGTTTGTTTAATTGAGGACTACAGACCGTTCCCTTGTTTTGACTTTTGTCAAGCACCCTTTAGTTCTACCAATGCACTGTTGGAAGATAACTAGCGTCTGCCCTATATCATGTAACTTTAGCGGCACATCATTAAGTATTCAAAACAATTTGTTTCCATTCAGCCGAAAATGAGAAGCATATTATGTCATTGTCATTTATTGTTAGAAGAAAAATAAACATCCTGAGTGTAATAAATGGAGTTGAAGTGTCCACCATTGTGTGGGATCAAGACACTGTTACATTTGAAATCTGTCCAAATGTTTCACAAAAGATGCTTGGCTTTTTCTCCTATTGATGAATTTTAATTAGGGGTTTAATTCATTTTTATGAAATGAGGAGTTGTTCATTTTAGTAACATGGCCGGGAACAGTAATTCATGGTGTGGCATAGTATGCTTTGTGATTGTCTTCTATTAGTGTTCATTGTTTTTGCATTATTTGTTAATGTTTAGTACTGAAACCATGAAAGTTTAGTGTTTGTTTGTTTGGAATTTAGGGAATTAAAGATTGCTGTCATGTTGTTGCGCTCAGTTGTGCCGAGTTTGTATAGATTTGTCATTCCACTGTGTAGCTGAGTGCTACAGCCCACGTAACAGATTGCTCAAATATAGCCAAAGCCACAGCCTTTCATGCTGTGTGTATTTATCCCGTTCAATTGGCCAGACATGCTTGTCATCTTACTGCTCACAAATATTCACATTTTCCCTTGTAATATAGAGTAGAATGGAATGTCCTTTATTGTTGTTATACACATAAAATGAAACTCTGTAACTGTTCCCCACCAAAACTATGAAGCAGAATAAAAATATAAATACATATATAAAGAATAATAAATTTCAGTAGTGCAATCATATGATTAGAATTAGAAGTATTGTATACATATAGCAGTATTTGAAGATGAATTTTAGAATTTTAAGCTATGCTGTGAATTGTATTGATGTTTGAAATAAATCTAAGGCAGCAATATGACATTGTATTTCAAATTGTTCTCTCCTGAACTGTATGTGTGCTGATCTTCAAAATGGCCCATAACTGTAGCTTGATCTGTTATCCAGCAGTCCATTGGTGCAGTGGTGTCTTGCTGATTGGGAGATGTGTCCCTTCTATCCCTTCGAGAACGTAAATTCACGTTTTCACCCGTGCACTGTTACTACATGCATAAGTTAATCAAAAGGTAGCCAATACAAGACTAATAAACTCAAACATTAATTTGTTACATTTATTCATTTTTTTTGTTTTACAAAACAGTTCTGTATTGGTAACAGTATTGGAATTTAATTTTAAAAAAGGCCAGCACATATTGCAAGTATTAACATGCATGGTAATAAGAGGAGAAAGAAATAACATAATAAAACATAATAAATTAATAAAACATAATAAAATTGTTTGTGAGGCGTGACTTTGGCATAATTAAACTTGATGAGTGTGTTTTTGGTAGAACTTTGTCTTAGAAAACAATGATGCTGTTCAGTGCTGTATTCCTTTTGCTTGGGAGGAAGAATTTTAAAGACGACAGTCAGGAAATATCCCCCTCACTATGAATGCCACATACCATATAATTACGTATGTTCACTTGTCCTCTGACTTATGTACATTTCAAACAATTTTTAGTTGGGTATATGGTAAATCCGTTTTTTTTTAATTTTTTTTTTTATAGAGGTAGGGACATGCTGTAAACCTGCATATACCCACGGCTACACTTTTATACCAATCAGAGAAGACTTACGGATTGGGCTAGTTGGATCCTAAGGACCGGTTGCCTCATCGCACGAAGCAGGGCCAGCCCAATCCTTTTTAGGGCTCTGGGTAAAATTTGATTAACCTAGATGTCATTTGTCCTCTTCCTTCCCATTCTGATAGGCTGATCAGATGGGGTGCCCCCTGATGGCCACGCGGCCTCAAGGAGCAGCTTAGTTGAGAGTGTCCTTGCTGCAGCCTGCAGGAATGGGTGGAGCGACGTGAGTGAAGTGTCACGCATTTGCCGTGTAAGGATACAACATTTACAGATGGCACATTTGTTGTTTAGACTGTTGTGTCACGGTAATTAAGTGCTGAAGGATCTTAGTACTTAGTAGTCTAAGTAATGAAACGTCCACAAACACTGTGCATGCCTTTATGACTTTTTAAGCAGATCACATTGGTATAGAAACACATTAATGTTAGGTTTCGAGTTCCACTGATACGAGATTAGGAAAATATATACATTAACATTACTACTTAAATTAACCGTAACCCTAACCCTAATCCCCCGATCCACGTGCGATACCATTAACGTCATTACACCCATATATGGTAACTGAGTGGCATCTTGTTCCGCCCACATCCCGCTCTGCTCACGTCTCGCCATGCCTCATCCTGCAGGCTGCAGCAAGTTCTACCTGACTTAGTTTGCTTTTGCCTTGTACTGGGCCTGGCACCATTCCTGGGTTTATGGGCTTTGGTTATTTTGGGTGGTTGGGGGGTTGAAGCCAGGGCTTTTCAGGCTTCCTGGGTTATTGTCCCCATATCTCAACGTGGATGAATCTCAAAAAGAAGGGGCAGCCAATTGAAAGGCCTCTGGAGGATTGATAGATTCTTCTGAACACTTGGTTTGCCAGTATAGAAGATCTGGAATCTGGTATGTAGGTTGTCTTCAGGGGCTGTGCTGTATAGTGGGTTAATGTAAAATATTAGCCATCCCAGTTTGACAGATGTGATTATGCAAGGGCATAGGATGCAGGAACTGGGGGGGGAGTTTGATGGGCTTGTACCCCCTAATATTTAATTTGGCTTTATTCATCCCCCCCAAGAAATAGACCTTTGCATTTAAATTAAGTTGTGTGCCTCCAGTATCAAATTCCATCCTATGCCCTTGTGGTTGTATATGGATGTTTTAAGGGACCCCCCCACCCACGGAGTTCTAATGTTCCCCAGTATTCCAACCTTTCTAATTACAAATAAAATTGATGGTTACTTTTTTTGAGGTTGGTGATGCCAAATGCACTGGGAACTCTGGAGGTAATGAAGGAAGGTTAATTTCCTACTTGTGAAATAAAGTTCTTACAGCTACTGTGAGGTCTTGCATCAAATATTCAGCTCATATTGGGGTAGGATGTGCAGTTTCAGCCTCCTGTAAGCTCAGTGATTGAGGGCCGCTTCACTTTCAGGGCCTCAACAGGAATCACTGTTGTGTTGGGAAGAGGATTTACTTCATAAAGCGCATGGGAGGAATCGCATTTCCACACCGCTCTGATATTCCTCTCATCTGAAGTAGAGTCCTGGAAGAATTGCCACATTCTGTCAGGATGCAGAGTTTAAAAAGTGCCATAGGAAACGGACAGAAACGAGCAAACCTGAGGGACTGATGGAGGTGTGGAAGCTCATTGGCCGGGCCTGGTTTAATTGGAGACAACACGCCTAAGTCACTGGGTCCGTCGTTTGCCACTGCAGCCTAATGACAGACCCTGATGAGGGACACAGCACTGGATGGGCTGTATCTCCTTGGTGGAGTAACGAGGCTGCAGGGGCCAACTTCAAACGAGGCCTCGTGCTTGCAAGCTCATTCCCACCAGCCCATGCTCGGGTCCCTTCAGACATGAGATTGAAGGTGTTTCTTCAAAGATCCAAGCTCCTTGTGAATTGACATGGTCTGGAGCCTCCTGCGACCTGCCACGCTTGAGCAGAGTTGTAAACCAGCCCTCTTACTAGCTGGAAACCTGCTTTGCGTAGGCTGGTTGCCGCGGGCTGTTTTGTGATTCTAATGGTGTCGTCTGAAGGCTCCGAATATAGGAAATAGATGTAATTAACTCCATTCAAAAGCTTGGTGTGTTCAGAATGTGCTCTAAGGTTTTCTTTTCCCCCTCAAAGTTTAGTTACAATCTGTATGAAGATTTGGGCATCAGTAGAATAGTGAAACTACATGCATCCCCAAAGGGATGGTCTCTTTTCACCGATCTCATTTTGTTCTCCATGAGGTACACAGACAGGTATACAGGTGTCAGGAAGCTTGGGGGTCATAGCGCAGGGTCAACCAGCATGCAGCACCCCTGGGGTTGGGAGTTAAGGGCCATTCTCAGGCACCTAATGGCGGCATTGGTCTTAGTGGTAGTTGCGGCCATTTTTGGCTCCTGAACACCATCGATTCTATGAGGCATAGATGCATTATATATATGATCACTATGTGTGGACAGTAACTGCTGTCCTGAGCAGTTATTATTTTTTTTTTACTGTGGTGCCCTTCTTGTTAATGAGTCTGGCTGTTCTCCTCGGACCTTGCTCATTAGCTGGGTGTTTTCACCCACAGAACTGCTACTCACTTTTTTGACCATCACGCCGTTCTCTGTGATACAGTAGAGTGTGAAAATCCCAGGAGGGTGGCTGTTTGAGATGCTGGAAGCACCACGTGAGGCACTAGTAATTGACAGCAATTAACAATGTCTCTTAGATCAGGTTGATTAGTTGCTGTAACATTTATCCACAAAATAACAACCTCCTTTCTCTCCAGGGGTATATACATGGGTGGGGCCACAGGGGCACTGGTCCCAGTTGAAAGCTGATTGGTCTCTGCAGTGCCCCCTCCCCTGCCACACACCGATTTGAAACATATCATTGGCTAATGGTACAGTTGGCCCCTCTGCATGAATTATGGCCCATACTATACTCCCACCTTGAAAAATCCTAGCACTTGTCCCTCAAGGTCTATACACGTCACATGATCCATCAGGTACTTTCCTTAAATTCCTCGTAATTCTGACCAAAATCCGCAGCGAGCTTTGCCTTCTCTCCCACCACCGATCTGTGATGTGATCCACTGTTTATGCATTAATTACTCAAGTGTGAAACTTACCTGCTGACTTATGATGCAAAGACTTTTTTTGCTTTAATAGGAAACATATTGGCTGTGCGGAATTACAGATGTTTTACAGACCAATTAGCTAGTTACCACCTGCGCCAAACCCCTGGCTTTCATCCTTTATTTCTACCCAATATTTAATGCAAATCTTCCGATTAAAGGCACATAAACTGTTCATTTAATTAAACGCTCTTCTAAAATGTTCATGTAAGTGTGTAGAGTTGAAGCTTTAACTGTTTGTGTGTGGCTTTCTATAAGAGTTTTTCCAGCATTAACATAATTTCAGACCCCAGGCAGACATGACTGTGTTTATTTTACTGTTTAACTGGCCTGTGCTCACAGTGAGCAGAATTTGATGAATCGCCGTGTGTTTTACTTAAGAAATTTCAGCTGATGTCTGCCGATTCCAGTATTTTGGGGAGGATATCTTAAGGGGCAGCGGAGATCTTGTTGATAAATGGTATCATCCCCATAGATACCAGTCTTGGTCAGATCTATTTTACATTTTTAAAATTGCTCTTTCATACTGGCTCACATTAGAGCTGTGTTCTCGCTATGGTCCCTTAACTCGGAGGACGGTTGTGGAGGTATATTCTTGTTTTCGGAGCCTCGTAATTGCGATTGTCCAGAGATGTTGAAATCGAGTGACAGTGGGAATGTTATAATAGCAGTGTGACTGTGTCGGAGGTCCTTATTAGTGTCAGTTGGGAACACCACAGTAATATGTGTACTTCCAGGCACAATTAAGAATGAAGTTAGAGTGGTTACTGAGTGAAGAGAGATTAATAAATTATTCATTTTATTTTCGGAGATTAGCTGAGCTCTTTTCCCCACTAATGGGGAAGTTTTGCTATGTGTGTGTGTCACTTATCAATGCAGGGAGAACTGCGCAGGCGTTTGATGGCAAAATGTTCAAATGCACACTATTCTCTCATGGTAATGAACGCTCTCTTCCAGCCAATTTTTTTCACCTTGATCAACCATGTCATTTCCACTTTTCCATGCTGAATGTTATTTATCCATTTATCGTTTTGTGAGTGTCCTTTTGGCAGGTGGCGCAGTAGTTGATGATGTGTGTCTGTAACCTGCTGGTTGATCTGCTGGCACTGGATGATGATGCTAAATACTGGTGTGGATGATAAGGGCAAATTTGTCATTTTTCTTTGAAATTGGAACAAAGTGTAATTTGAAATGTATTGATCTATTTGTATTTAAAACCATATTTAAATGAAGCTCCGCCTGTTTATATTTACAATGTAGTTGATATCTTTGGTAAAACTTTACTTAAAGCAATGATTTTAACTGCATTATACATTCAATCATAATGCATTACAATGCACTCATGAAGTATTATAAACACAGCTATAAATATTTATGAATGTTTATTATGCATAATGTTTTATCTATGCAGATCTCATAATGCTGGGTGAAAGGCCCTCCTTGCTGGTAGGAGAGCTGTGGAATGTGTCAGCCTGCCTCTGTCCTGTGGTGCTCTGATCCCATGGCTGCCGGAGCAGGGATTTGATCAAACAAAGCTCAGCCTGTGTGTACCCTCATGGTGTCAGGCATGCCGAGGGTGCCTGCTCTTGACTCCCTTTTGTTTCAGCGTGTTTTGATCAGACTTCCCTCGACCCAGGCTGGGCAGCCTGTCAAAGGCGCTGCTGTATGATCTCGGCGGGTGCCATAAGCTTCCCTTTGTTACCGTGAACTCCTTCACCGGCGTACCCTTGCATTCCCAGAATCCTTTGTTCTCATGGCAGCCTGCAAATACTGGGCTCTCTGTTGTCCATTATTTAATGTATATTTAGTGTCTGTTTTGCCCCCTTAGTTTTTGTGGAACTGCTACTATGACATCATTCAAGTTTCTGTCACAGTAGTATAGTTGTCAACCTGCGCTATCCCTTTGTATTGTGAGGTGTTTCTGAATGTAGTGAAAGGAACTAGACAGTCTCAGCAGGTTAGGATGGGATTGGAAGGTCGCCGGAATTCCTGTGTTGGCTGAGTGATTTTCCTGGCCACTGAGGAACCTAAATTTCTCCAGGGACTGGCTAACCCTGCTTTCTCACTTGTATGCTGGTAAGATGTTACCGTGGTGTGTAGAAATGAGTGCTTTGGGTGTGGCCTGTGGTTCTGCTGTTGAACTCAAGGGTGACTCTGATAGTGGCCTGACGATAGGCGCCAGCTGGAGAACCCATAGAGATTCCTGGCGAACAGCAGAAACCGTCACTAAAATTGACTGAAACCGAGGTTTAGATATCTGAGGGGAAGAAGCAATGATGCATTGGGATTTCTGAGGGGGATGGATAGGAAGGTATCCACCATCATGTCTGTGGCATTATTGACTGGTGTGTCATCTTTTCCCCATAGGTCAGCGAGGCCTTCAAGAAGAAGGTCCAGAACAAAATCAAGGATCTGCTGCAACAGATGGAGGAAGGCCTGAAAACCGCTGATCCACATGACTTCTCAGGCTACACCGGCTGGACGGGTCAGCTGGGGCTGGGTGGTACTCTGTTGTCTGTTTGGGTGGTGCTCTGCTGTCTGTCTGTCTGTCTTTCTGTCTTTTGCTCTGTCTTACTGTCTGTCTTGTGTCCATTTGTTTGCCTCTCTGATTCAGCCTATAACACAGCGTATTTTCAGCTTAACATCAAGCTTAGCATTAGTGTTTTTTCATTAGTCTTCGTTTTGGAGGCTCCTTTGAATGGTCCAGTAGAAGGATGGGTCTGATTGGTGTTAATAATCTTTATGGTCTTATTGGTCCTGCCTTTCCCAACAGGGATCGCGCTTCTCTACCTCCAGCTCTATCGCCTCACTCACGACTCGGGTCACCTGCAGAGGGCGCTGGACCACGTCAAGCGGACCCTGCGCAACCTGAATGGCCGACGGGTGACATTCCTGTGCGGCGATGCTGGGCCACTCGCAGTGGGGGCTGTGGTGCACCACAAGCTGAACAACCACACTGAGTCAGAAGACTGCATTGTCAAGTACGCCCCCCCCCTCCCATCCCCGTTCCCCCCCAATTAAGCACTTAGCCTTTTGGGAGCGGCTTTCTCAGAGTGGTGTGCTTAATTAGAGGGGCTGCTGGTTTCTGTGAATGAGCCGATGTCAGAGATGTGAATAATTCAGCGACATGCTTCCGCAGTCCTGGTACGGGGGGTGAGGAGGGTGCAAATCATGAATAATATTATGTCTCTAATTAATGTCGTTGCGATTTAGCCTCCCGTTACCAAGTAGCCGTTTTCACAACATTTTGCGGAGATTAACTCTCCGTTTTTCCCCACCAGCACATTTAATTGTCGCATTTTGATGCATAGTAATTAAATCAACTATATTAAATCAGGAGATACTGGGGGGGGGGCTCTCCAAATCATGTCAAAGCATCTTGCCCGTCTGATTTTCCAGGATTTTAAATGTGGGAATGTAACCTGAATTGGGCTGTGAGGTGGGCTGATTGCCATGTAACCGTGGTTCCCTCTTACAACTCAGACACCCTCCTGAAGCATTTCTTATTGCTAATAATTAATAATGTTTGTTTTAGCACAATAAGAGTAACATTCTAACATACTGATGAGTTCAGTTGGTGTGTGTTATGACATTCATTCTAACATCAGTAATAACAATTATTAATGTTACTATGATAATAATAGCAACAACCGTAATAATAATATGAATCGCATGTCAAAGCTGTACCTGTTTATGCTCTCCTTATGTCTGTTTTTCTCTTATGTATATGCTGTCCATTATTATCACCACATTTTTAAAAAATATTTTTCTATTGAACTTTCAACAACATGAAAATGTACAATAAAACATTTTCAGCATTAATGGAATTCATACATACGATAGGGGGGGGGGGGGGGGGGGGGG
>JAABNX020000038.1:12272996-12300241 GCA_015163995.2 Mormyrus lacerda
TGGGGTTTTACTGGGAGATTCGGCCTGCTGCAATGCATTCCTGCTGCCATGCAACACGCTCTTGCCCCCATGCCCCCATGCCCCCCCGCCTTACCTTGTGATGCTGGCAAGCTGCTGCTCCCCTGTATCCAAATGGAGACGTCCTCGGCTTGGTTTGGGGGGGGGGTGCCTGGCACTCATCACAAAAACGTGTCTCTCTTTGAATTCGTTCCCTCGTGGCAGGTGCTGACACTCCCGTCCCCTCCTGCCGGCGTGGGCAGGAGTAATGTTGCATGCCATAGGCTTGACAGGCGTGTGCAGTAGGTGGGTGAGCGTCCTCTGTTGGACGTCATTGGGATTGCAGAAACGATCAATACGTGGGTTGGCTGCTTTTGCACGTACATATAAATGACAAGTTGTGGGTCTAATTTGGTGTTTTGGAAAAGGCAGGGTTAGTACCTGTCCATTTATGCGTTTACATTAAATGCATTTTCCCGTATTTGTATTTCCCGTATTTCCTGCATTTTCCTATGGAAGATTCTCTTTCTCCTCTGACCCTGTGTTGCTGGTTTTTCATCCTGTAGTTGTTGGATCTTGCTGCTCTGTGCATGTTCATTTCCCTTGTGGAATTAATGAAGTTTATCTGTCTATTTATATGTGCAGCCGTTTATTCTGCTCTCTCTGTCGAAGAAGCTGTTGGATTCAGTCGGCCTTTGCAGAGAATAATGGGCGACTGCTGGTCGATGGCGCTGTCTTAGGCTGCATGTGGCTTCATTACGCATTCTGCTGACGCCCCCATTTCTCTGTGGCAGGCTCTGGCCTGCTTCTCATCCAGACGCTTGGGTTGCTGATGCTGGAGAACCGTGGACAGGCTGGGGCTTGCAGTTCTTTATGTATGACCTGTCTGGTGCGGAGAGGGGGATTAACACGACTCCTCCATGCCCATTTTGCATGAACCTCCACAGGTCCAGAAGAGAACTTCCTTCTAATGCTGCAGAAGTTCAAACAAGGGCATAGGTTTGGTGGAGTACAAATCCGCCCCCAACACCCCAGAGATTTTGGCCCCATGAAAGTGTATTGGGCTTCAAACCCAGATTAATCCAGTTATATTCCAATCCATTTTTAGGGCCCCTGTTACTAATGAGCCCTTGGAATAATCTGATTCCTCCCCCTTTATGGTACCCATCCCAAAATCTGCCATGAGTTCATCTCAGCCATCTGTTGGGTCATCCCTAACTGAAGACAGTACTTACGATTAAACAAGAGGTGAACTCATGTTACTTGATTTACGGACCTTTCCCTGGTTGCAGGTTCGAGCACCAGGCACTGTGTTTCTATCGCATATGACAGAAAGACTGTAATTGTTTGTGTGTGTGTGAGAATAGTGAGTGTGTCAGGCTATCTGCAAAGCAATTAAAGCGCAGCCATTTACTTCTGTCGATTAGCTGGTCCAAACCGGTATTGATCCATGGATTTTTTTTTCTTGCCTGTCAGTCATCAAGCTGAAAAGCCTCCCCTTCTACCTACAGTTAATTTTTAAATGCATGCAATAATTGCTTGGCTCTCTAAGTACACTTAAACATTTTAGTATAGACCAGCGTTTTCTACCCCTTCGCCATCCACAGCGCATGCTGCTTTTAATTAGACACGAGTTATTAACTGAAATGCCCATCTTAATTGATCCATCTGTCTTTTGGTTAGTTATTCACGGCGGGCCGCTTTTAGCAAAGTAGTCTCGGGATTAATATCAGTAAATTTCATTTTAGTGAATCCTGTAAAATTTAATTTAGTCCCAAAGTAACGTTATACTGCTGGTGGAAGTATATGGCGTTGTTCCAGGCGTAGTGCCTGGTGTAGCTCCTGTCTATCCCTTCAGTCATAATGCTCAAATTGTATAGCTGGATGTGCTGTTTGGGTGGGTGTGACTTAAGGGCACTGCTAGGCTCACATTATGTGATTCAAGCCCTGGATGATAATGGAGATTTTAAGCCCCTCCCACTGCCCCTTCCACAGCTGTCGACATTGGTGACTCATTGATGCTTTGGAGGTGATCCGTCCTGTAAACCCCATCAGCAAGGAGACTCTAACACGGCAGTCATCAATACCTAAGCTCAGCACAGTCTGGAGGTGGCAGCGATCTCCTAATGAGACCCTGGAAATTGATGGTTGCCCCTTTGACCCAGTGGGGGAAGAGCAGAACGTGGTCGAAGGGCATTAATTGTGTACTGATGCCGTTGTAATGATCATATGCATTAGCGAACGTGTTCGCTGCTTTTGCAGTCCTTAAATCTCGTCCTTTGTCCATCCACGTGTAGGATAAATCGCGCAGCGATCGTTAGTTCACACATGCCTTTTTTTCTAGTGAATTGTAGTTTGAATTGAATAGGATGACAGGAAGAATGCTACATGAGTGCTAGCTGTGTTAATACCTGGCTAGTCCTCTGTTTCAACAGTAAGATCAGCTGTTGCCTTATTTTAGTGTTGACACTAACTTTTCCTACATTTCAGTGTTGGAACTAGCTATTTTAGTGCTAGCACCAGCTGTTTCTCTGTTTTAGCGGTAGCACTAACTGTTCCTACGTTTCAGCATTAGCACTAGCTGTTATAGTGTTAGCACCAGCTGTTGCTTTATTTTAGCGTTAGCACCGGCTGTCAGTATTATATCAGTCAACCTTTTGATGCTGGATGAGCTGTGATGTGATTTGGCCATGATGAGCCCCTCGAGTGAGACAATGGGGGGTGTGTGTGTGTGTGTGTGTGTGTGATAGCATTTTTGTGGAATCCTGCTGTCCACTGGGGCCTCTTGAAGTCGGCAGAATAATCACCCTGAGTGAGGATAAATGACTGACTCTGTACAATGGATCCAATGGATGACTCTCTAACCTATGTGTGTCTGTCATAGCAGAGCTAGATTGTGAAAACCAAAAAATTATTCTGCACCTATACTCATACAAATACAGAATAAAGGTAACATCCTGAGCTCTGCATGTGAAAAGGTGAGATGAGCCCTGACATTTTGTCATAATTCAGCTTTCCTTAATATTGACAAAGTCCTCCCCCGTGACCTATAGATACCAATTGTAGTTGTGGCATTGCCCGTTGGCCCACCTGCTTTTCTCAGCCAGCCGCTTCGTTGGTCTATACACCTGTCATTCCAACAGGAGCGTACCTGAAGAACTGGAAACGGACAATGCATTTGCTGGTGTTTATGTTTCTCCGGTGTTTCCAGTCTTCCTTGCTGCCTGGTCTGTTTGTGCGATTGCTGGCATCAAAAGCAGCCTTCCTACAGTCTGCTAATGGTTTGGGCTGGGGGGCAGGGGATTATGGGAAATCCAGAAGTAGCTAATACTTTGTGCCAGTGGAAATAGGGTGAGACCACTATTTTTTTTCTGTGGGGGTGAGACACTTGTGAAATGGGGTGGAATGTGTGCTGTGATCCAACTACTTGAAGTTGATCTGCCTGCTGATGGTATCATGGTAGGTATCGTATAGGGACAGCAGTGAAGCTCTTCAGGTTGATCATGGACATGGGGAGTACAGACAAGCACATATTAAACGGACCCGCTGTTTAGTGAATTTAAACAAGCTGCTTTTTGGAGCTAGAATACTTATTGACCCATTTTTGGCACAGAACTTAAATGTCACATTTATGAAGTTTATAACTATCTTTAGCTAAAAAGCAGAGGAGCACCAGAGTGTGAATGTGTACTAAATCTGATTTGGTTGCAAGCTGAAATAACTGATGTAAGCTTTAATGTTGGAGACTTTATTGACCTTTAAACTGGTTCTGTGTGGCTCTGGACTGGCATACCGTCCAGTGTGCACCCCGACCTTGTGCTCTGTGCTGTCATGCATTCCTCGTTCCAGAGAAGCCTTGCAGTTGTCCAAGGTGCTGGCAGCTCATCCGCACTCTGGTCTTATCTCACCCTAGGTGGTGGAGGCCATCCTGGAGTCGGGGAAGAGGCTGTCCAAGGCAGAGAAGAAGACCGAGCGCTGCCCCCTGCTGTATGAATGGCACAGGAAGCAGTATGTGGGTGCGGCGCATGGCCTGGCAGGCATCTACTTCATGCTGATGCAGGTGAGCAGTGGGTGTGCGGACACACCTGGGAGTGTGATCTACGGGGGTGTGGCCAGTGGGGGCAGCAACAGGTGAAGGGGTGTGGCCAGTGGGGGCAGCGACATGTCTGGGAGAGAATGGTCCACGGGGATGCTGCCCGCCTGCTCGGTCTCGTCCGCATCATTCTGACATCCTTAAATACTGGAAATACTGTGCACCCAGCTTTCCAGTTTTGCCAGTGGGATAAGGTTGTGCCAGTCCTCCACCCCATCCTGCTGGTGAGGTTCACCCGTCTGTAAGTGGGTGAGCAAAAATGTGTGAATTTGTATTTGGGGATGAGATCTGGGTATATTCTTAGCAATATTAACTTTAGGTGTTCATTTTCATGCAACGTGTATAAACCCTTTAGGATGTATGTGCATTTATGATTGACATGTTTCTAAGTCCCATTGGCGAGTGCCTGGTGGCCGGCCTTCGGCCTGTTGGGCCCGGTTGGGCCTAGCCCAAAAGAGGCACACGGGATCGTCCCCAGGTGGGCCCACCATCCGCATGGGGAATGTTAAGGGTTGGGTGCATTGTGGATCATGTGGTGGCCAAGGGAGGCCCTAGCGGTCCAATCCCTGGCTGACAAAACTGGCTTTCGGGACATCACCTCTCTGGTGGGGAAGGAGCCTGATCTTGTGTGTGAGGTTGAGAGATACTGAATAGATATAGTCAGACTCACCTCAACGCAAAGCATGGGTTCTGGAACCAATCTCCTGGGGAAGGTCTGGCTGCTCCTTTTTTCTGGAGTTGCGGCCAGTGAGCTGCTCCGGGCAGGGGTGGGGCTTCTGGTGGCCCCACAGCTCAGTGCATTAACGATGGAGTTTACCCAGGTGAACGAGAGGGCTCCTTGCACCTTCAGGTCGGGGATAGGTCTCTGACTCTGATCTGTGCTTATGCACCGAATGACAGTTCGGAGTACCCGGCCTTTTTGGACTCCTGTGTGGTGTGCTGGCTGGCGTGCCACGAGGGGATTCCATTGTTTTTCTGGGGGATTTCAATGCTCAAGTGGGCAATAACAGTGTGGCCTGGAGGGGGGTGATTGGGAGGAACGGCCTCCATGATCTGAACCCGAGTGGTATTCTGTTACTGGACTTCTGTGCAATGGTTGGTCTATAACGAACACCATGTTAGAGCATAAGGGTGTCCATAAGTGGACATGGTACGAATATGCCCGGGGCTACAGGTCGATGATCGTTTTTATAAGCCTATCATCTGATCTACGGCCTTCTGTCTTGGACACTTGGGTGAAGAGAGGGGCTGAGTTGTCAACTGATCACCACCTGGTGGTGAGTTGATTCAGGTGGCGGGGGAGGAAGCCGGTCAGACCTGGTAAGCCCAAGTACATAGTGAGGGTCTGCTGGGAATGTCTGGCAGAGGCTCCTGTTCGCTGGTGCTTTAACTCGCACCTCTGGCAGAATTCCAACTGCATACCGGGGGAGGTTGGGAACATTGAGTCTGAATGGACATTGTTCCGGACCTCCATTGTGGAAGCAGCTGTACAGAGCTGTGGCTGCAGGGTGGTTGGTGCCAGTCGTGGCGGTAACCCTCATACCTGATGGTGGACACCAGAGGTGAGGGGAGCTGTCAAGCTGAAGAAGGAGGCCAACCGGGAATTATTAGTGCAGGGGTCTCCGGACTGGGACCTTCAGCATGCGCTGGGACGATTTACAGCCGAGTGCGAAGCGGCGGGGATGAGGATTAGCACCTCCTTGTCATGGTTCTCAGCCGGAAACGGGTGGATTGCCCTCTTCAGCTGAGGGAGGAGGTACTGCCTCAAGTGGAGGAGTTCAGGTATCTCGAGGTCTTGTTCACGATTGAGAGTAGGCGAGATCGAGAACTGGACAAATGAATTGGAGTGGCGTCTGCAGTTTTACATCTCTTGGTTGGCTTGGGAATGCCTTGGCATCTGGTAGAGGTAGCTGGGGAGAGGGAGGTCTGGGTATCTCTCCTGAAGCGACTCGCAACCCGAACCCCGGACAAGCAGAAGATAATGGATGGATGTATGTTTCTAAGTGCGACATGACCCCAACCAGCTCAGGGGATTAGGGGGTGTGTTTGACTCAAATCAAATAAGCCGAACTGCCTGTGTTGGAAAGCAGGATGATTGCTGTTTTGTTTCGATTCCCAATTCACTGGTCTTTTGGGCACTGTGACAAACATCTGAATCTCTCCATGTCTGTGGAGTCCTGGACTTCATGTACATCATCACTTGAAATTTTGTCGGTAAAGTATCTCAACACAGCTCTTTGAGCTCCAGGAGAATAGAAGCTACTTTCACTGCAGGCAATTGTGGAGGAAAAGCACAAGTTTTTTTGTGGTTAGTGTTAGAGTATAGTTAAGCAGAACAGAACCCAGGCTGCACTAGGAACCTGGAGGACCTGCAGAGCCTTTGTTTAGAACCTGAAGCCAGGGGCTTCCCAACACTGTCAGTATAGCATCTGCTCCACGCGGTCAAGTAGGAAGACACGCTTTCTGTGTGGACACCTGCCACTTGGTAAACATCGGAGACAGCGAGATGGGCGTGGTGCACACTGTTTAAGGCAGCTGCAGGTGTGGATCAGTGGCAGCAAATCTGTGGCCTCCATTGTGTTCTGGAAAGAGCTGTACTGCCCTCCCTTAATTTAGCTGGAAATGTTGTAGACCCTTTCTGATGTCCACCGTTTTCGGAATGGCACTTGACGATGACTTGTGTGAGATCCTTTTCTTCGGCTCTCTGAAGTGCGTGATGTGTGATGTCGTCAAATGCTGAGCGGGCCTCAGTCTGCGGAGCGTGGCCGAAAGCCACGGGGGTATGCATTATTCACGAGGCTTTCACTGCCCTAAACGCTTTCCTTGGAATCGATTCAGGCCTCTGTTTTGCTGTCTGGGATTCTCGATAACTGGCGTTTGAAGCGGGAGTCTTTCCACTGCACCTGGTATCCAGTGGGAGCTTGGAAATTGAGAATCCTAACCCAATCCCTCCCCAGAACATTTCTAAATTGAGACATGAAAGTTTGAGTACTGCAAAGATTCTGACTCAAACATGCCGGAGAATTCCGGATTATTGTAATGGCAGCCCAGCCCTCTGTACCATTTGCCGCCTTCACTGTCCTCTAAATCCTTGCAGCTATGTAGCTCTCAGTGACTAACATGGACAGAAGGAGGGGAGCTTCAGACCCACACCTAGGTGCGTTCAGGGAACAAAAGCCTCCCCCACATCTCAGCCCTTTTTCCCCACTCCTTTGACATCCTAACAGTAAGGTGCCCCCCCTCAACAATAGTATGCCCCGTGTGAGATATGCTGATCTAACTTGACTCAAAAAATCATCCTCTCAAGCAGGAGAAGACTCGGAGTAAGCACAGTAAACCAGCTGGGGTTTTTGAGGCCTGTTCCTCTGCTGCATCATACTCCTTGCATCTAATCCCACCATTTTCTATTTTTCTCCGCCCCTCCCCATTCATATGTTATTCTGTCCCAGTAATGCCCCAAAGGTAACCAAGCTGTAAACCTGGAAATGGTGTCCTGGAAGATGTTAACCAGTCCCTGGAGCAGTTAGGGTTAAGGGCCTTGCTCAAAGGCCTAATGGTGAAATTACTCTGCCACTCACAGGATCTGAACCAGGAACCTTCTGATCCAAGTCATGGAGTCTTATCCCACTGAGCCTCACACCATCATTGACGTATGATGTGTGACACGCATATCTTGGGATAATCCTGTTTCTCCACCAGACCTCATAGCCTCTATCCCCAATGTGGCTCTGGATCACTGTGTCTAACTAAGCGAGCAGTTATCAACACCGACACCAACAAGGACATAGCAATTAGTGAAAGACTGCCACTGGTGGGTCAGGAAGTTTGGCTGGCAGTGAGCCGATCAGAGTCTGGTCAGCTTTGTAATAATAGGTCTGTCTGGGACAGGACCGTGGCGCTGGTGAACTTCGGGGATGTCCAAGGGGTGCCTGGGCTGGTCCCTGCGTGTCTCTGGCATATAGGACTGTGTTATGATTATAGTTTCATCAATCATATACAGAATCACACATAATCACTTTTTTTAATGTGTTTTAATGAGTACAGTATATTTTTGAGGATCTTGCCATTTCCTATGACTGGAAGTGATGCTTTGTGTCTCAGAAAAATGTGGTGTTTTATTAATGTATAGCTAAATCTCCACCAAGCCATTAGTTTAAAATAGCCATTAGTTTAAAAAAGTCTTCCTGTGGGTACAGGTGTTTTCGCGGTACTCTCTACCTCAATTCTGGTAATTTTTCCTCCAGATTGCTGTACGCTGGGATGATATATGGTCAGCGTAAATGGTGGTGGCAGTCTGCACCATTCTGGAGTCTGAGCCCCTAGGAGACACCCCCCCACGCACTGATTTTTCTTTGCATCTTCACAGCCGGGGGCCAAACTGAGCCAGGAAGTTCTGATGGAGCTGGTGAAGCCCAGTGTGGACTACTTGAGGCATAAGAAGTTCCGTTCTGGGAACTACCCATCGTCACTGAGCAACGAGACGGACCGGTTGGTGCACTGGTGCCACGGCAGCCCAGGGGTCATCCACATGCTCATCATGGCCCATAAGGTGAGTGTTTGCTGTGATCCCCCTCTCCCCCAGGTTTGCTCACAGCTCCCTCGGTGGTTAAAAATAAGCCTCCCGCCTGTCTGAGGAGCGCCAGTGAGTAATGCGGTGAGGTCTCTGCAGAGTGCAGCCCAGACACAATTGGTGACTCTCCGCAGGCTGGGCTGCGCTCTAAATCCGTCCCCCTTATGGTAGATGGTCCAGGAAGATTTATGCACCCGTCTGCATCCCAGCCCTGAATTATTGTCTGAATAAGATTAAAAAAAAAAAAAAACCATTTGTTCGTCTAAGACTTGGATCCTCCCCCTTAGCTTGTGCCAGGGAGATATTCTGGGGGGCACCGTGGTGGTCCCAAGCTGACTGTGGACTGTTGGCCAGCCACTGGGCATGAATGTTCCTGCCAGAGCAGCTGGAGTAACTGGGACAGGGAATTGGGGGCACACTGTTACCCATATACCTGTTAATGGGCTCTGCAGGGTCATGACACACGCCTTACCCAGAAGGCCTTGCTTCACATCATGCTAATGAAAATTAGCTAACGGCCATTGATATTTACCCTGTACTGTAACCCTTCCTCGCACTCGCCTCATTTTAGCCCTTACGTGTGCAGACTCATGGAGAGGATGACCTTCTGCAGTCACGTGCTGCTGCCGTCCCAGTTGCGTCAACAGTTATTCTTTGTTGCGCCAGAGCCATTTAGAAGGGAGTAAGCCGCCATTGTCGGTGGAGATTGATGAGGAGCCCAACTGGCGTCCTCCCAGCGCTCAGCCTTGGGTCTGATGTAATTTAGAGGAAATGCCCATAGGAACTTTATTAAACACAATGCTATAGGTAAAGAAGTCTGGAACTGAGTATGAAATTCCCACTGCTGTCCATTGTAACCAGGCTGGTGTCCTTGAAGAAATGGGTGATCTGCAGTGACACCTGATGGTGAAAGTGGGTATTGCTAGTCGACTTTAAAAATGCTGCACGGCTGAATTGCATTCAGATGCCTGTTCAGTGGGGAGGAAACGTGTTTTTTTTTATTTCCTTCTACTTCTTTAATAAGGTCACTTTGTGGCATCATCTGTCCGTTCGGATCCACTCTAACCAGTGTGCATGGTGCCAGTCCTCCCAGATAACTTCCCCGGTAAATGATGACTTGGAGCACCAAGGAAAGTGGAATGAATTTCATATTTTGAGAGAAATTTCTTTCAGACAGAGTGTTACGCTCTGCCAAATGACAAGGCAATTCAAATCCATTTACTGCCTCCACGTTTATTTTGTTGTTGGCAAAAAATGTCTGCCTGAGATGAATAAACCTGTAAAAAGATTCTGTTTTAGGATTTATATCTGCTTTGTGTGTGTGTGGAGTTTGCCTCTTCTACCTATTTTGCAATGGTTTACTTCATGTACTCCCTGTGTGTCTGTGTCTGTCTGTCTGTCTGTCTGTCTGTGTGTGTGTGTGTGTGTGTGTGTGCGCGTGTGTGTGCGCGTGTGTGTGTGTAGTACAGGTATACCTTACCTTGTGGGGACCAAATGTCCCCACAATGTGATGAATACCTGGTTTTGGGTCTTAGATGACTTCAATTGTATAAAAATCTGTGTATGCAATCAAAAATCTGCCAGAAGTGTTGTATTTTGTTTCGTTACCTGTGGTTAATGTTAGGGCTGGGTAGGGGTTAGGGTTGTCATAGTTTTTTAGTTTTTTTAGTTGATTAGGGTTTTCTCCATAGAAATCCACAATAAGATATTTCTGTGTGTGTGTGTGTGTGTGTGTGTGTGTGTGTGTGTGTGTGTGTGTGTGAGACTGTGTGGCCTTCGGTGGACTGGCATCCGGTCCAGAACATACCCTAGCTTTGTGTTCGATGCTGCCTGGGATCAGCTCTAAACTCTCTGTGATCCTGGCCAGGATAAATGGTTAGAGGATGGATGGACAGACGGAAAGTCAGATGTTAAATCTACACTCTGCCTGTCAGACTAGCCCATGTAGAAGACTGTGGGGTCTTGTGGTTTTGCTTCATTTTGGTGCTTATTGCTTTTTTTTGGAGGGGAGAGATTAACTTGTAGCCATTTGAGGGCTGGCTTAAAGTTCCTGTTTGTTCTCAGCCTGCTTTTATGATAATGGGTTTCTGGTATCCTCTTAGTCCAATAGCCCTCATAGGCAAGCGGCAATATGAGGCTTGAGATGACAGTTATTCCAGTGAATGGCAGTTCTTTAGTATGGTGACATGTTTTGGGTTTATAGAGGGTAGGATTTAGTGAGTTTGGTTACACACTGTTTACAGTCAGAGATGTTTATGCACTAGGTAATCCATCTGACACACCTGTCCTGCTGAGATTGAAACTAGAAACTGTCCATTTTATTTTTTTGAGCCAGTTGAAAGGCTTGGTAATTAATAATGTTCAGAGTTGTTCCAGACAAACTAGTATCAGGTCAAGTGTCTGGTCTTCCCATTTCTTTTCAAATCAGTTTGATAATTTCGGTTTTAACTAGGCAGGACTGCCATGTGGATATAGGTGTGAATCTGCTCTCTATCAGCATGAAAAGGTGCATCAAATGAGGAGCTTTGTAGAACTTCAACCTCTGCTTTGTTCTGATGGGCTACATGGGTTAAAAGGTCATGGATTTTTACGAACACCCTATATAAAAGTATGGGTGAGAGGATAGTGACTGGTGAGTAGCCCTCTGGGGTGCTGCTTTTCCTTCCCATCCCTCTGTCTTTGCCAAGCCTGAATGCCAGCTTTTCCATTTTCCATTTTCATGCTGTGTGTTTTTGCCAAACTCTTCTGTAGCCCTGACAATGAGCACGGGAGTTGCCCTTTTCAAGTCCGGTCAGGTTAATTAGAGTCTGGTGTTCACTCCCCTCCGCCATGACCCGCCCCCAGGTCTTTAAGGAGGAGAAGTATCTGAAGGACGCGGTGGAGTGTGGTGAGGTCATCTGGCAGCGGGGTCTGCTTCGCAAGGGCTATGGCATCTGCCATGGCACGGCGGGCAATGGCTACGCCTTTCTCTCCCTCTACCACCTGACGCAGGAGAAGAAGTATCTCTACCGAGCCTGCAAGGTACGGCTGCCCCCCTCTGGCTGGAGGCTGAACTGCAGCCCTTCTCGGGTCACCTGAGGACAGTATGGTGGTCCATTTTTATGGGCTTGTGTCCATGTAAATTGCTGAGATGGTTTTATAGTACAGTAATGTTTTGGTCAGCAACAAACCACATATACGAAAGTGGTCCTATAAGATTATAATGGAGCTAAAATGTTCCTATCACCTAGTGACATTGTAGCAGTTGTAACGCTGCATTACGCAATGCATTACTCGCATGTTTCTGGTGAAGCTAGTATAAACAAACCTACTGCTCTGCCAGGCATGTAAAATTACAGTGATTACAATAATACAGAGTATGCAATACTTGACAGTGATAACTATGTTAGCTGTTAATATATGTACCACATTGTACATTTGTTGTTATTTTAGAATGTACTCTTTCTACTGTAACCTAGGTGTGTAGTATTCCTTCTAGGTTTGTGTACGCCATGATGTTCACACATCACCTAGCTATGCATATCTCAGAAGGTATTCCTGTCATTAAGTGACGCATGACTGTAAATATATTATTGAAAGCTTATTTTTATTGTGGGGGAATATAAGAAATGAGGAAGAAAGCAGAAAAATCAAACGATAGATAGCATGAAAGGATGTCTGTCTATCGGTAGTTAGATTTGATTGATTTTGGAAAGGAAAAATTGCAACAGGGAATGGGGTGCATATTAGACTGCAATTGTACAGTTACTCACAGCTTATTAAGAATCACATCTAGCATGTATCTAATACTCCTTATGAACAACACTTGCATAACACATGAAGAGGAGGTCACTGCTAATGAGAGAGAACACCTTTGGGTACATTCGTCCAGGTATGTCGTCATTGGGTCACATTTCACATTGGGTGAAATATAATGAATGATATTCAATGGACATTGAGTAATTTTGTAGTAGTAATTAGTAATTACAACTTTATTGATCCCTGTGGGGCAATTGTTTTTTACGCCTCCCTCATTTTGCTCTTTGTAGAGCAAGCTGTCTGCGCAGGGCAGCCACCTGTTGGGGCGCCCAGGAAGCTGGGGGTTAAGGGCCTTGCTCAAGGACCCGCAGACATGCTGAGGCTGGGTTTAGCTCACTGAGCCACATGCTGCCCCCCTTTTACTGTTTATTAGATTGAGCCTTGAGTGTTGGATGGGGGTGGGATGCCCCAGAATTAAATCCCCCCACAGCTGCCATGTGGGTGTGCCAGGGATGACCTGGTAACAAGTAGGTAGATAGAGAGGTTTCCCCCTCCCTCATCTGCTGAATATTTCATAACTAGCATTCCTTACTGCCACTGCATGTAATGTATAGTGAGATTTGATATAGAGGGAACATCTCCGGTATCCCAGCATGCTTCGAAGAGGCGCTGGTGTTCAGATATCTACATGTGTTGAGTCTGTGACCTCAGTTGTGTTTGGTGGGGGGCAGGGGTGACACATACACTCTGACAGACAGCAATTTAAGACACAGGAGATGCAGTCACTGAAGAAACAGTTCATTAGCAGCTAACCGTGTTCACATTTGCATATCACAGAGCTGCGGTCACGGGGTGTCACCCTGTAGCTTCCAGCTGCAGCCGGAAATCAGCTGAGCGTGTTGAAGTGGGCGGTTGCGTCAAACCAGCATGGCCTGATGATGACGCTGAACTCCAGGACGGGCAACTCCCATAACGTCTAAGAGTTTGTTTTTGCCCTGTTCCAGTTTGCTGAGTGGTGCTTGGGCTATGGGACGCACGGATGCCGCATACCAGACAGACCGTACTCTCTATTCGAAGGTAATGCACCTAAACCTCTCGCTGGCATCTCCTGAGTGTCACATGGGCTCTCAGTGTCTTTAACGAGCTCCCTCTCTGCCGCCTGTGTGTCTGACGTAACAGCTCCTGCCAGTTTGCAGGAATCCATTAACTTCATCATCCTTCAGTTCTTGGAACCTGAGCTGCTGTCCAAATGTCCATATCACATGTGTCTAGCAGCGGGGTTCTTTCTCCGGTAGCTCAGCCAAGTAGCTGGCAGTCATATCACTACTGGAACCTTGAACAAGGCCTTTAACCCCAATTTCTTCAGGGGTCCCAAATACATGGTAACACAATTACACACCCAGAGCAGAATCCCTCGTGTGATTAGCTGGATCTTGTCACGCATCTGCCACCCAGGGGTCTGGCCACAGCATCTTGCACAGGTTAACGTAGTTTGCTGAGGCGTGGCAAAGGTGAGGGCTCTGATTGGATGAGAGCTTCTTGTCGGTCTTTGTGGCCACTTCCTGTGACCCCCCCCCCCATGTATGACCAGTAGCATCTAATGCCCTCCAAACCCAATGAGGTATAATCTGACCATTTATTGACCATTGAAATTTATTCTTGGTTACCATACTAACCTGTCCTTTCCTCTCTCTTTTAGGTATGGCGGGGGCCATCCACTATCTTTCTGATGTGATTGAGCCTGAAACGTCCTGCTTCCCAGCCTTTGAACTTTGATCTCTGGTTTTGGGTGATCTCGGACTATCTGGGTTGGGATGACTCAGAGCCTCGGCCTAGACACCCCCCCACCTTGCCATGCATGTTTCTCTTCTTCCCCCAACCCCCCACTCCCACTAGTTGCCCTTCCCTCATATGGGCGGCCGCCCTCACTGACACACGCAGTCAGAACGCTCAAACTCGATTTTGTGCTGAAATATGTGGTGGTTTTTCTGTCCTTTTTTTATATTCGTGTCACAAATGCAGCTGAAATCACCGGCTTTATAAATGAACCTTTTCCTTTGCCGAACGACAAGCTCCCCCCATATTTTAAAACCGGATTCATTGTACGGTTAACTCACGCCATGTTTCTGCTGAATGAATGAATGTCGCTCCACTGTTCCTGTTCTATTCACATGAAACATGCCATGGAAGCCTTTCCTCACGATAGATTGAACGCTAGAGAATCAGTGTAACCATGATGTGAGTTACTGCGTTTCTCTAAATAGTGTCCCATTCCCAATGGTGCCATTTTTCTGGATTGATCCAGTGAGGCAGGTGGGTTGTTTGGAGTGTCAGTGTGCGGCGTGCAAGCTGCCTGCCTCTCGTTTCGGAGATGGATTGAAACGGCAGCGGCATAGTTATAATTGGATTTATTAAAAAAAAAAAGGAATGTCCAACGTTCAAATGGCAGCTTTTTGCAGTGTGTGCAGAACTGCTGCATTGCCGGCGGGGCCGCGTGATGGGCTGTGGCTTGTGCTGCCTCCAGCGATCGGTTGAAATCATCCGTCACGAGCGCCCCCCCCCCCCTTCAGTCCTTCCCAGTCCATAGGAGATATGAAGAAACAAGCAGAAAGAAAGAAGAAATTTCGCATTAGGGTGCTTTTTTGGCACATTTCCATCCAATGCCTCGTCTCTATTTATTTGCAAGCCTGAGAATTGCAAGTCCGGGGTCTTTCGAAATCTGGAGTTTTTGATGAAAGCATCTGAGATTCAAATGGAAAGGGAGACATATCTTTCAACCAGAACCCTGCTTTTTTTGCTTGCCTCATAAAAAAATATTATATTATATTAAATTATATATGTGCATTGTTATTTTGCCCATGTTTACAGTGTGTCAAATCCAAACAGTATTTTGGTTCATGAGGAATATGTGATATTGAAAAGATGGAAAAAGGTCAAATGTTGTGGATCAAAAAAAATCCTGAAATTTCACTGAATGACATTTGCTTTTTTCCTTCTCTTCAAAAGCTTTACACATCTTCACATCTAAAACAGACCAATCTGAGAGTCCAGCAAAGGGATTAGGCTTTTCTGCCTTCATGCCTCGATTATTTATTTATGTTAACCACGTGTATGAGGCGAGCCTGAATGTGAATTTTCCTGATGTTGACTGGTGTAAGCAGCATGGTTTTAGGCAGCATAATGGCAACGCCTTTTGGATTTATTATGCTGAGCCAAAGAGGTTCAGACCACAGAAAAAAAATCCATCAGCCTGATATATGAATGGCAGGATAGTCGCAAAGGCGTTTTTAATGAACCGTTCGTCATGCTCCTGGTTGAAAACGTAATTTAAATGTGTACCGGACCTGTCTGCTTGCTGCCGACGTGAAATTTAACCCCGTTTTAAAGGATGAGATCCCACTTTCTTGCAGACAGCCAGTAATTTTCCAGTAGCTGCGGTGATGTCCTGAAGCAGGTTTGTGAGGGCATTGCGAATATTTTATACGTTTTAATAAGCTGAGAATTTTACAGCTAGTCTAGGTGACGGCGGGGGTGAGATTGAACAGTCATAATTCATTCAGGAACCAGATGCCGTTAATTAAGCATGAAGGGTGGGTGGGACGACTGAAGGATGACAGATGAGGGGAAGCGTGAGCCTCGTCTGATTTGGTCAAATCTCTTGGTCAAAATTTGGGAAAGCGAGCCGGATTGTGGCAGCATCCAGGCTGCATCATTCCATGCAACTTCCATCCAACTCGTCACTATTCTCCAAATTAAACTGTTAACTTGAGATATTATCCCAGAGATCATTATCTGTGGGACGGCACACTCATGTACTTTATGGACGAAAAAAATAAACGAATGTTGGAACTGGTTATTTGACTTGATGGCTTTATTTTGCTTCTTTTAAAAGGTAGACGCATTATTTCCAGTAAAATGCAAAACCCTTCCACTAATTGTATGCAATGCCTTGCTTGAGGGACTGTTGCATATTCCTATGTACCACATGAGTGGCATGCATGCTAACATTTTTTCTACTCCCCATTTAGATGTCTAACATAAGCAGTGAGGTTCTGCATCATTACCCATTGCAAATGAACTTCTCTACCCTCAAGGCTTTTGTATTTATTGTTGCTAGATAGTAAATTTCAGCATATTATACTCTGTTTCATTTTTTAGTGAAATGTGTTTCCTGTTTGTAATTTTTGCTGTTTCTTTACATCTTAAGTCTAATAATATCTGTACTCCCGGGATGAGTCGGGACAAGGCCGTTCCTTTGTCTTCCTTTGTTTGCAGACATGGTTTGACCTGTTTTCCTCCTATAGGCTTTGGGCCGTGTGTCCTTGGATTGTGCAGCGTCCCCGCTTTCTGTGGTGCACATCAACTCACTGGCCATCGATCCGTTTGCTTTCAAGTCTTTCCTGTTCTTGTTTGTTTTGATCCAGCCGTTTTGTTGACAGACCTGCAGTAGCTGAATGCATGGAGACCAGCACACTGGGACTATGATACCTGATCTTTCTAACCACTTCTAAGCTCAGATCACCAACAGTTTATAACCAACAGTGTCTTTGACCTAAAGACCTTTTCATTACCCCATGTAACGTGGTCGGTATCATGCTATAATAATCAATGTCATACTGCTGCTGTTGACGTAATTGTGATTCCTGTCCTGAGGAGTCAACATTTGTCCTTCGGACTCCAGTCTGAAGAGATGGCTACGTGGGCCCAACCGGCAGAGGCATGTACAGGGGAATTGCCCTTAACTGAAAGCTGATTGGCCCTCTGAGTGCCCCCACCCCTTTCACTCAATCATTAGCATATCATTGCCTAAAGATAAGGTTGTCCCCTTTGTATGAATTGTGGCCCTTCAATGCCTTTTGAATGGTGTTTTCCTCCCCCTGTTTTAAAAAAAATTCCTGTCCACACGAACATTGTTTTCTAAATTATTTCCGTCCACATGAAACAGCTAAAATGCGCTGTCAAGAGCCAAACCAACAGGCGGCATTATAACTCTAACTGTACTGCCATGTTAGCCAATCAGAAGCCTAATTGCCAGTCCTGCTAAGTTGACAACCATGGTGCACATTCCGACACCTGTGTTGATCAATATAATACGAGAGTGACTCAACATTTATCTGCACACATGTAAGAAGTCCTGTCAGCAAGGTTAGCACAAACAAAGTGGACAATGGTGCACTTAGTGACGTTTCAAGCCAAAAACTCTATTTTCCCTGTCTACATGTTGACGCTGAAAACAAAGTTTCTTAAAATCTTCACCCTGGATGGAGTTTTGCAAAAGCTCTGTTTTCAGTGACCTAAGATTCCATTTACGTGTGGACAAAAGCCCAAGACGTATAGAAAAAGGTATGTTTTATAAATACCTATGTACGTGTGGACAAGGCACAATAATCCCAGAATCTCCCCTGTTAACTGCCATATTGGGGGTGGGATGTAAAGCAGGGTGTGCGGAAACATGCCCCTGTAGGATGGAGAAGCACAAGGTGCTTTGCATGACCAGTGGTCCTTCAGCACATGATGTCCATTTACCATATGCATTCACCCAAAGTGACTTACAGTACAGGGAAGGCTTACAATTTAGGCATGTTTCAGTGGATTTGAACCTATTCCCTTCAAGTTGTTAGAACAATACTTATCTGCTGAGCTATAGGAGCTGTCTGAAGGGCTTTCCTCATGTCTTTCCAACCCCAAGCACTGCTCCCCGGGTGCTGAATTAGCTGCTCCCTGCTAGGTCACAATGCAAAATATGGGTTAATTGCAGAGGACGAATTTCATTGTTGTGCATTGTTGTGTTTCAATGTTGATTATGCCTCAATATGGCAAAATACTGCATGTATATGAGCGTATATGTTCACATTACACATTACGGCAGTTCTTTGATAATTGAGTGTACGTTAGCTACTGTTTACATAAACACTTCTGAATATTTTGTTTTTCTTTTTTTACAGTAGCAATGGAATCATTTGCAAATTGACTTTTATTCCCTAGAAGAATTGAGCTTTATTTTTAGTTTATAAACAGAGCATTCATTTTGTTTTGCAGAGAAATTCAATAATTATTCCACCACTTCACCAGCAGAGGTGAATCTTAAGTACCTCTGTCCAAACCCATTTCCAGGTTGCATAGTTAACCATGGTACACATAATTATATGTGTGGTCAAAATGAAAGATTTTACATATTTTTCATAAACACTCTAGATCCTTCTCCCTAACACATTTTTTTAAATTGTGCCAGCTCAAAGAGGCCACATGATTTGTGGTCTTTAAAAGGACCAATTCTGGATTAATGTTTAGTGGATTATGGGATTGTTTGGGGTTTTGTTTATGTAATATAAAAATGACGTTGTACTATAGAAAAAATAAATGATATACACTGTAATTTCTCTAAACTGCTAGTTACTGTTAACATTAGCAAAGTTATTTATCAGGGGGCTTTTCCACAAAGCAGGATTTGTTGCTTAGCCAGACAACTTGTTGGATTTAAGGTCGTCTGATCAACATGAAAGTGGAGGAAGATAAAACCCATTTATCCCAACTACCTTGAATTCAACAAGTTATACAGCTAAGTAACAAATCCTGCTTTGTGGAACACCCCCCTGGTCTGTAATTTATTCATGGAAATGTAGTTCCTTTTAATCCCCATGCTATCTTTGTAAATATGAGACTCGGGAATTATTCAGTCTCTGTCCGACTAATAGTTAATTGTGTTTTTGGTGCATGAATATGAGTAGAATTGTTTAATCCTGAGGGGTCTTTGTTCTGATGACCCCTAAATTGTTGCACACAAACCATTTTAAAACAGGCAGTTGTAGCCCTGCTGTGTTGTGTCATTGCTATGGTGAAATACCACAGAGAGGATTGTGGGACAGGTTTGATTCCTTACAGACACCATGGTAGGAAATATTTACAAAGCTCTGAAATCGTTCCATCTCCCCCAAATGAAAACAGCCACCGTATCAACACTTTCTGATTTTCTGCATTTCTTTTTTTCTGTTAGTTAAAGCTTTTGTCTTCAGCATAAAAACACACAGCCTAGAGATTTTAAGAGGGATCAGGTCACAGACTATCATTCAAACTATTGCATTTATTACACGATCCAACTGCAGGCATTTGAATACATATCGACATCAGGCCACAGTACCCTGCAAAACACTTAATTCACTGTCCAGTGCACACAGATTTTGAGCTCTTGTAGTATCCTTTGAAAAATGCCAGAATTCTCTCTCTGCTTGCAACAAAAGTGCAAAATAAAGGTACTGTTACAACTCTACCGTGTCTGCAAATTATTTTATTTCATATTCCTGTACATCAGAGGCCTGTGAACTCAGAAGTTGGTCAGATAATGACAAGCAGATAAGCCTGACCTCCAAACCCTGCATGGAACTTTAACTACGTTAATGACTCTTGTTTTTTTGAGACCTGCCTGCTTGTTTGTTGTTCCCTTTGGCATCCTGCAGTGTGCACTCTGTAAAATAGTTCCCCAGTTCCCACAACCTATGGTATTCTTTGCACACTCTCTTGACAGTCTGTTTGGTAATCTCATGTGCTTCTCCCACCGGCGAATGGTGGTTGTAGGCGTGCCTCTTTTGGTAAATTTTTTTTGCTTCATAACACCAAAATGTGCTCTATGGATAAATTCCTTCTCGTGCTTGCCGGAAGGTGGAGACGAAACGCGCGATTTCAGCCCTAATTTGAGCTGCTGCTAGTGGAGCGGTCACCTCCCAGAGCGAAGCCATCTGCTCGGAGACTGGGGGCCGAGCCACGCCGGTGGAAACACCGTTGCCTTCACTCGCCATGATTTCTACTACATTGGAGCTGTTGTCTTCTTCGGCATAACCACTATTCTGAGCTGAACATGTTTTCCTGCCATTTTAATCTTCTGTCAGACACAGTACCACAACACTCACACACACACACTCACACACATACACACGCACATACACTCATGCTGATATGTGTACACACTACTCAGACAGGAGGGATCAGCAAGTTACTTGATTCACCCAAGCAATAGTCTAGTCTTCAGGTAAAACCAGGTCAATCCTACCCATTAACACAATGATGCAAGCTTGTTAGCGGGAGTGTGACAAATCGACTAAGATGTCACCAGAAACACACCAATTTGAAAAGACTAAATTGGGTTTAATGTGAAATTAAGAGAACAATGGAAAAAAAATGCATTCAGCAGTCTCGTCGTAAGCACAGAAGGAATTTCACATCCAGGCTTGGGCATCATATGATCTCTGGTGGTTTTCCCGGTCTTCGTGTTTGGGGGGACTATGCTCGGGAAGGCTGGGGGAGGGGGTGACAGGCACTCGTTACATTTGGGGGGATCATCGCGACCCTCCTTCCCGGCGATGAGCTATCCAATCAGATGAAAGAAAGAGAGAGAGGCTCGGACACATGTCGATCGATTTCCAGAGCCTGAGGAGATGTTATTTCTTTTCTGGAGTTGAGAAGACCTGCTCGTATGGTGGGGGTGAGTGGTTGCAGTAGGATGGGGGAGGCGGGTAAGAAGCCATCATGTGGGCGGAGCTTGGCTGCACCTGGTAGGCGGGGGCAAGGGGCGGCACCATGACATTGCTTGGGTCACCGTAGGTCTGCATCCCAGGAGGCTGTGACCCTGTGTACACAAAAAAAAAACAGCCAGTCAACAAGCACTCATGGAACACAATGTTATCAAGCAGATGCTCTTCATTGATGATCTGTCAGTGAATGAGAACTGGGTTGTCACAATGTGAACAGTTTCCAGGTTACTTCCTGCCTTTTCACAGGAAGTAGGAGATGTAGCTTATAAGGCAGAGTGCTGACTAAGAGCAGCCTGGGGTGGGTGCTTTAGCACATGCTAAGCTAATTGGTCACTAGTAGGCAAGTAATGATTTACCCAGTTCACCATTTGGTTTGATTCACAATATTGGGCTCACGATTCAATTTTGTCCCACAATGTTTTTGAGAAAAAAAAAAATACATTACATTGTCCTACTCTTTATCTACGTAAATATTCCTTTTGTTAAATTAAAAAAATACTTCTATTTAAATTTCTTAACCAACAATAATTATTTACAAACAGTTGTAAAGGTTGGCATAAAATACCCATTTAACCAAAATATTCCTTTTATTAAAAATGAGTAAGTTAACATCAGATAGACCTTTTCTTAATAACCATTTTGCCAATCCGCAGTGTCAGTTCCACAGGTTGCATTAATTGGTTGCACCTTCTGCTATCTAAACAATAATAATAGCCTAATAATAATTTGTGATTCATTTTTACTTCCTTGATTCGAATCATCATAAGTTTGTACTGTGATTTATTGTTGCATAATATGTCATCACATGCCTAGTCGCTAGTCAAAATAAGTGCGGTACCACATTTTGTTTTCCAGTCCTGTGTATCTTTGATGTTCATATATTCCCACTCTTGTGGAAGTATCTAAGTTAAAATTAAAGCAACCAATAGAATGCTTAATGGGCAATGACCCTCTCTTGGTTTCCTACAAAAGAAATCTGTGGTTAAATGAATGATGGCTAATTGCATAATGATGTCCAAAACATACAAACATAGTTCCTACCGAGTCCTGAAATATGAAAACACAGCAAACTGGAACTGTGGCAGTATAAAAAAAAATTAGCAAGAAAATAAATGAAGTAAATCAGTGTACATCTATCCATCCATCCATTCATTGTATTCTGAGACCTTTATTCTGGGTGAGAATTGCGGTCTGTATAATTTTCTGTATTCATTTTCATAAGCTGACAATTTTTGGCCAATGTCAGCACACAATGCGTGCGGCATTAAGGCTTAAGCTGAACGTATCCATCAAAAACAGGTAAGAAATACACATTTATTTCTAAAAGGCAAAAACCAGATAATGGATGTATATAGTAGAAAAGTAGAAAAGAATGTTATTATTCAAGCTATAAAACAACATGCCGTTTATAAAGGAAAGGAAATCTGAAAACTATAATCAGATATCTACCGTGAACTAAACCCTACGCATGCTGAACACATGGTGGCGCCATCCTCCCAGCTGATCTTTTATATAACATCCTAATGTGTCAATTAATCTAATCAGGGTCATCTGGGTTTTATTAACGCTGTGTGGAAGCCTGGCGATCAGTTGCCATGGGAACACCTACGGTCACCTGTACCCAGCTCCATGCAATTTCTCTACCTGTCGCAGGTTCACAATATATCTATCCACCTACCCATCAATCACCTTCTGAGACCTTTCATCTGGGTTAGAATTGCAGTTTATATAATTTTCTGTATTCAAACATTGGCATGCCTGCTGTATGCAGGATTTTTTTCTTCTGTTATGTATGTTCATTGACAAGAAATTTTAAGCCCTTAAGGCTTAACCATCCGTATCCATCAAAAATAAATAATACACCTTTATTTCTAATAGGGAGCCATTTCAGAGTTAAAGATAGGTATATGTAGATATATTAAACAGACTGGCAATTACATTACGACAAAAGAGTATTCCCGTTAAATCAGACATTTTTATCAGACAAATCTGACTTTTACATTAGGGCTTTGAAGGTTTGTCATAGTTGGACCAACAGTACAACAACAAAAAAACAGAGCAGCAGCAGTGCCACAAGGTGATGGTGGAGTACTTCAGCTCAGAGTCTGGTCCCTACATCTGTCCATCTGCTCACACTGTCATGTGGGCGCCATCATGCAGCACATTTTTTTTGCTGAAGAGCAACAAGCAACAAGCCAATGTAAGACATCGACAGTAAAAGGTTAGAGATGGTTAGAAAAGTACTTGTGGGTTATTTTCCAAATTCATGGCAAATTCAAAATGCAGTGGGAGCAAGGTAAAGCTGTCTTTAAAGCACCGTTCAAAGGCGTTTCTCATTTTACTTTCAGAAACACGCTCTTAAATCGCGCCCAATCAGTGTGTTTGAAACCCAGGAAGCTGGAGCCCCCCAAGCCTAAAAAGAAGCGGGAATGCCTTTCTGACAAATGGCAGCATTTGTGACCCGGGGAGTAGGCGCCGGTGGTGTCATTATCGGGGTCTTTCGATACCCTGGGCCTGAGCTCGGCTTGTTAACTCGTTAGCGGGGAGGTGGACAAACAGTGTCAGCTGTGTTAAATCATTCCTGATTGAGAGGTCATGGTATGACAAGGGGTTACTCACCCCTGCTGTCCCTCACCAGAAAAACAAAGTATAATTGACTTAATGGGTGCTGAAGAGCAGCGGCAGAGGATGGAAGGCTGCCATAGTGGATGGGGAACCTTAAATGGGCAATCTCCCTGGAATGGCATCTCCCCGCCCTTGAGAGCTGTGGGGTGCTGTCAGTTTGCTCAGCTGGATGTCAATCAGCAATTACAGCCAATCCCCTCGAGGACACATCACTCTGAATACTCTCTCTCTCCATACTCCCCGATGGGTGTTTTGAGTTCTGCCTGCTGTTGACATGCAGACAGTCTTCCGTTTGCCTTGCCAAAGACATCCTCGAGAATTTCACCTGTAATGACACATCACTGGCACGTGTGAAATATATTCACATGCATTTATTTATATGTGTTTATAATAGTTCTTCCTTATAGTCACCACAAATAACACTGGCGAAGTTAGGACTTGTCAGTTTAATACACTAATACACAGGCACTAATAAATCATTTTGTATACAATTGTATTAATCAACTACAAGCAAATGTATCCTGAGCTAATCCAGTGTATTCTTCAAATTTTAAAACTTTTCAACTTAAAGAAATTAAGATAGAAAATTTTTAAAAAATCATACATAAGTCCATCAAGCAATTTTCTACATGACTAACTGTTATAATTAAAGTCTTTCATCGCAGCAGACTGGAAACCAGAGAAATCCGCCAGGCTCGTGTTTTCCTACAGGAGGATCGCAAGAAAGGCTGAGATCCCCTAAAGCAGGAGTGGGACTGCAGAACCATCTGATCGTGGCAGTTCTTTTTATTGCATTTTTCCACTGGAGTATTTCACTTATTCAGAGGTATTATTAACAAGTGTTCCTGAGCCACTGAAAGTGCTGAAGCAGGAAAATATGAATCCCTTTTTTTTAGTGTCCCCCCTCCCTGCAAAAATAGTCACTGCATTTCAGGCACGGCACCCAGACTGGACTATCCATCACAACAGACGATGTGGGAAGTAGTAAGTAAGCTGATGGTATTTGGGCCTGCTGAAACCCAGGGCCCTGCCGGTATATGAGGAGGAGAGGGGGATTATTGCTTGGGTGGCTGTGGTGACTGGCAAAGGATTGCCACTAGAGCTATTTTAGAGAGACTTTAGTGCCCCCCCCCCCAAATAAATGTACACTAGTTAGTTGAAATCAGTAATCTAAACTTATGTGGCACCATAGTCAAGCTTCACCACCAGTCCCCCCCACCAAGCTGCAGTTAAATTTGTTGTGGGGGGGGCAGCTCGTTGCTCACAGTTAGCTGAGTTGGTTCCCCCTCAGAGGATGCCGCCCTGGGAAATTGCCCACCTTACCTGTTGCCAGGATCTGCCACTGGTTTAAATGCTGAGTTCTCTTTCACATTCAGTAAAATCAGAACCCCCCTGTACAGGCATGATCCCCCTCTTCATAAATCTCCAGGGTTTCTATGGAGAGGGGGGTGCGGCTGGAGGAGCTGCCATGTGCAAGGAAAGGTGATCATTGCTGATGGCAGACAGAGGATCAGTCTGCGCATGAATATGACTGAAATGCAAATATTGCGTTCACATATCCTTCTCCAGTTCCTCAGCATCTTCCCAGCAATACATCCTGGTGCCTCACACGGTAGGAGGCTACAGCTTGCTGTCTTGGTTTACCTCCATCCTCCTTAAAGATGGCTAATCCAGATGGGGATCATGATTAGAATAGTCAATGGGAAGCAATTACAAGTTTTAATCACTGTGTTTACACTTGTATTTCTGCTAACAGGATTATCAGTATTTTTAGTTTTTTCCATCTGTTTGACTTTACCCTGGATAGTCTTCAGGGAGAATTTCAGTAAAGAATAGGTTTATTCTCTTTGGCTGTGAAAAGTTTGACATAACAGTCACATCGGGAACTCATTGTGATTTTCTGAGAATGCAGGTTAACTTTCTTCAGAAATATTTTTCTTTTTAAAAGCAGTCAAGGTTGTGACTTGGGTTGTAAGCCACAGGGAAGCAGGCAAACCACTTTTGTAAGTCTCAGTGTGACAGTCTTTTAGTTATAAGGACCAGAGCCTTTCCCGCAGAAAATACACGCGATTACATTATAAACCATTGATACTTTTTGTACACATGTCCTGTATTTAATCCATATCAACTATGCAACCCAAATGCATACCTCAAAGAGGGGATAAAGGCAGGAGAAGCGGAGCTGCAAGCATTAATCAAATGGCACACTCCGGAATTTATCCGTGACTCACAGGCTTTCCGTACTGCAACGCCAGCAGAATGTAATCTGCTCTCCTATTAAAGCACACGGCAGCATGTGGACGAGGCCTGGACACAGCATCCGTGCAGATGGTGCAGTCGGGGGGGGGATGGAACGATAGAGGCGGCGGGCCTTCATTATGGGCATGGCGGAATCCTGGCCGTGACACGTGACCAGAAATGAGGGACAATTAGAAATGATTCAATGCCATTAATACTCTAATCAGCTGCTGTGGCTGGTGGTGAAATTTGGCGACAGGGGGAAGGGATTATGACACCGGCAGATTGCTCAGCTAAATAGGTTTAATCATTCCATCTTTCCCGAGCTGGGGTGGGGTCCCTGATTTTGTTGGTGGGGGGAGGGGACACTGCTAGTGAAGCTTGACTATGATGCCACATGGGTTTAAACCTCTAGAGACAGAACTGTACAAAGCTCATCAGTGCAGTTTAAAGTAAATATTTTCAGGGTTGTCACATCCTGCCTGCCATGTCCGCCTGACTCTCCTGTCTCCTTCCACATGTGGCCCTGATGAGCCACACTTGATGTTTGTTGCCCCACGTTAATCTATGTATTTAAGTACCTGTTTGTCTTGTCCTTGCTAGTCTGGTCATGTCGCTCCATCTGTCAGCTTGTGTCCTTCCAATATCTGGCCTTCTCGTTTTGATCCCTCGTGGTCCTGTTTATTTCCAGTCCCTCTTTGTTTAGGTTTGTTCTAATAAAGCCCCTTTTGTTTCACCCAAAACGCCTGCCTTCCAGTCATTCGCTCCTTCAGCTCTGACAATAGAATGCTGAATTTGGGATAAACTGAACTAATTTGGATAGAATACTTATTGAAAATAATCTGTCCAAGAGAATACTGCAGTTGAATAGTTTAGCTATTGTAGTATATAATATTAATTTTGCCACAAATCAATATATTGGGAACCATCCATCCATCCATTCGTCCCTCAACACTTTTTCCTGGGCAGAGTCTTGGAACATTAGTCACTGATCAAACTTAAGGACTATCTAGTAAATACATTTCAGAGATATGATGCCATTGACTTGTTTAATAGGGGCACAGTGAGTGTAAATAAAATGGCCAGTAAAATCCTTATCGTGGTGGAGGGGTTTGCGTGTTCCTGTGATCCCAGGAGCTATGTTGCCCGGGGCTTTATGCCCCTGGTAGGGTCACCCAAGGCAAACAGGTCCAGGTGAGGAACCAGACGAAGTGCGGCTCAAACGATCACCTATGATGAGAAAAATATTGGAAACACGTTCTCCTTTGCCCAGACGTGGGTCACCGGGCCCCCCCCCCCGGAGCCAGGCCATGGGGGTGGGGCTTGATGGCGAGCACCTGGTGGCCAGGCCTATACCCATGGGGCCTGGCCGGGCATAGCCTGAACAAGGCACGTGGGTCCCCCTTCCAATGGGCTCACCACCCATAGGAGGGGCCATAGGGGTCGGGTGCGATGCAAG
>JAABNX020000038.1:12359839-12405907 GCA_015163995.2 Mormyrus lacerda
CCCACTTGAAACTAACGTCACACTGTAAGACATGTAAGACACACCCACTACGTAATTTAATGTCTACGTGAAACATCAGTTATACTTCAATCACTAAATTAAATGAGGACAAACATTTATAAATGTAAAGCATTAGGTTTTGACCGGTACAATTTATCCAGTAAAATCGAATTGAATGGAAAATTATTTAGGCTAGAAAAGCTAATGAATAAGCTACATAAATAACTCTTAATAATAATCTTTTTGGATGAGTTGAGATAGCCTAGTTATCAACATGTCTATAGAAGGTTAAAGCTTAAAAAGGATATATGCAGGGTTGTTGCTAGAGATTTTGGGCCCCAATAAAGCACGCCATGTTGGGCCCCCAGCCCAGACCAATCATATGATGTCACAAATTTTTAGGGTCCTTGTCGATTAGGGGCCCTTAGAATCGTCCCACCTTACAGCACCCCTGCCCATATGATTTAGAAAGGTACCAGACACACATCTTGCTACACGTTATACTCCTGTATGTTCAGTCCCTGTATCATACCTGTCAAGTTTTGGATCTGAAAAAACAGGGAATTTCTGCGCAATCCTGGGGGGTTTCGACCAGCAAATAAGACGTTTGGTCACTATAATTATAAAATACGGCAAATGTACATGAAAATACGAATACAGGAAGGGAATGAGGGGTAAAATACGGGAGTTTCCCAGGCAAAACAGGATACTTGACAGCTAAGCCCTGTATTCCAATCCACAGACAAACGCTTATCAGCAAAAGCAGTCGATGCCAATGCAACCTGCACCATCCAGGTCAGGCATCTTCTCCGTGAAACTCAGGTTTCTCTTAGAAATTGTGTTAGATGGGGGTAGCTGACTTTTCCATGATCCCGAAAGCACTCTCCGCTCTGTGAAGTCTTTAGCTCAGTAAATCATTTACCCCCACATGGAGCTAGTAGGCAAACTATGGAGAGTCCAGGTGGTCCTTGAGTAAAAATGCTACTGGGTGTAATCAGCGAGGGCACTGGAAAACCCCTACTTAGTCACCTTCACTATGCAGGATCATGGAACTGCGGTAACAGGCAGCTGCTCAGGCCAAAGTCAGAAGCTCAAGCCTCAAGTTGGATACTCGTGGAATTAATACATTCAATTCAATTCAATTCAGTTTATTTTTATATAGCGCCCTTCACAACAGAATTGTCCCAGGGCGCTTTACATGGGTGTGTTCAAACACATTGATACATATAAAATGAGATACATAAGACAAAAGAAAGACAGAATAGAAAAGAAAGAAAAAATAAAAAAATAAAAATAAAATACATTGGAATGCCATGCCAGGTCTGTCCTGATGTTTAAATCCTATCTTCTGTCCTGAGACGGGCAGAGACAGTACAGTTCCCGAAGTCTTTACCAATTATCACTTCCTCCTCCAGGTTACCTTTGGCAAGAACAAGGTGCTTTGTTTGCGAAATGGAGCCCTATATTGTAAAACTTACACAAGATTTTTATTTTTTATTTCTTTTGAAGAATCAGACATTAGACGCTTCAATAATTTGTAACGAGCTAAACAGGCAGACATTGGCTCTTTTGGTACTAATGGCTAGAATATAAATATTTACGATGAATTTTTAAGGGCATTATAATAATAATTTTTAGGACAGGTAGGAAAAGTACTGTAATAGAGGTATAACGGTGGAAAACTGGAGGACTGTCACCGGCGGCCAGGGTAGTACAAAGTCAGACAGAACTATAATCCGATAACAGGATGGAGATTGAGTGTAGGTCTAATGGGATAGTAGATGTAGGACAGAGTAGGACTGGTTTGGGTGAGACATTCTGAGTAGTAGGTAGAAATGAGGATGGAAATGCTTTTAGTGTAGTCGTCAGTAGATGTTGGACAGAATGTAGAACCCTCCGGTGGAGTGCATGAGCCCGACAGAATGTCTGGTTTAATAATAATGGAAGCTTCATTGATCCTCGTGGGGAAAATGCATTTATTGTCTCTCTCAATTTGCTTTTTAGAGAGCAAGCTGTGCACAATGGGCTGCCACCTTTTGGGGCGCCCAGTTCAAGTACCCATCAAAGCTGGGTTTCAACCAGCTACCCCAAAAATTACAGGCACACAGGCTTAGCTCACTGCGCCACACACTGCTTTGCGTAAGACGCGTGAGATCGGCAGACACCTTCCTAACTGATCTGGTAACTCATTTTAAGTAAATTAGCCTAGGTGGATCTTAGACATGTATAAACAGTGGCAGTAGCGCTGCCATTTTACCAATCGACACGATTTTGAGTGTCTGTCTGTGGTACAGCCCTACATTAGTGAGAGAAATTTGGTAATGATTGGCTGTAGCATGCCTGAGATATAGCTGTCTGATTGAAATGGACATGGCACCAGTACAGTCAGGGTGTGTCTGCAGGCTGTACTTTACTGAAAGTTTAAGCTTTTTTTCTAAATCTTTAAAAGGACTGTCTCCTGATTGGAATGATACCAGATTTATGTAGGTTGGGCGAAAATCCTAGGAGGTTAGCAAAAAAACCTGTTTTCAGACAAAAATAAATCATGCAAAAACACAAAGATGGAGAACCTAGTTCTATATTTTGTTGAATTTGGCATGACATAGTGAATTGGACTGGCAATAAATTTCAAATGTAGGTATGACAGTTTTGGAGAAATAGGCACTGTAGCGCCCCCATCTGGCCGAATGAGGTGTCCTTTATAGGCTGGGCTGAGGGTCAGAGCAGAAATGTACCAGCCAAATTTGGTTTGGATTGGTCACTTTTAAGCCTGTCAAATGGCTGCTTGATTTTGAATGACTGATGTCGGCCACTCTTTTAGGACTTATGACTGCCATTGTACGTGTCTGATCTCAGACTGGGTCCTAGTACATATCTGCCAAATTTCACTTGAATTGGGCAAGGCAGTCAGGAGATATTGGCAGTTTTTAGTTGTAGCGCCCCCTATTGACGAAATGCGACCCGCCTTGGACCGTGTCCCTAAAATGGTGTAGGGAGGTAAGATCGCAAATTTGGTAGAGGCAGGCCAAGGCATGGGCAAGTTATAGCGTAAGACCAAAAAATAGCAGTAAGACCAAATTTGGGCATTGTTTGAGTGTGGCTAATGGCCATAGGATAGGCAAATGTCTAAATTTTTGCTATTGATAAGCTCAGAGTTCTGATTCGTTTGACACCTCACGTGTCTGATTTGATAGGACAAGCTAGGACTTTAAGGGAAAAGTAGGATTTGCGAATTATGCAAATTAGCAAACAATTCTAAGTAGGCAGAGCTTTATAGTCCCATTGACTTTTTGGTAGGGAAAGGCTATCTGTATCAGCAGACTTATAGGACAGGAGATATGGGCCGAAACGTGTTGGGAGGTGCTACAGGGCCCCCATCTGACTGACTGGGACAGGTCGGAGGGGCTGAGTAGTGGGTAGGAATAGGCATCTTGCTGCAAAATTTGGTCAGCCTAGGACTTGCGGTTTAGGCTGGGCATTCAGTTTTATGGAAGAAAAATAATAATAAAGAAGATTGTCAGCAAGCAGTGACAAACGTCCAAAGCTAATGGACAGAAGCAATGGGGAGGAATGGAGTGACTGGCATAAAATTAGTAGTTAAATAATGATGGGCAATGAAGTACAGACTATAAATGATGGCAAATGCATGTAAATAATTATTCATTCATTCATTCATTCATTTTCCAACCCGCTTTATCCTATTGGGTCGCGGGGGGTGAGGCAACAGTACTAACCACTGCACCACCATGTCGCCCTATGTAAATAGTTAGAAAGTAGGAAATACTGCTATGATATAAGATGAGACCTGACAGAAGCAATGGGGAGCAATGGAGTATATGGCATGAAATCAGTAGTTTAGTAATGATGGAAAATGATGTACAGACTGTAACTGCTGGCCAATGCATGCAAATAGTCAGAAGGTAGAAAATACTACTATGATAGGATGAAAGTTGACAGAAGCAATGGGGAGGAATGGAGTATATTGCATGGAATCAAATACTACTATGACAGGATGAGACCTGATATTTTGACATTACAGTAGAAATCTTCATCAAGGATAAAGGAAAAAGTGTAGATGAGAAACATAAAGGAAACATGCTTGTATCTGTTTAGGGTAAATATCACCAATGTAGAACCATCTGGTGAAGTGCCTGAGGCTGACTGAATGCATGGTTTGGGTCTGATGGCCTGACTAGTTGGAAGATTTAGGCACCTTCATACCTGGTCTGGTAAGTCTAGATCTTACAGGTTTGCTTTGTTTATTCTGCCTGTGTAAACATAGTCTGTGTTGCATATCATTAACAAAGTGCTGAGTTGCGAGACTGCTGTATATAACATACAATATATCATGCTATATCCTATTGTACAGTAGGGTGTTCAATTAGACAGGAGAAAGGCTGAAAGTATTGAATGGTATTATTAAAATGGAGCACTGACTCCACCTGCTGCCTAATTTATTAAAAAATTGTAATTGCTGTGGTGTACACAGGCTGAAGTATTATTGAAGTTTGATAAATTTCTAAAAGTCAAATGGCCGGAAAATGAAAACAAATTAAAAATATGGACTTAGATGAAGGGAAAGGTGATTAATCTTTGAATGTTTGATGAAAAATAAGGACATTTCAGCTGCATTTACCAAGGTAGGTCTTAGACATATTTAGACTGTAGCACCCCCATTTAATCGATCGCCACCTAAGTTGGAGGGTCTATCTAGGGTCCAGTGCTATATTAGTGGATGCAATTTGGTGAGATTTGGCTGAAGTACGACTGAGATTAAGGTGGTTGATTGAAATGAACATGGAAATGCTGCAGGTTGGGTATGGCTGGTGGCTATAGTGTACAGGCAGGTCAAGTTATTTTTATAAATTAACCATAAAGGCATTGTCTTGATTGTCTTGACCTGCTACCAGAATGACCTAGGTAGGGTGGACATTGTAGGAGTTATAGAAATATGTAATTTCTGGAGTTTTTAAACATCACGAGAGAATGCTAATCACTGTCATTGGACAGTACATATATCTTGATTTGTCATGACTCACAGAACATACAGTGTAAAGAATTTTGACCAGTAATATGTCACTTGAACAGAAATGAGAATAATGTAAGTTGCACCGATTTGCCAGGTTTATACATTACATTGCTGTAATGCCCCCAGATTTGGAGGCCCTTTCCCCAGTACTGTCCTACACGATGTGTTCAAGTTTGGTGATGATTGACTGAGGTAGGCCTGAGATACAGCGGTCTGATTGAAATGGGTGTGGTGCCTGTATGGTCTGGGTGTGGCCGGTGGCTGTACCTTACAGAAAGCTTACGATTTCTTGAATAATTATTTATAAGAACTGCCTGCTGATTCGAATGATATGAGATTTATCTAGGCTGAGTGAAAATCCTAGGAGGTTAATGAAAAGTCCTGTTTTCAGACTTATGCATAAATTATGCAAAAACGCAAAGATGCAGAACCAGGTTCTGCATGTTGTTTGATTTGGCATGTCATACTGAATTGGCCTGACAATAAATGTCAACTGTAGGCTTGACAGTTCTGGAGAAATAGACAGAAACACAAAAGTTGTCACTGTAACGCCCCCATCTGGCAGACTGGAGTGCCCTTACCAGGGTGAGGTCAGGGTGTGTAGTTACATGGATCATCCAGATTTAGTTGGGATTGGTGATTGCTAGGCCCGTCAAATGCATGCTTGATTTTCATTGGCTAATTATCGCCACCACTGTATGACTATGGATTGGCCATAGTAGACATGTGCCAAATTTCACTCATATAGGCCAAGCAGTACAGGAGATATTGGAAGTAGGTATTTGTATCGCCCCCCCTATTGACTAAATGCGGCCTGCTTTGTATGGTATCCCCAGAATGGAGCAGGGAGGTAGAATTTCGAATTTGGTTAAGGTAGGCTAAGGCAGGGAGAAGTCAGCCTGAAACAGGTCATATTTGGGCAGGATTTGGGCGTGGCTAGTGGCCGTACAATAGACAAATGTCAGACTTTCTAGAATATCTATTGATCAGCTCAGAGGACTGATCAGTTTGACACCTCATTTGTCTGATTTGGTAAGACAGGGTAGGACTTTAAGGCAGAAGTCAATTTTGCAAATTAGCAAAAAAATCTAAGTAGGCGGAGCTTTATACTCCAAATGGCAAGTTGGTAGGGCATGGCTGTCAGTATCTGGAGATAAATTTCGATTGTAGAACTAACAGGATAGGAGATATCGACCGAAACATGTCGGGGGCGCTACGGTGCCCACATCTGGCTGATAGAGTTGGGTCGGACAGTCTGAGTAGTGAGTAGGAATTGACATCTTTGGTTAAAAGGATAATATTACAGACAAAATGGTTTGATTTATATATTAATGATGTCTGTTTGGCAGAATGAAATACCACAGGTGGAGAATTCTCAAAAACTTTCTCCAGTCGTTGGATTGGTAGAGATGAGTCTACAGTATATTACCTTTTTCTGTTTTCTTCAGGCTCTTCAACTACCTGAAATCTTTTAAACAGGTAACAGTCAAGCAATCTTTTTACACACTTCTAACATTTTACATGTGTGTGAGCGTGCACCAAACAGGTCTACTCTCCAGTTGCCCGCTCAACAATACATTGGAATACCATAACGCTGGCCCTCTTCTTCAAAGTGTTCTGTCCCCTACTTTGTGATTTGTAAAGCCACATTTCTAAAGACACAAGAATTTACCCAATTAGTTCTTTCAGCCATTATTCGTTATTTTATCACCGATAAAATCTTCAAAGTCATAAGTAAATATCAAAAATGTTTTAAACACTCAGTCCTGACACAGATCATATCTCAACCAAAGCTCATGAAGGAAAGTCACTCCCAGAAAACTGTACCAAACAGAATTATTCAGAACACCTTGTATTTACAATCGGCAAGTCTCACTAATTCTGATTCTTGGATGTACTGGGTTTTTTTTCAGTTTACAGTAGGTCAAATGGTCAGAAATGACAATATGGCTAAGTGACATAGCGATGTTGTCAGGCACAAAGGAGGCTACACACACTGGTGATAAAAAGAACAAAAAAGGGATAATCATTCATTAACCACTCTGCATTCATCTTATTACATCAGGAATTTTAAATTAATAAACACTTTGTTAATTAACGTCAGAGGAAACATACTGTATTTAAAAAGCACAAAATCAATGGCTGACAAACAGGGGTGTAGCACGAAGTTCTGCCCTCCCTGATAAAATGTCACGTTATACCCCCACCCCTTGCCAAATATTACATATAAATTTATGCATTGAAAGGCCCCTATGAAGTTCTGGGCCCCCTAAATCTGCCAGGGTTTCCATGCCTCGGTAGCGACCCCTGGTGCCCACCACAGGTGGTGGCAGCTTCAATGCTGACTGAACTGGGCACATTCCTAGCAGCTTGCTGCAAACGGGCCCAGATCGATGGCTTGCAGCTGCTGCACGATGATGTATGAGCTGGATCTGGGGGCAGCGGGTGTCCTGGGAGCTCTGATAGACGTCCCCCTGTCAAGCAGTCCATCACATCAATTCATCCCTGGCATAAACTCTATTAATAAACGGGCCTCGCCCCCCAGTTACGACAGCCCTGGGGCTGCAGCTTTCCCTCAGAATTAATCACGGCATCTCCCACTGTGGCTGTAATGAACGAGGACGGCCTCTGACGCTGCTCTGTTGGAGGCACTGCACACATATGCTGGGAAAATATGCCCAGAAAATTCTCCCAGTCAGAGTGTACAAATGGAGGATGGGCAGTCATGCTCAGGGCTCTCATACTGACAGATTTCATGGGTCAGAACGGCCAGAAACTAAATGCTGAAACCCAAACACACCCAAAGGCTGACGTCACTGTAAGAGTATGGATTTCCCTGTTAATATAAACATATACAAATATAAAACGTCTCTCTATTAAAAAAATCATTGAGAATGAACACTGACTTAAACAGCAGACATTTTTTTCTTCACAAGGGTACAGCAACAAATTTTATAGTGGCTTTTGTTTAGGGCAATGTGCATATGTTGGGATGGTTGTAGGTTTGAATCCTAGGTAGAATAATCCTATCACTGCTAGGTCCTTAACCCCAGCTTCTTCAGAGGTACTAGATGTTAGCTAGCTCAGATCCCAAAACTTTCTCTCACCTGTACATGCACATGTCTCTCTGTCTCTCATGAAGAACAAGATGGGATTGGTGAAAACTATCCAATTTCCCCCACGGGGAAGAATAAGGCACTTTTCTCTATACTGAATTATTTAACCAGTCGGATACAGTGTCTCTCTCTGGATAGGGATATGATGGTAAGCTTTTAATACATTGCCAAGGTTGCAAAAACGTATTACACAAGGGATATATTACATACAGTAGTACACAGAGCTACAATAAATGAGAGGCATCTGTAAGCCTGTGGGAAAGGGATTAGCATTAGTGAAGTATCTGGGTCCCATTATAGAGAGAGGGTTTCTGTCCCCAGAGAGTATATAAACATAGTGTTGGAAGAAAAGGCAAACTCACATTTCAAGACAGGATTCATGAAATTCAAAACTTTAGCAGGTGTGGAGAGCAGGAAAGGTCTTAAGGAGCAGGACAATTGAAACAGAGGTAGTCACGGTCACAGAGAGAAGCTTATTACATTATTAATATTTTTCACATTTAGCTTCTGAGCGTATTGCATTCATCCAAGGTAACGTGTAATTGTGAGGGTGCTTTGAAAGTGGACGAGAAAAACAAAATAGCATGGGGTTTGGCTATTTTAGGCTATTCCCAATATGGAAAGATAAGAGAAGTAAATTGGTCGAAAGGGAACTGAAAAATACTTTGCAGCTATGTGTCACAGGGCTGGAGTTGGGATGGGAAAATTCAGGTTCAGAAAAGAACAATCCAGACCACGATTCTGTTCCAACCAACTAGTTGGGTACCATATGACTGTGACATTTAGAGTCAAGTAGTTGGTTGAAACAAAATCTTGATCTGGATTTTTACTTTCTGGACCTGAACTTTGCACCTGTCGAGTGAATGGCAGAAATTAAATCTAAAACAGGAATTAGAGAAGCTGAACTGAATTATGGGATACGCTGTTATCTCATTACATGGGTGCAGCTTTTTTGCTGCCTGTTAAAGCACTAAACCTTTCATATGCATTTAGAAAGCTTTACCCAATATTCATTACACTGATATGGGTTATACACCCTGTCCAACAGTACAACACCGAGAGCCCTACTGGGATTTGAACTCACAGTCTTCAGGTCATGACCACATGTCTTTAACCCTATAGCTACTTGCTAACTACATGGTGGTTTTTGCCCCAGGACTGTGGCATTGGTGGCAAGCAAATAGCTTAGCCGCTCATTGCTAATATGGAGGTGAAAACGATGAGGCGGTGAACATCCAAGGAGCTCATCTGTCAGATCAGGAGGAGAATAAATGATATGTAGGTTGCAGTGTCCTCGCCTTCACACTCGGAGCCCTAGTTATGGAAGGGTAAACACGCTTCCCTGAACCTTTGATGATCCTCCCCAGGGGGCCCGTCCTCCGTGTGACATGCCGTTCAATCCCAGTCCGCTTTGAATGACTCGGGCGGGTGTTCGGTCACCCTCTGTCTGAGCTACAAAATGCTGTGTCAGCGAGAGCGCCAGTCCCCCCCACCGCCAAGCCCAGGCGAGCAGCCTCCACGGCACATGCTCCTACTGAGCTCCCCCATGGAGATCCTTCTTTCCACCCGCCTGTCTCTCATCTGCTGTTCATCGTTTGCTGAAGCTTTTCACGTCACAGGGGTGTGAGCAGCATGACCCATTACTATGCCCACTGGAAGATAGGGAAGGACACAAAAGACCAAATTTAGAAACTCCACAGTTCAATCTACTGCATAATAATTAATACTGGGAGAATCAGCCAAGATATTTAAAAATAGGAAATAGGACACATAGAACATTAACTTTTACAAAACACCAAGAATCTCTAAGCTCTACTTCTCCACTGACTGTGCCTTACTACTCACCTCTTGCAAATGTGCACTTGAGTTATATTTAAGGACGCATGGTTGTACCTTGTGTATATTGAGAATTCACTGAACAAGGATCATCATTCATCAGCGTAGAAATTATTTCTCATTCATCTTATCCACTTGTAGCAAGAGGATGAGTCCCAGTTGGGCAATGGATGATAAACCAAAACATGTCTCTAAACATCTGATTTGACGAAGAAATAACAAGCTGGATCCATCCATCCATCCATCCATCCATCCATCATCTCCCACTTGATCCGAGGTCGGGTTGCGGGATTTCAAACCGATTTCAAACCCTGAATTGAATTGAGATGTTTTATTAATGAGGAAATTCTCTTTTTGCCTACCCCATCTTGGTCTCCATGAGACACATATACAGGTGAGAGTAAGCTTGGGGTGACAGCACAGGGTCAGCCAGTGTGCAGTACCACTGGAGCTGGGGGTTAAGGGACAAGTGGTTATTTTCCCTTGAACCAACACTCTTCCAAACACAGGTATATGGTGGCGCAGGAGGTAGTGCTAGCGTTTGGCAACGGGAGGGTTGCAGGTTTGAGCCCTGATTCCTCCTGACCCCATCAAAATGTCCTTGCGCAAGACACTGAACTCCTAATTGCTTCCGGTGAGTAGGTTGGCGCCTTGCATGGCAGCCTCTGCCACCGATGAGTGAATGTGAGGCATATGTTGTAAAGCGCTATATAAATGCAGTCCATTCACCAGGTATACATGCTTAGCCCAGTTGAGCTACACACATAAAAACCATCAATATCCTGTCTGGCCCATCCATACTGAAGTAAACAGCTAGCCCCGTCTGTCTTCTATCCCAATACATTAAAGGTCAATAAAACAAAGCAGCCAGCGGGAGGATGAGCAAATTAGGCCACAATTACAGCCAGACAAATGTTACAAAATTAGATTGCTGTGAAGCAACAATACTGTACTCTCACCATTAAGCCAGTGCATAGTAGCCAAATTTGGTCAACAGGCTGAAAAGAAAATGGGGTCAATTTGGTCCCCGCTATATATTTCATACACACACGCCCTTTTGCCAATTTAGGGACATAGCCTAAATATATGTTTTGAGACTGAGGGGAAAAAACTGGAAACCCATGCAGCATGGGGAGAGCATGCAAACTCAACCCAAATTGTGAGGGCAGGATTTCCACGGCATGTCATTTATGTGAAATAGGTGTATAACAAATGTTCTACACTAGATGGCACTATCACAGCAGTTAAATTTCCATCATCCTGGTCACCTCAGAAACATCAATATCTGGATTTGAGTCTTGTTCTTCTTGGCTGGGTATAAACACTGACATTTGTTCATCCTTATAAGATGTAGGTTTCTTTTAAAAAAATACTGGAAACACATGCTAACAGAATCATAAAAATGCTTAGAAGTTCTACTTTCACAATAGGACATTAATATATTAAATCTTAACATTGAGCCTGCTTCACCAACAAACATCAAATACTGCAAGCCTTCAATATGGGATGTTATAAAATAAAGACAAAGGGCCAGAAGGTGGCAGAGTGGTTACCAACATGGCACTTTTGTGAGCAGGTTGGAGTAGAGCTTTGGACCTCTAAGAAAGGCAGATGCATCGGTGGCGCACCCAGCTGTATTTATAGGTAAACTCAGCCACTTTGTTGCTTAACAGGTCTTTTTTTTCCCCAATCCTGACATCAAATGCTTACTGTGCAGTTTACTGGAGAACATTAAACACTGTAGTTACTTTATTTAATCTATGTTGTAAGTACAGTAGCGGAGAGGGCTGAAAAACACCCAGTTCCAGCTTAAAAAGGACAAGTTTTTAGTTTTTGTTGAATATAATTATTATTGTATAGAACAGCAGACAAAGCCTGGAAGAACACAAGAGAATAACTACATTAACGAAAGCAAATGATCAGAGGAGACTGGAGGCACAAGGCTGCAGAGGACAGTACACATTATATGTTATATGTCTATATGTGTTTGTGAGTATATGTAAAGTTGGGGAGGCCATGAGTCTAAGAATTTCATTGTGAGTAATGAAGCTACATTGTTATCAGTATATGACAATAAAACTTGAAACCATTTAAAGTCTCATTTGAGGGCATGTGTGACATGTAGTGGAGCCTGTGGATGAGGTCATTTCCTGGAGCATGACCTTGCAGCTCCCAAAGCTGCCCAGACCAGTAACATTGACGCATGCTTTCCTGCACCTGTAATCTCAACACCAGCTGCAGTATATAGAGTAATTAGGGGGGGTAATCAAGTTAAAAATACATAAACAGAATAGAAAATGCAGGTGTATATGATGAATTTAAGGCCGGAAGAAGATTTCAGTGGTGATCAGTTTACCTTGCTATTAATCATACTCTTGCATGCTGGACCTTTGTGTGATGTTATGGTGGAGGGCTTTATCTCCAGCATCCAACAGTAACACAGGGAGGGACCGACTCCTCAAATCAGATGCAAATTATGAAGTCAGCTGCAAGCCACATTTAAATCAGACAGTCAGAAAGACCAGCGCTGTTCTTCATATGTATGAATTAAACATTGTTTCCAAAACATGAGTTGCTTTGCATACAGGGAAATAATAAGTAGAGGTACAGCAGTAACCAGCATCATGGCATATAGAAAGTCAGAATTTGAGCCCATGATGAAAACACCATTATTATGAAATAAGGCTAGAGTAAGGCCGTTTTAGTGTACAACGTACACATGATGCATCTATCACAATCATCAGCAACCTCCAAAACACATTTGTGGTTTTGTGCTATAGCTACAGACACTTTTTGATTGGACAATTAGTCCATTTACTGTGAGAAAATGCTTTACACAGTAGGAGGGACAGGGTACCATAAAGATAACCAATTTCAGCTGTTTTACTACTAAGCGATACACATCAGATTGCATTTGGTATCAAAGAAAGGCAGGCTGTCCCCGAGCAGAACGCCACACTTGGGAACATGTTTCCCCAGGGTGCCACCCACACCTCCCACCGCATTTCCATGTCTGTGCTGATCTGACAGGACATGTGAGAAGGCCCTGCAGGAACAGAGGGAGGCAGCCAAACTCCCAGGGCTGACAGCAGGACACCTGAAGGTAACCTCCTGACGTACATTCTGCGAGTCAGTGCCTGATCAGACACCCAGGAAGGCTGCTTCTGGAAAGCAGATGGTGTGGCTATCACATTCCCTATGAATATTAGGCACTAAGTGTGAATATTAAGAAAGCAGGTCACTCTGGAGGTGACATTTCTCACCTTACAATATAGCTGGAGACACTTGGGAGAGGCAGGGCATCAAAGAAAACGTCAAAACATTCTGACACCCATTCTTTCAATAAACCAAGATCCTGTTATAAGGTATATAAATTGCAATTTTATCAGGTTTGAAGGATTTTACTAAAAAAGGATAAACCCGAAAGCTGGCAGCTAAAGTTTCACTTAAGCAGGAAGTTTACTCTGAAATGCTCAGGTAGACAAAGCTGTACCAACAGATAGGAGAGTGTCACTAATAAGTATTAGCCAAGCAACTAAATAGCAATATTTCTAATTTATTAACATTCGATTCAACATTAGCTATTCAGATTTATTGTACCAGTATACAATTACAAAACATTATAATCAAATATCCCTGATGTATTGCTGGTTTTTGTGCTTTGGCAAACACTATTCGGTTTCTTTAAACATTTCATGCAAAACTTCACAGTGTTGTGGGTAAGCGAAAAAAAATCTTATAATCAAGAAAGATCCCTGGGTTGCTGGGAACATTTATTTGTGGATTCAAAGGTATTCATATTCAAATCTGTTCCATAAAAAAATATGTAGTTAAATGGAGACAAACTCGGATTAACAGGAACCAGTTGACAGGACAGCTAAAAGCTTTACTCGGCATAAAAAGTAAAGTATATGGTGAATATAATTATTGCTTCACAGATATAAACCCGAGAGCTGACCGTAAACATGGATCTACAAGTTTAGGGTCTAAATTGTGCAATGGCTTTTTTAAACTGTTTTATTTATACTTACTTTTAAAACAATATTAGCATTCTGTTTTATATACATATTTACCTTCCCACACCTCCCTTAAACAAATCAGTTCTATACTGGTAAATAACAAAAGAAAAACAGTTCACTTTTGCAAATGGCAAACGAAACAAACGAAAGGGAAGGCGCCGGCCTGCTCTCTCGTGCCTTAGCCCATGAGCATAGCCCCAGACGCCAAAGGAAGAAGCGACGTCACTGCATCACGTGGCTCAGTTCTGACTTATCCAGCAGAATTAAAGCAGCACAAATAAAAAAAAACAAAAAAAAAAAAACAAAAAAAAAAAAAATGAAGAAAAAGGTGGTTTGGCTTCAGTCTGGACGGCGAGGTGGGTTGAAAGGGCCCTTCAGAAGATGAACTCCCCGGGCACCTCCTGCAGGGTCCCAAAGGGCTCCTCAAACTTGAAGCGCTTGGAGACTGCCTTGGGGTCGGGGGTTATGCTCTCCTTGTCTGACTGCCGGCACTGTCCCAGTGTGTAGGCGGCCATGACGATGAGCTCCTCTGACACGGCGCCCTCCTCGCCTTCGCCCGACTCACTGATGGTGAGCGGCACGGAGCAGGCCTGCCCTGATGCGGTGTCACCTGCCCCTTCTGCCTCCTTTGGGGGAGGGGGCAGCTGGAGCCAGGGGTGTTGAAGGCACTCCTCTGCAGTGGCGCGTTGCCTGTGAACACGATCGGTCGGTTTGTCTAGGTCATTAGCACGAGTGAGCATGTGTACATACAGTAGACTAAGGCAGTCAAAGAAAAAGTGTAAGTGATCTTAATGTTGGTGTAAAACTATGATGTTTGTCAAAGCACATTAGCCATTTCAAAAATCTCCTAAACATTTCCATTTGCAGCAACTGTTCAATTGACTCAAACATTTTTTGAGTTGACCACTAACACACCTTATTTAGCTAATCAATATCTCATTGAGTTAACTAGTTAATTAGATTAGATTAGATGAACTTTATTGATCCCTGATGGAAATTAATTGTGCCGCCGGTGAAATGTAAGGAATACACGAAATGGCTGGGGGACCTTAGCAATAACTTTCTGAACAACAGAACAAATACTTGTTTAGCTTTTATTGTGTTACTGTTACGCGTTTTAATGTTAAACTGTATTTTTGAGCAAAGATACACTTACTACAGACTTATTTAAACATTTATTTTGACTGCACAAGACTTTTGCATGGTATTATATAAGTGTGTGAAAGAGTGTGTGAGGTCCAGTCCGTTTTGCAAATTACACATCAGAACAGGATCACAGTACTGCAGGATTAGCTGCTCACCTCTACCAGACTCTACTGTTGGATCAAAATGACCAGTTGCACAAGTGCACATATAGTCCGGTGCTGCTACAGTGTGAGATTCACTGTGGAAATCGCTTCAGCCTCCCTGCTATTCTGCGGGCTAATACTGAGAGGCTAAAGCAGCACATCCCGATGGAGGCTGTCCCTTAGCTGACTTACTGTGGCTCTTTGATGAGCAGGGATTTCATGAAATCAATGGCAGGTTGCTCAATGCCCTGTAGCTCCTCTGTCGAATAGCTGATGTTGATCTGAGAGATGTTGAGAAAGGTCTCCTGCTTGTCGTCACCGAGGAAGGGAGAGGTTCCTGTCAGCATCATGTAAGCCAGCACGCCGATACTCCTGATGGGGGAAAGGAAAGCACGTCCCACGTCAGACCAGAGGTCAGTCGAGGTACAGGGATGCAGCGGAAGTGAGGTTCACGGCACCAGAAACAGATTATTTAAAGCATGATACCACAGTGCAGCCATGTATTAATACGGCATAATACTAAATCCCACATCTGAAAACCACATCTCTTCTCGCTTTATAAAATCAAACTGTAATTAAAAATTTATAATCCTGCATGTGTGGAATTTGCATGTTCTCCTCATGTCTGCGCATCATTAGATGAACTCGTGTCTCTGTTGTCCAGGGCATGTGTGCCACATCCACTGTGACTCTGTAAGCACTGGGTCAGTGCTTATACATAGATGGATATTGCGAAGCAACTGCAAGCTAATGACAGCCAAGGTCGTGATGTATTATGAGGATATGATGAAAATTAGGAGAATATGACGACAGGTTGGGAAACTACAGAAAGACCATAACGGGGAACCCCAAACACTCTCACGTGTACGTGGCAAATGTTACTACCGCAAAAAACATTCATGGAATGACTGATTAGAAAGTAACGATTTGGTTCTAATCACATGTCAGCTTCCAGAGGTTTTAATTAGCGTTCAACACAGGAGTTACAAAAAAGATGTATCCAAGTGCTGGTCTTACCACATGTCTGTTGCTGTGCTTATTGGCTCATAATTTAGAATCTCTGGAGCTGAAAAAACAGAAAAAGGTCATTACATTTTAAAATAAAATTATAAACCTGCAAAGCCCAAGAACAGTCATGTACTAAAATCAGACAAAGCCCACACAGCTGGACTCCTGTAATTAGAACATGCCCCTTTTCCTGGATTGAGTAAGCGCCAACTCACCGACGTACTCTGGGGTGCCCATGATTTCCCGTAGCTCCTGGTTGCTGCTCACCATGCGTGACAGCCCAAAATCCACTATCTTTATGTCTCCAAGGGGAGAATCGCTGGTCAGAAGGATATTCTGTGGCTGAGGAACGATGAGATTGGTGTCAGAAAAAATATATATATACACAGCATTGTTGATTTGTAATGTGTACAAAACTCTATTAATGTCTGTTCCTCTAAGAGAGCTCTTTAAGAGACATTTGCACAAAGACTAATCCCTCTTTTAAGTGGCCCAACATTTCTACCTAGTAGAAGATCCCTGTGTTTTAGAGGCCACACCCACTAACCTTGAGGTCCAAGTGCACCACACTGTTCTTGTGAAGGTAGGCGATACCCTCCAAAATCTGCCTCATCAGTCTCCTCACGTCCTCCGGCTTGAAGGCTTCATCCCGTTCAGCAACACACTGGTTAAATATTTCTCCCCCGGCAGCACTGTGGGCAAACACACAGACACATACATCAGTACACCACACAGAAAGCAACCAGCGGCTTGTGTGGATTCCGAACCTATTACAGAATCTCAATATTCATAAAATCAGTTGAGTCCTGAATGTGCAGGGTGGGGAAGGGGGAGGGGTATTAAGGGGTCATGAAAGGTGTCCCATTCCAAAAGACACCCCGAGACCAAGCGAGCTACTACCAAGTGATACAAGGGGGTGTCATTAGTTCCTAACATTAAAGCAGATGGATGATGATGGGGGAAAAACAGCATTTCCTTTTTCACATCCATCAGCTCACAAGTTTGCTTGCAGATGGCATGTGGCTTTAGGAGTGCTGGCACTTTCACTTCCACCAGCAATCCTCTTCCCCTTTTGAAATAGGTAAGAAATTTACACTCCTATTATCACTAAACACTAAAACTAATCTGTCTCCCTCAGCATCCTAAAAAAAAAAAAAACACAGGTACCAGCTAAACGTTTTAATATTTGTTTTGTGGTCATTTTCAAACCGTTAAAAACTTATGCAAAGCTTGCAAGTCCTCTATTCCTTACAACAATAATAAACATACTAAATGACAAATGCGTGAAAAAGCAGGTGTTTGCCTGCACTGATTAGGCCAGATTCCCAATAGGGATTAGGAAACACTAAAAGGATGGATTGTGCAGACAGGGTGAACAGGGTCACTTCTTGCCATTCTAACAGCCAGCTGGAAGCTCTGTATCAAGGGAAAACAGAGAAGCTCAGAGCCAAACTGTTCATGGTGTGGGCTAGAGTCACTGCCGCGGTGGGATGAGGCCTAACGCTCTGGGTTATCCAGGGTCAGTGTTATTGCTGCCAAGCCCTAATCTGATTCGCCACATAGGCCGGTCCCTAAGTGGTATTTCAGTGGTGTGAGGTTGGGTATGATCCTCCTGTCTTTATTTAAATACACACAGTAACAGACTTATGCAAATAATAGTCTGTCTGTCAGAGTGTGAAGTTGAGACTATGAAGAGCAGAGAAAATGGGCCTGTGGTCGACTGATGGACAGACAGGTGGTGTGCAAAAGGCACTGCATCCTGGGTCTACTGGAGCCTGACTGTCCTGGGCTTATGAAAAAAATATGGGATTCTATAAGTTTTAAAAACCTGCGAATAAGTTTCATGCTATATTCAAATTTGACCATATATTCACCAAGAAATTTCTGTAAAATGGCAGTTTGGAAATCACATGCAAGTCCCTGCATAACCACTAGGTGTCTGCATGGTGACAGAAGAGTGGGATCACCCGAACGGAAAGCCTTGTGTGTTTCAGCTGTCTGTTGGCTTACTCCAATTGCTGCGGTCACTCACTAATTACACAGGGAGAATAAGCACATTGAGAATGGCTTGGGAAAATATTTTTCCGCCGTGTTTATAGTTTTTGCTTCTCAGAGACTCGACTCAAGGTCTTTTCATTCGATAGTGGTCCTCCACTACCCTTTTAAATCACATCCCAGTACCATATAAATTTATGCCAGGCACAACATAGCCAGCTTACAGAATGCTAGAGTTAAAACCTCCAAGCCCCTCCTGAGGATCTGGTCTCCCTGATGACTAGCAGAAATGACACTGCTCTCTGAATAAATGTGAGTTCATGCAGACACCAACAGCCTGGAAAGTTTGCAGGGTGTCAGCCACCCTCTCGGAAAACGGCTCATGGTCAGGGTGTCCCGTGCCTCTCTGCAGTCTTGGGATGAAGGAAAATGCGGACGTTTCTCTTTCTGCACTGGGCAGCTGTAATTATAGTCGAGCCCTGGCAGGCTTGTACAGTTTGTACAGAATGGAGAGAGGAGGACAGAAGCAGAAACTTAGCAGAAGCAAACCACAAACTCCAGGTATTAAATTTAAAAACACAAAAAATGAGCCTAGCACTGGTTTTCTCAAGTGCCCTCTATCCTCTTAGACCCCATTAGTATTGTCTGTTTTTACTTTATAGTCACTCCCCTTAGCTTTCAAGACCAGTTACCACCATTGAACTAACAGCCTATGACTGACAGGGAAGGGGGGAACAAGCTGAAAATGAAAACCTTCTGGTGACCCTGAGAAGGGACCTGTGGCACTGTAACTTGTCAGTGTGGGGGTGGAAGGGTCTATTATTCTCCTAGCATGGCCTCCCTTAGCTGCTGAAGCATACGTTTCAAGGTCGCGTGCGACTTACGGAGGTTTTTCACTGGGCTTGTGTGCAGAAAAGGCGAGGCTAGGTTTAAAAGCTTGTGAAACACCCCAGAGGGTTTACGATTTACAGTGAAGTACACCATAAAGATCAACACACTTTATTATATTTCAGATATATGATAGAGAAAACAGCGGAAACACTGAACCTTACACCTTATTAAACTGAAGCCCTCTTTGCAGTTTAACTGGAGCAGCTGTGTCAGTACTAACTTTCACTCTAGCTTTGGCAGTGGGTGGGGGACTTCAGTGGTTTCACATGACATCCTCAATTAAATCATCCTACACTACAGGACTCCCATTTCTGGGCCAACAGAGGAAGCGATTCATCAGGGTCTTTTGCAGAGACTGATTTAGCTGACCGACGTCCCGTCCTCCCGTGTCCCGCTGGTCAGCAGCGACTGGAAAGAGACTGAAGATCTTGTAAACAAAAAGGCTTTAACAGAAGAGACTAATGGAGCCTATGTAGTGCGTGACGGGCACCAGGGAGCTCTGTATGGGCTGCTGACAGGGTTGTCCCGCTCAGGATCTGTAATGAATCACAGTGTAGTTGAAGAAAACCCCCTCGCTCTGTTTCATTTCCCCTTCCCCTCCCCACCTCCGTTGTACTGGGCCAGCCACCGCAGTCCTCCGGGCTCATGTGCGGCCGCAGGATAATACCGTGCGCCCCCCCATAGCTGTGCGGACGCCTTCACGGTGCTGTGCAGACAGGAGTTTCCACGATCCGCCCTCATTTCCATTACACCGCGGGCTAGCCTGGCCTGGAGCTCTGTTTAGCATACCACAGCTTCCGCATGAGAAAGACCCTCTCTTTGAGACCTGCTCTAACCAGCCATCTTTTTCCCATCAGTGAGTTGATGGCAGTCATCAGAACCACACCCAGGGATTCCCCGCAACAGAAACTAGATTAATAAAGAAAACATATAGCTCCCTTACATTTTCATCTTAAAGCTGACCTCCACACTTGCATACTATAAAATTTGAATAGCTATTAAAAGTCCAATAAACAACACACAGATGCAACAGCCTTGCTGAAGTGTCCAAGTCTATTTTGAGATCTCGCTTTGTTTACGTAAATGCATTCGGGTGGATTCCAATAAAGCAGTCTTAGCTTAGGAGGCTAATCTGTCAGAGAAATTAATCAGCTAACGCGCTGCCTGATCCTCATTAGACTTTAATTATAGGCAGTTTGTCTAAAATGAATGGCTGGAAGAGTAACACAGGCTCAAGGGCAATGCTGGCCTTGGCTGGCAGAGATTACCGTTTAATTTCATGACTTATCCTCCATCTATTAACTTTAAATTTTGCCCTACTGATTGAAACGTATGTTTTCAATAATTTTTTGCAATGTTATTTTTTATGTGATTGAATCATTCAAAATTACTATACTTCCATAACCAAATTAGTACTGTCCCAAACGATTATTCTTTAAATAATTAATCTAGTTATTATTTTTTAGATTATTCGATCAGTCTAATTTTTCGATTGATCTGAAATTTATTGATAAGCAATTATTTAAAATTTAGTCATTTAATACAATTCACCCCTCCCCCCCCAAACACAAATCTGATATTCTCATTAACATTTCAATTTATTAAAACATTTCTTGAAATTTTGTTAATAATGCTCTAATGTTTAAGAGATTCGACAGAATTTCTATGTTAGACTGACATTAATAATCACTGCAATAGTTTGTACTTAATTATTTAAGTATATGGTGTGGCACTGCTGGCACCGGCGATATTAGACAAAACTATATTGGAATTCAATGTATAATAGATATAGTTTTAATGATGCCAGCAGGGAAACAACTAGTCAGTTTATTAGTGGAATAACTTTGTATTGTAAATGATAACCATGCCGTAGGTCAAATAAATAAAATATGATAGCTCTCGAATGGCGAAGAGATCATCAGGTGGACAGTAAACTTTAGTTATTAGCAGAGTTTTATTGCGCAATTCTTAAAAGCACAGTGTAAACGTGTTCCCAAGAGGATAAAGTACTTTCCCTTACAATATGTTTAGATTATCACTTAGTGCATTGCAGTTACAAAACATTTATGTAGTTTTACACAACGCATCGACACTAAAATCCACATTGACGCATTTTTATAAAATAGGCATCGTCGATTAAGTCGAATAATCGTCTCAGTCCTAAACCAAATTAAACCTTCCCTCTAAAGCCTGGTTCTTTTGCAACAAATTATTTTTATTGACCTCAAAACAACTGGTTTCCTCTGTCTGAGATGCTTAACTACAGACTCAACCAAAGCCCATACAATTCATTGACCCCTCATACATTGATTGCTGGATGTACAAACCACCATTGTGGGGATTTTAATAGGACTTTACATTTTTCATAATTTACGTCTATCCCTTTCATTCAGAGGGAAAGGAGATGTTAGACTGTCATTACCCTGGATTTTACTGTCATCAGCTTCAGTGTTCTTCAACTCTATCATTGGACAGTTTTATTTAGCAGTTGGTTTTGTCCAAAGCAATGTACAAGAGCATGATGCAGAAAGCTTGGGGTCAGAGAGTAGGGTCCAGCATCCCTGGAGCAGTTGGAGTTAGGGGCCTTGCTCATGGGCCTAACCATGATATGATTACTTTTCTGGCCAGAGAACATTCAACCCAGTACTATCCTGTACATACATATGACACAGAGCTTCAAGCGGCCGTCTGGTTGAATTGCTTTTACTATTAAAAGCTTTGACGTTCACAATTCATCTGCATTTTGAGTCATGCATCCATGCATCATTCATAGCTACTTGTCCTATGCAGGGTTGTGGGAATGTGAAGCCCATCCCAGAAGCTACTGGTGCAATGCAGGGGAGAATCCAGGGCCCAGCAGACACACCATTCATATACACACATTCATACCTACAGACGATTTAACAATTCCAATTCACCTTAGCATGTTCTGGGACTGTGTTGAAACTGCAGAACATAGAGAAAACAGCATTGCAGCTGTTAGTGATTTTTGCTAGTTTTGAAGCTTGTCCTTAGCAAACACGCAGGGTCTTTGAGAATTCCTTTCATGATCCGTTAAGTTTGAAAAAGAATGGTCTTCTGCATATACTGTTCACACAGCATGGGCCGAAATATTCTACATGACTGAGCCGCACGTTACTGTACTCAATTCCCTGGAAGACAGCCAGCAGTAGCCTTTCCCACACTGTGCAACCCTCTCCAAAGGATTATAATTGCAAAGTGTCTTAGCACCTCTCAACAACAGCCTGACAGTTGCCCTATACGCCTGGAAGACTTTGCTCTGTCGACACTGATCAAGGTACCTGATTGCGCAAATGGTTCCCACGTGACTACAGATGCAACATGACGTTACTGGCACTTTCCCGGTTTGCCTGAACAGTATAAATGCAGCACAGTAGCTGTAAAGCCAGCCATATCCCCTTTGTATGGAGAAACATGACACCAGGTGCAGCTTTGGCAATTTGTCCTTTTAGATCTGAGGGCTCGAAAGGCTGTGGCTCAGATCACTGAGAAAATGACACCCATCAACATAGGATGTGTGGAGAACTGAAGAAACACACCCAAATTTCATTCACAGATGAAAACCAGCAAAGCTGCTGGTGTCATGGCTGGAAACACAACACGAGATGCGATGCCGCCATGCTGCGGGAAGCCCACCCCCCATGTATGGCAGGGAACGCACATCTTCTGCATCTGTTGCCAGCATGTACCGAACTATCCCACGGTCTCAGAAGCATCTTCCAGGGGGCATCAAAGCTGGTATACCAGCACCATCCGGGAATGGCAATGACTCACAATAGATGGGATTCCAACAGGAAAATGTATGTGCCAGCAAACCAACACAGAAAGCAACAGGATGTCAACCCAAGTGGGAGTATGTTTCTAGAGGATTTCTGCCTTTTCTCATAAATTATAATTTGTGATGTGGATGTGCGGTACGTGTACTCACAACTCCAGCACCAGGATCATCTCACTGGCCGTCTCGTAGACCTCGTGCAGGTCCACAACCCATGGGGAGGAAGTGGCCAGCTCCAGGACGGCAATCTCGTGGATGATCTCTAACCTGCAGTCCTGGCCCTTCCTCCTCTTTCTCATGAACTTGGCGGCATATACCTTTCCTGTGCATTTTTCAATGTACTTCTTCACAACAGCAAACTTCCCCCTGCATGAACAAAGAAAAAAAGTTACTCATTCACCAAATTTGAGAAAGTCCCACCCTCAATGCTAATAAAAGCTAATAAGCTAACCAATGAGTTTTAGCTTCACATTTAATATTATAAACCCTTGTGTGGTTATCTTTAAAAAAATTCTAAAGATGCAAAATAATTAAATTATTTAACTAATGCAATTGGTATAGAGGATCACCAAAATTTACTGCATTAAACTTCTTTCACAAGCACAAGAAAAGCAAACTGGTTCAACAAGAAAATGAAACAAAAATAGATGGAATTCAATAATGTCCGCCTGACAGGCTACCAAAGCTACAGTCTCAGAGCTGCCCTTGAAGTCACTCCCCCACCACGAGACACAAACACACAAATGCTCACACAGAGGCGGTCTGCGGAACTCTCACCACACATGGGGCCGGGGGGGCCTGGGGGCTTGTGCCGGCTGACAGAGGGGGAGGGGACCAGCAGCACTCTCTTGAGAGCCGAACAACTCTTTGTCTGCCCACATTTCTAAGAGATGAAGTCATCCCCTAAACCAGGCTGGCCTTTGGGCTCATACAAGTGCCTGCTTTGTGTGAATGACCCACTTTAATGGGCCAGACTGGTGTGAGGGAATTTGTGGTGCCCAGTCCCCAGCTCGAACCCCACATTATAGCATCTCACACACATACACACACACACAGAGAAATGTTAACTGGTGGTGCCGTGCATATGCACAGTAAGTATGTTCTTGCCCAGAATGTGACACACCCTTTCATTTAGTTAGCGAACTGACTGTTGGTCCATGACAGCAACACTAACAGACCACAGTCCCCAGCTAACCAGCAATGAAATTTTGACGACCAGTTACAAATTCAAAAACCTGTATTTTACCCTCCATTTATATTGCTTTCATTTGGAGTGATCACAATAACAACAACAACTTAGTGATAACGTTGTGGAGATTATGCAAGACTGATAGATATCTATGCAGCCCAAGCACCCATTGTCTGTACCCAGATGACCTCACACTTCATTTAGCTGGCCCCTAGGTCACTGGTTTCAGACACGGCACACCAACCTTGACCCCTGCTTGGCTTGGAGGGTCACACAGGTGGCCAGTCATGGATTGCCAATTTCTAGGGTGAGGGTGAAAGCCCATTGATGGTGAATTAAGTAATCCAGAGGGTTAGGGCTGTAGCATCACTGCAAAGGCAGGGAGATGTTGATGCACAGTGATGGCACCATGGGGTGTGTGTGTTTTGAGAGGTATAACCTGTAGAAAAATCTCTAGGGTCCTCGCAGTTCTAGCTCAGACCTTTTCTTCCATCTCGATTGTTACAGCTTGCCAGCTCCATTTCCACATCCACCACAACCAACAGAACAGCACATCTTGAAGGGGGAAAGAAAACAGCACGAAAGCTCTCATCCATGTCTGAATTGGAGGTTTAGGCATCAGAGAGCAGCAAGAACACAAACATACTGGCTGACAGTCTGTGGGCCAAGAGGACAGAGGTGCTAGAATGTGGGACAGGGCTGTCACATTTGCAATCTCAGGTCGCTTTGGGATTCCACGTCCTCTATTTTTAAACGGAACCGACAGTGCATCTTTCAGAGGTAAGGAGACAAAGGCATGCAGCAGGCTAAAAATGACAGAGCCCAGTGTCATTGATCACCACATACAGCTGGCCTGCCGAAGCAGGATCGATCTCATTTGAGATGAGCAGCTTATAGAGGTATACACAAACTAAGTGCATATACAAAGTGCACTACATACTATCACAACACATGCCACATCACACAAGACCCTCAGTGCAAGTAATACAAAGCTGAGTATCATTCATGGTTCTGACTGAACAACCGGGCAAATTTTATAAAGAACAGAAACATGAGACACTACAATAAACTAATCCTGTCTAGTATCAAATGTTTTCTTTTAAACGCCTACCTTAACACATAATGCCCATTAAAGTCAGATAACCTTCACAGAGATGAAAGAAAAGGTACGTGTCACCAGGCTCCTGGAAAGTGCATTACACACAAGGGTTCAGGTGGTACCTCCCCATGTGGACCAATGTGTGTTTTCCTTGATGTGTGTGGTGTCCACAGGCAAATAAAAACACTGATATTACAGACTCCAAGAGCACTACAGTACTACTTGTGGAATATGGAAAATTAAATTAGTGGAAAATTTAACACCTGTATGGAACCCCATGGCAGCCGAGTTAATTCAGATCTACATAGCTTCTGATACAAATATAAAGATGACTTGTATACAAGGACACAGCCACTGATTAAAACATATCACCAGTATTCATATGGTCCATTTTCGGTCATCTAAATTAATGATCAACACAAGGCTTTTACCATAAAGATGTGAAGGAGCACACAAGACAACTAATGTTAATGCATCTATAAATGAGGCAAGGATGCAGAATGCAATCCAGTCTGGTCTGGTCCTGAGTCATGCTCGTCAACTTCAGGGTAAGCATCAGTCTTTAATTACTCCCACTGCAAATGCCTTCAGTCTAATTCTTAGGGAAGTCGACTCACATAAAAGAAAGATTTAGCCAGCTGCTAAATGATACGTTGGAGCAGTTTAGAACATCTTAAATGCAATATACTTGTAGAGAAGTACAGAAAATAACATTTCACGACTACAGTAAACCTTAATCTACACATACTCAGGCCAACACTATCTGATTTAATTGAGGACTACCACCAAAATAAACATCCCTGAGTATCTGTAATTTAAACACTATTCAAATTCCATGACAATGAAATTTTACTGAATGAATGCCTCGAAGTAAACTATTATAAGACATAAAGTTGAAGAAAATCTGCGATTAGATTTGAGAAACAGCAACATTTTGTTTTTACCATATCAATTTTGCTGTAGATATAGTTAGATATTAAAGTTTTTGCAATAAAAATATGACATTGGTAATTTGGTAATTAAAATCCAATTCTAAGGTGATTCCTATGGGCCTATAGATTGCAACCAGCTATATTATTCAGGCAGAGCTTGTGTTTTTACACTGCCAGAGCTTAGAAGTGTCTAAGCTGGCGGCTTCGCAAAAATGAGAGGTGGGACTGAAGTTTCACGCGTGGTGATAGACAGCAACTTATAGGCAATGCCAGAGAGTGGCAGTGCAAATGGAAGCAGGCAGCTTTTCTTTTATGGCCCTTTCAAAATTAGAACAAAAAACTGACATCCAATATAGCTATATGTTCACTTGAAAACAGTTGAGGTTGTGTGTGTGTGTGTGTGTGTGGTGGGATATTTCTTTCCATATCTGTACTCATTGTCAGTTGATTATTTCCTTTCTATTAATAAACTGCTCTGCTGAAAGCTTCCTGCTCCAGAATAACTGGAATTAATAGATTTAAAGCTGTACAGATAGCCAGCTAGAAAATGTATTTCCTAAAACTGAGGCAAACTGGGGAAGGGGGGACCTTCAAACCGGTATTACAATCACTCTTCCGCAATTTTTCACATGCCCAGAAGTATAACAGCCATCTGGTCAAAAACTATATATCATTTCAAGTTAACTCTGCTTCCAGTCAATAACATGTTTGGATTTGAAAATCTCCTTTTAAAGCCTTTCCATGTCACATGTAGTGCAGTTTCATTGTATAGAAAAAGCCTAGATGAGGCCATAAAGTATTAAAGTCCAACATGTCTTTCCAACGAAGGAACACATTACAAAACAGAATAATGAAGGTAATACTGATTATTAGGTCATTGCCCAAATATAAGGAAAGCCAAAAGAACCTACCTTTATTAAAGAAAAAGGGCTTACTGATGAATACTGGCTATTCTAGAATGCAGGAAACAAACAAGATGCTCCTACAGGCTAATGAAAGATGTGCTCTTGTGCACTCAATATCAGTGCATACTCAGATAATTTTAGCACGTAGCATGCATAATTTTAGCAAATGCCTTTACGTACAAGACTTTGGTTCTCTGATACCTTCAATTCAAGAAAACTTACGATGTGAGATTGCAACTTTCATAAACAATTTCACCAGTAATAACTAAAATTTATGTCAAGTTTAGAATTTGGTTTTTTCCCTTAAAACATCTGCACACCAACATATAAAGAGACTAAATGTGAGCTGCTTAATCACAGGTGTCTTACAGACACTATTCAGTGGACTTTGCCTTTACGATGACGCTGCAATGTACTGTATGCTTATTACCATTTCCAGGCTACCTGGGCACAGTTCTGTTGCACGGCAGCTAATTCATTACTGGAAATGCAAACAATGATTCACAAGAACCACAAGTCACGGCAGCTTGTGATCCTACAATGTCATCTTGATTTGTGCTGACTCATGGCAATTTACATTAACAGCATTCAATGTCCAGGGTCATTTTCTCCCCATGCTATACACACAAAAGCTCTGATCCAGCTTATATACCAATCCAGCACTAATGGAAACAGCCCTCTGAGTCACATGACCGCATTCCACAACACACATGTCTTATATTGTGCGACCTACCAATTCTAAAACAGTTTCTACAAAGAGGTGCAAATTAATACCAGAGAAATTATGGTCATCCACATCAGCACCATTGTCTCTTGCTTGCGCTTGAACTGGACTGCAATCTCTGAGAAATCTCACCAGGGGGAGCCCACTAAAAGCCTTTCCTTCAGGTCCAGGGACCCCTCTCTAACCAGTCCCCTGTTGCAAAGCAGCTGCAACACGGCTGGACTATGTATGGAATGAAGCATGAACAGAAGGCTGGCTAAAATAACCCTAGTACAAAACAAGGAAGTTAAAGCGGACTTTTTTGGTCATCCTGTGAGGATACACTGTATTAAATGATAAAAAAAATCATTGGGATACATGGATATTGAGTTCCCAAAAGTCAGAAAGTGATGAACCTCATAACAGAAAAATGCCAAGTTTTCAGAAAGTAAAATGTGGACTTTGTTCAGCATGAGAACATAAAAACATAAATCTACAGACGAGGGGATAACCCAACATTCTACTGGCCTTTTTTATTGCTTCCCCACACTGGCGAGAATGAGACATGGAAGCATCAACATACACACCGAGATCTTTCTCGTAATCAGCTATCTTTGTTGCAGTGGAACCCATAAAATATCTGTAATTTAAATATTTCCACTCCCTGCATGGATTACCATCCATTTATCTGGGTCAAATTTCATCTGCCAAGTATCAGTCCAGTTGCTAATTAAATCCAGATCCCGTTGTAGCCTCCCTGCTGCTAGATCAGTATCTGCTACACAACCCACCTTGGTGTCGTCTACAAATTTAACCAGTTTACTGTATGTATTGGTGTCAATATAATTAATGGAAATTAGGGACAATAGTGGTACTAGAATTGAACCTTGTGGTACCACTATGAACGCAGGCCCACTGTGACATTGTACCTCTAATTACTACTCGCTGCTTCCTTGTCAGTTAACCAGTTTTCAATCCAAGCTGCTACAGTTCCTAAAATTCCTGTAGCTTTGAGCTTAAGCAAGAGTTTGTAGGGGACAACATCAAAGGCCTTCTGGAAATCTAAGTAGATCACATCGTAGGCCTTTTTGTGATCAATTTCACTTGTAGCTTCCTCAAAGAACTCAATTCATTACCTCTGCTAAGTCCATGTTGGCTATCCCTCAGAATGCTATTTGCATTCAGATAATGTGCCATTTTCACTTGGATTATAGCTTCCATTATTTTTCCAGTAATGCTAGTTAACCTGATTGGCTTATAGTTTGTTGGATTACTTCTATCCCCTTTTTTGAATATGGGTGTTATATTAGCATGCTTCCAATGTACCACACCCACAGATAACGATTTCTGGAATATTAAAGTTAAAGGTTGGCTAATAATATCCTTCATCTCTTTTAAAACTATAGGTAAGATGCCACCAGGGTCCACTGATTTATTTATTTTGAGTTTAGCTAGGCTTAGTACCACATCAGCCTCAGTTGATATATTGGTCATAGACAACGCTGTATTCATACTAAATGGTGGCGAGTTATTCATGTTCTCTACTGTGAACTCTATATCACTATATCAATTTCTTTTCAATTATAAGGCCCTTACTATCCTGCAAATGAGTGATTTCAGCTTTTAGAGCTCTTTTGGAGTTAAAATATCAGAAGAAACTTTTGCTGTCATCCCTCCACTGCAATTTTTCTTTCTACATTCCTCTTGGAGAGTCTAATGTTATTTTTTAACTGAACCTGTAAACTTCTGCTTAATTTTGAAATCATTAGTTATTTTCCATTTGTGGAACAGAGCCGTTTTCCTCCTGACTTTATTCCTAATTACCTTAGTAAACCACCTTGGTTGAAGTTTCCTAGATTTAGTTTTGCTGGAAACAGGTATGAAGTCCTCTTGCACTCGCCACAATGCACTTTTAAAAAATTCCCATGCCTCTTCAACCATTTAGCTATTTAAGAAGAGCTTCTCCCCTGGTAGGGGAATTAAACTGCAAAGAGGGAATGTATCAGTAGCTTGTATCTACAGAGGACCATTTACACCTGTCAGAAATGGACCAGTTACTACTGTGTTAGGAAAATGAAAACTACATACCCTTTGGAGTAGGAGAAAACTCCCAGGCCTTAGAAGAGAAGGCTCTTTAAACACACAGCCCTTTGGCTGAAAGTGAAGGCCTATTTACTCTGCATGCCTATGACGTCAGACAATAATGCCCAAAGACATGTGACTTAACCAAGGCCATTCATTCCCATGGTCAAAGGCACAGAAGCCCCCCCCATTTCAGGATGAAAACCATCCAGACCTTTGTGGGGAAGTTAAATGGCCAATCAATGTCACAATACTTTGGTACTTTGGTTTAAATAAACAAACAAATAAAACCAGATAGAGCTACAATGCTGTATTCTATCGAGAATTTATATTCATAGCCATATCTGTGCTACCTTTAAAATGCTGAAACCACTATTGTGTTGAGCAAGTTATTTCCTTGTGCTACTTTAAGGAATCATGCAGTCAGCTTTGAGTTACCCACTAGCTTAAATGAATTCGTCTAAGATAACAGGAACGCCCCATTGGTCTGAATGAATGTGAATAAGAGGGAACACATTACCTCGGTGTCACCTGTTGTAACCAAAGCCTTTGGTGAGGAAGGGGACTGACAAAAAACAGAGGTAGGCCCGGCACGTAGCGGACGCCATCACCGTCCGGGCACAGGCACAAACTAATTGAAAAGCAGAATGGTGATGTCATGGTATCCTGCTTGACCGGGAAACACAGGACTCCTTTCTGTGAAGGGGGAGGCTGGGAAGGACTGAGCGAAAGGGACGACACGGAACATCCGACAACCTCTCACAACACCCATCCCATGCTAGGCGTAAAAAAAATTCTCCCTCTTTCCCCTGTTAAGACGATGACATGATGAAAGCTGCTACTGCTGTTAGCTGTGGTAAATACATCCTATGGGGAACCATGTCAGTCTCAGATTACCAACTATAGAACCTAAAAGGACAGGATGAACTGAGATAACTAGCAAAGTCGGATGTAAGACTGATAAACAGTTCAATACATCACCAATTACACACCTTCAAAGTTAGCAGTTAATGTTGGTTTATAATAAAATAATGAAACAAAAATAATCCTTTACCATCACTATTTCATACCACATCTACACAAACAGACTTTTATATAGTATCAGGCCTTCATTAAAATGGCCCTGACCATGTTCTAGGCATCAACAGATAACATAAGCACTTAAGGGAACAGTAACTAGCTAACACCTGACTGGAATTGTTTAAGAGCTGTGGGGACCCATGTGGTAATAGTTCGAAAAGACCCAGTATATTTCAACAGATGCATATGGATAGCAAATTGCGGTTTAGGTAAGCGAAGACCATCTGACTCAGACTCGAAAATTAAAGCATTTGGTTGTAATTATGTTCTTAATTCCCAAAAGTCACATAACCTGTCTTTCTTTTCTGCTTCACAAAGGTATTATTGGTTGTACCCACTGCATTATATACAGATACTGATTTTAAACACAATATAAATTACCTCATGGCAAGAGTGCCTACAGATACATTAAGTTGGAGACATCTTGCAATTATACAGACGTCCATAAGTCTATAATGTATACTGCAGTGATCAGACGCGACATTACGCACACAGTGGGTGTTGTATAGAATGTTCCTGGGGTATTAACCTGCTTACACATGACTCTTCAATGTTTGCTAACTGTGCTGATTACCCAGTCAAAGTCTGTTACACAACCCTCTTGCACCTAAGTACCAGGTGACGCTTGGAAACAAGTCTTAATGGAACTGATAGAATTTTTTAAAGCCATAGCTTCTTGCTTCCCCAAAATGTATAAATGAATTTGCACATAAAATACATGACATCAATACAATATACAAAAAAGAGCTCCGCAACATGGTACCATTCCCCTATGAAGAAAACCCAATTACAAATCATCTACTGCCATAAATAACTCAGGTCTTACAAATACTCTACATGGAAATTGTTTTACAAGTGGCATGTTTCAACCCAGAAAACTCCTGTCCTCTAAGACAAGGGCTCTGTAAAAGCAATGAATAATTAAAGATTCTTGTTCTAACGGTCCTCAATTTCTTCTCAGGAATCCAGCCCATTCTATGTATACGTTCACACCTAATAGAAGATAGATGATCAAGCTCTTTAGAATTTCAACTTTTTGCATTAGCTCAAGGACAAATAAGAAGCATAAAAACATTAAAATATTATAATATATTGAGCAGTTTTGTTTGCATATATTTAAAAAGGCAATTATGGCATTATTTGCTCTAAAACCAAAACCAGTCATCCTAGTCAGTGTTTAGAGCTAGATGTTTCAGTTTGGGACAGACCTGACCACAATTTATTTCCTTGTCCAAAACAAGAACCACTGGTTTCAGCAAAAAATATCCATATATTATATCATGCAAGCTGCAGGACTGAAGAACCCTCACTCCACAGACAAAAAAAAAACCAAAATCTTATTATCATTTATCCTGTTTCTCCTCTCGTTCTTGTTGGTGAGAAGTGTGAAGGCATCTTTGTCAGCTGTCGATAAAACCACATTTAGTCAGAGTACATTTAACCCATAATGTAAAAATAGGTTTCATACTTCTATCATTTTACAGTTCTCATTAGGAAACTGTCAGAGTAGCTTCTTATACCACAGCCTAAAAAGGAGAAAATTAATTTGGCTATTTATACACTGACACAGCTGTAGGTTAAACCTAAGAAGTTATTTTTTTAATAAATATGGATTATGAGCAACACTAAACTATAACAGCTTCCTTGTATGCACTGCAACGACTGAACCATTTACCTACAGCAGGTACGTCGGAAAGAGGCTATATTTAGTACGCAGTTTCACACTGCACTAATTAAGAAAATGCAGCTCTCATTTCTTGGAAATATCACACCTGCTCATATAACCCACAGCTTGCTTTACCCTATCATGTACATTAGCGGATGAACGATGCCAATGGCATGCATATTGGAATGCTATATAGCTGCAATCAAACCACCCTCTATGAGTCAAAATCCAGATTTGAATTTTAAAATCATCCAAAGTACCAGCATCCACTGAGGTCAGCTCACAATCATCTCCCTGCAGTAATTTCTCTGCGTGGCAATCAAGGTGCTATACTGTTTTGAAATAAGTGTCCAACCAGACAGTTAGCTCATCAAATGTAATAAATTAGAGCCCATGGGTTGTCAGTAACAGTTGACCCTTCTAAACATGTAATCACTAAAACTGGCAGACTTCAAATGCCGACCAGTGCTAATAGCAAGCCCATAATTTGTCAGGATCATTAAACCATAAATGCTGAGACCACATCGTTTCAAGACTTTCCCCCGCTCCAATAACTTCAATAATAATTATCATAACAAAAATTAAGTATGAAAAATATCATGTGGTTCATGCTGAAAATGAGTCATTCCATGTCAAATCATCACACTTTCGGACCTCATCTTTACGGATTTTAACGAAACTTGGCATGCTGATTTGGCCACATGAGTAACTCATAAAACTGAAATTGGGCATGTCTTGGATCAATATTGAGGGAGATTTAAGCAAACAAAGTTTTAACTTTTTTGGAGGGGAGGGGCTATGAATTTGACTAGCTACTGTATATTTACCTTAATATAAGCTGCACAGAAATGGTCCTCATATTGTTTTAAAACTATTCAGTCCAGCTCTGTAGATTGAACAAATAATATAATAACTGATTAAAATATTAAAAATTCAACATAAAAAAACAAAATTGATAATTTTATTACAAAAGCTACCTCATGTCATGAGCATCTCCATAAAATTTGGTCTTTGGTTTTTGAGTGGTTGCCGAGATATCTTGACTTAATTGTAGCATCACATGGTTTCATATCACTAATGGGCGTTTTTAATGGCAGCCAAACAGACATGGAATAGTATAACAAGCACAGGTATAAGTAATAACAAATATGCTACACTGAAATTTAAGGAAAGCTTCATTAATGTCATTGCAGACACATGTACTTGCCATGCTATTGAAAAGGTCCACATAGCTAGTAAATATGGCTAATAAATGCCATGCATTCATCACAGGTGAGTGAGGTGTGCAAATCAGTCCAGTGTAAGTGCACACTGAGGTAATCACTCGACTTTGCAAGCAGCAAAGGTTATGTCGTGGCTGCATATGATGATAATTGGTGGCTAGGATGTGTTGAAGAAATTATGCCCAGCACGGGAGAGTATAGACTGAGCTCTATACATCCTCATGGACCATGGCCATCCCTTTTCATTCCCATGACATCCTGATAGACTTGTTATGGATCATCAGGATGTGCTTTTAGTAGTTGAACCTGTGACAGCAACAGGGCGGACATACACAATTTCAAGCAAAGACACAATAGATGCATCAAAGTCTCTAATGGACTATAAATTAAGAGCAGTCAGCCCCATGCATTTGTGCTTCATGAATTCACAGATCTGCGTAAATTACATGTATACGTTTCCTTTACATATTTTATTGAATTGTACCTTGAAATACGTACATGTCAATAAGTTTACAGTCCCATTCGTTTACTCATTTTGCCTTACTGTGAATGCAAAAGAAAACAGCAGCCAATGCCGTGTTCTATGAATTAGTAGGGGTAACATTAGTATACTGTACTATAAATGTGCTAGTGTGACAAATATTCATTAGGCAATACCATACTCTATTTTTACATCAAACATTTTTTTTTTATAAAGGTAATGTATTAAGCTAACTTTTAAATAAAATTAAAGTGTTTTGGGAGCATAACTGGGGTCATATTTAGGGATTAAACTATAGACATAAGCACATATTACAATTTTTAGTGACTCTACCAAACATCCGCAAATCCTCCTCAGTCATGACAGGTCCTGGATCCTAACCTTGTGAATGTCCAAAGTCTGACTGTATAGCAATTGTTTATGTTTATACATTCTCATCTTCCCTTCTCTCAGTACTGCTTGTATGTAACATATGCATTATTACACCAATGTTGAAATGCTTTCCTTGCCTTAGTAGCATAAAGCGTATCTAGTTTGTTTATTTTTGTTAGTCTTTCAGGTTTTTGACAAATGAAGGCCTCTTTTAGTAGGCCAGTGTCTAGTCAAAAGTGTAAACTAGAGAGGAAAATAAACTATTCTGATTGTACTATTAATTCTCTTTTTCCCAGTTACTTTGGCAATATTGTCTTTTTATTCATTTTTAATAGTAATTTAAAATGTTTTAATTTAAATTATATTTCCACAGCTTGTTCTGGCAATAGTTGTAGTCATGAAACTGGAGATGTTCATGACATTATGAGCTAGCTTCAGTAAAAAAATTATCAATTTTGAAATTGTAATTGAATTTTTAAAATTTCAATCAGTTATTACATAGTAATTATTCATATGGGGGTGGCACATTATTTGTTCAATCTATAGAGCTGGGCAATAGCTTTAAAACAACATGAGGACCATTTCTGTGCAGCTTATATTAAGGTAAATATAGCCAGTCAAATTCATAGTCCCCCCCCCCCAAAAAGTTAATTTGTTCTATTAAATCTCCCTCAATATTGTTCCAAGACACCCCCAATTTCAGTTTCATGAGTTACTCAGGTGATCAAATCAGCATTCCAAGTCTCATCATGAATCTGTGACGATGAGGTCCCAAAGTTTGATGATGGAATCCACAGAATGACCCTAATCAGGTCACAGCACAAACCTGAGTATGAAACAAGGCACAACATCAATGCTTGTTCATGGCCTACACATATGGTTGTCTTTCAGAAATATGGCCGACATGATTTTATTTTGGATCTGTATGAAATGTGAAACTTACAGCTCATCTTGCTCTTAAATAACACCATCACTGTGGCAGAATGTTTAAGAGACTGGATCTTATATTAAACATTAACATAGGAAAGAAAAATATATGTTCATCTGGATGACATAGACAGTATTCATATTGCGATCAACAGCAGTACATTGAACTAAAAAGCCTGACTGTCTTTGTCCTTTTATGCTGCAAAATGATTGATTGAATCCTTTCTAAAAAAAGGATCCTGGAAATACCTTCAGGCCAATGAAGCTTTAACTAAAGGTGGCAGGCACTCTTCAATTATTTATGTATTGTGCATATGACATTTGAACACAAGTCTACAGAAGCTGACCAAAAACAAAACATCTGAGGAGATCTGAGGTGGTTCACAAATCAAAATGCATAAGACAACAAATTAATTTACTTAAATCAAATATGGCATATTGTTAAACTGTAAACACTAACCCCAAATCAAACTGAAAACCAAAATCATTAAAATTTCACCACTGAAAACAGGTTAGATAACACCTCTATCGAGCTATAACTGACCTTCGAGCACAGAGCACTACAGGGGTAGTAAACAACCCACCTGCTAGTTCAACAAAAGGTGGATGGTGGTTAGCTTTAATTCACTCATGACTACATTGTTAGTCCCAAAATAATGCTTTTTGGAAACAGCAGTATGTGTCAATAAGCTGCACGTTTCCCTTGTTTAAATTTGGTATGGATATGGCTGCCTTTAAACGACTCTCAGGCACAAAATCAAAAGACCTAGTAACAGTCCTGTCCCATAGCGTGACTAATACCTGAGCATTTCATTTCATTTAATATGCCTAAACACTGGGTAGTCTAAGAAAATCCCCATGTGATAAAGGGTATTTTAAGTGGGCCTTCAGGAAATTTTCATCGAAAAGTCCCTTTTTATAAAATTAAAAAAGAAAAACTGTTACTGTGTGCCTTCCAAAATTCAACACCGTCTTAACCTTAACCATAACCCTTATGTGGAGCCTCCGTTTAAATAGGGCAAAGGAACATCAAATACAAAGTTTAATAATATATATTGCTAATGTGGAATATCAGTATTACAATATCACTATAAATCGACAAGTCGTAATAAACAATACATTTATACTATGCGGCAATTTATAACAGAATTGCACCAGGCTTTCAGCTACTGGAGTTCAATAAAACGGGTTTTTCCATCAACAGAGAAATTACGTAAATGCAGTAGGACTGCGTTTACAGGGCAAAACCAGGGAAAGAACCTTAAAGGCAATCTTTGTAAAAATACTGTAATTACAATCCCTGGAGACCGCCTTCGCCTCTGAGGGTGACCCATTTGGAAACGACTTTGGGTACACGGCAAAGGAAACTGTAGTTCTGCTTACAGAGCATATTCTTTATTTTAATGCCAACAACACTCAAAACTTTGGTAGAAGTGGCGACGACAAACCAATAAGACAGGGCAACCGACACTGATAGAACGAAATACCTAAAAGCGGGCAAATTAAATGGAAATGTATTAATGTATGTCACAGCGGAAGTAAGAATGATCAGCCGGTTTACCTGCCCAGCTCTCGACCGGGGATAAGGCTGTAGTGGTCGTGGAAGGTATCGGTCTTGATGGGAGTCCTGATGTCCGACAGCAAGCCGCTGCGGCTCTGGTTCGCTTCCACGATCTGCCCATAGCACCTCGTCCGGCTTTGGCTCTCAGCGCTCCGTGGACATTCGGGGATCATCGCGGTCCTCCGTCTGCTTTCGCTGGCTGCCTAAGAAGGTTTAAGCAACCCCCAGCCGGCCCGATAACCGACCACGGATAACCGCGCTTTAACTCACTGCTGACCGACTTGCTGGCTAGCTCGCGAGCACATCAGCACTCGACGCGGTTAACTACGTCTAAACGCGCGGACATGACTGTCGAATCTCTTAGGAGAAGGAATTAAACTTCCAGCCGTCATTGACACCTCCCCAGAGCAAGTTTGAGGCAGACCGGCTAATTACAAAGAGAAGAAAAAGTTTGTTTCGGGTCCTCTAACTACTCCTTCTGTTGTCACACAGCCTGAACGCTCTTTATCCGTCCTGTCGAGGGTGAGGTTCATTAACGGCCACTTTCAAACTGAGCCTCCTGTCGCCGTGGTAACTTGTCTGATTGGCAACTCATCCGGCTGGAGGGGGCAGGGCTCCGGCGGCCACTGATGATTGACAAGTCATTTAGCCAAACGAAACGAAGCTCCGGCACCTCTTTCCGCTCCACCTGATTGGTTAAGGCTTTGACGCGATACTGAGGAAGCTGATGGCAACATCTTTACCAAGTACATATTCCTGTTTGCTGGCGGTGCTCTGGACTGTTGTCGGCATTTATAAATAATTGCTTTAGCAGTCGTCTAATTGTGATTGCTTTAGTGTGTTTTTGTTTACTTTGAACGTGCTTGGCATATTTACGAATACCCTTTAGTAACAGTATTTTAAAAGTGTATTTATTGTTTTTTTGACGATGTGGAAGGGCGCATTATAATTACTTTACCAGCATGTGGGACTCATACACCATGCCCTCTGTTGCTGATGCGAGAAGGCAAATACAATTTTGGTTAGTAATTTTCCTACATTTTCAAAACGGTAAAAACGAAGCTTCGTGAATATATCATATAAAGAAGTTACCTTGAACCCCTAAGGTCACATTTGGAGCTCCCTTACCACGCAAGATATTGTTTGGTTCGGTCGTTATTTATTACGTTGTATTAAACTGAAAAGATCATTTGAACCTTTAGCGTTTTCGTTAAAAAAACACCCAGGACAAACACTTTACCCACTACAGCAGCTGTTCCAAACAAATTATTAAAACAAATTTTGTTGAATACTATAAAGAAGGTATTGCATGCCTTCAAGAAGTAGTTCAGCCATCTTTCACACAAATGAATACCATCTTAACCACTCCCCTGACAAGCTCAAGCCTCTACAAGAAGCATTATGATCATACGCAGTACCTCTTACGATATTTGCAGCATATCCCCACACGTTGCCAGTATGTATAAAAGTTATATAGTGTAACATTTTAAAGAATGATTCTGACAAATTTTACTAACTGCAACACTATAAGCCCTAGGCTACCAAGGAACACCTCCATTATAATACAACACAAATCAGTTTCCATAATCCTCTTCCAGCATCAAACCAGTAGTCCTTCTGTTGTTGTATTATGCATTGGGTTTGGAATATGGTTAAATGATACAAGTAATTTTACTCATTAAGCTTTATCATCTAAATGTAAAAATTAAGGGTGTTTCTTCCCATGCATCAGTATCTGAAACTTGTAGAAATTGCTACTGTGTCACAGTTTCCCAATTAGCTGTGACTCCTCACCCAAGTCTGAAAGCAGTTTGCATTAATACCCCAAAATGTGCTGACTGCATAACGCTGTATGGAGTGGTCAGCAGTCTCAATGCACCAGCTTTTGCATGTTATTAACAGCTAGTACTGCGGCGGAGCAAACATCCTCATTCTGTTTCTCCAAGTGACTGTTTCGTTTCTCATTTTTATATGTCACAGCAACTTATACTGTATACCAAAATGCCAAGATCAATCCAAAGACCCAACCTGGCACAAATTGTAAATAGCAAAGCAAGCATATGCAAGTGTGTGTTTATTGACATTCATCTACAGTAACGATAAGACAGGAAGCACAGCCTGAGGAAATGTGACCTGTTGTTGAATCAAAGCAAACCAGCCTTTATATGAAAACAACTTTGACAAGAGTTTTTCCAGCAGAAAGATCAGATATGTAAAATAAGGAACAGAAGTAGAGAGCAAAGGATTGTGGGATACAATAAACACACCAGAACATCACTGTCTCTTATTCTTCTTTTTGTCACGTTCACTTGGAAGGAATATATTGTTTGAAACATATTCTTCGTTCTGTCAAAAAATGGTTCACATTTCTCTTAAAAGTACAACAACAAATCATGCCTTTTGGAGGATATTATTCATACAATATGAGATGGGGACATATATATTAATTTAAACAAACAAAATGTTCATTTAGAAAACTTAAAAATATATATAGAGAGAATTCTTTCTGACCATAACTGTTACTGTATATTCTGATTAAACTTTTGAATCAGCATTGATTAAATATGTATTCCAATAAATATTACTATTACAATAAATGTACCTCAGTTTTATTAGTCAATTTGTGCCCCATTATTAATGTACATGAGCTTCAGGCTGTAAATAAAAATTTACATTCAGTTCAATTACCTTCAGTTTTAGCAATTTTGGTCATATATTTCCCTCCAGCCAATGCAATCATAGTTTACTATTTACAGAAAGCAATTTCAATTACAGTCTTGAACAAGACACTGGAGACCAGCAGTTATGATCTGTACACATCAGCTAAGAGTGTGAGTGAGAATTCAAAGTACAGCAGGAACAAACAGGCAACACAGGTTAAAATTAGACAGAAGTGAAAACACAGCATTCCGAATCTAAACACAAAACAGCTGAACAAGTAGGTGGTAGTTCTGCTTGGTCATGCTCTGACATTTAGAAAGTGTTTTTAGAGGATGGCTATATATGATGGAATATTAACAGCACTGTTTTGGATTGCTGGAGGAGACTGACTTGCAAGAACAAGTCAAAAAAGCAAGTAAATTCACAGTGGAGCACTTTAACAGAATCAGAACACTCAGCAGGTCATCGTGTGCAGGTGGAACCAGAGAACTCTGCAGGTCTCAGGGTATTATGCACAGTCAGAGAACTCTGCATGTGTATGTTACATAGATTAAGAGAACTGCGAGTCATATTGTGTCACATAGAGATCGAGCACTCTGCAAATATGTGTGTTATATAGATTGAGAACTCTTCTGGTCATAGTGTATCATGTAAAGTCAGATAACTCTGCAGGTCATGGTGTGTTATGCAGAATCAAAGAAATGGACTGGTGTGTATTGTGTAGGGTAAGAAAATCCTGTTGGTCATAGTGTGTTATGTATAGCCAAAACACTTGGCAGGTGTAGAGCCAGAGAATTCTCCAGGCTATTGCGTGTATGTTGAGCCGGAGATCTGTGCATTTTTTCTTTGTTCACAGAAAGAACCTGTACACAAGTACAGTAGTGTATGCAAGTTATAAATTACAATTTTACTTAAGATCTTGTAGGTGGTACTACTTACAATTTACCCATTAATTATTTTCATGGGATGATGAGGTTATGGATTTATGGCAAAAGTAATCTATGGTGGAATTTTTGCCTCTTACCATTACAATGATAAAAAATTAACAGAAACCTTCCCTTTCAATGTTACACTTTGTACAATTGACAGTCATATAAAAAAAACAAAACTTTACAAAATCACACATTCAAAATTATTATCCCGACTGCAAACGTATTTCTAAAAATAAGAACCCTTATTACGTTACCTTTAACATCAAAAAGATTATAGAAAATAGGAAAATGTAAACATTTATAATTACACCAAATGCTTTTATAAAAAAGTAATAATTTTTATTATAAAGCACGACAGAGGATTAGCACTTATTACAGCTTCCCATGCAGATGTTTGATTGGATTTCGTTTCCTCTGTTTCTTAACACCTTGTGAATACCGCACACTTTTCAGTTGTCCCCTTAGACCCTACTACGTGTGCAGATATAAGTAAGAAAATCGATTTATAAATGTAAACATATTGCATTAACAAATGCATACAGGTAAGATGTTATAATGAGCATATTGCAAATGGGCCACTTAGGTTTTTATATTATACTATCAATTATGAGTAAAAGTAGAATGGAGATTGACCAGTTTCTAGACTCCAGTATTTCTGTGGTTAAACAAAAACTTAAGTATAATTATTGAGAGGAAAGATGTCACATTGGTATAGAATTAAAATGTACAGACTTCATGTTCAGCTGTGTCGCCCTCAAACCCCTTACGTTTCTACAGATTCCTCATATTCCATCACACGTGTGCATTTCTAGAATTCGGAGAACCGTCGAGAGGAATCATCTTAATATGGTATATCTAAGGCAACAGTCTGAAGAAAGACACTAGGAAAGCCCTTATGGACCGTTCAGGGTACCATCCAGGGCGTCCTCTAGTGATTCCCCCATGATACCATCTGGGGTGTCATCCATAGTGCCTTTTAGTGAATCCTCCATGGTATAACCACTGCATGAGTGTATGCTACATATGTTGCCTTGCCATAGCTCCATTCTCAGTATAGCATAGATGTACTTGGTGAAAAAACGGGCGTTAAAATGTTTAGTATGGTATAAATAGAGTAATTATTTAGTAAATAAAGCTGTCATCATTCTGTACAAAAATATATATACAGACACTGGAAAGTCCTGTTTGGTCTGCAGTCATGGAACATTCTTCTTAAACGACTGAGATGAGAGGACCCCTAAGATGGGGGTGGGATCCTTGGTGTCATCACTGCAGGGGGGGGGTGTAAGTATACTGCACTCGCATAAAGGCGTTACATTAGGAGAAGCCTGGCAGTGACCTGATACAGACTTTGCATACATTGGATTTTATGAGTGCACATGCAGGTCCATTAAAAGTCACATTCATTTCAAAAAGATGTCAAATGGCTTTGCCGTCACCTGGACGGGACTCTTGGGGTCATCATTCCAGACCAAAAGTGCTGGTTTCCTCCACGGCGATCAACAGCTTCTCATACAGCATTGTGTAGGAGGGGTATGAGGGGAGATCCAGGCGGTTGAAGCATGTGTGTGCCCTGGAACAGAGCAGATCTGTGTTGGAAGACTAGAATGGCACTCTTCATCGGCCGGAAATAGCCCGTCAATCAGCAGCTACTCATATTATTCTACTGCAAGTCTGTAACAGAAACTCAAATCTGAGTGGAATCTGAGGAATGCGAAACATCCGGCAATGACTGAGACAATCATTACTAAGGAAACTGTTGAGAGAACCTTTTGGTTTGTTTACCCCTCGGGGGTCACAAACTATGCATTTTCAAGCACTGTGTCTGGGATCTCAGGTGCAGTGCGTTCCTGGGACATGGGGCAAGCCCATGTTTCATCTGCGTGTGAATCCCGACCAGTGTCACCTGCTTGTTTATCTCCTCGTGGGTCCCCATGGTGACGACAGACAAATTTTGTACATTATTCACTTCCTCATAGAACAGGAGGGGCTACCAGTTTCTTGCTGCCATTAGTTTTGAAACTGCAGCATGCAGAAATAAAGTAGCTCATCTATCACACTTAGCAGCTTGGTCTGCATAGCAGAAACATTACCATGTGATTTCCTGCACGTTCCTCTTAATCAGCTGAAAATAATTTAGACCTTTAACAAAGCTGTAATTTTCAAGCAACATAAGTAATAATGTAAATATTATAAATGATGTGATTCGCAAAATGTCTTGATGTACGATACAGTAGCTACATTTAACAGTATTCAAAATCAACTGAAAAAGCAGCATCTGCAACAAATTTACATGCACATGACCATCTGTCCGGTGGAAAACCTCTGTGTATAGAGAAGGCAGAGCCAGACCGAGGCAGTCACTTGACTGACCCGAGCAGGGTCATGTGCTTAATGATAGACTTGCATGCCAATCCCATCCATCTGGCAGAGGCCAAGCCTACAGCACATGGTTGTGGTTACTATGACAGCAGATCAGGGAGCTCTGCACTGAAGGCCCAGTGTCTGAACCACCAGAAAAAAAAGACTTCAGCAATATGAATGTATCACTGGCATAATTCAGTAGCTGTATATATAATTAAGTGGGTATGTTATACAGTGAGTTTGGAGCTATCCCAGGCAGGGGACACCCTGGAGGGGATGCTAGTCAATCACAGGGCACACACTCATACATACATTCACTCACCCCCTATGGACAATTTAGTCACTGATTCTCCAAACTTCATATTATAGGATTGTGCGAGGAAACCCATGCAAACATGCAATCTGCACACAGACTGACCCGGAGGCAGGATTTCAAGCCAATGCCATCCAGACCAAAAAAGGTGGAACATACTGTAACATAAATCCACCACCAATAACAATGTAGCTGAGAAGAACCCACAATCAATCGTCACTGGACTGTGCAGGTTATTGTTACATTTATTAATTTAGTAGAAACTTTTATACCATGGAAGACACAAAAAGCAAGGTCAACCATCCACTGGAGCAACTGGGGTTAAGGGCCTTGCTCAATGACCCAACAGTGACATCACTCGCTTTAACTCACAGAGTGCTAACCCGCAAAGCATCTTGCTGCTCGACAGTCGAGTAAAAGCCCTCTGAGATACCTGCACCACTCCATACTTAGGGGATTATAAGTCAGGGTGTTTCATCTCTGCTGTGGGTGTGGTCTGCTAGTCAGTGATGTGGCGGTTAGCTCACCTGGGCAGGGAGGAGACCTTGCCCCACTTCTCGATGCAGAACCGGCGCATGCCGTTGCTCCCGCGCAGTGCAGCGAAGCCCTCGTATGGCACACTGGATGTGCCCGTCACAAACTGCAGCAGACGCAGTCTCTGCTCATTATTAAAGCGCTCCACCGCAGCCCAGAACCACCGGATAACGATATGTCCATCGTGGTAGCCTGGAGGGGGGAGATAAAGGGATCCTTGCCAAGTTTGCATGGTCCTGCCAGGCCTGAGCCTCATCCTCCGAGAATTTTATCCTGTCTTAACCAGGAAGTCCTACAGATTTTGAAAAATGCTTCTGATTTGATGCAGGGTACACTGGTGAAGCTAACACTGGCACTGCAGTCTTCTAGAACAACAGACCACTGTGTCATCCAGATGGAGATGGCTAGAGAATGGCTGGGTAAATGCCCATAAATAATACCATAAATAGTGAATGCCATAGCAGCTACAAAAACTTAGCTTTTAGCAAAGGCCTTGAACATTAACCAATACTGCCTGTCACTGATTCTTTAATTGCTGGCTTCATTTAGACAAATTGGTATTTGTTTTGGGGGCCGCAATGAGATCTCACATTACATATGTAACAAATGGTCATCCGCTGTAGGTTTTGGGATGGCGTTTGACCAGCTCCAACCAAGCAGAAAATTATATCACTTTAAAACTAAACTGTAGAAGGAAAAAAAAAGCAGACCCTGGACCAGTGACTGCTACGACAATTTAGGCTTGATACTGTAGAAGACTATACTGTACTTATGCATATGCAAAAGGTGCACAAAATAGGAGAAACTCCTAACAGCATAGCAATATCTAGGATCCAATGGGAACTTAGGGTGACGTTAAAGGACAGCTTCAATCCTTCTTGGAATGATTTCATACAAGAACTGTGTGCTGTGGGATACAAGAGCATTCGTCAAGAAGAAGAGCCTCCAGATGTTCCGAGTGATGAAGGAGGTGGAAGTCTATAAATCTCATGACTGGGGAGGCTTGGGAAGGTATCTGACTTCATTCTAGTGTTCATAGAGCCAATTCTGAATTTGTTCAGTGGTGTACATGGGTGTATCTTCATGGCTAAACAGGCCTTCAGCAGACTAGTCACATGTCCCTGGGCCTTTGAGCGAGGCCTTTAGCCCTCAGCTCTGTCTACTTGGAAAGATGGGGTAGGTAAAAAGAGAATTTCCCCATGGGGACCAATAAAGTGTCATTATTATTATAAGAAGCATATGGTACAACCATGATGGCTGTCCATTCTTAATTACGGCATTGAGGGCTGAAGACATCCTTTGACTTTCCCAGGTGAAAGATGACTCCACAGACCATTTTTCCATTGCTCCAGGGTTCCAGTTTTGTGCTATGTACAGTGTCTTTTCACTGCAGCCTTGAATACCAGGCATCTCCTAATAACAACTCTGCCATTAACTCCATCTTTCTGAGACTCATGATGAGCAGTTTTTGCTAAGAGTGTGTCACAGAGTTGCTGATTCAGTTTTGTGGTGGCGACCGACCTGTTAGGTGTCTGTCTATGTCTGTCACTGAGCTTCCATTTGCCATCACTATGCCTCTGTGGTGATTCAGTTTATCCATGTTTGACATATGACTTTGAGACTTTTGAGCCCGTTTACAAGTCATATGGCTATTTTTGTGACTGATGAACCTGGAATTCTTTCTGTTTTCCCTCATCGGAACTCACCTAAAATGCACATGTCAAAGTGTCAATTGTCAGATTTCTCTTACAGCTGACACATGCTGCTAATAGGCATTCAACCTAATATGACTCACCTCGGTCAGCATGATTTATTTATTTCAAAGCATATGTAGATTTTCATGCAGTGCTTCCATTATATTGTCCACTCCTTTGCTTTGAAAAGAATTAGAATGTAAAATATATTTCCGAAGTTATTATGTATATATAATCTGTACTAAAATCCCAACTCTTGTAACACAGAATACTTGCCTATGATGTCATGGCCTGTAATAAGAACATAAGAACATAAGAAATATACAAACGAGAGGAGGCCATTCGGCCCATCAAGCTCGCTTGGGGAGAAC
>JAABNX020000038.1:12406007-12420945 GCA_015163995.2 Mormyrus lacerda
GCTACACCACCCACCTTGGTGTCATCTGCAAATTTCACTAGTTTACTGTATATATTGGTGTCTATATCATTTATGTATATGTATAAGGGCAACTAATACTTATTTCATATTCGTTAACTTTATGATCACTGAGATTTTTCTGTTTTACCAAGTTTCTTATGTTCAGACAACAGTGATTTCACATCAGTGACCTTGAGTTGTCTTGTAAGGTTTAGATCTAGAGCAACATAATGGTTGAATGACTTTGCTCCATGGTCCAAGACAAATACTCAGTTGATGATTCTTCTAGTCTGTTTCCCAGACAGCTACACACCGAGCTGATGAGGAGCATGTACCTCCTCTGTATTCCGTGTTGCTCCTCCAGTCATTCAGGTCAATCTCCGCTGTACCGGCGATGACCAGCTCCAGCTCCCTGGCATCGAACACCGACACCAGCCGGGAATCCACCACCTATGGTGAAAAATAATAAGGGGTTGCTGTGGTAACTGACTATGTCATTGTTTCCAGCGGTGACTGAATCATGATATGGGTGATGACAGGTCACATGGCACCTCATAGAAGCCCCGGACGAGCGCTTCTGTCTGCTGAACCACGCCCCGCTCCACTCTCCATTTCACCATCCGCTCTATGTATTCCTTCTTGTTTTTCTCTGTCACCTGGATGTTAGCCCCACCCGACTTCAGCTCCCGCTCTGTAACCTACCACAGGAAATTACATCAGAATTACATCACCCATTCTCATATGGTGCCTGATACCTACCACTCTGCTTGAAACTTAAAGCCTTGTTCTTCTGCTAGGGCCAGTGCATTAATGTCTGTCAGACATTAATGCAAGTTAATTTTTGTGGGATGACATCCCACAAAAGCGAGTGAGGGGATAACTGCACTAATCATGTCACACCAGGCCCACGGTTCTGTGACAGCTAGAATCCTACCTGACCAAAGACCTCTTCGTTCACAGTGAAAGTCAGATCTAGAATGTCGGTGATGTCGTTATCTTTCATCCATTGTAAACTTTGGTGGAACTCCTCGTCCAGGTATTCAAGATCACTCAGGTCAGTTGGGCTGTAATGCATTGAAAACATCAGAACTACTTAATATCAGAATATTTAATGGGTGTATGATAGATGCCTAGTTTGTTATGCTAGAATTATATTTGGGCTTTGAATTCCTCCTCCTTCAAGTGTCACATACACCCACAGAGAACATCATGTACTTCCTACTAAGCCTGGTGCCATGAAGAGAAGTTCACTCACAGCCTGAGCAGAGCCTTGTAGAAAGGCCGGGTGAAGAAGGCGTCTAGCAGGTACTGGTGAATCAGCGCGAGGCCCAGAATACGGCCACTGAACCGGAACCTTAGAAAGACAGAGACGGAGACACCAGTATCACTTGATTGCCGACCTTCCAATGTGAACTTCTCTGGTTTGATGAGCAGACCTCTAACTCTTCAACATAGCTTTACAATTATGCAAATCAATTACTTTTGAATTCCACAATTTGATAGTTTTGACTGTCTACTGCAGTGTTTCCCAACCCAGTCCTCAAGGACCCCCAGACAATGCACATTTCTCAGCTCCCAACAAGCCTGTGTCATGTATTTGGTGTTCGTGATTGCAGAGGGAGCAAAAACATGGACTGTCTGGAGGTCCCTGTGGATTGGATTCGTCTACAGATAAGAATCAAGGATAAATACATATATGATCATGTCAGGTAAAGTCATCAAATCACATACATTTCAAGGTTAGAACCAGAAAAAATAATTATGCAACTCGGGAGATGAAAAATCATTGTCGTCTCACAAGGATTCATGGGAATCAGAGGGAGTATCAGAGCAGATGTGTGAGAGTCCTGTCTAGGCTGCAAGACAGAGTGGGTAATGTCACGCCATCCTGACTGGGAAGAACTCTCATGGTAAAGTTTGATTCTGTCAGGCACAGGGAGCATTGCTGGGACAACACAGCAGATTACGATCTGGGCTGCCACCGCAGATAAATTCAGGCAGAACCACTTTTAGAATAATGCTCTCAGATTACAGACAAATGAAGGCATGAGGGATCTCTCAGCCCTGAGGCTGAGTCTGGGCTGTCCTGGTGCAGGACCGGTTACACTGGTGAGGGCCACCCAAACAGCCCAGATAAAGTGGTACACCTCCTATTACAAAAACGTCTCTAACGTTTTGTGCTGATGTCTGAAATGCTCAGTGGCTGAAAAGGACAGGTCCAGTATCACTAAACCATTTCTGGTTGAGATGCGTGGTCCGGAAAGACAAACAGTAAGTTCACAAGAGAGTGAGACATCTTCTCAGATGACACTATGAGAAATTACACCTCTGTGGCTGAGTCCTCTGGGCTGACATTACAGTTTCAGCCCAACTGGGCATCAACCCAATGTCCTCAACAACCCCGGACCTATACGACTTAACACCCCCGTCCTTCAAGGGACACATTCAGCGTGCCTCGCATAGCTGAGCTAGCAAATTAGTAAGCCACGCCTCTAGCTTGACATCCCGGGCTTGACAGGTTTCACAACCAGCCAGCTGATGGGAAAATACTTCACACATGCCTGTAGCCTTGGCCACCTCAATTCACGGAAAACCATCCGGCCGTTTTACCGTCATTGTTGGGCTGGACATACGACCCACGGATACAGCCAAGATTCACATCATGATTTAAAATAATGAGATCCATAAATCTGTCAGGACTTTCACTAAGGGCATTACAATTATGGCCCTTGACACAAGCTTTGCAAAAAGGCGCTCTCCAAAAGTCACAATTTGGCAATTATGCTTGTAAAACTCTTAATATTACACTGTTAGAGGTTAAAACATAAATGTGCAATTACAAACAGCTGCTAAATGGGGATCCCTATGCTGAAGAAAGCATCCATCCATCCATCCATCCATCCATCCAGTTTTCATAGCTCCATATCCAGTACAAGGTAATGCAAAGCCTAGAGTTTCTCCCAGAAAATACAGGCCTGAGACTGACTCCCTGGTTGGAGAATCCCTGCATCGGAAACCAGAGAAACACATTCATTTGATTACTAAACTGTAATCCAGATTACAAACTCGCCATACACATACAGTCAGATGTTTCCAGAAGCATTTCAGATGTTATTCGTTCTGCCCAAATTCACAATTGCAAGGGAACTTGTGGAATCGCTTGCTATTACTTAACCACTACACCACCTACAGGTCATTGGGGGACGGTGCTTCCAACAGAAGGAATTCGTCTGCAAACACAGCTCTCAGGGCCTGATAAGCTTCGTTTTGAGCAGCTATTTACATGCTACATTTTCGGATAAACGCAATCCAAATATATATATACAAACCAAACAAAAGAAAACCAAAATATGGAAAAAGTGACAGCTAGGACTGAAATTGTCAATTCTGGGAGCTGTACCACCAAGAGCCATGGATGGGGTAATTTTTGCTTGCTTTTGTAACACAGCTTCATAATTAATGGCCTTGGTTGATGCAGCCAAGTTAGGAGGCCGGACTCTGCTTTCCAGAACCACACTTATATCTAATTCTGCTTGCATGGCTGACTTTTAGCATCCAAAATGACTTTTTATTACTCACAACTTGTTTTCTGATCTTCACCCGTTCACCAGTATTAATCTTCATATCAACATTTCAACATAAACACTAATGAAACTTTAATCATTTTCAAATGTTACACAGATTTTTCATTTATTTATAAGTAAACACTTCTGTAGTTATATATTACTGTACATTGGCATGGCTATACAATAAGACGTGTGCAGATCTGGCTGTAACTGAGAGACTGAATTTTAATTGCGTTGGACAATTCTCTGTTTTTCTACAGTGGTTGAGAAACATGATACCCAAGGACAGTAAGGAGATTGAAAGTTGAGAGAGCAATGTTCTGTAGGGTCATTCTACATCAAATGAGGCTGTGACAGAAAGGGTGAAAACAAAACCTTTAAAAGTACTGGAATTTCAAGCTCAAATTTTACGTCCTACGACAGACTAGCATACCCTGGTGCATACCCCATGCTGCCGGAGATAGGCCACAGGCCCCACGGAGACCCTGTACTGGATATGTGGTTGGAAGATGGATGGATGATATTATAAATGTAATTATAAATATAAATGTAAATATAAATGTATAAATTATAAAAGTATTAACGACATCCAAAATAAATAAACTTGAACTTCAATGTGGTTGATAGACCATAATATTTTCAGGCAGATTTTCAGTATTCTGTTTGTTTTTCATATATTAAGGATAATTTAACTTGGCTACAGACAGAAATTAAGTGCAAATACATGGGGTGACAATGTCAGATATTTAATTATATACATTTCAGGGTTACAACAGGGCATATGGAAATATTTCGAGGCAGACATTGTAAAAACATCATCTGAAAAAGACCTATGGGAAATGGGGCACCTTAGGCGCTGAGTCCAGTTTTGGCTGCGTGACCGAACGGGCTGCATCACACCTTCCTGACGGGGAAGGACACACAGTAAAGGTCGACTCTGTCCCACCAGGCACAGGGAGTATCGCCGGGATGGCACAACGGCCAAGGCCAATACGGATAAATATGGGTAGGGCTGTGTTTAGAAACACGCTCTCAGGTTACAGAATAACGAAGGAATAAGGGATCTTTCAGGCCTGAGGCAGCGTCTGGGCTGTCCTCGTGCAGGACCGTTTTCGCTGTTGAGAGCTGCCTAAACAGCCCAGATTTGATGCTGCTTCTCATTCCTAAGACACATGGCACCAAACTTGTTTTAGATATTTATTCCACCCCATCATGCTGCTGCTTTTCTACCATGTTTACATGCGCATTACACAATGTACATAAACCCTTGTGCCAATCCCCCTGTATCACACTGTCCTTTGCACATTAATTACTGTGAAAACCCTTCCCTTGTCACTGCATATTACACCATGGTCCTGGGAGAATGATATTTTGTCCCACTGTATAACTGCATATGGGAGGTAAGACAATAAAGCCTGGTTTGAAAATTAACATGATTTGACAATGTTGCCAGGTGGTCAAAATGGAACAGATCCAGTCAAAGAACAGGATACACTGGCCATTTGTTGCCCATACTGGCAAATGGCTGAGACAATAGAAAGCTGAGAGTGGTTGCACTTATTATAACAAAAATGAGGCCCTATCAAAATAGCCCAGATAAGCTCCGTGGGGCTGGAGCAGGTGGCTGCGTTTGGCCAGGGCAGGTCGCAGCCTTGCGTAAGTAATTTATCACCTCTGAGTGGATCAAACACACAGCTGAGGCGAGGCCCTTACCACTCCAAGTGATTCTCGACGAACGCCGACATGGGGCTTATCTGTACCGTGTACGTGTCGTTGGCCGAGTACTCAAAAAGGCCGTAGTAGGGGTTGAACAGCTCCTGGGACAGCAGGAAGAAGAACTCCCTGGAAGGGCCGCTGTAGTCGAGGCTGGGAGAGGTCACAGAAGTCAGGGAGGGGGTCAGGTGCTGGCAGCAAGTACAAAGCAGGAAACATTTAACTGAGAGAATGCACCGCTGATCCCAGCACATTTGCCGGAGTTTGAGTTCATGATGTAGAATGGAACAAACCAGCATTTTAAAGAGTGAAATACAGTATAGCTGCAGTTTTATGTTCAGTGTTTTTAAATTCAAGGTCACACTAATTCTTACAGAAAGATTTAGGGTTTTTTTAAGCAGCCTTTGCATTCTGGCCCTGCCACTGGAATATCAACTTAGATAGTAACACATTCATTCATTCATTTTCTGCATCGCTTTCTCTTATTATAACAAGCCACGTACAACCAAATAGTCACACAAACAGGGGCTTTTCCGGTAATGAACCATGCAAGCCTCCTCCTTTAAATCCATGCTGCTAAGTGGCATCTCGGCCCCGTACCCTTCCTCTCCCACAAAGGTGATGTAAAGCTTGTTCCTCTGCAGCTCTTTACGTGAGTAGGTCATGACCTGGTTGAAGGTGCCCTCCAGGAGGTGCTCTCTGCGGATGAGCAGCCTGTGACACAACAGGGCCAAAAAACACCTGAGCGGAAGAGTATCCCAAAGACCAAGCAGCAACTGAATTCATCAAAATAAAGGAAGGAGAAGGAGATTTGAACCACCCCACCCAACAACTTGCTTTGCGGTTTTCATCGATATAACCCAGGGAGAACATGCTGGGACAGAGATTGGGTCCTTTTCTATAGCCGTTAGCATTAGCATCTCGCTCTCCCTCACACACTGTACAGATCAGTGGCATACATCTGCTCTCCACATTTACTTGATTTTTCCTGGCCCCTGTCCATAGCCCTTGGCCTCCAGTTTCCTGTAGAAGTTGCGAAGCTTCGCCTCAAAGTCCCTTCGATAGGGGGCTGGGGCGCGGGCTCTCTGTAGGGCTGCCAAAACAAGCACAAAGAGTCCCATTAGGGTTTCCGACGTGTGGGGGATTACCGGGGCCTGCCAGGGCCGAATCGGAGGCCTCTGGCAGGGTGTGGCACGCCCCCGCCCTTCAACGTCAAGTTAGAGCTTTCACCCGAAACCAAGCTGGGAACATCTGACAGATGTGGTATGGTAGGGGGTGGGAATGAGATCCGCTATGCATCATTAACCTCCATTAAACAGGCAAAAAAAAAACCAGCAGAACGGTGCCTTTGCTCCGTTTGTGGGTCAAGTCGATCTGAAGGGAAAGCAAAATGTGGAAATGAACAGCCCGAGATCAGTAGACGTGCTAACTGCTAAACAAAGCGCTTTAGATACAGTAAGTAAATAGAAACTAAAACAGAATCACGCCTCGTGGCACCATCTCTGAACTTACGTATTTAACTTAGGGTAAATATAGCGTCCAAATGGCGCTAACACATTGACGTGTTTGACATCCTTGTACGTTTTATCGGGCTTATCAGATATGGCTTATCTTAGAAGACAAAGAACAGAGAGCAAAACAAACAAACTTTCACAGAAACATTCAAAAGAACACTACAAATGCAGCATATACAGATTCTTAAACAAGAAGGGCTTTTAGTGCGCTGTGATATATTAGCCACCTTTTGAAAGTACTCTACATTCTAAGTATAAATGATTCAGTTGAATGCTGTGTTACAAAAGCAAGCAATTAAAACTTAAAAGTATTTTACCACTTGAATTATTATTATTATTATTATTATTATTCATATTATTTGAAATATGCAACCATGGTGAAACAATAACTGCAAATTTTAGCAATCAACATCTTTTTGTAAACAAACACCAAAACCAGCAAATGGGGGGCGGGGCCTTTTCTGGCTGGTCCCTTCAGCAATCAGACGATGGAGTGCTGTGACTCGGGGCAGCGTACCTGGGGAGCTCTGGGGTGAGGATCCTGGTGAGCATCGGGGTGAGAAGCTGTACCCAGGGTGGAAGGAATGTGGTGGGATGTAGGACATAATGTCCTCCTCAAACAGGCTATGGGGGAAGAACGAACGTGGGCTAGCGTCACTGTTTAGGAGACACACAATTATGTGGTGCTAACAAATGAGACCTTCTCAGTTTCCATTATAATGCTGGACACTGGATGGGCCTCCATTGAAGGTATATGGTGTGCAGCTCAGCAGGTCAGGATGCTATGCTTGTGATTGGAAGGTTACTGGTTTAAATCCCAGAGTCAGCTGAGTTATTTCACTGATGGTCCCCTAAGTAAGACCCTGAACCTCCAATTGCACTAGGAACTGTTTGACCCTGCTCTGAATACTATGTTGCTTTATTATTATTGAGCATATGCTTAATAAATTAATTGTCAATAACCATGTAGGTAGCACAGTGATTTAAGCCCTGAGGTTCTGACCAGAAGCTAATCATAGGACTTGCCCTGCTTGTGCATCTTGGTGTTTGATTTCATCTGGCAATGACAACAGAGCAGCTCAACCAGACATTTTCCCCCCAACAGTTGCTAGGCAGCATTCCTCCCAGGACCTGTATGCCCTCAGGGAGTTGTGTTGGGTCCAGAGAGCACCAACATCCCAAACCATGCACACAAAGTGTTGTTTTAGTGAGGTCAGGGCCTATGGTGAGTGAACCAGATAGCACCCAACACTCATACCTCAACAACATCACCAAGTCTGCATCACACGACAGCTTCTCGACTCCCTGGGTGCCTTCCGTCCTGATGTAATGGATCTTCTCCCTGAGGGCCAGAGAAACAAGATTACCTCTCTTTGGCCAATTAAATCCTTGTGCAGCACCATTCTTCAGAGCCTTATCTCTGACATGTAGGAGTTGTCGAAACAGCGAGGTCTTGAGGCACTCATGAAGCGTGTCACCCTGCCAAATTAGGCTCTCTCTTGGAGCAGTGTGGAGTTCACGGTAAATACTCGGCCGTGGAAAGTTCTACAGATAACAATCGAGCTTCCACACAGTGGGGCCGCCCTCCGAATATGAACCATATGTCTTAAGCATTTTTCTGCTGCACGCAACAATATTGTGACTGTCGGCCGCAGTGACCCCGACTCTGGGTAAAAACATGTCCATCGCATGCCTGGGTTGGGGTACACCAGAGGGACAGCTAAGGGCCTATTTAGAGCTATACCTCAGTGTGTGGTTTCTGCTCAAGCTGGGCTGCCGTTCCTGAAGCATGTCGAAGATGTTCGGCTGCCGGAGGAATGCCACGATCTTGTCATTGTATGCTGAAATGAAAATAAAACAATGCGTTGTTTGCTTTGCACAGGTACACTGGAATGTGTTAGTTCTCACATATCCCATCCAGCTCTCCATTGAGACGTACACACAAGTATATACAGGTGAGAGAGACGGTTTGGGCTAGTGAGGAAGGTCAGGCCATTTATCCAGCACTACTGGAGCATTTTGGGGAGTTAAGTACTCAAGGGACTCACAGAGACGAAACTGGCTGAGGACAGGATTCAAACCAGCAACCTTCTGATCACAGGTGCAGAAGCCTAACTCAATAAGTCACACAAGCCACACACCATGGGAAAGAGGTGGGGGAGGGGGTCATAATGTATAATACACGTCTCCATTTTTCCAGCAATGTAAGGAAACATCTCACTCAAGAGCAGAGGTGTAAGTTTCAGGTCCATAAAATAAAAATTCAGACCAAGATTTTGTTTCAACCAACCTGTCGAGTACTGTGAATGTGACTCCTTATGCTAACTGAATGGATGAAACGAAATTGTTGCCTGGATTTTTACTTTCTGGACCTAAAATTTACATCTCTCCTTAAGAGTGAAGAAGGGGGAACCTTCACAGGCAACCAGTAATCACTGTGCAGGGAAGCCTTGAAGTGAGGAAACAGCACAGTTGACCCTTCTGGGGTGTAGGCATTTCTTTGTCAGCCAAAAATGGCATTTAAGAACAAAAAAGACTTTTAAAAACAACATTTGAAGGGTTATATTGTTCTTTAGTTGCCAAGTATCCTTTATTCTGCCAGAATCTGAAATACTTCTGAGAATTATAAAGAGTTTGAATTATTAAGAGACTATGTAAGAATAACAACATAAAGTGCAGAAATGATGAGAGACTATTATCTTCAGTTGTGTTTACACCCAGACAGATAGAACTAGCTCAAGTTCGATCTGAAAGCCTTCAGTCAAAAAAGCCTGTCCATCTCTAAGCGCCTGTGCTATATAATTACAGCCTGTCCTAGGAGGCCACGGCCGATGGGCCTCGATAAGCCTCCCTTTGTGGGCCGGCTGGTACCAGCTCAGCTGGTGATGTAATTAGGAGATCCCCTTTAAAAGCAGGCCTCTCGGGTTTCGGGCCAGAGTCACGCATGCCTCCCCCCTCGGCGGAGGGGATTCCATGCACCGGGACGCCCTGTTTCCCCAGCACATAGCTGGAATAGTTAAGGGGTGTGATCAGCCTGGTGGCAGCGGGGGGGTAGAAAGGTAAGGGGAAAAGATGGCCAGAGCAGCTCCTCACTGCTATTAAATGAGAAACGCTGAAATTATTGTACAGTAAGTATATATGCATAAATACAACAGACAGTAAACAGAATAAAACAAACAAACAGAAATAGAAATAAAAAAAAACAAAAACACATAATCACTGATTATACATTTATCCTTTCTGTGTGTGTATTTATTTTTTTTGCAAATAAAATAATTAAATTGTTAATATAATTAGAATTAACTTTGTTGATACTGGACAGAAATCCTAGATTAGATTTCTAATGTATATATTATGTATATATTATATTAAAAAATGAATATAAAATTACTTTAACAAAAAAAAGACTCACAAGGCTGGCACAGTCAGTGAGCTGCATTGTTTCCACACCTTCAGGGAAAACCAGTGTTCCCCTGTTGGCCACAGCAGTCAGCACACTTGGGGGGGGGGTTGATTTTGGGGTCCGAGAAACAACAAATCCGCCCAACCTCCTCTATGTGTGTAGAGCTTCCTTATTCTCTCCAGTTTGTGTGGGTTTCCTCCCGCAGTGCATAGAACGATGTTAGAGTGACCGAGGCCTTTAAAATGGCCACAGCATATGATATACTGTCTGTGTGTTCGTACATAGCATACGTAAGGCACCCCCCTCCTCATCACCGTACCAGATATGTGGCTGCCAGATGGGTGGATAGATATCTAGAATGATTCACTTAAAGACTGTGAAGCACATTCCCAGGCGTGAATCTCAAACCGTGATTTTGTGGTAGAGCTTCCTGTATCTTTTACACACCCAGTGGCATCGGGTCCTGATGGTGCTGGTTCCGGATGGCTGCCACCAGGCTGTTCCCGGGCCTCACCAGCAGGGCGGCACCTCGACTCCGAGATACCTCAGAGGCCTGAGAACCAAAGGGGCATGTCAGTCAGGTGGCAAAGGGCACGCTCCCTTGCTGAGAAAATATTCTGGAATCTGAAGGCCCTAAGGAGTCATTTAATGAGCTGGAGATTCAGGCGGGTTTATTGGGTCCCCAGATGTTGGCTCTCCGGGCTTATTTATCTTAGCATTGCCTAGGTCCTTATGCTGAAAGACACATGAAGACGATGCAGGACGGTTATCGGGATCTGAGCTACGGCTTGCAGCTGCACCAAAGCTGATGTAGCATGCCCCCTGCAGGGAAAAGCACAGCACTGCCCCAGCTGCATGCAGCAGTCTGCGGCCCTGCTCGGGCTGCCCCGCCCACCGCCTGCTGGCTGCTCACCTCCCCCGCACTGTAGCTGCGCAGGCGCTGCAGGTGCTGCTTGTGGGTGAGGTGGTTGGGTAGGCGCCCGTCCTGCAATGGGATCCTGGGGTCGATGAAGGTTGTCGCCCGGCTGTTGTGGTCCACGAAGAAGAACTGGAGGGACAGGAAGTTCAAACACTAGCACATCTTGGAAAAACACACATTGTAAACGGGCTCTTACTCTGCCATTTTGGACACTTTCTGTCCTACTTACAGCCTCAAGGGACATCTTTGAGAAGACAAATCCTCTTTTAAATTGCATCTCTTCAGGGATCTATCTATCTATCTATCTATCTATCTATCTATCTATCTATCTATCTATCATCTATCTATCTATCTATCTATCTATCTATCTATCTATCTATCTATCTATCTAATCTATCTACCATGTAAGCGGGGTCAAATCCTTAGTGTCAGGGGAAGGCCATGGATACCCTGGCAGCTTCAAGGGGCCTAGCACTTTAATGCCTCTGAGGGGTAAAAATTGTGTGACCCCCGAGGCCAAACTTTGTTAGAGGGCCCAGAATTTGGGGGTTGAGGGCTTTGATTGGGAGCTCAGTTGTGAGATCACTGTGCTAATCTTGGGATTTGAATCTTCAACCTTCTGCTCATAGGCACAGGATTTTAACAGCCCCCCCCACCCCCCATAGGTCTCCTTCACATGATACTTCCTCGCTATAATGCTATGTGACTATCCCTAGAGCAGAAACCATCACATAAATAACATCCCTTTTTAAATGTATATCAGTGAACATGTGCCGGTGTTTCTGTTGGCATGTGTTCCGCTGGGGGCCTCTACCTTGCCCTGCTGGTCGCTTTTAATCTCCCAGCCACGCGGCAGCTCCAACTGCGTATCGGCAAACTTGTTGAGGAAGGCCACCAGGTCACGGTTGTGCTGGTAGCGCTCAAAGTTGCGTGTGTCCCTCCGGATTTTCAGGATCATGTGCTTCAGGCAGGTGCTGTTGGTGAATGTACGATAGGCGCCCTGGTGTGCATGGGGGGCAGGAGAAAAATTAACAAGCCTGAACCAAGAGTAACTTTAGAGTTTCTTTTACACCTTAAAACCTCTGTAAAGCACTTAGTGACAAATTCCAATAAAATCGCCAGTTGGTGAATTTGTGGAAATTAGATTTTTGACTTAAACTGCTTTGGTGGCTCACGGTCCTCAACCTCATCAGGAGTTGTAGATGGAAACATGCAGCAAACTCCCATAGGGAAGTGAGACAAAATGCCCTTTGGCTGGCCTGCAGCACAGGATACTCACGTGATTGGCATGGAGCACATTGAAGAACTCTGGGTGGGCAATGAATTTCACTGCTGGGCACTGGAGAAGCAGGCTAACCTTCTGGCTGCTGACTGGAGATGTGGGGCCTTCTCTTCTGAGCTCTACAGCCATGAGGAGTGATGGAGAGGTCAAAAGGTCATCACACAGGTCATCAAAATTACAATTTCTTCTGTTTGCTTAATGTTTAATTGTTGCTTTTGGCTGATTTCTACTTTTTGCCTGATGCATATAATATTTGCCGGCTCTAAATTTAAGATTGGAACTCTAATGGACTATTTCATTTGGCAAGCAGGTGCCAGAGATCTAGAAACAAAACAACATGCATTATGGGAAATTTATATATAGCAGAACTTTTAGCCAAAGCTCCTTACATCAGAAGATGAGATTACAATTCTTTAAGCATGCTCCTTGGGATTCAAACTCATGGCATTTATTTTGTTGGTGAAATGTTCTACTTGTCAAGCTATTTGCAAGGACAACAATTTCAGATCATCCCCTGGGTGGTGGTGACATACCATTGACCTGTGGCGGAGAGTCATTCTCGACATCGGTGCTGCCTATACGCTCCATCCGCCTCCCGTTTGTTTCGTCCTCTGTGGCCATGGTCCTCTGGATGTTCTGGTATCTGCTCAGGGAGACAGCTTTATTTAGTGTTCCAGTGTAGACCTTCCTACAGATCCTACATGAGACTCTGGAGTGTTCCTTCCTGCTTAAGAAATTAAGAATGAGGCACATAAGACTGTCCTCAATCTGAATGCTGAGCTTTCCAGAAGGTTCAGTGGTCAGTAATTCCATCCATTTTCTGTATCCATTTGAATTTTTTAGAATGTAGTGATTGTCATTGTTGACACACCACAGCACACAGTGCACAACAACGAAATGTGTTCTTTGCATTTATCCCATATGTGACAATGTGACATAGCAGGGGGCAGCTAATTCAGCCCCCATGGAGCAGTGTTTGGGGGCGTACCTTGCTCAAGGTACCTCAGGGGCGCCTTGCTAGCCAGGAATTCGAACCTGCAATCTTTCAATCCTAACCATGGAATCAGGTGGAAGGCAGGGAACAAGCCAGGATGGATTTGACACCAACCCATCACAGGGCACACATTTGGTAAACCTAGTTAACCTCAGTATGTTTTTGGACTGTGGGGGGAAACCAGAAGAAACCCCACAACCAGAAGCAGAGGACATGAAAACACACATGGAGTCATGCTGGAGACTGAAACCCTGGACCCAGCGGTATGAGGCAACAATGTTAACCACTGCACCACCATGCTGCCTCAGTCAGAAAAGCAGAGGATTAAACTGCCCACACAACACACTCTCAGGCCAGTTATAGATCCTCCCCACCCCGGGATTCCAGTGATCTGTAAGTCCATTCGACTATCAAATTATTGTACTCCAAACGGAAGACGACCATTTCCACCATATACAACCGATTTTGGGGGTATTTTCAACATGAATGTTATAAACATTCACTTTATGAACAGTTGACTTCATTTTCATTATAAAGGAGGAATCTTCCTTCCATATATGACTGTTGTAGCGTAAAGGATACACAGCCTGTGGTTTTGCTATATTTCACTAGCACAAACTGGAGAATGTGCGATTAGGTAGTAGGAGCGTGGCATTGTGCTAATGCAAATGGTAACTATGACAACCTTAATCCCTACCCAGCCCTAACCATAACCATAAGTAACCAGACAAAATAAGAGTTTTGCATTTTTAGTTTTTTCATTGCAGTCACAGATTTTTATAAAATAGAGTTTTCCCAAATGGGGAAAGGTAAAAAACAGGCATTCATCACGCTGTGGGGACATTTGGTCCCTACAAGGTAAGGTGTACCTGGACCACCCCCCCCACACACACACACGCACACAAGACTAACCTTAACCATAAGTAACCAACCCAAATACATGATTTTTGACATTTTTACTTTTTTTGATTGCATTCATAGATTTTTATAAAAAGGTTATCCAAATGGGGAACTCAATTTGGTCCTCAAATGTAATCTATGTAACTCATGCACACACACATGCAGATTTCGTACTTCATGTAATCGTCTATGTAAACAGTTAATACACCAGCATAAGGGGTGGAATAAATACAGCAGAACTGAATAAACAGAAAAGTAACAATTAATCAATAATATGCTATAAATAAGTTAGATGGTCTGTCAGTTAAAAGTTAAGATGCACAGCAGATTCCCACTGAACACTGACTGAAAACATAACTTACAGACTACCAATGTTCTCATTTTAGTCTTTTCCATCAAAAAGTCCTTGGGATGCTTCCAGCAGTGGTTAGTATGTCACGAGGAAGCATGCTGTGCATAGCACAGTGACCCTAGGAGGCGTCAAGCACATTTAAGCATGGGCGATTTCCTCAAGGTCAGCCACTCGAAAGGCACCAGGGGGCGCTCCCGGCCCCTTCCGCCAAACTCTGCTGTCTTACAGTTTTTCTCCGTTGGTTTGGCTCATTTCTTGAAACAGAAATGACATTCTCAAAATAACATGGACAAAT
>JAABNX020000038.1:12421045-12436068 GCA_015163995.2 Mormyrus lacerda
GTGTTTTGCCAAATGATCTTAGAGTTTTGAGAATGTAATTTCTGTTTCAAGAAATGAGCCAAACCAATGGAGAAAAACTGTAAGTGAACCTTCTCTTAAGAAATGTTAGCCTAAAATAACACTGAAAAATGCTGCCAAAAACAAATGAAGGATAACTTTTTTTGGGGGGAATGAACAGTTGAACAACAGCAGCATTCCCCCGCAGCAAGATGATATTTTAAGAACTTGTTTTATCGAGCAGATCACATGACCATACCACTGAGGAAGGGACTCATAGAAGTCATAATATTGTCAAGTTCAGTAGAATTGATGTGTAGAAAAGGTCACAGAGGTGCATCATGCATCACAAATCATCAATTCAAAAACCTCCCGACTGCTAATAAATGCTGCTTTGTACTATAAATATTACATTTTCTGCATAAACTTTATATTGCCTCCTAAAAACAATATTGTGCTGTCTGGGCTGTTGTGCTATGTTATCTAATCTCAAGGTTACCGACAGCCCGGGAGACGAGCATCTGGGGGGAAACATATTACCAACCCAATTTTGGCAGCTCAAGCGATTCGGTTACTGCCGTGCTTGACGGAGAAGGTAATGCTGGTGGGCCAGACTGCCGAAATATTAAACATTTGAAAAATAATCTCCTAAAACATAGAAGAAAGATCAATATTAAACTTTCCATGGCATACAAAAAAAAAAATCGTTTGTAGCACAGGTTGCATTCTCACAAGCAACCTAAAGATGGCAGTACTATCACATTATTTTGTCATGCTCATTGAAGATTTGTGAACTACAGCACTGCTATTTACAACAATCAGCCATAACATTACAACCACCTGCCTAATATTCCGTAGATCCCCCTCATGCCACCAAAACAGCTCTGACCTGACAAGGCTTGGACTCCACAAGACCTCTGAAGGTGTTCTGTGGTATCTGGCACCGAGACATTAGCAGCAGATCTGTTAAGTCCTGTAAGTTGTGAAGTGGGGTCACCATGGATCGGACTTGTTTGTCCAGCACATCCCACAGATGCTCAATCAGACTGAAATCTAGGGAATTTATAGGCCAAGTCAATACCTTGAATTCTTTTTAATGTTCCTCATACCATTCCTGAAAAATTTTTGCAGTGCGGCAAGGCGGACAACAGGGAGTACTGTTCCCATGAAGGAGTGTTCTTGTCTGCAACAACTGAGGTAGGTGGTGCGTGTCAAAGTAATATCTGCATGAATGCCAGGATTGAGGGTTTCCCAGCAGAACATTGCACAGAGAATCGCACTGCCTCCGGCAGCTTGCCTTCTTCTCATGGTGCATCCTGGTGCTTTCAGAAGTAGAGAGGGGTCAGCATGGCCACTCTGACTGATCTGTGTGCTATGCAGCCCCATATACAACAGGCTGTGATTCACTGTGTTTTAACTCTTTTCTATCATAGCCAGCATGGACTTTTTTCCAGCAATTTGTGCTACAGTAGCTCTCCTGTAGGATCAGACCCAGCAGGCTAGCATTCACTCCCCAAGCGCATCAGTGAGCCTTAAGTGCCCATGACCCCATTGCTGGTTCACTGGTTGGCCCTCGTTGGACTACTTTTGGTCGGTACTGACCTTGACAGGTGCTATTATAACAAGATAATCAATGTTATTCTCTTCACCTGCCAGGGTTTTAATGTTACGGCTGATTTATGTATGTGTTTGTATTAAATGCACAAAATAAATAGTTTAAATATTAGTCTCTACATACATTATCAATCAACATCTATTCTGCTGGATATACAAGACAAACAAACATTGAAAATGGATATGCACAACCATTAATTCTACTTTTCGTACAGGTATTAAGGAAGCATTCCTCTTGCAACCTCTTACCCTGAACTGTATCGCAGCTATCCTAGGGCATAAGTCAGTGGTACGCAGTGGACGGCATGCCAGTCCATTGCAGGGCACATACACACTATTGGCAATTTAGAAATTAGTGTAACTGCATGTCTTCTGACTGTAGGAGAACCTGATGCCACGCAGGGAGAACATGCAAACTCGACACACACTGAGTGTGGCACAATACTGGTACTGGATGAGCCACCCTAGTAGTGACCCAATTAGATTGGTCGAATGCCTATAGCAGCAAATTATTTCACAGACAGAGTGAAGGGTTATGCTATTGAGAACAATATAACACCAAGCTAACATTGCATTTACATATTTCGCAGACGCTTATGTCCAAAGCAGCATACAAGGTAGGCAGATAGTACATTGCAAGCATTCATGCTGTCAAGGAGTCCTCTAGGCATGAGTGTAGCTAGGCTGAGCTCACAATAAACACCCAGGTACAAGTGTAAGCAGTACTGGAGCAGGAGATACATAACAACTACACAGCTTTACATAACCTTTAACAATGTAAGAACTTAATAAGACTCAAGGGCCAGTAAATGCAATTCAAGAAACATTCAACAAACAATTAGATTAGTAGAGGAATTCATGGAACAGATGGGTCTTAAGGTTTCTTTTAAAGAAAAACCTACAGGCATCAGCCTTGACCCTGCACAGTACCTGAAAACCCTGCCCTCAGCTTCTTGGCGAACCCCATGTGTTCATCTCCACCTCCTTACCTCCTGTTGAGCTGCTCCATTTGCTGCACAGAGCCGGATCTCTGGATGCTGTTGGACTGGCCGGCCATGCTGGGGTGCTGCCAGGTGGTGGTGCGGTTGATGTGGTCCACGTAGAACACGCGCCCGTGGCTGTCGATCCTAGCCTCCCAGTCTGCAGGAACGGGACAGGGTACAAGATCCCAGTTAGGGTCAACGGCCTGGGACGTGCATCCAACCCCCAGGGGGTCAAAGGTCAGGTATGGAGAGCCAATCATCATCCTGATGCAGTAGCTAGGCAGTGCAGCAGTTAAGGAATGTGCCAGCAACTTGATGGCAGCTGATTCAGATCCTCATCTTGGTTTTGATGTGGTACCCTTGCTCAAAGTTCTTAATGTGAATTATTCTGGTAAGGCGTCCAATGTAGGCAAAAATGAAACTTTAAAATAAAAGAATCAAACAACTGGATCTAACTGTGAACAACTAAATGAAACACACAGAGTATAGTTAGCAAACATCTAACAGTACAGAGGATATTCCACTAAAAATACTACTTATATAACTGGATATTTACTTCAGGATTTTAGCACAATAATGCCAGGGGTGATGTGTAGTTCAGCAGGTAAAGCATGCTATGCTTGTAATAGGAAGGTTGGTAGTTCAAATCCCAAACTCAACAGAATGATGTCACCGCAGGGCTGGCTCTATGTTTGCCAGGGTCCTGAGCAGAGCTTTACTTGAGTGTCCCCCACCAAAAAAACGAATGACCATTTCACTTTACTCACAATGCAGATAATTCAGGGGCCCTAGACACATTTCGCCTACTGCTGCAGCCTGCTCTACTTAACCGCCAATTACTCTAGGTACTGGCTGACCTTGCCACCTTAAAAATTTATGTTACTTTGGATAAAAGCTTTCATCTAAATGTAAAGATGTCTTTCCCCATCCATCCATCCTTCCATCCATCTTCTGTATCTGTGTTTCCTATTCAGTGTCACAGGCATCCAGATCCTATAGGGCAAAGGCAGGGACCAACCCACTACAGGTCTGCCTTTATCCAAATGCAAATGTTAAATGTAACACAGTGCCAGGCCGCCTTTCCTGACTGTCGATCCCCAGCCTGGTAGCATGTGTCCTGAAAACCGTTGGAAGGCTCACCCGCAAAAAGAGGACCCCGTTGGGCTGTGCAAAATTGGGTTAGAAGCCCAAGACACCACGGGGTGCCTGGATGCTCCATTAAAAATCTGACGCGTAGCTGGTACGAGGAGGTGGAGGAGGAGAAATGGCTCTTAGAACTAAGAAAAAAGGTTACAAAATCCCCCGCAACGCCTTGACTTATTGTGGCCGGTGGGGAAAATGGAAGTTTGTAGGAATCAAAAATTGCCAAAACGTAGTTTTAAAAGTGTCCCTGTATTTTCTTCTGCACCATGCAGGGAGGACATATTGTTCTTTCTGAAAGCTTCCTTTCTACCAGACTCTAGAAAAAATAAAATGGCATTAACTTCTTATGTCAGGCATGAAGAAGAGCTCAGTGGTGATCAGAAACTCCATTCAGATTCATTTTGTTCCCCTAAGCCACAGAGAGATGCTGTCTTTGGCCGGATGTTTCAATATTCGACACGCGGAGCAAGTCCATATATAGAAATGCACAATTAGTGTGTCGGGCTATGAACAGCGGTCTTCAGGAGGCTGGGGTATTGTAGACAAGCAGGATGTAAATGGCCATCATTATTAGCTAGCCAATAAAAGATGCATTTGCCCAGGGGCTTAGATTTGGGTATGGATGATAGGGATATGTCCCTACTTCTATTGTGGGAGTAGTATGTGTTTTGAGGGGGCCAGTAAGGGTTTTGGGTTAATTTCAAATCCAACATTGCTGAACCCAAATCAACGGCCTTCAATTTGCTGGACGTTTAATGTGGCCAGTAGTGTTGCTGGGTGATGCGACTGTTGAGGGTTGGGGGAAGTGCTAAGTCGTTATAATCACTGTGATCACAGATTCCTAAGAAATGAAGTACTGTGATGATGTGGTGATTGATTTTATAGGAGATGCAGGGGATGATGGGAAATGGGGGGGCATGTGCATCGTGGCGTAAAGTTGAATGCCCTCACTGGGGTGCACTGAAAGGGACAATCTGTCAAGCGCCAAAGGAAGATGGGTCGACTTCCCCTCATGACTCATTCGGGATTTATAAGCACTTACAGCACAGGCCCGTAATTTGCCCTAAAAAAAGCCTCAGCAGTGAGCGATTCCCTTTCTCTGTGGTCAGCAGCTGTCAGAGTCCTCAGGATGCTGCTGTCGGTTGGTTCTTTATTTTTAGCTCTCTGACTGTATGCCAGATTCAGAGTTATAACAAAAAAAAGCCCATCGCTCCCCCGCATTCTGCTTTTGACGTGGGATGGTCCAAACGGTTAAACGAGGGGTGCCAGACGATCGCTAAATGGCTTACGGCCCATGTAGAGGTCAGGTCCGGGATGGCCTGTCCCGCTCGTTGCCGGAATCGATCCTGAGTCCACTTGTTATATATTTAGACCGCGGCCCCTGTTCTGCCTCTCAACTGCCTGTCACCATGGAAACTGAGAGCCCAGGTCCCAGATGTGATAGATAGGCCAAGTCCAACTCATCCAGAGAGAACGGGCTCCGGAGAAGGAGCCGGGCAATGGGACTTCAGAAAGCGCTTGTCTAATGGTCCTTATCTGCAATAATGCTGAAAGCTGAATTCCTCACTCTGAATAAACGGTATGTCACGTCAGAGCCTGAGACAGCTAAGGAACAGTCCTTCACCTTCTCTCTCTCACTAGGTGATAGAGTGGCGCACTCCCTAAATCATTAAAGCATATATCACTTGCTGAATTCACTCGCACCTGTAACTACATATCTCAAGCATCTAAGCCTAATTTGAAAATATTAATGCCATACTGGGTGTCCCCTGCCTCGCGTCCTGTGACGGACTGGCATGCCATCGAGGGTGTCCCCTGACACGTACCCTGCACTTCCCAGGATAAGCTCCAAGCTCACTGCAACTCTGTATTGTATTTCCTTGCTTTTTAAATGCTGTAAACCTGAGCTATAAATATGAAGAAATGAATCTTAATTGGTACTGCAATGCAGAGATTTTTTTTCTCTCAGATCTGCTTATATCACAGTTCAGCATAACACTATAGGTTGAATACTGTTATTGCTATGCAATACTTATGAAAACAATGACTAACACCATCATACGCAGTCAAGGGATGAAGTGAAATGTGACGAATCAGTGATTCAGAGGTTTGAGCACCAGAAGACCCCCCTTCCCCCCATTAAGAAACTTTTAAATAGTATTTAGAAGGCCTTTGAAAAGATCCAAAGTTGAGAAATGTGTGAAAGAAGAGGAAAGTCAAAATTCCAAAACACCACTACTATGACATCACTTAAACGCATCCTTGATGATGGCGGCATGGCAACGCTTACTTGGTGGCAGTGGCTCATCGACCATGGGGTAGTGGTGAGAATCTGGTCGCAGCGTGGGAAGCTGACTGACAGCAGGGTGGCTGCATGGGAGGGGACAACTGCCTGCAGGAACGAGAGAAACACGGCGGCAAGTGGTCAGGCGATTCAGGATAGAAAAATACAACATGGCTCACATGACAAGATACAACAGAGCCAACAGAATATACTGTAGGATGGGTGCTCATTTACTACCATGCATTTAGCTATTTAGCTAATGCTTTTATCGAAAGCGTAATTAAGAAAAAATGCTCAGACAACCCCTGTAGCAAATGGGATTAAGGCTCTTATTCAAGATCTTAATGGTAACATCACTCTGCCAACCACAGGATTTGAACCAGCAACTTTATGGTCACAAGCACAGATCTCTAACCCATAGGATCACACATGGTGCCGATTCAGTCCCAATCACATTAGGCGTAAATAAACAAAGACGAGAAGAGAAATCACTTGTCCAGGATGAAAGAATGAATACTGCATCCTTCCAAAAACTTATGCTCATGTACCTCTTAGGCATGAATAAACAAATACCTGAGCAGGACTCACTGTTCCAGAGTGAATGCTGCCCAAATTGGAATATGATACATTGAATATGATAATACTGTATGATACATTATGGTTTTAAATCCCCTGAGATAAATCCCCTTCTGGAACCCTGCCAGGATTAACAGTCAGATGAACATTGGGATTGAAACCAGGATCAGACTCTATATCACTATTTGGATCAGAAATTGGAGTGACACTTGGATCAATACTGGGGTCAACACTCAGGTCAATGTCTGGATCAGGGCCTAGATCTGCACTTATAGCAGCTATATTAGCCCTTGGATTAGTGCTTTGATCAGCAGAGGGGATCGCAGGGCTGAGAGGTCCAGTGGGGAAAATGCAGCAGTGAGGGAGCTAAAACTACATCCAGCTGGTTAAAATGTAAAAAGGGTCCTTTCATAGTACAAGTGCCAGTTTGCTCTGCTCCCTGAATCCCGCTGCTGCTCATTTTGCTCCCTGACTCCTGCCACTACTCGCTTTGCTCCTTGACTCCCACCCCTGTTCGATTTGCTCCCTGACTTCTACCACTGCTCATTTTGTTCCCTGACTCCTTACACTGCTTGCTTTACTCCTTGATTCCTGCTGCTGTTCACTTTGTTCCCTGACTCCTGCCACTGCTCGCTTTTACGCCCTGACAAGCTCAGATTTTTCCCTGCTTCTTCCATGTTGTGTGGCTCTTCCTACTATCCAGCCACTGAAAACCCTGAAAATGAGGGAAACTGCCTCTCCAGCAGACCTGCTCTTCCACACCACATCTGCTTCACATATTTAAGCTCACCTGACTGAATCATTTTCAGTGACTATTCTATGTCAAGTTTTCACTGGTTTTCATAAAAAAACATCTTCAACTTACTTTTGCAAAAGCAGCACTTATTTTCATGGTGTAACTTGGCCAATAAGTACTAATGAGGATGTTTGCTGGAGCAGCAGGCTGCATACAATGGGACTTGCAGGAACAGAAGCTGAAACCCCCCCCAGGTCTGTCATCATGACATTCGAATAGACAGTTCTCCTCCATCCATCCATATTTCCTTACTTCCTAACCCCACTTACCACCTGTATGTATCAGTGGTCACCAACTGGCAAACTCTGGCCCTAACCTGGAATAAGAGCACTTTAAATCTGAAGTGCTAAACGACAGCTCCTTGACATGCGAGAATGAGGTGCAAAGTCCCTGAAAATTCTCCATCCCCGTCCACACGGAATTAAAGACGATGTAAAGCTGTTCTGCTATTCAGGGGAGGTAAAATATTCTGACAAGAAGAAAAATGCTACTGCCACAACCCCCCCACTCCAACCCACCCCACTTGGAGAGCAAATGTAATGACGGGTCCTCCCCACTGCCTAACCATAAATTTCAAAGCCACCCCTACCCCTGTTGCCAAATATTACCATTACTGCCAACACTAGACCTAACATAAATTTTATCCGCATCCCTCTGGCATCAGAGGTGGAAAGTTCAGGTACAGAAAGTACAGATGCAGACTAAGGTTTTATTTCAACCAATCAACAGTCAGAGTACTCAACTGGTCGACTGAAATAATACCTTGGTCTGGAGTGGTCGTTTCTGGACCTGAACTATCCATCTCTGCCTGGTGTAAATACACCCATGAGCCAAAACATTTTGACCGCCCAATATGATGAGAATGTTGACTATCTTGGACCACTCTCATTAGGTTCTCATCACAGCTGACCACGAGCATCCCACAATCTTTTCCATTTCAGAGAGGCGCTGACCCAGTAGTTTGGTCGTAACAATTTTACCCTTATCAAAGCTCTTCTGCATCAAACATGCCAGCTACAAGTGCTGAATGTTAGCTTACCATCTAATATATCACAGACCTTAATATGCACAATTTTTATGAGACAATCAATGTTATTTGCGTCTCATGGGTGAAGTCATAAAGTTTTCACTGGTCTGTGCATATATTCCTTCATATAATTTATCAGGACAAATTGCTTGAACAAAGACGTACTGTCCTCTGAAAAGATTAAAGTTCATTTAAAACATGAAACTACCTTTTTAAAGTCCATTAGCTTTATATTTCCACTGAAAATTTCCAGAGTGGTCATGAAGATAGCTAGAATGTGATCCTGTTTTTTTCTTTGATGTACTGGGAAAAAAAACAATCAAAACTAAGAAAACAACTCAGGAAGTAGCCAGATAAGTGCGGCAATCTGTAGATGCTGCCATGGAGACAGAGCCGAGAGTGGCTGCTGGGGGGGTAATAAACTCCACAGCGATGATCGATTCACACCCCCCCCAAAGTCTTTTACCTGTCTGAACTTAACTTTTTATTTGTTCTTTCTTCTATCTATAAGTTTCTGTTTTGGTTCAGTTTTACAGTGTATGACAGTGTGTGTGCCCTGTTATGGATTGGCATCTGCCTTGTGTCCAGTGCATCTCTGCCACCCTGGGCTGGATATACTGGCGTTCTGGTAACGCATTTTTTGGGTGGGAGCCCATCCTTGCAGCTGTACACCAAAGACCTCACTTTAATGCTGGTCTTGCCTCTTATTTTAACCTATTTTGTTCATTTTAGATTTCATTAACAATAATACATGTAATACATGGTGCAGATATTGGTCGTTTTGTTGAAATAGGTCAGGGAGCTTGAGGATTCAATCAGTGCAAGGTGACAGAAGTCAGCCACGTGTCTGCAGGGAAGCGACTGCCAGCCCGCGAGCTCCTTTACTAATTGCTTCTCTCCGGCACCACGACAAGAGATGAGGTCCCTGGTCCCTGCCCTTCGTGACCCACTTACAGTGAACAAACAGGGCTTCACAATGTTCTGTCTCCATTTATAAATATATATATATATATATATTTTTTTTTTTTTGCTTAAAAAACAGACAGGAGAAAAATCATCAGGGCTCTTAATAGAAAATCAGATGGCAGGACAGCAAGATGTGTTTAAATTCTTTGTGCCAGTGATTGTACTTACCAGAGTGATTTTACCACTGGGCCCTTGAGCAAGACCCCTAACCCACAATTGCTCCAGGAACTGACTGACACTGCTTTCCCAATTGTAGGTTGCTCTGGATGAAATCATCTGCTAAATTAACACAAGTATGGGTAGTGAGCATGTTCTCTTCCCATTTGTGCTGTGCCTCAGGGTATATTGTTACTAGATTGCCTATAGTGTGCGTGTGTGGCTTGCAATTGTAGAACTTCTTTGGCTGTGTACACAGCATAATGAAAATAAAGTTTAATCTAATCTAAGGTGATCTAACCTAACAGACTAGCATCCAAGACTGGGAGTGTTGTTACTGGGGCCCCAAATCAAAAGCCCACCTTGGGATACCCCCTGTCCCACCAGTCTAGTGACTGTGGCCAACAGGGGACATGCAAATGAGTGGTGCTAAACACGGCTGCAGTCGGCTTCCTATGTATGCTGTCTCCTAACTTGTGCCGTGTGCTTCCTGGGACAGGCAGCAAACTCATCATGACTGTTTGCCGGATAAATGGCTAGATGAAAGAAGGATGGATATAATATATACTCAGTGACAAAAAACATTAAGCACCCAGACGGAGTGGTGGAAATGAAATGAATGTGCATGTGGTGAAAGGTCATGTGACTGTACCGCAATGATTATAATATCAGATGAAATGGACAACAGAGTTGGCAGTATGGGCACACTGCTGGTTCCATGTCAGTAGGGTGAGGCACGCAGCCAGGCCTGGATACATGCAGCGATACGGTGTGGAATGGAGCCATACAGCCGTTGTATCTTCTCCTGTGGCAAGTCGACCCACAGGTGTTGTAACAGGCCCTTGAGATCCTCCTGATCCACTGGGTCTGAGTTGACGTCTAAGCTGATCCCACACATGTTTCACAGGGAAAAAATCGGGGGACCTGGCTGGCCAATGGAGGACCTCAACATGATGCAGGCAGTCCATAGACATGCGTGTTCTGTGTGGAAGGGTGCTGTCTTGTTTAAAAACTGTGTCAGGGTGCTGTTTCAGGAGGGGCAAGACATGCGGATACCGAATGTCACTGACGTAGCACTGTGTCGTCTGGGTCCCCCAAATCACTACCAGAGATGACCTGAAGTCATACCCTATGGCTCACCACACCACAATGCCAGGAGTAACACCAGTCTGTCTCTCCATAACATTGACAGGATTGGTTCTCTCCCAAGAGAGACTACCGGAACTTTCATAGTGTGAATGGTTGTCCTCCCGTGCCCATTGATTCCAACATTGGGTGACTGTGACATCTGTGTACCCCACAGGCTGGGCAATTGCATGATACAATCACCTGGCCTCCTGCCAACCCAAAGTGCGACCCCTATCTCCATCAAGTGCTGTCTAATGCGTTTACAAGGCATCCTCTGTATTTAGATGTGCTAGCTCCTTTCAAATTGAATCATTTACATAGCCATCTCTGGTCTGCATGTGTAGCAAAATACATCCAAATCGGACCATTACTTCTGGGTGCTTAACTTTTTTTGTCGCTTCTGTTACATGCACAGACACAGGCTCACCTTCGGTCTGACTGCTGGGCCCGGCAACTGGGGACTCCCCACTTTCCGTGCTGCTCCTGGGATAGCCGTCAGTTGAGCCTAGCTCCCTCTGCCAGCAGGGGGCGTTATCCCCTAGCCCCCCTGGGCTCTGTGAGTCGGCCACCGACTCGAAAGCGCTGCTCTCATCCTCCTCGTCCTGCGAGGAGAATACGTTGTTCTCAGAGAGGCGGGCGCTGTCCGCCGAGGAGAAGCGCAGATGTCTACAGGGGTGCCCGCGAACCTCATGGCATGATGGACTGTAGCAGGAAGTGCTGTAGCAGGAGGTGCTGTAACAGGAGGTGCTGTAGGAGGTGTCACAGAACTCACACTCGCTATCCCGCAGCAGCCTGGGGGAGGCGCCCTCACCCTCTGACAGTTCTGACAGCTGCTTGACGGACAGACTCCGGGGAAGTCCCTTTCCGCAGGGTGCCTCAGCAGCATCCGTGGCCTCTGAGCCTCCATCCTCCTCGTCCCTGTCTGGCCTGAGCGTGGGCTCTTCAGGGCCCAGCTCGGTGCCATCCTCGGGGGCCTCCATGTCGCACTGGGCGGAGGGCAGACTGTAGAGCAGCCGGTGGATGCGAATGTAGTGGGTGCGGGGCGTCTCTGGCTCCCCACAGGATGAGGCAATCACCGTCTCCAGCTCTGACACCGGGAGTGAGCACGGCCGGCTCTTACGCTTAGGGGTATCCCGCATGCGGGGGGAGCTCTGCTCCCCGTCCTCGTCCCCCTCGGCAGCAGGTTCGGAGACTGGTCCAGATGTGGTAGACTCATCGGCCTCCTGCACCTCGGCTCCCAAGCCCGTGTCCTCAGCTAGGGGGTTTGGGATGACCTCTGATCCCTGCTCCGTAGGCTCCACCTCTCCTGATTCCTCTGACTGTCTGGCTGGTTCCTGATCGTCCTGCTCATTCTGTGGAGTGGGTGACACTGGCGCCTCGGCCTCCATGTCGTTTCCTCCTTCCTTCTGTGCCTCCTCCGGGAGGGCGTCCTCTGGCTGATCCTCATTGGCTGCTGCTGGGGCCACATCCTCCTCACTGGGCCCCATAGGGCCGACCTCCTCCAGCAGGGTATCCGGAAGTGGAATGGTAGTATCCACATCTAATGTGACTTCGTTGTCGGGGGGCTCAGGCATCTCGGGGCCCAAGCTCAGTGCATCACCAACTGGTGGCTCTTCAGCCTCTGCCGGGACCTCCACCTGCTCCTCCGCCCGCTCCTCCGCTTGCTCGCCTGAGGGAACAGCACAGTCGGGCTCCGAGCAGACGGACACCTCCTCGTCATCTGCTAGAGAGGAGGACAGTTTACCTAAAGGCACTCAGACACTCAAAGATGATGAACATTTATTAATGTCTGCCACATGCCCATGCAATTCAACATATACTCAGTGACTCATTATTCTAACAAGCCTTTTCATTTTATCATATTCCTATTACCCATTAATTTATTCATGCGTGGTCAACATTTTTCTTTAAGACTATTAAACATAAATATGACTTGAGGACACTGATTTAATTAATAGCAAAACCGGCATAATTTTTTCCAAAACAAAGAACACTGTGTTGCGAGAAACTAAATTTAATGTGAATTCTGTTCTAAAAATGCGAACAGTGTGACATACGATCACTAAAAAAAGCTCTTTCTGTGCTTGTGTTTATCACTCCAAAACAGTCCTCACTGAAGGTCACTAGGTATGAATATCTCTTACATCTATCGTAATGTCAGTGTGAGATGCAGCCCTTACTCCAGCTGCACTGCAGAGAACTGGAGAGACTTGGCCCAGATAGTTAAGATTGCGCAGAGGATCCAAGCTCCCAGATCTGAACAATGTTTATGCTAGCCAACTATGCAGGAAGACTAGCAACATCATGAAGGACCCCGCCCACCCGGATTACAAACTGCTTGTCCCCCTCCCATCAGACAAAAGATTCAGGACCATCAAGTCACGAACAGACAGAGGAACAGTTTTTTCCTGAGAGAGAGTGATATGCACTTGGTCACTTTAAATCATATTGACCTATAATCTGTAAATAATTTAGATTTTTTTTTTCATCCAGCACACTGTAGACTGCAATAGGGAATATATTCTTTATATTGTATTTTACTAATAGCTATCTTAGGTTTATTTATATTTACACCATGTCCACGAGACTGTATTTTATATTAATATTGTACATTAATGTATACCTCTTTGCTGTTGAGCCGTGAGCTACCAAACAAATCTTGTTGTATTTCTGATACAATGACAATAAAGTCTCTTATCTTATCTTACTGCGTCAGGGTTGATGTTTCTGGGGATCCACTTAAAAAGGCACTTTGGGCCTCCTAGTGTAGTAACTGTTTGTGGCCAACAGAGGGCCAGCACAAAAACACCTCTGACCTACAGAGATGCTCAGTAAATCTTCAATTTTTTTCCATGTCTCCACGACAATAAGGCTGCACCCCCAACTCCCTACTATCATCATAAGAACGGAATTGGTTGGAATAAAAATGTTAGAGACCTGGGTGGATGGGGGAGGTCAGCTCGAAGCGGAACTGCAGCTGCCCGCTGACGTGGTCTGTTGGAAGTCTCCGGCCGAGGGTGTAGCTCACCACGCGGTCCCTGGGGGGATGTGATGGAGACAGACAGTCAGTCGTACACACATCTCTCTAACCTTCCCACACTCTCCCTACAGGGCATCCAAACAGTTTAAAAAAACAGGGTAAGTGAATAACTGTGATTCTCAGTAGAGATAATTAACATTAACAGGCAAAATGCCACCTTGCAGAGCCTCAGACTGATTAATTACACTTTCTAATTGAAGCTGTGCATGGAGCTCAAGCACAGACCGATATTACAGCCTCTAAGCTGATTAGAGCATGCATCCTGAGCCCCGGTTTCTCCCAATGCCTTGAGAGCCCTGTCCCCTGGCCCTACCAAATCGTAATGTTCCCTCACTCTCTGGCTCAGGCTCTACCCACTTCACATAACACATGAGCAACCCTAGCCCCGCCCACTCCTACACAATGCACCCGGAGCTCCCTCCCTGCTCCAGGCCACACCCACTATCACCCAATGCATCCAGAGTCCCTCCTCCCACCGACCCTCGCTCTGCTCACTCCCTCCCAAAGCACCCAGAGTTCCCCCTACCCCCCAGCCCCGGCTCCACCCACTCCCAACTAATACATTCAAAGCTCTCCCCCCCGCCCCAGGCTCCACCTACTCCCTCCTAATGCACCCAGTGCTCCCCCTACCCCTCCGGCCCTTGCTCCGCCCACTCCCACCCGATGGCGTGCTTCTCCAGCAGACGTTGCACCGGCACTGACAGCTTGCCCAGGAAGCGCTTGATGATGGGCCGGCTCTTGGCGAACTTGTCCTTCACCTCGATCTCCAGAACGTCCGTAGGCAGGGACACGAAGCTGAAGCGCTGCCAAAGAGAGAGGAGCCAAACGGTCAGCTGATGACATGGGGAATTTCCATTTCATTTGGTAAATCCCGGTAAGAAGGTAACATTGTGAGGAAAACCTTGCTTGCCCTGCCCTGGGGAAGTGGCCAGCGTGAGAGGCACGGCAGATAAGTTCTCTGCTGGCTGCTACATGCAGCCTACTCCAGCGCTGTCCACGGTACTGAGATGGCAGACCTGTGGTTACTGCTGTCCAAGGTGCTTAAAGGTCCCCTGTCTGATCCAATGCCTGACCATGACAGGAAGGGCTTTTGGGAAAACAGGGCCCTGGGAATGATGTCACTGCGAGACACAAGGTTGAAGGTCTTCAACGCTTAAATAACATCTGTCTAATCTTTAAAGTGAGTAAATACAACTGACAGAACAGATCCAAGTACCCTCATCCAGTAATATGGTGTGGCCCAGAATAGCACAGCACGTCTCTCTGTCTACTCCTGGGAGAATCCACTAACTTGGGGAGGGGGCGGGGGGGGG
>JAABNX020000038.1:12436078-12466465 GCA_015163995.2 Mormyrus lacerda
CCCCCCCAGAGAGACAGGTATACCCGCTTGGAATATCCTCCTCCTGTCCTTGTTCTTCCTTTGCCCAATGAAATGCATGAGTGCACAAAAAAGACCTGGATTATTTGTGCTAAAGGACACATGGTAACAATGATGAGAGGTTTATTCGATCAATCGTCACTCACTGTCACTTCATGCATAATCCATTTCATCTCCTCCATTGATACATTATTCCCTATAACTAGAAAAGCTGTTGAAAAATGTATAACATTTTCATTGACAGAGCCTATAACTACATCTGAAAGGTAACACAACATTATTTATATATATATATATATACCTTTCATATTTAAAACATTACAGGACAAATTTGGAGAAACGGCCAGGGATTCCAGTTTTAGTTTGTGCTGAATACGTAACACAGGACGGAAGAGATTGATGATAAAACAGATCATTGCAAATCAAATCAGACATCAGGCAGCAGCGTAGGGTCACTGTGTGAAATGCAGCCTTTGCTCCGAAAGGTCTCAAAATCCCCAGTCCGGCCCCATTACCGCTGCCGTGAACCTATCCCTGGCAACACCGGCCTCATAAATCCAACATCCAATTGTAGAAACATCGGAGACATGGCGATTTGATAAGCATCATGACAAGGGCCTTCTCAGCAAATCCTCTACGAGATACACAGTGGGATTAAACACCCAGCAATCCGTACAGACATGGGAAGAATTAAAATAAACACTCGCTGTAAACTGATGTGATGAGATTTCTTTGCTTAAAACAAACTTTTACAGCTATGTCATTTCATGTTGGCTGAAAACTGGTACTTGAAATAAAAGCATATTAAAATTAAATTAAATTCATACACTACATAGACAAAAGTACTGGGACACCTGGCCATTACATCTACAGGAACTTTTATGACGTCCCATTCTAAATCCATAGGCATCATTATGGAGTTGCTTCCCCCTTTAAAGCTATATCAGCTGCCGCTCTTCTGTGAAGACTTTCCACAAGGGTTTGAAGTGCGTCTGTAGGAATTTTTGCCCATTTATCCAGAAGAACATTTGTGAGGTCAGGCACTAATGTTGAACATAAAGGCCTGGCTCACAATCTCTGTTCTAGTTCATCTCAGAGGTGCTAGTTAAGTTCTTCCACCCCAAAATGACCCAACCATGTTTTTATGGACCTTGCTTTGTGCACTGGGCAACAGTCATGCTGTATAGTTTAATACTGTATGGTTTATGTGATGATGTGATTCGTCGATAGATATGACCATGCAATGCAGTCAATCATTGCTTACAAATACGCTAGTCCTTGCACAGTCTTATTAGCTTATTTTTTGGAAAACATCATGCAGCTCTGGCTCCAATACTTCTTACCCTCGTACCTGAGCATTCACTGCAAGCTCAGCCCAGCTGCAGCTATACCTGGCTGACTCCTTGACAGCCTTATGTTTGTAATATGCTATATGCCTGGCTTGTATGTCGCTCTGGACAAAAGCGTTGGCTAAATTTGAAAAATGTAAATGTAAAAATGTACACTGCCTTGTGTAGTTTAATTATAAACACTTCTGTGGGCCCCCAGCGATTCTCATCTCTGGATCCTTTATGCTAAAAGTACAACAATGACAGGGTGGAGGTGTATACATAGAACACTATACCCCACGTGCACCACGGAAACAGGCATTAGCATCCGAAAGTGGCCTGGAGATTCACTTTATCCACAGGCACTCAAACGCTATTCACGGACAAACGTGATAAAATAGGCCCTTCAACAGACACTTCACATTCCACCTGCTTTTCCGTGGTGCCTAGAGGGAGAAACTTGTGTTAATCTTGACAAACAGAGACCCAGAAAAAGCTTCTTAATATTCAAGTCTCCCTGGGCCATGAATATACACTGATATAGTATGCTGCCGGCGTGTCAGTAATAAAATAGCTTCCTGGTTCTCCTGACATTTTATATCCCTCTCAGTCTTCAGGAAAGAGTTAAAGAGTTAAAACCCTAACCCAAACTGTGCCACCCCTCATATTCTGAAGCAGGTCCAATCACCTCTACATAGTGCGACATAATGCAACATGCTTCTATATCATATGCACATGGCCACTGCACATACACCCATGTCCTGCGCTTGTGTGTGTTGCTCATGTTTGCTTCATGCGTAGCACATGACATGGCGGCACCCGTGAATTGGGCTGTACTGGCAGAAAATTGATAGTTCCACTTTGCCCAGGGCACCCCCTGCCCCTTCCCTGAGATGGAGCTCAAACTGAGTGGCCTCTCACACAAGAATTCCTATGTACCTGGATTCCTGTACTTCAGTACTTGTCTTACCAACATGGCTGTGGGGCCAACAAATTGACATAAAGTACAGTAACAGTCTGTTTCCAGTACAGCAGTAAATGTACTGCACCTTCACGTGGACTGAGAGTGATGAGATGGTCCTCCTGCCAGGCCAGGCAGTGACACCCAAATGAGCGACAGCTGAAGGAGATGGTCTAGGGAGCAGCTGAAAGACCCCCCCCCAAAGTCACGCCCGTCCAGCATACACGCCAAGGCAGACAGAGCCTTTAACTGGACTATAAATCCCACACCACTGCAATGTGTCACAATTACAGGAAATGCTCCTTACTGAATGAGGAAAAGGAATTTTGGGAAATGTACAAGCTAATGTCCAGGCGGGCAGGACAGACTGCCTGGAGGGTTTCAGAGAGACAGCAATCGCTGGCCAGCCTGGGCCGGAACCCAAAAGGATTGCAGACAAACCTCACTCTCTGCCCATCTAAGCCCTAAAAATGCCCATTTTTAACCACCTTTCACACATTTATTTTCCATTAAAAGATATTTTTCTTCTCTTCACTGCTATATTTTCTCTATTTAAATATCTGCTTCAGCTTTCTCCATAGCCCGCAGCTATTTCGAGTTCAGCACCATTACATGGATTAAAATTAAAATATTCATGTTGATCTCTCGTTAAAAGCGCTCTTACTCTAATGGCTCCTGTCCATCACTTACCTGCGTTATTCCCAAGAACAGCAACCATGAAGCAGATCCATTATCCAGCCTGAGTTTCACTTCCTACCCCCACTCCATTTCCTCATGCATATGTTTTATTTACTTAGTAGACACTTTCATCCATGGTGACATACAGGGCCAAGGGTCAGACAGTCTTTGGGTTAATAAGGTTTTAAAGGTCTTGCTCCAGGGTCTAACAGTTTAAATCACAGAGGCAACACTGGGATTCGAACCAATAACCTTCTGGTCACAAATATATGAACTATACACAAAATACAGCCAGAAGTCTTAGCAGCCTTTTGGATGACGATGAAGCCATGAAGTGGCTATGAAAATAACCCAAAATTCAACGGTAGGCCAACTTGGAAATGAAAAATGGCCACAGAGGTGGGCACTGCTGTGGGGGGGAGGGGGGCTTAGCGGGACCTCTCCCCAGAAGGAACCCCGCCCCGAGAGAAGTCAGCTGAGGGATCGAACCAGCCTTCTGCAGGTGAGAGAGAGCAGAGAATGTGTTTCTACACCAGAGGCACTCTGGCGCCCTCTACTGATGAATATTTCATAGGTGTCCTGGCAGCAGTAAGGTCAATGTGAAACAGCATGCGCTCCATTAGGTCTGTTTCCGTTTCACGTATGAAATGTGTGGATATGAAAAGTTAAATGTGGGCGAGTGTGTGGGGTGGTAGTGAGGGAGGGGTGAAGAGCTCCTTGAGGAAGCCGCTGGTGTTTAATATGCGGGAAGCTGCGAATATTATGCAGAGACTCAAGCGGAACAGAACTCCGGGAAAATTCAACATTCCTAACGTGTTTGATGGAACATCCATCAGTTGTGCTCTGAGATAGGAAGGCAGTTTTAAGCAGCAGGATGCGATGTCATACAGTAGTACTGCCTAGAGCAGGGGTCACCAACATGGTGCCTGCAGGCACCAGGGTGCCCCCAAGGACCACATGAGTCGCCCATGGACCTGTTCTAAAAATAGCACAACTCACCAGTGCACAGCATCTAAAATGTAATTTTATCCTGTTGCTATTCTTCTTTAATCACATTTGCATTTATATAGATTTGAAAAGATCTATATCATAAAAGCATTTTAAACAAGTTTATTATACTGTGTAGATTTATTATTTAAGAAGAGTGTATCAAACTGGTAGCCCTTCCTATGGCTCAGTACCTGTGAAGTAGCACTCAGTTTCAAAAAAGTTGGTGACCCTTGGCCTAGACAGCATGGCAGAGTCAGAGTAACCTCAGCATGATTGGCACAAACACTTGCCGATCTCTCATAGCTGCCAGATGTCTGGGTGCCTCAAGTGTGAGAGAGAGAAACATCCTGAACATGAGGGGGAGGGTGTTTTACAACTGGAAAACTGAGAAAAGAACTGCTCTTTTCATCTGGTTTCAAGTCCTGATACTATTGGGGATTACCTGGCCAAAGTAAATACGACCCTCCCGGAACTCCCCCTGCAGGAACCAGGGAGGAACGAATACCCCCCGATATTTAATTTGGCCATTCCTTTGTTTCCCCAAAAATATACTTCTGCATTTGAATTTATTATGCTGTGCCCCCCCAATATAAATAATTCTCCTATGCCCCAGCATCCATATACTCCTAAACACTTATCCTGGTCAATGGAATTCCACTAAAATTAATCATCATCATCACAACCATTAGAGCCTGGCCCATTCAAATATTTTCTATGAATTATAATTACCACTAATATTCTGGTTCTTGAAAATAAGCCTACTGTTGCTTATATTGCTATATGTTTTTCATTTAGTTTTATAGCTTATAAACTAAGGCCATAAATCCGGCAACATTTGCTCTTTGCTTGAGGCCAGATGCTAGGACCGACTCATAGCACAACCCCGATGGAGGGACCCTGAAGGTGGTGCCAGGATGGTACTCCTTATGACTCTGCATCACTGTACCATTATCTGGAGGCGGTTGCCGTGGAGACAGAACTCCCTTCACAACTCCAGCAGCCTGTCTGACTAACTGCCTGAGGTCAAAACATTACACTGTAGATGTTTTAAATAGATTTTATTCCAAAAAGCTTGAAATTGCTCACTATTTTACCAGTGCTCATATTATAAAGCCAGAACAGATTGGTTAAGACACAACACATCTATCAGTGGGATTCGAACCCACAACCCACTGTCACCCTGTGAGGATACCACCAGGGATAGAAAGAAAGACTTGCAATTCCTTACCTTCCTTGGGACATCAACACTGTGTCATGAGGAGGCTTACATGACAGAACCCTGGACAGGTTGTGTGTAGCCAGTTCCCCAGCAAAGGATGGGGGAGAGGGGATGACAGGAAATGAACCCTCTCCCCTATCCACCTCTTCAGAAATAAATTTTGTGATGGGTCTGGCAATCCTACCTACAGTTCCTCTTGGTAAATTTTGCCCATCAGGGGTGGGGTTGGGGGGGGTCCTCCTCCGTAGATTTCACCGACCAGAGGACTGAAGCAAATTTCGAGGGGCAGGTTGAAACAGGTAATGATAGGTCATTTAAAAAAATCTCAGGGGGTATGGGTAGTGTCACGCCCAGCACCGTCCGATCCTCCTGTGTGCCACGCCCACCTCGTTACCTCATGTTTATGCCTGATTGTTTCCACCTGTTGCTTTTTGGGCTTACTTGCCCGCCTGCTCGCCCGCTCGCTTACTCGTCACTGCCCGAACGTGACAGGTAGGAGTTCAAACCCATTATTTTAGTATGTATCTACTGTGACTGTACCTTGCCTACTAGGTGCTTAGAATATTCTTTTGGAAATACTGGAAGACAAGGAGGAACCATGCAAATCAGGATCTGCTTTCTCATATGATGACAAAAACAGGCAAGTCCCCAGAAAATCCACAGAAAGGGTGCCTTAACGCCTGTTATTTATATTACTTGTGTTTCTGATCCTTTCTCACTGCCAGTGTAGCCACTGCAAATATTATTTTTCCATCAAAGTACCTATTTCACCAATGAAAATACCTGCAGATTACTAACAACTAATTCTTCAATCCATGCACCCACCAACTACTTATTCAGTAAAAGGCATGAGGTAATTTCTTTAGCTGGGTATTAATTACAGTATTTATAGCTTGCTGAATGGTACTTGGGCAGAATTCCATACCCTTAACCGCCACAAAGTCTGTATCACATTCCGACGCTCCTTGCAGAAAGCTCTTTTTTTTGGCAATTAGTTCTCCATCTTTGTTTCAGAAGTAGAGTAAGGACACAGTGTCATTCAGATGACAGTCATGTCCTTTTAACAACCAGTCTGTCCTCCGTCTGAAGCTGTTAGGGCTTATGGCTGGTATTGTTTTCCTGGACAAACAGTCAGCCCAGGACAGCTGGAATGTGACTAACACTATCCACACAGCCGGGCCCAGGTGTGCAGCCTGGCATCCATACTGGCATCACAGGCCATGGCATTGCATCACTGAGGCCGCCCAGTTCCCTAAAAAAGGAACGATGACGCATGAAGGAAAGGAGTCATGGAGTCGCCTGTCTCATCGTCATCTCCTCGTTAAACTGCGGGTACCGTCGGGGCACCTGAGATAAATCCAAATGACCGCCTGCTTTGAGGGATTATTACGAGGTGCGATAATAGCCAGTAACGACAAAGAGTGACAGAGGAATCGATCAATTCAGGCACTGAACCTTGGACACTTTGTGCATGCCAATAGGCTATTCTCTCACTGACCGAAACAAAGTTAAAAAAGAATTCTGATCATATAAGAATCCATTGAAATACTAATAAAAGCTGGTCCCTATATAGCTGTGTCCTGTTACAAAATAAAGCTACTTAGAATTGCAAGGTAATGCTACACTTCAATTCTAGCCTAATAGAATGCACATATTTAGCATAAACCGTAAACATACTTAAAAAATATGTATAGGCATGGATAGGATAGAGTGTAACAATGCTGGAGTAATAGAGGGTGACCTTTGACCTCAGTCCCCCTGAGCTATTTATGAACCTGCGTGTTATAAATGAGGCTGAATTTGTTTTACCTTTATGGAATGCTGACTACCTTGTAGGTTTTCTGTCCTGATCCCACACTCCAGAGGCCCTAATTCTTATGCTGCACCAAATTCTTTATAAGGCTTCAGGGTTTCTCCTTTTATGTGAGTCAGCTGAAGACACACCTCACCGTCAAATACAGATGTACATGCCAGCCCACTCTTAGCATCCAAACACTGGCTGTTCACCATTTTGCAGCATTTTTGGAAAGTTAATTATTTATGTTCCACACATCCTGGCTTTATGTCCAGCTGTAAACAACATGAATTTATTCTCATCTGTTGCTATGTGATAATGAAGCGGAAGCCACAGCAACATAATTCTGAGATGTCCCTGTGTGTGGCATTTGGGGGAGGGGGGATCTGTTTTTCTGGTTGTAAACAACGAACGTGTCATTCTGCGTGCGGTGAAACCATTCGCCCCGAGATTAGGCGGCCCCGTTCTCAATGACAGGCGGCGACGCATCTACTTTTAGTCTTCACAGGAAAAACAACTCTGCCTCCCACGGCAAGCTCAAACTTCTTGGATTCTTTGCTGACGCTCTGCCCTCGGAGACACCCCCGGGCAATCAGCTTGACGCGAGAACTTCAGCTACCCAACAAGGCATCTTAAGTACCTCGCGTTCGCCATATTTTTTTAAGTAACCTCTGCAAGACGGAATGTGGATATGAGCTCTACCAAAGGCTTGCACACAATCCAAATTCCAAACTGCATTCCTCAAATGGCAGGTACGATATTTGCACCCCCCAAGGCTACATCACAAACGGACAACCGCCCATATGAACAAGCTGGACTTGATTCAACACATTCACCTTCATAAAGACCTTCCTCCTACCACCTTTCTAATGGCCTGCCACCCGTGACTCTGCTGGGAAAACGATGACGCCATCATCCCAGCCTTTTGCCTGGAGACCCCTCCATGCAGCGAGAAGAAAACATCCTGGCTTGCTACACAAAGCCCAGGCACGCTGAAAACTCACGTAAGTGTAACGGATATCCATTACTGTGAGTATCATTAGAATGGAGGTCAAGGTAGCATCATCATGTGCCTTAAGTCTACATACAAAGGAACAGAATGCAATCTTAGGACTGTAGCACAAGCAAAAGTAGAACTCATTGTCTTAACCTTGGTAGCCGAGCTAGTAGTTTTTATGCTGATAGAAGCACACCCATTGTTACACACTATTAACACCCCCAACTCTGAACTTGTGAGGTTTCTCTGCTACCCACTGAGCCACCATAACAAAGATGATATCAACAACTACAACAATAATAATTTTACACGCAGGCTTTACAATATGGTACCAATATATAAATTATTAATGTGATATCTAATAACTGATATGTTTAGCATTCAGCTCTGGACTAATACTATAATCTTTTTCTAAACCGATATAAGATGTAAGCTCCCACATTAATGGACCTGATGTGGGAAATCTGCTGCATACTCCTACTATCCTTGGGGCTTACTGAAATCTCAAAGCACTTAGTTCCTAAAGTGTGCATCAAATAGGCCGACACCCAATGAGGGAGGTGGGTAGGGCCACCTGGAGAAGACCCGCCCCTGTATCGGCGAGCCAATCACAGACTAGCCACCCGTGACCCAGGCTTCATTCACTGTTTGATTTCCATTTTGTTATCTGCATAAACCTGCTGGGGTCAAAGAATGGTCGACAGAGTGCGATTTTGCTTCTCTCGTGGACACCGCACGGCGGTTGGGCTCAGTGCCGATCCCATCCGTCACGCATGGAGGCAGCACGCCAGTCTGGAAAACTCCCTGGGATGCGGATTTCATTCAGTGCTCTCTGCTCCCCTGGAAAGGTGTAGGCGTCTCGGCTGATTAAATTTCACTGCAGTGCAGCACAGAAACTCTTTGATACAAACGCGGGAGGAACCGGCGAGACCTACAGATGGTTTTACGTGCATGGACAGCAGAGACGAGATGATTAAGCAGCAGCTGTGTTATTATTTTGCACCGTAAGTGTGTTTGTGATGCAGGCGACATTCCGATACAGTGCCAAAGATTAAGCAAAGCACAAATAGCCACAGACAAGTGAACACCCACCTCCCGTTGCCACACGGGGTTGATGGTGTTGCAGGCCACGCCCGACCTCTTCTCCTGGCCGTGATGGGGCAGGGAGGGGAAGATGCTGTGCTTGCCAGGCTGCACAGAGATCTTCAGGTATGGGTCGGGGTTGAAGAACATGCCCTTCTTCAGCCCAACTGCCTGAAGATCTGGACGAGGGACAGAGAGCAGAAGGTCTCAGCATGACCTGATGGTGCATTAGTAGGCGGGGCAGGCCGGGGGAACGCAGACACTGAAAATACTAGCCATTACATCGTTCTCAAAACTGTTACACTCCACAACTACGAGAGCCATGTCCCCCAGCTGATTATATGGCCGCCACCCCCAGGAGGTAAAACCAGAAACTGCACTGACAGTGATGCTGATACTCAACCATAAATACAGTATGCAAAAAATTTAAGTAAAAAATAGAAACCGGGAAGCAGCCAAGGACATGTCCATTGTAGTATATCACAATATAAGTACTATATGAGAACTATGCTTGGGTGGCATCAAATTTTTCATTCCATCATACCTCCCAAAAATTACACCACGGAAAATGAAAGTCTGATGGTATATTCAAAAGCAATGCTATCGTGATATTTAGAAATCTTGGTGATAAAATTTTCTGGAAAAAAAAAAAAAACACAATATGCCTTACTACTGTCATACCTCACAAGCCTCACCCTAACATCTGGAGATGATCTGTAAAAAGGAAATAAAAAAAATGGGACTTACATCAAGACCTGAGAAACACTGCTAAGCAGTAGGAAAGAATGGAAAGACAAGTAAGGGTAACTAAGCCATCTTGGGACATAATAAAAAGCAGTCAGATGTCATGCCACAGTGCAGTGGTACAATACAGGCTTCCTGCACCAATGGACATAGCATGTAGCATGAACTCCGCCACATATGGCGTTTTGCCATGTACTATGACCTCTCTTATAAAAGACTGCCCCCCAGGTCTGTAAGAGGCTCACATTCCTCTGTTCTTGTGCCACATGGGCTGAGGGGAGGGTGGTTTCTGGAATAGGGGGAAGCAGATCCAATTTCTATGATTGTTTACAAAGTATAGGGTCACATTGGACCTGGAGCCTATCCCAGGAAGCAAAGGACACAAGATCGGGTATCTCACACATAAATTCTTGACAATTTACGCACATTTTTTACACGTTTTATTTCTTTAGCAATATGCTTTTAGCCAAAGCGTCATACGTTTTGAGAAAGCAGGGTCAGACAATAATTTGGGGTTAATTTGGGGTTAGAGTCTTGCTCAGGGTCAACGGTGACATCACTCTGGGATTTGAACCAGTAACCACACCCCATAACCACACAGCAATTCAGAGACCAGTCCATGTAACTTGCACATCTTTTAATCTGGGGGAAGGTGAAGCACCCAATGACGTGCAATATGAAAGCCCTACAGAAATAGTGAAGGGTGAGAAACACACCTGCAGCTACCCCGTGAGCCACCAAGAAGCCTTTCCCAAATAAGCCGACCTAGGAAGCCACGAAGAAAGGAGCCCAGCGTCACGGGTGTGTCTATTGAAGCTTGGAATTCTAGCAGCTATGGGACACTCCTTGGCCTCCGTCTGATCGCACTGAAGCCCGCTCAGAAACGCCCTGTCATGAAGGATCCTGAGCACGCCAAATTCTGAGCACGCCGGGCAGTTCATCAAACAGCCGAGCAGAGACAGAGTCACTTTCAGCACCGTTTAAAGATTCATGTGAAGGAATACCTTACACCATATTTTGTTTGCAGATAAATGCAAAATTCAGAGAGGCTGCCTTTCATCATAATTCATAATAAGACTTTTTTTCTTGTTTTTGAATTCTAAATTAACTGGGAGAGTATTTAACATTAATCACCTGCAGATAAACTTCAGTCTAGATAACACTGGGTTTTTCATCTACTTCCAGGCCTAAGTGCTGTAATTAAACGTGTTTTTTTGACAAATGCTGCACTTGAAAGCACAGAACTCGTGTTCTGGGTTAAGATTCCTTCTGTGATGACACCTTCACATCATTCTGACTATGTGACTGATGATGGGACAGGGAGCAGATCAAAAGTTTTTAGGGGGACATATAAATCACTAAGCTGACCACAAACATTTTGTTATGAAGATGAAGATGTGAATGGATTGGGAGAATGGAGCATGGACTTGATTGGTTGAGGGTGGTGGTCATAAAACTGATTGATTGAGGGTGGTTGGTCATGGAGCTAATTGGTGAAGAGGAACCAAAGAAGCTGACTGGTAAATTGCTGCATACAGGCTGCCATAACAATTGATGATAGGAAAGATGCACCTTCTTAGATTCCCAGGAACTCATCAACTGAAAGAGATGGTAAAGGATGGGTAGGTGAATGCTAGAGAGTGAAATCAGGAAAGAAAACACAGGAGTACTTGTTAGAGCACCTTTGTATGCAGGCTAGGAAGGCCAGACACCCCAAGGCTTGTAAATTCACCACACTGAGACAAGCAACCTTGACTAATCACGAGAAAAGGCAGACACATAGCCTGCAGTACAGCCAGTCTCCCCTTGTCGCCTTTCCACTGTTTCCCTCATTAAATTGCAAACAGATGTAGCTGAGAGGAACAAATGATTCAGTTACGCTGCATTTTCAAGGTGGCAGCATCATATAGGAGCGAGTGTCCCTCCTCTCTGTAAACGCTGGTTGGCGGCCATAAGTAACTATGAACAGGGGTGAACAGGTTTTATGGTGTGGGGCATAAGAGCGGCCAGAATTCATACTGAGGAGCCAATATTATCATTAGCCAATGATATGTTTTGACTCACTGAATGACAGGGGAGGCAGCCAATCAGGTTCCAGCTGGGATCAATGCCCTTGTGGCCACACCTCTGTTTATACCCCTGACTATGAATGTGAGAGGCTTTTCCCTTTACTATAATCACGGTCAAGTGAGAAATGCACAGTATGGGGTTTTAGCAAATGTCTATAACTGAGAAGAGCATCTGAGTGTCCGTCGATCCTGTGAGCGCGCGACAAAAATAAGTTGCTCTTTTTGACGCAGTATGTGGAAACACCAAGCTTCCATCTGTGGCTGGGGGCGTGAAGTTTGACAGAGTGCCCTCCCCTGGGAGAATACCATGGTAACGATACGACACTGCCTTAGAAACAGAGCACAACAAAAAGCACAACTTAAACCCGAGAAGCAGAGAAAAGCCTGCAGCCACATTCAATGCTGATGTGACACCGATTAAATCTCCACATCACCCATTGCCATCCTAATGCTTTTCAGAAGCCTTTCTGAAGCCATTAGCGTCCATTTCATACGCCCACAGCAACAGATAACGCCACATGGGTTTAACCATTCCCTTAAATTAATAGCTGTAAACTTAGTAGGAAATATTTTCATGCCATAATCTTAATGCCAAAAATTGTTTTTATATAGGTCTCTTAGCACTGATTCACCGATGCAAACTATGAGATACAAAAAAACAAAATAGATAGTTCCAGAAAGATGGATGATGAAATAAACAGCATAACAAATAAAAATGGGCAGATCTAGCTTTTTTTGCTTTAAAAAGACCAAAGTAAATCATCACCGCCCATTCCTTTTCGTCTCCTTGGCCTACATTGTCGTATCATACACAGCATACGCACAGACTATACACACAAAGCACACAGCAGTAAGCACAGGGCAACCATGGACACACAGCTTGTAAGGCAACGGTCTCAAAATTTCAGCCTAGGGTTTGGTCTGGCCCACGACCTGTTTTGTAACCATTAAAAAGTCTTGCCTGCCAATCAATTGTTTTCCTGAGAAAAAAAGATGTCATTCCGCTAATTTATACTAATTTTCAATTTGCAAACACGATGTGACCCCCAGTTGACTAATTGTACAATCCCCCAGGGCTGGACTGGCCATCTGGCATACCGGGCAATTTCCTGGTGGGCTGATGTGAGGGGGGTCAAAATTCTAGAAAATCCCCTAACGCAGGAGTGGGCAATTTATTGGGATAACCTTTAACTCAGCTGTTCAAACCCAGGTATGAGGACTCTTCAGCTAATCAGTCCTCTAATTAGAAATCCAATAAGGGAGTTACAGAAAAAAACCTGAATAAGACTGCACACCCCTGCTATAGGGCGTGCCCCCCCCCCCCCATCCCAGTTACTTAAGTTCAACACTTCTGATCTGAGGAATAGCCTTGTAGCGGCACAATCAATCTGGAATCTCACGGAGGCCCCTGACGGGAGTGTGAAGAGTCAGGCGGGATGGGTGCTCACCTGACAGGGAGAAGCTGATGAGTCTGCGGCTGCCGTGGTTGGACGGGACGTCCCCGCTGGTGACAGGCTTGAGCACCTGTGTGGGCCGTAAAGAGCGTGATGAGGCAGGAGGGGAGAGAGAAACTAAAGGAGACACTGGTGGACCAATCAGCCGCATCCACTCTGCTCCACCCCACACATCCTGTGACCGGCTACTTATGAAGCCCATTATCTTTGTTAAACGCTGCATCTTGGGGCCTTGGCTAATGGCCCAATCCATGGGGCTCACTATCGATAGTTTGTCCAGGAGAGGGCAAGGTCTTCCCAGAGGATGGATACCGTTTCTGATGCATCGTGAGCAGGTTGACCTGGAGAGCGTTGAGTTTTTATGCCATCCAGTTCTGTAGTGTGACCCCCAAAAAAAGGACAGCACAACTAAACTATGTTGCAGCTCCACCTTTGCCTTATTTTCTGAATGTTCAACACATATATTCCTGCAGGGGATTCTGCATCCAAGAGGCAGTGGGTTACTGAGCGAGGCCTGGCCCAAGGCATAAGTGAACTAATAGGCTGCTAAGGGCCCAGCAGCCACTAGGGGGAACCCCATCTGGTCACCCTGTCAAAATGGGAAGGAAGATGACAAATTACAAGTAGGTTAATCAAATTTTGATTAGGGCCCCAAAAAAAGGCTTGGTTGGCCCTGGACATAACACTCTCAATTCAGCGCTCTTACTGCATCCCTGTACCTTTAAGACTTGCTGGGTGGGCAAAATTGACCATTCTCTGCTTTTGAGACAAGTTCCTGATTAAATGCAGGGGCCAAAACACGGTGCATCTAAAGGACCCAGCACACGGTGCATCTAAAGGACCCAGCACACGTGCATACTCTGCGTGATGTTCATGCAAACCACAGAGATAGAAATGCTTCTGTGATTTCCTTTGACAACATTAATTTATACGTTTCATTAAAAAATAGATAAAAAAATTATAATGAATACATTTTAAACTGACGTGCGTTCAGGGAAGAGCTGTTATTTACCAGATAATAATATGGTATTACATCAGCTGATTTTCACATAACTAGAGACCACTTCAAATATAATTCTGCAATAGTGGTCCACACAGAACACAGGTTTCTTAGCACAGGAGGGACAAGCACACAGACAATGAAGCATTACACGGCTTAAGGCGATCCTTAAGGTGGTCCTTAAGGTGGCGCCTGGCATGATTTATCAAGGAGGATGACCTTTCAGTAACAGCTTGGCCCTCTTCAACAACGGCAGCGTTTATGCAACATAGTGGCACAATTTTCTCCTTGCATACAGTAATCCAATTTACAGATGGACTAATTTACACATTGCTTTTCCATCTCTCCATTTAATTTACATTTTTATTCTGGCGAATTATGGCTATTTAGGAAAAAAAGTCATTGCTTACAAAAATGTCCCTCCCACATACACAAAACCCCCTAAATAACGCAGAAGTAAAATCAAACAGGTATAATTACGTGATCAGACTGATCTGCATATCACTGGAGGTATCGTACTTATGAAACACTGAACAGAGGAGGAAACTATCGCATAAAGTGGAAAAAAGGAGCCTATGTGGAGTGTACCGTTCCTGTTGGGGGGTGGGGGGGGAAACAAAACAATGCCCATACAACAAGCTCTAAAGCAGAACAGTACAGATTCCACACTGATCCAAATGCCCAGCTGGGGGGGCAAAGTCATGTGGCGAGACTGGGGATGGCCAGACGGGGGCCTTGAACAAACACGCATTAAAAGACACACATAGAATCGCAATCTATGCTTATATATAATATTGTTACTCACTTTCCTGATGCATTTCATTATGGTAATGAATTACAATTTATTCATTTATTATACTATATTTATTAAGTCGGTGTGAAATATTGAGTTTCTCCCTGGGATCAGTAAAGTTTATGTTATCTTTATCTTATTAGTAATATTTCACAATATTTCACAATATTTCTCAACAAAATTCAATAAAAAGAAAGCAACAAATAAAAATAAAGCAGCTCTATCCCACTGGGAGCATCTCAAGCCATCATTCAGAAGAAGGAAGCCCTAGGAAGACAGGCAAGCTGGAGGATGAGGGAATTTCCCTCTTAACCTGGCTAGACAGAATCAGTCAAAGGTGCTCCTGTGCATGCTCAGGGCCAAGATACCCACGTCAACACGCTTTCTGTCAAATCATAACTGCAAGTAATAAACGCGTTAAGCATCAACACAGATATGCAATCAACAAGAGTTCTAAGCACTTATGTGTCTTTGATAGCTATGTGACATTCCGATAAAACATTAGAATAATTATTTGTTTACCGAAAGCAATGGATCGATTATCTGATGTGATTAAATCAGTTCAAAATAACTCAAATTTAGAAGGAAACTGGCCAAAAACAGAGCTGTCATAAATTGATGCAGTGCTGACACTATTATTGCATATTTTAGGTAATATCTTTTCATGTTAAGATGTTCTGATTGTCTTCAGTTACCTACAGTCTCAGATGGTTACTTCAAAAATATGGTACTTTAAAACATGTGAAATCTATATTGTATACAATTAGATCTGAACTGAATGATATCTTCATCAGATCGTATAGAATGACTTGAATCGATGCATGTCTGTCCCTTATGTTTAGCTGTATATTTTATGCTGTATCATAATCGAAGCATCTGGATGCATATCTTATTGTCTGAGAGGAAGGGAAACACCCAAAAAGCTGAAACTGTATAAAACCATTGCTCTATGATAACACAATATAAAACCAACAAAGGTTTTTGAAATTCCATCTCAAGATTTAACAAATTGGCTTCGAGCTCAGACGGTGCAAGCACAAATATACTATAAATGCAGACAAACACCCGGAGCTAAGGATTTACCCTGAGGCTTATCTATTACACAGGGGACACAGAACCTAATATCAAAATGTAAATATCCCCGACCCCAACCCCCCTGCCCCGATTTTCATGGTATGTTCCATTTCTTCTAATTCACACTCATTCCCCTGATGTTAGCATGTTAGGCCACACTTACTGTACGTTCATTTTTTTGGTTGTTTGTTGTGGGCTTTAAGGAATATTATAGTACTGATCACCTCAGACTAGAAGCATTAAGTATCTAGAGAAGGGAGCACAATGTTAAGTTCTTGAATCTCAAAAGTTCTTGTCTGATGAATATCTCATTTAAACCAGCTTTACCTACTTGTAGTTCTAGAGTTGACAAAACAGGCTCACACGTGCACTGCAAGATATGACTCCTATAAATGTCCAACCATGAGTGTTATCTGAAAATCAGCCACTTCAGAGTAAAAGAATGTCTTAACTTGGTCAGGGTCAATGGGAAGGAGCCTGTTCTAGGCAGTCAGTTCATCCAGTTCCATCCATCCATCCAGTTCATCATGGGGTGCACACACATACACACACACACACATACACACACACTCACACACACAGTGGGCTGTTCAGCAGTGGGAGGAAGCTGGAGAACCCACATTATACAGAAAGAACATGTAAACTCCCCAAAACTCCCCACAGATTTACGATTCAAACCCACAACCACAGAGGTGTGAGGCAACAGGTAAGCCACCATGTCACCAAAACATGATAAAATTTAAGAGCAAAATTAAATACTTAGACTAACAAATTTATATAGGATTAAAAAAAGTCTAAACCTCTGTGCTGAAATTACAAATTGAATGTTTGTGGTACATTCACCGTTAAAAAGCAACAGCAACTCCTACATTGGCTGACTGAGACACAGCAGAGGTAGCCAATCAGAGTTGAACCCTGGAAACACATGTTAGTCAGCTGCTAGAGGTAAACAGCCAGTCTTGAGCAGTTAGAGACAAGAGCCTTAGGTATCCTCTTAAGAGTGACATTAATAGGCCAAAAGAAGGTGGTCTTTGTTTGTTGAACTTGAATCCCAATTGGGACTGAGCCAGGTGGATGGGGCAAAGAGTACATCACTGTCAATATGGCCCTGACATTTCTCCCAGGGGCAATCTGACACTACAAAACTACACACCAACAACTTCAACACTATATTCTTCACAGTAGACCTCCACTCTTATGTTCTGAACTGAAAGAAGAAGAGGCAATTCACAGCTCATTTACTTTAAGCCTAGAATAAGCTTATCAGGAGCAATGAGATCATACAGTAAAGTGAACCTGACCCAGAGGAACTCTCCCACTAGGATCCACATTTTCGACTGGGGGAAACTGGTTGAAACCTAAAAAACCTACAAAAAACAAACCTCCCATAACCAAGTACCTAAAAAGAAGGAGCAATTAACTTAAACAGAAAAAGTAAATCTTTCACCAGCAAAGTTTAGACTCCAGAATTCTGGGAATCCTGCTGGTTAGCTGCAGATAGCTGGGATCACCAATCAATAGCCTTCGTCTGCAAGTCACCTCATAAAAGGCCCTGAGTTCAGGACCATAAATGAGGAACTTCCTCCCACTGGTTAATGTCATAATCAATGCACTTAGCAAACACTTTAGTTAAATGGAATTTTACACTTAAATATAATAGTACAGTGTTACAAGGTTGGGGCTTGAACAAAAAATAAAAGAAATTCTCTCATTACAAGCCTAGGTCCTTGCGTATTACACTACCAAAATGTGTTTTAAGTAAAGCACTCGGCTACCAACACAAAATTTTATCAGTCATTTCCCTTTTCATCTCAACATTAAACAGTTTTAACAGATGGATTCCAGTGAATGCACAGTTCATTCTCAAAAATAAGAAACACTGATGACAGGACTGCCTCTGGCTTCCAGAAATTTACGTCTCGGGGGTGGGGGGGTGATACTCACCGGCGTGGCTACATTCTTCACCGTCACGCTAGGTGTGGTCGCTCTCAGTGCTCCGCTAACCCCGTGGTAATACTTAAAGCAGATCTTTGTTTCCGCTGGCAGGAGAAACATGTATGAGAAAGAAGAATCAGATTTAGCCAGAGGTGTCTGATTCGCTTCCAGGATGTGACACAAAGTTCTGGATGACAAAGGCGCAACAGTGAGGAAAAGGACTGGAGTGCAATTTCCCAGGAGAGGCCAGTTGTCTGAGGTGCTCTATGGTCCTTGCTAGTAAGTTCTAGTCCTATACAGTAGGTTATGAAAGGAAGAACATTCCAAAATTTCCCCCGGTGATCAATATCTTAATCTTAAACTTAAAACAGAACCAATGCAAAGGGAAAAGTATTTATGATTACATCATAACATGATTATTATAACATCATAAACGGTCTCCCAGCAACCTCTATAGCGCTTTAAGTGGACAAAGTCTGTGCTTGGAGAGCAATGTCCCTATAGGCTGGAAGAATGGATTTTAACTGTAGGACACATTATACCCAGGGGTGCTAAAGAGAATTATAGTCCATGAGAGGAGAATACACAAAGATGTGCGCTAATATGTAACACATATACCTGGATAAAGTGTGGTGACTGACTTACTGGGCCATTGGGCAGTGGGCCATTACGGAGGGCAGTGCTATAAGCTAACATCTCTAGGGCTGCAGGGCTCAATGCTTTCTCCTACCCTCTCTTGGGTTCTCCTCTGAGTGGCCAAAGACCGGTGATTTAGGGATGACGACAGCTCTCTGTGATTCTGTATGTGCCCTCCTCTCGGGGGTGTCCCCTGTATTTCCTCATCCTTGCTCAAAGCTTGCCTTGAGCTTGTATTGAAAAAGTCATTACAGAAAATGGAGGAATACATTTTTCTTTAAAGAAACCACTCACCAACAAAAAATACTCATTACTTTGTATTGCTCCAGCTGGCGAATGTTAACCTCTGCAGTGGATGTGAAAAATAAAGCCAGCTTCCGGATCACAGAAATGAATATCCATATCCTGAATAGTTCCTGTTGATAGGGATGTGGGTGTTTTTGGTACCGAATTCTAGTGTGAACTCCATATGCTAAATAAAACCCATGAAATTGCAAAAATAGACATGTAACCATTCTGGGGAGGCTGAAGGAAGCTGCGATCCTGACTGCTCCAGTTTCATCGTCTCTCAGAATAACCCAAAGACGGCACACTGTCATATTACAAACGGGGACCCGTCTGAGAGAAATGCCATTGTCCTCCCGAGACAGCTCACTTACGCACCGAAACTCCCGGAGACACGTTTCATGCAAACAGCTTCGACCAAGTTTAATAATTTATTCATAGTGTACCGTAAACTCTGCTATTGCATTCGACACACGGGCATCTCTGAATCACCTGTAGTGTGGCTGTGCATGCCCTGTGACAGACTGGCATTCTCTCTAAGATATATCCCTGCCTTGTGCCCTACCGTGCCTGGAATAGGCTTCAAATCTCCAGGGAATAACCACATAGGAGATGGATGGAAGAACAGTATTATTTATTTCAATATTAGCTCAAGACACTCTAGGTTCCCTGCACTTTACAGTACAAAGTTTAAGCAAACTAGAGATCCTGAGGGTCAGGTTAATTTAATTTATTAATCAGATTTGCCACGATACATACAAGAATATATATTTAAGCTCTCAATGGAAAATCTGACCAAAAAACAGGGACAATACAGATCCTTCTAGTACATTTTCGAGGCTGAGGCTTTGATGGAATTTTACCCAGCATGATTTGGGGGTTCCATGGATTGAAAGCAGACTTTCAGGGGAATCTGTTGTTAGGTCTGGGCTTATTCATTTAGCATCACATCTAGAGAAACAAGGAATGATTTTATACAAGATATAAATAAAATGTAAATGTCTGGGAAGCTTTTGCAGCTTTTGACAGTCTCCTATAACCAGCAGCCTGGTGAGCTGGGATCACTGGTAGTATTTCTAAGCAAATTTGGGCAATGTTTCTTATTCTATCGCCATGCTGGTTCACGTGGTGAAGCTGAACTAATTTCAGGCTATTTTGGACACATAGGACGCATACCAACACACATTGAAGTGTAAATGAAAACTGACTCGTGTCACATATATTTGAAATGACTTTGTGAAACAAAATATCCATCCATCCATCTTCTATACCTGCTTCTCATACATAGGGATACAGGGGTCTTCACCCAATTCTATAAGCCACAGACACAAAGCAGTTAATAACTGAGGATGGGGCACTAACCCATTGTTAGGGAGACACATCGTTCACACATATAAAATAGTAATTAAAAAACATATCAAATAAATACATTTAAATAACTGAACATTAACAAACCAAAGATAACATTCCAGGAAATATAAATTTAAAGTCACAGATAATATTTGATCCATCAACCCAATTTCAGCAGAACCACTTGTGGTGAGCCTGGGGCCTGTACCAGGTAGCACAGGGCACACCCAGGACGGGATGCCAGGCAGCATAGGGTACGCCCAGGATGGCATACCAGTCAAAAGCAGGGCACGCCATCACACAACATGATCAGCTTAAAGATCCTCATGTTTTTCAAAGGTGGATGGAGGTCAGAGCATACACAGGAAACCCTGGAAAGAACATGAGAACTGCAAACATCATCAACCCAGGAAGTGTAAGGTCACCAGACTACCCAGAAAGCCACTGCGCCCTCCCATGGAAATATGCTAGAACATAAACGCATAGCACACCCTTGTGCAAAATGATTGAAAAAAGTTGTCTCACACACATGCATGCAATGACCAGGGACCTGCTAGTCTGCACAGCCAGCAGGGCAGAGACTGTGATGGATTGGCTCCCCATCCTGGGTTATTCCCATACAGTACATTTTTTATCAATCCACCAGGTCCTAAATCCAGACCCAAAGTGATAAATATGAATTAATATTCTTAACTTCTTAACTGTGTTCAGTCTGTTTACGACTTGTTTTAATTAATTTGCACAAGGGCATACTTCATATTTAAATATGACTGAAAGGTGGCTAGATATCATCGAAGCTAGAACCTGACAGATCTGTGTTTAGGTGAAAACACAGAACAAAGGAGTGGAAGACACCAGACTTGGAGTCTGCAACCTGCGGCTTGCGAGCTACATGCGTCTCTTTGACCGCATGACTGTGGCTCTTCTCAGAACGACAGCCGCATTCACATTTTCATGTCTTAACATAATCATGATACTTTCGTAAAAATAAATTATTTATGGGTTAATATTATTTTTCATTTAGATATTTCTTTAGCTATATGTGAATGAGGTGGTCCATCGTGTGGCTCTGTGATGTCTTAACGGCGTCATTTACATCTTCCTCAATGTCATTCTCTGTGACAGTACATCTCCGGTCAGTTTTCTTTAGTACCTGAGATTGGATGTACGCTTCAACATTTATTGGGATTCCTAATTCTTTCATATACTTTTTGTACTGAATCGTCACCACGCCTTCCCAGGTCTTTGGAAGAAAATTATATTTCCTCCAAATTGCATATTATAGCCAGCCGAGTTGTGACTACATTTCCACTGCTCGTCAGTACCGCAGTAGTAAAGAAGAGAGTGAAGGGCAGATGACTGACGAGCCGAACGAAAGAAGGGCTGAGGGTGAAGACTATCGCTACAGAACTGAACAATGTTGTAATATTAGATATTATGCGCTGTTACGCTTCCAAGTGATTTAAAACTGACATGCCCTCCGAAATTGGTTTTTGTATCTCAAACCCCCTTCTCTACCCATTGCGGCTCATTGTAAATCTTGGTTGAGATATTAAGGCCCTTTGCTTTAAAAAGGTTGCCGACCCCTGCACTAGTCTGACTGTCAGTTTCACTTGATTCAGTTTGAAGGCTGTTTTTATAGCATGCTCTCCTTTGAGTATTTCACCCTCACTTTGCCTTGTAAAGCACAGAAAGCAGGCAAGAGATGGCATGTTAACAAACCAGAACCATGCAGCACCGTGGATTTCACAAAAGCTGTGACGTGACCACTTACGCTCTGCGAAGTAGGAGCAGGAATCGATCCTCCACACGATCTGGCCCCTGTGGGAGCCGTTCACCCCGCGGTTCTTGTAATCCAGAAAGTTCTCTGACAGAACCTCATCTGTAAAGTGACACACACACACACACTGACTCAGAGCCTCCATCTGTCTGCCTTGTGCTTTTAACTTTATATTTTTGTTTCTCAGTTGAGGAGACACTCAACATATTAAAGCCTGCTAAAAAGGGAATGCAGTCCGTGGCTAATATGAAAAATAAACTGAGGCACTAATGTTGTACATGCCTCCGAAATACACCCAAGTCTTCTGCAGAACCGCTGTCGTGCTGAGGCCCAGATAACTAACGACTCGAAGACGGGGAACATCAAGGAAGCTCCTTCTCACCCCGGACTATTATCACTGTTGCTGGAGTGTGGCGTTACCTCCAGGAAGGATGCTCATTAGCTACAAACAGTTAACACAGAAACAGCGGGGATGGAGTCAAAGCTGAATCTGCGGTGGGGAAAGGGCTCCAACGAAACATACGATGTGAGCCAGACAGAGGTACTCTAATGAGGAAAACTACACTGACCTTAATCTGTTTGAGAACAGTTAAATAGATTATAGATGGGGAGGTTTACTATAATGTACGCGCCATAGTTTTTTTTCATGCCTTTTCTGTGGCATCTTCAGGGGAGGATTAACTTTTCTGGGCTCACATCAACACAGGTGTTGCCGATTTCAAGATTCAAGAATTTATTGTCATATGCTCGTGGGAGTTTTACTTACACAGAAATGTTCACAGGGCAGAAGGAAAAATGATTGGTTGAGAGAGATAGAGGTTGGTCCAGGTGACTAGAGGACGCAGGACCAGTTCTAGTATGCGAAGAAAATCTTAACCACAGTACTTGTCCGTCTGGCTACCGGTAAATACAAATTAACCAAAAAAAATAGAGATCTCAAGTACAAATTAAGGTGTTTTTAGTAAGCCAACAAATGCACTTACAAAAATGACAATAAATATGTAGGCAGTATTTAAATAACCGATCCATTTTTCATACTGGTTTTGCCTTGGCCCTAGAGCACAACCCAAGCCTGTGCATTAATCCACCCCCATGAATTCACTTTTCAAGTGAATCTGCTGCAAAGCCGGTCATGATCTGCTGGCTTACCGATGAGGTACATGCCAATCCAGTCGCCGGCATCCACCTCTTCCTTAATGTCCCAGCAGAGCACGATGTCCTGTGACTGGCCGATGGTGCAGAGGGAGCTGCTGACCGTGAGGGTGGAGCGGCTGTCACAGGTCACCAGGTCAGCGTCACTGGTGGAGCGCGGCAGGGCGGCCCCGCCGCCGTGGGCCTCGCCGTTGTGGTACTGCTCGGCGTTGTAGCTGTACCGCGCCGGCTCCTTGCAGCGCCGCCGGTTCTGGGAGCCCCGCGTGGGCGATGCCATAGCCGCCAGACCCAGGAACCTGTTCTGGTACAAGTTCTGGGAGAGACCATGGGGAATCAGGGGTGCTGTAAAGTGCGGGGGGGGGGGGGGGGGGGGGGTTTTAGGATGATTCCATGGGGATTCCTGAGTGGCAGGGCCCTAAAAAAATTGTAACATGATTTGGGTGCCCAAAATGATAAACTGTCATGGGACCAGTGTTCACATGTCAGGCTACTCATGCTAACTATGAAATAATGAATGATGCAGCTCGGGAGACACAGATAACTGTCCTGTCTAATGAATACATTCTGTGTAATAGTTAGCCAGACATTTAACACTAGGCATAATGTAATAATACAACGTAAAACAGTCAGAGACAATAAGACAGGAAAGATATGATATGCTTAGCTAAGCATGTGTCACTCGGTGCCCGGGCAGTTCTAGAAGTTTACGTTCGGTTATATTCTAAGTGCTCCGAAAGGGTTACAGACCATCCTAGCTGTCCATAATGTGGATTCTCATTCAGCATAGCCTGAAAAAGACTAAGCCAGGCACCCAGCAGCTTGGAAGAATGCCAGATTGCGGCAGATGCTGATGGGGGGGGTTTGTGTACGGCACATGGTCTTATAAACTTCAGACAGCCATATAAATTCATGACACATGGACAAGAGGGTGACGGGTTTTGCTATGAGGCCTCCAGCACTGGCAAAATCAACAAAATGAGAATGCAAATGAAGGGAACGACACGAGATGGCGGGACAGAGCAGTGCACGGGTGCCAGAGAGATACAGGGAAGATATTTCCTCATTTCTCACTTTGCTATCTTCTCATCCTGCACACAGGAAAGAGAAAGTATCACATGATCCTCAGGGCGAATTTAGCCTTCCCCCAGAAACTTTGATTAGCACAGTGCAATAAACCCAGATGTCCTGCCTGTGTTTGGATCCGACAGGAACAACACATCAGAAAATAAATCAATATTCTTCCCTGTAACGTAAGATAACATAATAATACAACTTCAAACAAGAGAGGAAAGGAAAGGCTTAGTTAAGCATGTGTCAGTACTGTAGATGCAGGGGCAGTTCTATGTGTTTTTAAGGTAGGAGAATAAGAGAGACCATAATTCACAGAGAGGGGCCAACCTTGTCATTAACCAATGATATGATTTGAATTGGTGAGTGACAGGGAGGGGGCACTCTGGGGACCAATTGGTTTTCAGCTGGGGGCTGAGCAACTCAGGCCCTGCCCCTGTAAAAATAAGTGCCATTAGTTTCATCTGAAGTGCTTCGTAAGATCTGTATTTTAGTAAACAAAAATTTTTTATAAATGAAACGTGTAAAAATGCTATTTTTCAGAAAACATTAAATTTGCGTAGTATCTGTCTTCAAACTGCTTATTTGTGTCAGGGACACAAGGGGAACCTGGGGTCTATTTCGGGCAGCATAGGGCAGAAGGCTGGGGTACAAGCTAGTCCCTCACAGGTCTCACCCTAGCATACACTATGGGAAATTCAGAGACATGCCTTGGGAGACCTGCACGACATGGGGAGAACATGCAAATGGCAGACATGTAGAGGGGCGAGGCAACAGTGCAACTCGTGCATTATAAGTCATCCAGATGAGTGATGAGTTGGCCCAGAACAAACTCTTCTAGTGTTCTGGAAAAGTTTGGTGAGTTTTGGTGCTCTCAGGTATCAAGACTGCATACCCAGTTCCTGGTTCTATAAGGATCTATAAGGTCATTGCAAAGAACACGGTAAATGGCTGAGCCTCCAGTTGCTAGTATTACACTATGAAAGGGGGGGGCAACATTTTGGAGATTTAATGCATCCTTCCTCTTGCAGCTGGGACCCATCTCCTTGTAAGTGTATTTGGTTTAAGCCTGCAGACCTCGCTACCCGTCTATCATGAGCAGAATTTATCCAAACTCCATTAAAAAATCCACCCAGAACCAGCGACCCACATGTGATGTGTGGGCAAGGTTTATGGATAAATATTAAAACATTCAAAAAACATATTCTGCCTAAGAACACATATGAATTGTGTTAAAGGTCAAAGCAAATGGTTTCAGTATTACTTAAAGGATTTTTGGGTTCCCAATAGAAGGGAAAACACAATCTTCTCTCCTTTGAGGTCTGAGAAGTCTTCCAGATAACAAATCACTGTGTCGGATTTTGAGCTGTGCTTACATATTCCTATATTACTTATAATGTTCACAGCATAAACATAGTAATCCATATATTTTGCCACTTTCTATGAGAAATGTTCCAGTAAGCAAGTCCCATAGTGTTACTGTCTGAACCAGCAACCTGGAATACTGTCCTAATGTTAGCTAAAAGAACTGGACAAAGGAACAACTGAGGGCACCACATTACCTTTCTCTAGATGCCATAAGCTCCTAATGAGAATTACTTTACATTACTTTTCATACCATGGTTGGTTTCAGAAAGTAATGTGGACATTGTGCCCATTTGTGGATGGAGGAGCATTTATATGAAGCTTTCATTCGTGGGTAAATCTATACTTCATTTAAATGAAAGGAAAAAGCAGCACCTAAAAGGCTTTCAATGGCATCCCATCCAGGGTGCCCTATTCCGTAGTTCTCTGTGCTTCCTGGGATTGGCTGCAGGCTCACCGCGACATGGCGCTTATGGAAGATGTTTGGATGGATGGATGGTTTCACATGCATCATCATTGACATCACCAAGCAACAGAGGCCACATCTATATATAATATTATAGGTATTATAGGTTTCAAACCTGAGTGTATGTGTAGTAACAGACCTACCTGGGTGAACCTGGAGAGCTGACAGCTTAATATCAGCTCCCCCATAGATGTGCTATTTGCCTACTGGATTTTAGCGAAGTGAACAACATCTTGTGACGTCATACTGTGTTGTTTTCATAAAGTCACTCAAAATAAACTTCTTCCTTTTCAAGGCAAACAGTCAGGGAGGTGTCCTGTCAACCCCTCATCAATTTTTTAGTGCTGAAAAGCTTGGGCCATATTTATAAATATATTTGAAAAATTCATGAAGGATCAAAAAAGAGAAAACATAAGCATCTGTCCATCCATCAATCCATCTCTCTTTCTTTAATGTGGTTTTCTCACTGAATTTCACAGTAAATAAAAACCATCCATCCATCTTCCACAACTACTTATCTGCTACAGAAGGGGCACCCAACCCTTAGTCTACAGACCAGTCTGCGGACCAGCATCAATTGTGGTAGAGTTACCTCCTGTCCTGTATATTATGGGAATGTGTGGTACTGAAAAATAAAATGCCCTGTTCCATGTTTTGCCACAAAAATAGGAGATTTCCATGCATATTGCGTGTCCCCTTTGGCAAACTTTACCGGCACTCATTTTACCAGCCTGTGAAGTTTTTTGTACGACATAAACCGCAGACATCAAAAGGTTGGGAATCCTTACATCACATGACAACTGTCTTTATACTGTATAAACCAGCATATTTTAATTTAATGAGCTTATTATAAGCTAGATATTGGTTAATACTTGTTACAGTAAGACTGAGCAGCACAACAATAAGCACTTATTAACAAATATTAGTGGTGTGGCACTGTCTGTGCTTTTAAACATTTCTTGCATCAGTAAAAAAAAACAAACGAATCAGCAGGCTTCTTACTGATCTGAGACTGGGGGTCTCTTGTAGATCATTCGCGTGAATTATTTTTGCGAGACGGGAGTTTAAGAATAAGGAGACTAAGTGATTTCAATCTCCAAATCCAGTTTTACTCTAGGTTACTTTCACACTGCCTGGGGACTGAAGCTCAATCCTCCATAATACACTTTGATTTGCTTAGCCAAGAAAGCCACTGTTGTAGTTGAGAAAATGCAGTGGAGACAACAATTCATCAGGCCATATGGTAACACTGCCAGAAATCCCAACCTGCAAAAACTCATTTCAGGGAGCATTTCTACATTGGCTACATATATAATTATTTGTTAATTATCTCTAGTCGGAACACTATTTTATTTAATTATATTATTTTATTTAATTTGCGGTCATCAGGGAGCCACTATCAATATGCGGGAGACTCCCGGAACTTCCGGGAGACTTGGGATGTCTGCACTGCTGAAATAGCTACTTTTAAATGTGAGGCACTGGTAGCAGGAATTTTACACCTGTACCTAATTAGCTGCAGTGCTAAACACTCTTTAATGCAAAGCCATGAACATTTTGACGAACAAGTCAAACTCAAATTCATCCCCTCTCGCCAAGCAAATAGTTAAGGAATGGTGACCCTATGTCCTCTTTTTCCCAGACTTATCCTCATTTTTGGTACCTAAAAATGACTGAAATATCCAGAATTTCACTCTGTTTCGTGTTGGCACTGGCTTTAAGTGTGCATTTTTGTCCCGAGCAGCATGGTAACACCCTGGATGGGAGGTCAACCTTTTGCATGGCACACATCATGGGCAATTCAGAGACGGCTAACTGCACATTTGTGAGCTTGTAGGGTGAATCCTACAGAACTTCCAAGCAAACTCCACACAGAAAGAATAAAAGCAGAACTCAAGCCCCCCAACCCTAGAGGTGTGAGGCAACAGCGTGAGGCAACACTACCTGCACACTACTGCACTATATTGGAAGACAACCATCTACTTCCCACAATATCGAGCATCTTAAGGCTTTGCACTGCTCATTAAGTTCTATGCATTTAAATATGATTTTCTTCTTCTAAAGTGTATATGCATATGTTACATACACCGATGAGCCAAATCACTAAGACCACTCCCAGGTAAAGCCAATAATGTTCTAAAGCCAATAATCTATCTAGTAAGGCAGTAGTGTGTGTCAAAGTCTGGGATATATTAGGTGGTAAACTAACATCAGGTACACGTAGTTGACATGCTGAATGCAGAAGAAATGGGCAGGGGTAAATATTTGAGTGACTTTAATAAGGGCAAAATCATTATGATCAGACAACTAGGTCAGAGCATCTCAGAAAGGCCTGTGGGGTGCTGACAGTAAGCTGTGGTAAGTGCCTAGTAAAAGTGGTCCGAGGAGGAAAAAACCATGAACTGCCAATCCAAGATGTGAATAAAGACTATCCTGAGTGATAAAAACCAACACAAAGGTTACTGTAGTGAATTACATACACTATATGAACAAAAGCATTGAGCCTAATGGAGCCAAACAATGGAGAAGCCCTGCCTGTCCCCCTGTTCTCAGTCTTATTATAAAAGATTAAGGATAGCCATAATGAGGGCACCCCAGTATATGTGGCTATTGCACCTACAGCAACTTTTATGACATCCCATTCTAAATCCATAGGTATCAGTATGGAGTTGGTCCCCCCTTTGCAGCTGCTGGTCAACCACTAGTGAAGTGATTGTGAAGCTGGAACATCTATGAGGAAGTGTGGTTGCAAAACAATAGGCCACACCAACTCAGAAAGAGACCTGATATTCCAACATCAATATCCAGTCTGAATGGCAGCAAATCCCACCAGCCTCTATGGGGAAGCTTTCCCAAATGAGCAGAGGCTATTATAGCTACAAGGAGCCGACCAACTTCATATTAATACCCTTGAATTCAATATGACATGTTGGACAAGCTGGTGTCCACAATCTTTTAGCCATATATGGTATGAGTTCCTTTGTCAGCTGTCGGCCATCCATATATTTTCCCTGGTCATGTAATGTTCTGCTTGAAAAGTCCTGAAAGATCCATACTGGGATCCTAATTCAGGCTGAAATATCCATGACTTTAAAATTTGTTGAAATGTTTTAAATGTAGCACCAATAAAAAAAAATTAGCACTACCCTTATGTGTGTTTTTGTTTTGTATTGATGAATTATTAACTTTGATGTTGAATAACAACCTGGAGGTGGATACAGGATGTCACACAAGCTTGGGAGTCAGGGAGATCTTCTTGGCTGGTCCTGGAGGGCTTTTTTTAACAGCCATAAGAGCACTGAGAGACACGGCTGTGTTAGAGCGATTAGGATGCTAAAACACTGAAGCTCGTAGGTAGCCCTACTCGAACGGAGAGACATGTGATGTAATAATTAAGTGGCAAGAAGGGGGAGAACCATAAACAGGAAATGCAACGGTTTTGGTTGAGATCGGGGCAAGGTCATGGTGCAAACAGTCACAAACATTTATATGAATGGCATTGATGGAATCTGATAATGAGGCAAGCAACTGTTATTATACAGGAGAAGGACACTGACCTTAACACTACACAGGTGCAGTAGCATAATGACTCGTCAACTGAAAGCACTTCAATTCCTGAGGAAAAGCGAACAGCATTATTCCAATGTGGTTAAGACCAGGGTGACACTTTTCATTGAAACAATGCTCTTTCTGCAATTCATGGGCTAATTGGAGTTTAAACTTCAACAGGAGGTCAAGACAGTTCTGGCACTAAAGCTAACTGTAACAATCATTTTTAACATACCAGAAATTTGTCATGCTTTACAGTTACATGGGCGACAGATGTTACCACTCTGTCATTTCCTTCGAAAACATGATGTTTAGGATGGATGGCTAAACGTTTTTTTTTTTCATTGGTATCTTCATCATAGATGACAAAGCATGAAGATATCAAAAGAAAAGGGACATACATGGAGACAGGCTGGTGGCATGTGCATCGTCTGATGATCTCATGTTGGCCAAAGTAAAAATCCTGTAAAAGAAGTGAAGACAGCATAAAAAACACAGACATGCACGCACACACACACACGCACACACACACACACAGGGCAAAGCAGAGCGTGGCCGGACAGACAGAAAACAGTTTCATAACATGGAGAATAAGCCT